>CAIIXF020000006.1:10110347-11310347 GCA_903813345.2 Owenia fusiformis | reverse complement strand
GTAAAAGATTTAATGTATTTTACTTTGTATATCGTGGAATATTTGATGATTAAAAAAATTCATTTTTTATTTAAAAAAATGGCGGGAAATTGAATATCTGAAAAATACACGGGGCCTTTAACTAGAATAAGCATTTGCTGTTGGTAGCCTATCAGTGCTTTAATCTCAAAGCAGCGTTTTCTGTTTGGCACGTTTTCTATTCTCGCAGCTTTCTTTACGGCACGGTTTAGTTTCCTCTATTTATAATCCCTGGTCTGAGGAACATGTAAAAATCTCATGGATATTAACCTAAATTATTCCTCTAACGGTGTTTTAGACGAATAAAACATGTTTGCCCCTTTTAATTAACAAGTTCAAATAAAATATAATCACTTTACCATCCTACGATTCTCTTTTCCAAGATCAGAAGATGCGACCCATACATTTATAATTAATGAATGAGATTGGTTGAAGAAATTAAGTTCTAATTGCATACTTTTGTCGTAATTACATTGATAATCCCTCCAATTACAAATGTGCTGCAATATATAAATGAATAGGATGTAGAGCTTTTAATTAATACATTAACTTACTCAGTTCGCATCCTTGATCCAAAAGGGTAGCATTCAACTGAGAAACTCAGGGAAAGGCTCCATTTGATGAAGTAAGGCATAAATAAGACGCAAAATGAAAGTGCTACTCGGTTTGGTAAGCGTTTTAATTGTGGCGTTGGCAGTTGCCAAGCCGAGCGGAGATATAAACGAAAAGGTAAGATTGTACATTGAGAAAAAGAAAAGTGCTTGCGACTGGAAAGTTATTCCAATTGTCAAAAGGGTCACAAGTACGTCATGGCTATTCGCTATCATTAAGTTTTCTCGAAAATATTTGAATGTTCGAGAGGGTGGAGAAACTTATATCTGAATAAAAATATATATATAAAGCCTAATTCTGCTTTCAAAAAGGCATTAATATTCGAGAGAATTAGTATTGGACTATTCTTTGACTTTTGAAAAGCATTTGATAAGTTAGTCTTGAGGTACTACCATTTACCATAGTGCAATTTAAATTTAATGTTTCCTGTATGGGAGGAAGAAGCAGCCAGGCCAGGCTTTAGTCTACAGACAGATCATACTCAAATCACTCAGTTTAATGAAAACGTCTCCAGAACACAATTTTGTGGAGTCGTGCAGGGATCTATTCTTTTGCTACTTCTCTTCATAATATACATAAACAATCTTGTCTCCAACTCTCAGTGGTGACATATTGTTATGGTCTCCATTTTTGTGACGACAGTTGGCGTCTGGCGTTCGTAACAAATGGCAGGTTGTGACTGTTTGTATGTTAATTCCTTGTTGTATATACAGATAGTACTAATATTCTCTGTTCGAGTGATAATATTGTTGACATAAATAACATTTTGAATAATGAACTGGTAGTATTACGCTTTCACTAAACCTCAGAAAACAAGTTTTCTTGTCTGCACAACAATATTATCATCAATGACCAAATATTCACACACTATAAGGTATAGCCATTCTATATTTAACAATAGATGAATGATTAAAAACTGTAATAAGGGAAACGCTGATATTAAGTGAAAAACTACAAATGGTATCATAGTGATTAACCAAGTAGGTTTTGCGCGGGTCAAAATTTGACCTTGCAAAAGTATTCTGGTTGAATGTCATTCTTTAAGTGTAGTCGTATTAAAGGCGATCCGCAATATTAACCTTTTCAGAGTACGGATGATGATCCAACACTGAATGAGGTCGAGACACAGGGTGTTGAAGACAATCTAGAGCAGAATGGTGAGGACAATGATCGGAGCAATGGAGAGGACAATGTTGATGGAAGTGGAGTGGACAGTTCAGAAGAGGAAACAACGACAGAGAGTAACAATGAGACACATGAAAATCCTGATGAAAAGTCTGAAGGAGGTAAGAAACTAAAGGAAGATAGGGATAGGAACGAGTTCAAAGCAGGTTTTAAAAATGTTATAATTTTACAGTATCTATTTTTTTCTTTCACCATTCCATATAAATCCAATTTTTGAAACACAAACAGTTTTGATTTTTATTCAAGAGAATGATTTTAATGTTATGTGGCCCAAAAGTGGACTCTTTATGTATCTTAGTAGCAATCTTCAAAAGCGTCTATATTCGGCCAGATATCCCAATCTAATTTCATAAAATAAAAACATGAGGATTGTAAAAGAAATATTAATATCATGCTTTTGGAGATTAATTACTTCCCACATTGGTCACTTTCTATTTTTTCTTGTCCTTTTGTTCTGTATACTTTCGAAACCAACTTTTGGTACTCAATTTATATTTTTTCGAATCTCTGTTTTTTCGAATTATCTCTCCACTCGTGTAGTTAAGACAAGTTTTACTTGAAGCATAATATGAATTCGCACAGTGTGGAAAATCTAAAAGCAGATTTTGATTATTGCTACAAGGAGACACATAAATGCAACCAATTCATTTTGGAATACCTTTCTCAATTTACGCGCTCCAATATCTGCACTTGTTGCAAAATCGATGGATTGCTTTTGTGTTCCACTGTATTACGATTTGGTTTTGTTTATTACAGAAAGTAATGTTGTCGAAGGAGACATTAAGCTGAGGGATGGTACGAAGAAGGTAAATGTTGGATTTAATCACATGCACAAAGTTAACCATTAAATCAGTAGACATTAACTTTTTCAGAAATAGACATGGTCATTCTAATTATATGTACACTTCGAACAACGATCGAACAAGTGAGAAACTTTTAATTGGAAAAAATAAGTCCATTATCATTTTGATTTTGGAGATGGTCAACCTGGAATATGATTACATGTAATGTGCTTTTACATGTTTTAAACAACATAAAAACTTTGACCTAATTGAAGTTAGAAATACTGTGTCGCGAATTTAAAATTGTTTAGAATATTATTAATTTTTTATGAGCTTATTGGGTGTAGCCTATAATTTTGAAAGATTTTGAGAGAGAGAAACAAAGTCTCGAAAAAATGTCACAATTTTGCAATATTTTTATTCTCATCATTCTATGCCATGCTACATTCGACCTTCAGAATAATCCTTACATTTTTAGGGTTACATATTCAAAAATGGTTACAGGATGACCGGGTTGTACTTACAAATCAACTATGTGATTCAACACATTTTCTTGTTTTTTCTTCGAAAGTAAACACAAAATAAAGAGAAAGAGTGAGCACATACCAGCCGGCTGGTATATCGATTCATCTTGTCAAATATATATTTAATGTAATGTTATGCACTGATTTTTCTATTTTCAACCAGTTTAAAAATGCCTACAAAATGTCTTCATGGATTAAGCTCTGGCCAAATGGGCAAGTGATTTACACAATAGGATCGTTTAGTAAGTATTACCCATACCTTTCGATCAGCGGCTATCTATCCCTCATCCTCTAAGCGCATGATGAGCATCACTCTCGGCAGTTTTCATATCATGGCGAATCATTGAAATAGAGAAAGTCCAAACAAACTTGCAATATACATGTTATATCCAAATAATCAAAAACTACTCATTTCAACCACGGACTTTATAAACCATGATTTTGGATAGGTATATACAATCGTCTTCATCTTTTTGACCTAAGGTGCAAAGGGGAGAGCGATGATCAATGCTGCTATGGCACAAATTACCAGACAAACGGATGGATGCATCACGTTCAAACAAAGAACATATGAAAGAGACTACCTGGATATAACTCAAAAATCTGGGTAAAATCATCGATTTGCAATTTACATAAAATGCTGATTTCTATTATTCGGTTTGGATGTACCCTAAAAAATAATGTCCTGCCTTCATATTTATGATCTTTTCTGATACATCCTAATTTAGGCAACGAACATTTTTTGAATAAAAATAACTGATGCACTCCTTCCGATAGATGTTGGTCTTATATCGGAATGCAGTACGACTTCGGGGCTGCGACCGTGTCGCTCGATGAACCAGCGTGTACTTATGGCAACGGAACTGCGATGCACGAATTTGTCCATGCATTGGGGTTCTGGCATGAACATACTCGCTCAGACAGGGACAATTACGTCAGCATAGACTTCAGTAACATTCTTGACAGTACGTTAGTTAAATAGTATTCAATCGTATCCCAATTGAGCAATTGGCTCACATCCCCCAGGGTGTCCACAAAGTCCTTAATCACACGGGACGTAGTCTAATAATTGAGTCAGACAATGAATGAACATGCGTTCAGTCTCTTTCCATATGGGGCTTTGTCCCCACTGGGTCCCTAGACTCCACATTTGCCCATGTGTCCAGCGCCAGTGTCTTTAATTATTCAATGGTTCTGGTTTCCTTGTTTACGTGGAGAGTTTGAACTATTGCGATTACTATATTCTTTTTTTTTTATTTGAAAATATTATAAATTAATGATCTGAGTCGCATGGAAACAAAATTACGGAAAATTACAATGTATCAATTGTTTCTTTAAACATAATAGAATACTGGCAATCATGAACAACATAGAAGAAGATATATTTATTGTTTATCACGTTCTGAGTCACTTATCACACTCACGAAGGCTTTTGTTTTATACAAAACAATTTTATCCAAAGGGATTCCGTCTTTGCAACTTCTAGCTTACGTATGTCAAAAATATCTGAACTTCGCCAGATATATCACAATTGGGATAATATAATACAATTGAATGACAAATGGTAATAATTGCTTTCCTATTCAGTTTATAAGATACAAATATTTGTTGATACTTTAATTATATCTGCATTTTCTTTCGATTGTTGCTTACAAGAAATGTTCACCTATTTTTACATTAAGATGTTGATTTTCATCAAATTGTATTATTAATTTTGTAGTACACGCCATCTTTTAGTTATCTTCAACCAGGGTTTATTTGTCTACATTTCTATGCACTTAACTTTAACCTGATGGTATTGCCAAAACGCGGTTAAAGCCACGCCGGTTATTTGTCGGGCTTATGGTGAAAGGCATCTTATTCTTCTAGTATCATGAACTTATTATTTTATGTTGTTTTCTTGTTTCCTATGTGGCCTACATGTGTATCTGATTGTAGGTCAAAGGGATAATTTTGAAAAGCAAGACACAGACAACCTGGTTGGGTATGATTTCGACAGTATAATGCACTACTCTAACTACGCATTTAGTAAAAATGGAGGGATGACGATACACCCAAAGAAGGCAGGAGTAAAGATCGGACAGCGGGCAAGGCTCTCAGCGCTGGACGTCCAAGAAATCAAGGCGCTCTACAAGTGTGACACAGGTGGCAAAACACAAACTCAAACTAAAACTAGAACTAGAACTAGGAATAATCGTCGTCGTGGTGACGAATAATCTTCTGTCTGGTGTTGGTTAATTAAAAATGATGTACACATGTTTGTGTGATTATAATAAAGCACATACAAACTAGAACGGTGTGAAGTTACTATTTAGAAGAAATGTTTAGTACTTGGTAGTAATTATTATCTTAGTTCCCATCCATGGTGACCTAGTTTTGATTATCAAATACTTCTATTGATACAAACAAGGACAGTTAAGTGACGGAAAAGACTTTCACTTTACATAAACTGGAACTAGGGCAATGTGTACTGCTTGTCTGTAATGAAAATAGTGAATTTTAAAGTAGTAGGTACGATATTGTCCACCATTTGTCTCGTCACATTTTGTAGTTCTCTGCGCTTGTTGATTAACGGATGACACTTTTATGAGTTCTTGATTGTCACAGTGATACTGCTGTTCTCTCTGTTCATTCTGCTATCCATACTTTACAGTTGGTTGAAAAAATGTTCCATAACCGACAAATAAAATGCCTCGCTCCAGTTACAGCAACTCAAAATGAAAGTTATTCTCAATTAGTTTAAGTTAAAAAAGTTATATTAATTTATTTTAAGGGATGTACTATCAGAAAAATGGTATGATCATTTTATCCATTATACCATAGATCAATCCACAAATAGCAATCTACCATATTGGAATTTTCTTCATTTTATGAAACGAGAGCCAAAAATTACCCCAGTGTGATATATTGTCACTGTGACAAGAATTGTCACACAAATAGTTCTTAAATAAACCTCCCGTTTGTTTGGCCTCAAGTTTGATTCAGACCGGATCATTCTAGTTTGATGCTTAAATTTGGAACATCCATTAGAATACTTTACATAGCAGGGACATCTATAAAAGGGAGGTATATCTTATTCCTGACTGTTTTAAACTTAAGCACCATTCCGAGCAAGAATGGCACTATAGGAGCGAGGCATTTGTGTTCGTTAATGTTGGAGAACGTTTCGATCGCCATTTAGAGGCAAAAGAATAATTGATGTATGCCAGGGAAGTAGTCTGTTGAGTCTGAACATCTTAAACGTCTCTCTATTCACTGGGCCTCATATTCTTGTTTAATGCTGTATCCAGGTCAGATTTAGACACGGTGGGGTAGTTCACATCTTTACCACATCATCAATTATGAGCAGTTTATGTGTATTTTCTGAAATAGTTTAGTCTGTTCATGTATGTCAAAGATTTCTATTTTCCGTTGGAGGAATGGCGATGAGTATCAGGATTCGGCACGTTTTGGTTGGCTTGTATACTGAGGAGGTAGTGAAATAGGGACAATGTGGATAAACTACAGATAATGTGTCTATTCCCAATGCTATGTTCTAGATTGCAGAAGGCTCGAGCGACAAATGAAAATCAAATATACAAGATGTTTACTTTATTGTTTGTTTCACAGGAAGCCCAACGCATACAGAAGCTCCCAGAACTGTGGAACCAACAACTCCAAGACCAACGTTTAAACCTTATACGTTCAAACCATACACATCTAAACCATACACAGTCAAACCGTACATACCACCAACAACTCAGGCACCAGGTGGACCAATATATGGTGAGTCCCATCTACTTGATATAGATGAATGTACTTTACAATTTACTCTCCAATTTAAAAACTAATGTTGGAAAGGAGGATGTTAAAAGTAAACGCTTTGACCAAAGTTATCAATTTCAGAGATATTCAGAAAAATATCTTGCCAATTTTGTCTCTTTATTAGGAGCCGCGCAGTTTACGTGCACATTTGAGACGGATGCATACTGTGGGCTGAAAAACCTGTTCACATTTGAGGGCAATGGAGCTATGTTGTGGAAGAGGCAGTCAGCTAGGGAGGCAAGAAAGAAACCTAAAAGTGAAGTGAATTTTCACTCAAGAAATCAGGGTATGTACTATATTAGGTTGATAGAAATATGGCAATAGTGTCTTGTCTGCATAGAAGATAAACTAAAAGAGTAGTAGGAAATTCACAGGTTTTTCGTTACCTGAAGATACAGAGAAAGGCACATATATTTGAATTCTGTAATTTTTACTGCACTTCTGTCATTTCCTTTTGACCATACCTTTGGTGGGTATGATATCAATGAACAGTTTATATTTTCAGTAAATTATTTTGCTGAGCTTTAAAGTGGTTCATACGAATAAGTATTTGATAGATTCATGAACTCAAACACTGTTTTCTAACGACATTTTCAGTAATTGTTCACTATCCACAATCAAGTTGTTCTTGTTCTTTTCCCTGAACAGGTTGGTACATGATGGCAAAGGGGTCAAGCTGTTCCACGCCGCAGACATGCATTGCTATTCTAGACTCAGAGTGGATCTCAGGCGGGGATTACTGCCTATTGTTCAACCACTTCATCTACAATAGCGACAGTAGAATCACATTGTTTATTGTAAGTGATGGATCTGCTAGTATCAGGCCAATAAGGAGTTGGGGTAGTGGCACAGCAGCATTTCAACCATCTATAATTCCTATCCATGAAGATGGACGCTTCCAGGTAAGTAGTCTGAATTTTGTAGACCCCCTTCATTGGGCTTATATCACTTTCACCGACGTTTTCACTTTCGATCTCTCGAATCGAATTTCAATGTTCCAATCCTATAATCTTCCATTGTTTCATAAAGTAATAAACCTTGAATTGTGAACACCTACTTATCAAAACACCTGGAATCAGTCTTGTCGTAGACGAAAATTGTTTCTCTATAATAAATCCATATTTATCTTTTCTAGGTGAGAATCCAGGCTGAAGTTAACACTGGAGATGTAAGCATTGACAACATTCAACTGAGACCCAAACCCTATCAAGGAGGCTGTGGAAATCTCAACATATTCTCATCTTAACTCAACCCTATCATAATCACTATGCAACTACGAGTGGCTTGGAATTATATATATAGCTGAGAAATATTATAATGTTTATAATTCCAGTTAGCCATCAGGAAGACAATATAATCTTGCTTACTTTAGTAATCCTTGGATGGTTCAAAGACATATGAAACAGTTTGTTTCTGGATGGTTATTTAGACAATCAAAGATCAAATATGTATTTGGTGGATATTATTCTGCTTTTATTCATATTTTGACATTATGCAATCGTGATAACTTTCTGTTCTCAAAGATTCTATTAACCTAATAATAAATATGCAAATATCATAAAACTGTACTGTTATCAATATTTGAAATCGAAATAAATATTTTAGAATAACTATCTCTCATACTTATGTGAAATTAATTACAAAGAAAATATTTTGAACTAATTGTGTTCCTTAAAAATAGAGCTTATATTGATCTGTTGATAGATGTTAGTTTATACAATCACCTTCCAATTTCAGAAATAGCACCATGTATCATTTACCAAACAATTTCGGAAAATAGGCACATGTACGTGTATGCTAAGAAATTATGAGCCAACAGACTCTAAGGATTATTCGGAAAACTTCTATAGTACTATTAATTTCTCAGATTCTACCTTTAATGGAATTGTAATCTGAAGATTGATTACCTTTTTTCAGTGGTTTGACTCCACATTTTAAAAGAAAGATTTACTTGTACTCTTCAAATAAGAGATAATCCTTTAATCTTGACTCAATCAGAATAAGTCAATCAAAATCCAGCTACTCAATCAGAAATGGAGACACGGAATTCTATCTTCTCATTAGCTGACATTTAAATCACATTCAACTCCCATGTAAAACGATTTTATTATAGAATTATTTCATGAAGCTGTAGTGTTCTGGGTACTTGCGCTCTTTGATAGGCAAAAATAAGTGTAACACATCGAAGTAAGTTTGTTGTTAATATGATGACGTAATTTTATTATAAATTACATAATGTAACAATTCTTTTTGCCGATGGGGCTAACAACCGAATATAAGTTAACTCGCCCAAGTTTAATATTCCATTTCAGATAATAATGTAATGGACGAGTCATAAGTTAAAATGTCACTTTGTCATCATAGACATTACTAATGCGTAATCTAATGTGTGGATGTAGGATCATTACTTTTATTTCCCTCTTAATTAGTTGTTATGCATTTGATTGATATTAATTAGAAATATGATTGCCTACAATTATAAGAACACAATTTTGATGTCTTCAAGCATCTGCTGTTTTAACTAGAATGAGCATTTGACAGCCTATCAATAATTTGATCAGAAGCGTTTCTGTACGACGGGGCCGTTTTCTCTATTCTTGCAGCTTATTCTGTACGGAATGGTTATTTTTATTGCGTGTATAATCCCCAGTCGGAGGACCATGTAAAAAATCTCATGGATAATAACCTTAATCATTCCCGTGACTATGTTTTTAGACAAATAAGGCATATTTTACCCTTTTAACATGTTCAAATAAAATGTTATCAATTTACCATCCTACGATTCTCTTTTCCAAGATCAGAAGATGCGACCCATACATTCATAATTAACAAATGAGATTGGTTGAAGAAATTAAGTTCCAATTGCATACTTTTGTGGTAATTACTATAATGATAATCCCTCCAATTCAAATGTCCTGCAATATATAAATGAATAGGATGTAGAAGTTTAATTAATATATCAACTTACTCGTATCATTAATCCAAAAAGTCATTCTGCTGAGAAACGAACGAAGGAAAGGTTCCATTTGATGAAATAAGGCATAAGACGCAAAATGAAAGTGTCACATGTTGTTTTGGTAAGCTGTGTGGTTGTCTTGATGGCAGTAGCCAAGCCCAGAGGAACTTCAAATGAAAAGGTAAGATTGTACATATAAAGAAAAAACGGGTAAATCAGTCCTTTGTTTATAGATTTCATATAATACTTTTCATATTATGTCACCACCACAAAGGGTACCAAATTGTAATAGTCTCCAACTTCTTTTGTCGACGATGTTTGGCGGGTGGTGTTCGGTGGTTGGTGATCGGCGTCAATAACAAATAGCAGGTGGTGCCATTTTGCTAAGTTTAAAAATTGTACTTTTCTAATCTGGAATACAGTGTTTTTTTGGGTGATTTGGTAGTATTGATTTGCAACCAATGAGCTTTCACCAACCCTTAAAAACAAATGTTCTCGTCTGCACAACAACATAACCATCAGTGACCAAATATTCACACACAGCTAGGTATCACATAACACATTCTAGTCAATCAGATTTGCCATTTTATATCTTACAATAGGCGAGTGATTAAAAAGAGAATGGTAATAATAGAAAAAATATATACATTAAGTGAAAAACTATTGAAATGTTTTACAATGATTCACGAAATAGGTGTAAAAAATAGATGAAAAAGTTCTAGTTCAATTTGATTCTTTTTAATGGATTTGTATGGGCTATGGGAAAACGATCCCCAATGTTAACACTTTCAGAGTACGAACGATGATCCAACACCCAATGAGATTGAGACACAGGCTGGTGAAGACAATCTAGAAGACAGTGGTGAGGACAATGATTGGAGCAATGGAGAGGACGATGCTGATGAAAGAGGTGGGGGCAGTTCAGAATATGAAACAACCGCGGAAGTTAACAATGGAAATCCCGATGAAAAACCAAACGGAGGTAAGAAATTAAAGGATGATAAAGATACAGACGGGTTGAGAGCAGGTTTCAAAAATGTCATCGTTTTACCGTATCTATATTTTACTTTCATCATTCCATGTCAAGCCTATTTTAAAACACCAACAATTCTGATTTTTATTCAAGAGAATTATTAGATTTTTAAGGCTACAGATGTGGCCCCAAAAGTGGACTTATCCTTTATAATTCTAATGAATTTGGATATCTCTGCATCTTAGTCAAAAATTGAAAACCTGAAAACTGTCACAGGTAGAGATCAAATAGCACTCTCCGGTAAAATTTGCACGGTCCGAAAAAAATCGCGCTGTCTTTAAAAAACACGTACGGGTAGGTCATAAAACTGCATCTAAATAACAATTTACAACAATTATCCTGTCTGGTTATTATCTATTAAGTCGAATCACATATTTACCTCCCCTATTCATCCATGACTGACATCACCTTGTCACAAGTTTCTTCATAAATTTGCACACAGTTAAGATGTCAATTTTTATGCAGTCTCACGAACAACCTAAAAATATGTAAGTATCCTAAAAACCAAACATGAAACACATTCTGCTAGCTGAATATACTATCAAAAATAAGCTAGGTCGATGAATAGAGCCTTCGTTTTGAAATAATTGCAAAAATCTCACGATTTTTTTACCTGATCGTGCGGATTTTACTGGAGAGTGCTGTTTGATCCCTTAGATCTAATGAACTTAAGATTTAAGTTTCCCTAAGAAACGTTGGCATGCTTCTGACATTTAGAAGTTATTGTGTCCTGTATACTTTCAAATCCAGTTTCTTGGTATTCAATTTATCTTTTTTGAAATCTTTGTTTTAAAAGTCTTTTTGCAATATCTTTACTCTTCACTTGTAAAGTTAAGACCAGTTTGACTTGAATGGTATGATATGAATTCACACGGTGTGGAAAATCTGCAAAACGACCTTTTGATTAATGCTATTCATACTTTTCTCTATTTAAAGGGACCCACCACCATGGTCACATGATCAGTCGTGTGGAGGTAAGCTCCCAGTTGAAATAAAAGCACTGTCCTCCTTTGGTTTCTGTGAAAAGTAGCTAATACCCTCATGTATTGGTCAGTTTGTGTGTCACACGACTAATCCATACAATATGCTTCATTCAACATATTTTATGCTATTGAGCTGCATATATAAACAGTACTTTGCAACTAAGGTCATACAGTATACTTACCCCTTGCAAATTGTAATTTATTGAATTCACAGTAAACCCATCGATTTTTAAGAAAACAAAGAATATTGTTTTCATGGATCTATTATTTATGTTAGACTAACTATGAAAATATAAATATGAAATAATATGTTAGCTTGAAGTCATATATAAGATGAAAATATATGTTCATGCATTTGCATTTTTCCAAAGGGAATATTCCCATGTAAGTAAATACAGGTGCAATCTATTATTTATATGTATATCTATGTCATCTGTCTATACATGCCCGTATAGCCTAGTGTTACATGTGAACAAGATGGTTCTGGAAAGAAATGAGCGTGGCAGATTTGCTAAAAAGCCACATACACCACAAAAGCAAGACCAATTTGAAAGTAAGTTCATTATTCTCAAGGGTACACTTCAAGTGAAAGCTACATTGCTACAGGGTGGCCTATCATTCTGAGACAAATGTATTATCCAACGATTGTGATTTTCGAAGCTAAAATATGATATCTTGAGCAGATGGAAATACATTCCCATGAGATATGTATATATAGTCAAAAGTGATAACTATTTATTGAGTGTAATGAAATGTATCCTTCGCTAACTGCTTTTGTTTGAGATAATTATCATGAAATATTTTTAAATTAATTTTTATGTGTGTCATTGATCCTAATCCACCCTGTAGTCTGGTGTTTGTAGAGCATTGCACCTCGTACAACTTATTCTCACAAATATCAAACCTCATTTACTAATTAATTTTTTGTGTAAATATGAAGAGTCCAAGCATTGCTTTTTTATGTTTATTGTATAGCTATATTTAGCCTTGATATACATGATTTTTTAAAACAAAATCTCACCGTTAGATTTCGAGCTATTCATGTTTACTCATTTTTCTAATTGGAAAACAATGCAAATCTCATTTTTTCAAAAGAAAAAAATTGAAATTCTAAGACGGTGAAAAATCATTAAAAAATACACAGATTCAGAATCCGGCAAGCATTTTCCCTTATTCCTCTCCGTTAAGAAGTTTTGTAAGGTGTTGGGTCCCTTTAAGCGCTTCGATATCTGCACACTTATTGCAAAATCGATGGATTGCTTTTGTGTTCTCCTGTATTACCATTTGGATTTGTTTATTACAGAAAGTAATATTGTCGAAGGAGACATTAAACTGAGGGATGGTACGAAGAAGGTAAATATTATTGGATCCGATGACATACAGAAGACATTAACTTTTTCAGAAAAAATTTAGAGTTAGGGGCAAGGTTAATCTGATACCTTAAAAATCTATATTGATGTTCACGCCTTGGAACAACGGTTTTAAGCAACGAAAAATTGATTGGGCCATTGATAATTTGAATTTTGAAGACGGTCACCTGGAATTGTTTATGGAATTCTAAACGTCCCATGCATGTGCTGTGTGCGCCTCAATTAATATTGGGTATATAATAATAGACTATATTCTAGTCTCTATTTCTTGCTTTTTCTTAGAAAGTTAAATAAAACAGAGTGCACATAGCGTGCTAGTGGATCCGATATATCTAATCAAATTTGTTATGAAATCAATTAAAAGTTATGCATTGATCTTTATATTTTCAACCAGTTTAAAAATGCCTACAAAATGAATACATGGATTAAGCTCTGGCCAAATGGGGAAGTGATTTACACAATTGGATCGTTCAGTAAGTATTACCCATATATTTCGACATATTAGCGGCTATTATATTGTATATCCCTCATCCTCTAGAGTAAGCGCATGATGAGCATCACTCTCTCGGCAGTTTTCATATCATGGCGAATCATTGAAATAGAAAAAGTCCAAACAAATTTGCATTATACATGTTATATCCAAATAATCAAAAACTACTCATTTCAACCACGGACTTTATAAACCATGATTATGGATAGGTATATACAATCGTCTTCATCTTTTTGACCTAAGGTGCAAAGGGGAGAGCGATGATCAATGCTGCTATGGCACAAATTACCAGACAAACGGATGGATGTATCACGTTCAAACCAAGAACATATGAAAGAGACTACATGGATATAACTCAAAAATCTGGGTAAAATCGTAGATTTGCAATTTATTTATATCTTAGAATGTTTTCAATTACGCTGTTTGGAGGTTCCCCAAAATTTACAGTCCTTCATATTTATGGTCTGTACTGATAACCCTAACATAGGCAACGAACAATGTCGGAATAAATGTCAATCTTTCCAATAGGTGTTGGTCTTATATCGGAATGCAGTACCGCTTCGGGGCTGCGACCGTGTCGCTCCAAGAGCCAGCCTGTACTTATAGCAATGGAACTGCGATACACGAATTTGTCCATGCATTGGGGTTCTGGCATGAACATACTCGCTCAGACAGGGACAATTACGTCAGCATAGACTTCAATAACATTTTTGAAAGTACGCCAGCTAAATATTTAATCGTATCCCAATTGGGCAATTGCCTTACGTCCCAAAGGGAGTCCCGCGACATCCTGAATCCCGTGGGACGCAGTACAACTCCTATCTAGTCATACAATAAATGAACATGTTCAGTATTATCATCGGACTTTGCCCTCACTGGGCATGATCATTGGATCCCATTAGACTTAAAAAAATTTCACGTCTTTGGTCTTAAAAATTTTGGTCAGTTTACAGGAGGAGTTTGAACTATTGTGATTACTGTTTTCTATAATTAAAGGTATATTCCTTGCCAGATCACCTCTCTCCTAATACGGTGCTATAACCATATTTTCCATGTTTAGCAAAACATGAAAAAATGTTTTAATATGGTCAGTATTGTAGATCACTTAAAAATGTAGTCCTTCTAAAAGTTTCTTCTTTTATTCTAAGCTGACAAGCTCTGAAGATATTTTTGCACATGAAGTATACTAGTAAGGACCACTTGTCTAGAAGTGATTCTGTGCTACTTTCCTATACTCTTATAGGCAATGTTATGACTATGAGAGTTGAGAGTCGATGACATCACTTCCTGAGTGAAATCTTAAAGGATGGCAGCTTACTGGAAATGCTAAAAAATAAAATAAATGCTTACTGAGCTCTACATTTTTAAATGATCCATATTGACTATATTAAACATTCTCCCGTGTTTTGTTAAAATTTTATAGCTATCATATGAGGATAGAAATGGTCTGGTCGGGAATGTCCCTTTAATGATCCGAGTCAAATAGTATTGAGAGAATAAAGCAATTACATTTATGAACAATAAGAAAATATTTATAATATAATATTATTATATAATCATTCAGTTCATTCATATAGCATATGGGTTTTAAAATAAATGCTGGATATCTTCAAAATATTTGGCAGATCATTCCAGTTATCAGGAACTTTAATTTTTATTTCTACGTTCAAGGCATTTCACCCTCATATGGTGCCATTGCCCAAAATCTCGATTAAAGAGGGGAAAGCCACATGCGGGATTTATTCGTCAAGTTTATGGTCAACGCCATCTCATTCTTTTAGAATCATAAAATTATTATTTATGTACCTGTATTTGATTGTAGATCAAAGGGATAACTTTGTAAAGCAAGACACAAACAACCTGGCTGATTACGATTTCAATAGTATAATGCACTACTCTTCCTACGCATTTAGTAAAAATGGAGGAATAACGATACGCCCAAAGCAAGCAGGAGTAAAGATCGGACAGCGGGCGAAGCTTTCAGCACTGGACGTCCAAGAAATCAAGGCGCTCTACAAGTGTGACACAAACTGAAACTAGAACTAGAGTAATCATTTAGAACTAGAATAATCATGATAATAACCGCAGTTACGAATAATCTCCTGTCTGATATTGCTTGTCTTGATTAGAACATGTTTGTGTGATTATAATAAAATACATACAAACTAGAACGGTGTGCACTTACTATTAAAAGTATTGTTTAGGTTAGTGCTTTTTAGTAATCATTACCCTAGTTCCCATGCATGATGACCTGATTTTAATTATTGTATTAGCCATGCACATTCAGGGTCAGGTAAATAGTAATGAAAACAAGGACACGAGTTTGTTCGCTGTGTGTCTTGTTATCATGTTTTGCTCTCTGCCCTCTTCTCCGTGCTCATTTTGTTATACATGTACATGGGAAGATTACAATTATTTGAAAGATAGTCCATCACCGACAAAACTCGGCCCAGTTACGGTTACTCTAAATGAAAGTGATTCTCAAATAGTTAAAGTTCAGTTCCAAGCAGATTTTGAGATAACAGGAAAGTAAATTTGGGTTGTTTTGGTTTGTATCGCAACCAAAAAAGGTGTGTATTAAAGATAAAGTTTCCTGTTATCTCAAAATTTGCTTGGAACTGAACCATTGGAAATTCCTCAAAGAGAAAATTCTAGTGATTAAGGAATGTGTACCATTTACACAATTTGAGAAGTTATTGGCAGACATACATCAAACCAATCAGATCAATGATTCCCAGTCCTCTTAGTTTGAAAATACCTGGATTTTAATTCATAGATAATCCTTGAAAATGAGAAATATTTTGGGGGATTACATGGTGCAATCTTATAGTCAATAAAATGTTTTAAAGTGTGTTGATGTTTTTGGGATGAAACACATAAGCGAAATGCATGAAAAACTCCCCCGATTCATTCTACAAACAACTCCCCCTCCTTTTGGAAAGCAATACCTTCAAGAAATGGTCATCCCACACATTGCACTGAGTCCAGGCCATAAATTCTCAAATAATGTCGAATTTACCCAAGAGTATAGAACTATAAGTATTTTATTCATTTACTCCACTGATCAGTTCACGAATAGCAAAATCTTAATATACCGTTTTCACCTTGAAATGTATTATACCTCAAGTTTGTTTGACCAGTGGAGTAATAGATAAAATACTATAGTTATACATTTTTAACATCCCTGGGTAAACTCAAAATCCCTAGAGTAAATGGTCCTAAAATATTATACAGAAATTAAGACCATTTACTCAGTTTAGCTGGCCAACGAGTCATTTGTGTCCGTACATGTTTTCAGATTCCAACGTTGGAACATCCCCTTACCTTACTTTGTCACTATAAACCAGTGGAGTGGGCCTTCCAACTTGTTTTACGTGAACATAATATCCTTCATCAACTAATCAAATGTATAATCGTAGACTACGTCAGTATCTATGTAGACTAAGTCAGTAGCTTCCCTGCTTTTTGTCTTCTCAGTGTCAAACATCATGGTGACTCGAGTGTTGAAACAGGCGTATATATTCTCCAGAAAGATGAAGAGGCAGAGTTAAACAAGAAATCGCCAACTCCACAGAATAGCAAATCCCAACTAACACTATATTCATGGATCTGTATACACCATTTACTCTACCCTTAATTAAATTGGCAGATATTTTATGACATACATTAGCGATAATTCAAAGTTCCACCAATGAATGTAGATTCATGTGTGAGAGTATTGGTACATGTAGGATCCATTTTAAATAATAAAAAAGTGGTACTTAAACAGGACATTAAAGTTTTACTAAATCATGGCCTTTTTGAAAATTTTAGGTTAGCCCTGCAAGTTAGTCATAATTTAGACAATCAAAGATCAAATATGTATTTGGTAGATATTATTCGGTCTTTATTATATATTTACATTATACGTACAAAGTCATGTACAATGATGATTAGTGTTTCTGTATTCAAAGATTCCATTTAGACCTACCTAATAATGAATGTACAAATCTTATTAAACTGCACTATTTTATTGGAATTCAAAATAAATACTTTAAATTAACTCGTGTTATCCTCATACATACTCGCCTGCACTCATCAAATAAGAGATAATCCTTTAACAATCAGAATAGGTCAATTAAAATCCAGCTACCCAATCAGAAATGAAGACACAAAATTTTATCTCCTCATTAGTAGCTGGAATTTAGTTCACATTCAAACTCCTTTAGTAGGCAATGACAGCAATTTTTAAATCACAACTATTGATTTGTTTATCCTATTGACATGATTGAGAGGGATGTAATTATTACTCCTAGCCTAAAGGTAAGGATTGATCACTTACAAAATATTCCTAAGATCTATACATTTGCCTGAGCCTTTTAGTAATAGAATGGGCTACCTTGCATTGTAACTGTGCATAACAAAAAAAACAACACTTGTACAAAATTATGTTACATGTCCTTTTTATATCAATACTAAACTAGATAACAGCAACGCCAAAGCGTAGCAAATCCCATCCCGTCTTGCATTTTTACAAACGAAGTATATAGCAAAAATCGTAAAGTAGCATATAATAAATGGCCACCATTTTCAAAATGGTTGCTCACTGGCCAAATTGTCATCAGAAAGTGAAATATGTTTCTAAGTAGGCAAATATAAAATTTCAACAAAATTGACGTATATGTAAATTTTTCAAAATGGCCGCCTACTTGCCAAAATGCCATGCTTATGAGTATTCACATATCAAATATGAAAAAATCGCTCTATTACTTGTTGAGTTATAGTAAAAAAAGTAAAATAACTCACGTAAATGTTTTTATATTTTTTTGAAAAATGGCCACCTACTCCCCAAAATGCCATTAGACAGTGTGGCATGCTTATAGTATTCACATATCAAATATAAACAAAATCGCTACACTACTTTTCGAGTTATAGTAAAAAACATAAAAATTGTGGCCATTTTTCAAAATGGCCACCTACTACCAAAAGTATCATTATACAGTGTGCCATGCTTTAAGTATTCATATACCAAATACAAAATCACTCCAGTACTTTTCGAGTTACAGCAAAAATCGCAAAATAGCGTACATTTTTCAAGATGGCTGCCATGTGCTTCTTAATATCTACATTTCTAGCCAGGGGGAGATTTTCCAAAGATGACCTTTCGTATTGGCACGTTCGAAAATAAATTTTATTAACAGGCCTCATTTGCCATTGAAATGGATCTCCAAATGTTCGCTGTAGTTTTATGAGTATTCTCTACAAGTATGGATCGAGTAACTCCAATAGTATAACTGTAAGTTTGAAATGATGATGTTGAACTGATGTTATCACCATTCCCACGATTTTAAATCTAACTTTGCGCATACGCAGCACTGAGAGAGCACGTGTTCATGATTGTTCACGTGATCACATCCTGCAATTTGATTGGAGATGATGTAATTGGGAATCCTCGAATACGATAGAACATGAAAGAATTGTGGGAGCTACTCACTTCTTCTGATTTCTAGCTTTATTAATGTCCTATATAATTTTTTTACATTTAAAACATGTTGCTATAACAGTTTCACATATTGTACCTAAATTACTGTAAAATCGGCACTAAAATGGCCGCCATTTTGAAGCTAGCGACCATTTTGAAAATCGGCTTTCGAGCAGAACTTCTACCCCCATAGAGCATATGTGTACAAAATATGAACAAAATTGGCCCAACGGTATTTGAGTTAGCGCCCGGACAGAAGGACAGATGGACAGACAGAGGTGTTCCCTATATCCCTCAGAACTTATTCGATGGGATAAAAATTTGCTATAATTATATATATAATTAATGCTTTAATATCTGATCAAACTGATCTTTAACATATTATAATACTTTAGATAATGAGTATTTTAAATTATACATGAAATACTTCAATTTGATTCCCAACAAACAATATTAATCTGTTGCAAAATTTTCTCACCAGTGTGCTCCATCCTAATTTTACCCCTTTAGGCAGGGTTCAAACAGATTTTCCACAAGGTGGCAAGTACTTCTCAAATTTCTAACTGGTTGTCGCACTTCCTTGCACAAATACAATGAAAATCACTATAAAGCTTCAGTTGGTCTTTATCCGATTAATTTGCAAATTGGTAAAAATGTCATCCAGAATAGTCTTGCTTCAAGCCTTTGTGATCCCTCTCACACCTCAACTCCATGAAGGAAATGAAGTAGATAGATGGGGAGGGGTGGGGGCAGGGACTTGATGTAAGACTTGCTTTAGGAATTAGAATATCTGTAAGTGTTACAAATTGCAGGTATCTCATTGAGTTGATTGTCTCATGGAGTTGTCTCTCTCATTAAGTTAGGTCTCTCCTTCAGTCTCTTCCACAACAGGAACATAATCTTTCCCCTCCTCCTGTGCTTTCCTGATGTCTCTCTTGATAACACACAGTGTGACCAGGAACAACAGGGCAGATAATACATACAGGCCTGGGTAAAGTATGTACAGAGCACCTGCAACAACAGATAATACATGAAGGGCTGGGTAAAGTATGTACAGAGCATGCGCCTGCATCAGCAGATAATACATGTAGGCCTGGGTAAAGTATGTACAGAGCACCTGCAACAACAGATAATACATGAAGGGCTGGGTAAAGTATGTACAGAGCACCTGCAACAACAGATAATACATGAAGGGCTGGGTAAAGTATGTACAGAGCACCTGCAACAACAGATAATACATGAAGGGCTGGGTAAAGTATATACAGATCACCTGCAACAACAGATAATACATGTAGGCCTGGGTAAAGTATGTACAGAGCATGCATCTGCTACAACAGATAATATAAATAGGCCTGGGTAAAGTATGTACAGAGCACCTGCAACAACAGATAATATATATAGGCCTGGGTAAAGTATGTACAGAGCACCTGCAACAACAGATAATACATATAGGCCTGGGTAAGTATATACAGAGCACCTGCAACAACAGATAATACATGAAGGGCTGGGTAAAGTATGTACAGAGCACCTGCAACAACAGATAATACATGAAGGGCTGGGTAAAGTATGTACAGAGCACCTGCAACAACAGATAATACATGAAGGGCTGGGTAAAGTATGTACAGAGCACCTGCAACAACAGATTATACATGAAGGGCTGGGTAAAGTATGTACAGAGCATGCGCCTGCATCAGCAGATAATACATGTAGGCCTGGGTAAAGTATGTACAGAGCACCTGCAACAACAGATAATACATGAAGGGCTGGGTAAAGTATGTACAGAGCACCTGCAACAACAGATAATACATGAAGGGCTGGGTAAAGTATGTACAGAGCACCTGCAACAACAGATAATACATGAAGGGCTGGGTAAAGTATGTACAGAGCATGCGCCTGCAACAGCAGATAATACATGTAGGCCTGGGTAAAGTATGTACAAAGCACCTTCAACAACAGATAATACATGAAGGGCTGGGTAAAGTATGTACAGAGCACCTGCAACAACAGATAATACATGAAGGGCTGGGTAAAGTATGTACAGAGCACCTGCAACAACAGATAATACATGTAGGCCTGGGTAAAGTATGTACAGAGCACCTGTAACAACAGATAATACATGTAGGGCTGGGTAAAGTATATACAGATCACCTGCAACAACAGATAATATATATAGGCCTGGGTAAGTATATACAGAGCACCTGCAACAACAGATAATACATGTAGGCCTGGGTAAAGTATATACAGAGCACCTGCAACAACAGATAATACATGAAGGGCTGGGTAAAGTATGTACAGAGCACCTGCAACAACAGATAATACATGTAGGGCTGGGTAAAGTATATACAGATCACCTGCAACAACAGATAATACATTTAGGCCTGGGTAAAGTATATGCAGAGCACCTGCAACAACAGATAATACATGAAGGGATGGGTAAAGTATGTACAGAGCACCTGCAACAACAGATAATACATGTAGGGCTGGGTAAAGTATATACAGATCACCTGCAACAACAGATAATACATGTAGGCCTGGGTAAAGTATGTACAGAGCATGCATCTGCTACAACAGATAATATAAATAGGCCTGGGTAAAGTATGTACAGAGCACCTGCAACAACAGATAATATATATAGGCCTGGGTAAAGTATGTACAGAGCACCTGCAACAACAGATAATACATATAGGCCTGGGTAAAGTATATATAGAGCACCTGCAACAATGGATAATACATATAGGCCTGGGTAAAGTATGTACAGAGCACCTGGAACAATATATAATACATATAGGCCTGGGTAAAGTATATATAGAGCACCTGCAACAACGGATAATACATATAGGCCTGGGTAAATTTTGTGCAGAGCACCTGCAACAACAGATCAGACAGATAGGCCTGGGAAAGTATATAAAGAGCACCCACACCAACAGATAATACATGCAGGCCTGGGTAAAGTATATACAGAGCACCTGAAACAACAGATAATACATGTAGGCCAGGGTAAAGTATATACAGAGCACCTGCAACAACAGATAATATATATAGGCCTGGGTAAGTATATACAGAGCACCTGCAACAACAGATAATACATATAGGCCTGGGTAAAGTATGTACAGAGCATGCATCTGCTACAACAGATAATATATATAGGCCTGGGTAAGTATATATAGAGCACCTGCAACAACGGATAATACATATAGGCCTGGGTAAATTTTGTGCAGAGCACCTGCAACAACAGATAAAACAGATAGGCCTGGGTAAGTATATAAATTGAGCACCAACAACAACAGATACATGCAGGCCTGGGTAAAGTATATGCAGAGCACCTGCAACAACAGATAAGACAAATAGGCCTGGGTAAGTATATACAGAGCACCTGCAACAACAGATAATACATATAGGGCTGGGAAAATAATATACAGAGCACCTGCAACAAAAAGATGCAATGGTAGAAGACAAATCCCGTACATTATGACAAGAAAATTCAGTAATACTGCAAAATTTAATGAAAAACTTATTATTTCACTGATATTTTGTTCATCAAATTGATATAGGCAGATTCATGTAATACATCACTGTACAGATCTCAATGCCTTTAAATATGTTAATTTAAAAATTATATCTACCAAGGCCATTCAATGGTGTTATTTTCCTTTAAAACCAAAGACCAATGAAGATCAGATTACCCTAAACTGAATGATAAAGACCCCTAAAAATTCAATCAGTATTTATCTCTTTTAACAATATACAGGCGTACCTCTAAGTGCAGGTGTATAGGTGTAGCCAAGGTTCTGGAAGGCTTTCTGTATAGGTGGCACTAGTAGAGGGACATTACCACCAATATTGCTGATAATAAACAAGTAGAATGCTATGGCCCCTGTTCGCACAGACCAGGGGACTAACTCTATGACTACTGCCAGTGTAACTCCAACCCACATCTCTCCTGAAAGTTTAAACAAGCACTTAATGTTCCATAGTATACATGATTGAACAAAATCACAACTAAAATTGCTGTAAATTCTTTTTGATAATTCATTTCTAGGCCTAGCTTACAGTGTATACTAGGTCTATGTAGAGAGGATATATGGTACAATGCACCATCAGCAAGACATGAAATTCAGTGGTACTGAAAAATATATTTCCAATGTTGCATTTCAACTATTAAAATGTTAGAAAAATGTATACTTACCGACAATATTGGCAGGAATGAGGCTTATATAACACCATGGGGGATTTAAGAACAATGCTCCAGCAGCAAATGGTGCAGCAACAAGCTGGAAATATGACACAATACATCCATACAATGAGTTATATAATACTATGTAGACTGGTGATCTGCTCCTCTCTTTTAATAAGAGTGAATATGTAGTTCTAATTCTCATCATAAATGTTCTATAGATCAAATATTTGGACGGTTGCGTCTACCAAACATAATAACATGTACCATATATTTAAAAGTATCCATACAGTTTTAATATTGCTTACCTGACTTATCACCAAGACCATTATCCTGGCTGTGGGGCCCCTTCTGGTGACTACCCTGTCTGAAATGAACCCTCCCAGGACGGCCCCTAAGGATCCCCCAATTAAAGGTATCCAGGACATGAACTTAGCTATCTGGTCCCTAGTCTGGTGGATGCTCTCAAAGTAAGGCTGAGTGTTGTAGGCCCACACATAGCCACCTAGAACACAGGCACAAATTTTCAATGAAATCAGAAAGCATAAGAAATTAAGTAACTGACTCTTGTAAATAATGAAGAGCTGCCTCAAATTGCCACATTTTATACAGTTTTCCTGACAGAATTACTCACTTAAACAATCTACAAAGTTTGACATTTGTGAAAAAATCAATAACTATTTTCAATAAATCGCCAAATATTGAATTTAATGAACCATGCTTTAAACATTAAAAGTTAAACCCCAAACCTATTATATAATGAACATTGTAAAGATGCATTTAAAAAATGAATTTCATAATAATGTAGTTATTGAATAAGTTAATTAGAAGATATTTTTTGAAATTCCCAATGTTCCAAATTCTAAAGTACGTTTTGAAATCAGCACCATAGTGTTTTATAGATTGGTTCTATGGGTCAAAGCTAATTACATGTACTTGTATAAGGCATTACTTCCAGCATTTCACACGCTCTATCCTTCTCATTTCTTAAATATGGCACAACCTTTTACTTCTTCTTACCTGCGTTTCTTATTGACCCTGCTAGACATAACAACAGGAGAGATGGACGGATAAATGGTTTTACAATGAATGCAATTTTTTCCTTCCAGGATAGAGGTACATCCACATATTTTGTTTCATTCTGTTTCTGTCCTGTTCTTTCTGGCTCCTTGAGAGTGAAGAATATAACAGCCCCGAGTATGATTCCTGGTATTCCACTTATGAAGAATACCCATCTCCATCCCTAGAGGCAAAATATGAGTAGGTATGTATACGAGTATCTAAAATAAGGCATTAACATGCGAAATATTCACCACCTTACATTTGTTACAGACAATGATTACCAAACATCAACAATCAAATGTTGATCGCCTTTCATAAAAAAGTTGGATACTATAACAATGTGTCACCAAAACAAGAGTCATATTTATCATTCAGAGTCACAAATATAAAAGGTCCCAATAAGATTCGTGGAGTGTCACAGATGAACATCTCTACTCCATAAGTTGTTCTTTAATATGTATTCTAATGACTTCAGCATGAATAAAACAACTCACAACCTTCTGGTTTTGGATTGTGAAACTAATGCCAGAATGATGTGGGAAAGTGATTTTCATTGTGTGTTAGATCATAGTTTGGGATATTGGGCTTTGTTCTTGTTGTGACTGACAAAACTCTTACATTTCCTTTTTCTTAGTGTATTTTGTTATGGTCTGGGTTTTCCTTTTAGTACTTGTATTACATAAAACAAAAATATGAGTATATTTATTCATGCATTATTGTCTGAGGTGAAGGCAGCAAAAGATCAATGTCACAAAAATAGGATTTCAAGGACCAAAAATATTCATCAGATAAAATGCAATTCAAAAATCTCTCAGATAATACTTGAATAATGGGATACATTCAGCTTATTGTGTACTAGCTGAGTTTGGAATGAGATGACAAACTGCTTACCTGTCCTAATATATTGGCATCAATGATGAGATTTCCAAGAGCAAATGACATGCTGTACCCTGTATATATGCCCCAGTTGTACACACCCAGGGCAGCACCCCTCAGCTCTGGGGGAAAATAGTCTGCAATGATTGATGTTGCGAATGGCGTACATCCTGCCTCTCTGGAACAATTATAGCATGCTTGATTGAGTAAGGGGTTCTGGGGTGTATCTTTTTATCTATATTGAAATCTGTAACGCCCATGATTGAATAGTAGAAACCATTCTCTCCTTCAGTGTTTTATTACTGTATGAGTGCATACAGAATTTGCCTTGACCCAAGGATTTGTCCTTCTATTCAATTTGCCTTTCTATTGTTGTATTTTCATCTAAAAATGCATAAAACAACTTACCCTATGCCCAGTCCAAATCGGAGTACTGCAAGATGCCAAAACTCTGAAGAGAAGCCAGTGACAAGGGTCATGATAGACCAGAACACAAGGCAACCAGCAAGCAGATTCTTCCTATTGAGATGGTCGGCGGCAATCCCTAGGAAGATCCCCATGAACGTGTAGATGACTATGAATATAGGGCCTGCTATAACCTGATACTCAATACCCTGACCATTGTAGTTCCATTCACATACATGGGTGCCATTGATGTTGGTCAGTTTTACACATCTAGAATACAAAGAGAGAAGTATATATGGCGGTAAATGGGTTAAAAGTTTTAGGGTAAATAAATGAAATTATACTGTATACAGTAAAACCTGAAAAGGTGGAACACCTCTGTAAGTGGAACACCTCACAAGTGGAACAGGTTTTTAGAAGTCCTGTTGCCCATTAACTCCATATTAATGAACCTCTTTGCATGTACTCTTGATTATATTCTGACCATGTATTCATGTTGGTCTAAATTTCAAAGTCACCACAAGAAATGATCAAGTATAAGGCAAACTTTGAGAAACTTGTCAATCAGAAAACCTGCCATTGACTTTATACATGAGAAAGTTTTCTGAAAATGTTATAAGTCCTACTTCTTGTCAAATTTTATCGAGTAAACACCAAAAACTGTAATTCCAACAGCTTTGAAATCTTCAGAGGACATAAATTACATGTACAGCATCTACTACAAGTTATTTGAAAGTTCAACTTCAACAAAGTGTCAAGTATTTACAGAAAATTTGACTTTTTGATGTCAAAATCAGCAATTTCTCGGAAACCAGGCAAACTTGGGAAATGACGATGATAGGTCAAATATGCATTATGGATATGCATAAAATGAGTGTGAATATGACTCAATCCGAATAGCAGTTTTAATTTGTGCGGCCAATGTTGACGGACGAACCAACGGACGGAAGGACCAACGGACGGACGCCTGGTCGATCCCATAGGCTCACTGTGTGAGCCAAAAAGTATTTCGATCCGATATGATAGACTGCGAAGTTGTATCAGGAAGTCCTCCCAAGAAAAGGTTAACTACTGTACAACAAACATGGCATAAAGAATCAACAAATGTATTCAAAAAGTCAAACTGAGACTATCAAAGCACGAAGAATATGAACTTTAACATGGACGTTCCGAATCTAATTTTTATCCATGGTGTGACTGTTCACCATTGTGAATTATAACAGAACATTGGCAAACATTGGCAAACCTTCGGGCTGCGGTGAATACACCTTCAGAAATATATACAGATACTCAACTCCACATAATTCAATATTCGTATAATATTTACCATTTTTTGATCAATCAAAATATAGTATTTAGATTGAAGTACATGTTCCAACATTACTTACTGTTGTTCAGATTCAACTGTTTTGTTGGTGCATTGCACATCAGATCCTGCAGAGGAATTTTGCATGCAGACTTTATCTCCATAATGAAGTTCCTGTGCCATAGGCTTGGTTACTATAGGCAGTGTATAGCGATCAAGCTGATTCAGGAGGTATGCAAATAACAGCAGAAATAGCACATAAATGCTGTAACAGCCTGCATGACGCAGGCTAAATGCAGTAGGCATTCTGGGATTAGTTTTCCTCCTTTATTTAATATCAAATTGAGATCTATAAGTTGTTTTTTGGCTCAAATGTGCAGTAAGGTTGGCTCTAATTTCAATGAAGACATCACAGCAAAACTTCAATCTGCAAAATACAAAAGGCAATCAATGTCAACTTCTCATTCTCTTTCATCAGCAAATGTTAGCAAACGCGAGTTACAATAAATGGACACTGATATCTCGAAAAGAAACCTGGGGGGTAAGCGTTTCATAGTTGGTCACGAACGCCATGAGTGCAAAGTATTGTTCAGAATTTTTGAATTTCGTGTTGGATTATGGTACTCACACCTAAAGTGGATGTCCCGCGAAATCCTGGAAATCTAGGGCACTTTCTCAAAAAAAAATCTGTCCCTCTATGAAGTCTTTGGTGGTTACCCTGTTAATTGTCCCGCAATTAGCGTGTTTGTCCCTCGAATGGTCCCGTGAAATCCCGCAAATTTGATCAAAATTTGGCCTATTAGCGCAATCACACAAATCCCTTAAGGTCTCATGGAAGTTAACCGGAAATGACAAAACAAAAAATGACAAAGCCATGCTGGATTTTGAAAATTTTTTGAACCAAGATAACAGAGTTCTCTTTGGACCTCCAGTCAGTTTAACTAGTTCCACATATCATTTACATGACCGGGAACACAATTGAAATGGTCAGAATGACCATAAACATGATAGAATAACCTTTTCAGCCCTCTGAAAATGTGACTAAAAAATAGCTAAGAGTCGGTGCTCAGGAAAGGTCACTGAACAGAATCTTTTGAATTTTTCAGAAAATGTGCCCAATATATTGCTCTAAATGATACAATTTAAAAAAATTTGATATCATTCTTAGAAAAAGAAAAAAATGAAAAAAAATGAATTGAAAATCGATCTATTTTCCTTTTTACTCCAGCCATTATTGTTTACGACAATTTTTTAAAATTTCAAAGATTGTATCATTTAGAGCAATATATTGGGCACATTTTCTGAAAAAATCAAAAGATTCTGTTCAGTGACCTCTCCTGAGCACCGACTCTTAGCTATTTTTCAGTCACATTTTCAGAGGGCTAAAAAGGTTATTTTATCATGTTTATGGTCATTCTGACCATTTCAATTGTGTTCCCGGTCATGTAAATGATATGTGGAACTAGTTAAACTGACTGGAGGTCCAAACTCTGTTATCTTGGTTCAAAAAATTTTCAAAATCCAGCATGGCTTTATCATTTTTTGTTTTGTCATTTCCTGTTAACTTCCATGAGACCTTAAATGTCCCGCGAAATCCCCCAAATTTAGGTGGATATCCCGCAAAATCTCATGAATTTTGGGCACTGGGTCTAAAAAATATATCCCGTGAGAAAATTTTTGGGGGTTGACACTTGACAGTACTGTTAGTCTCAGCTCTCAGACCTAGATGTCAGCAGATCATAACTTGAATATACTACTGTAGGTGTCCTGTAAACACGGAAAGTGAAAAATCAAGTGGAACGGTGCGCAATAGGATTATCATCAGATGCTGATCATTTGCTGTGAGAAAACATCATGTGACTTTCACTTTTTCAGTACTTATTTTGGCCTTCTTGTTTTCGATTTTCTTAGGGTTTACAAATGTTGGCGTTATTTGTATTATTTATCAAAATGTTGTTGCTGATATCAATAACCAAAGTAATATAAATTATTAAGGGTTCAATCGATGTATAGCTTGATATTTATAAATAAAAGAGGAGAAAATTTGCAAACAGAATATTTACTTACGTAAATTCATATACAATCAAATGCAGGTTTCTTTCTGGTACAACCGTGGCAATGTTAGCGAAACCTGCAGGAATCTGGCGCAACCGTGGCATGTTATATTTTTACATAAATAACATTGTCCCGGTTGTACCAGATATTGTTACACTGTTATACATTGTCCCGGTTGTACCAGACATTGTTACACTTTGTATACATTGTCACGGTTGTACCAGACATTGTTACACTGTTATACATTGTCCCGGTTGCACCAGACATTGTTACACTTTGTATACATTGTCACGGTTGTACCAGACATTGTTACACTGTTATACATTGTCCCGGTTCTACCAGACATTGTTACACTGTTATACATTGTCCCGGTTGTACCAGACATTGTTACACTTTGTATACATTGTCCCGGTTGTACCAGATATTGTTACACTGTTATACATTGTCCCGGTTGTACCAGACATTGTTACACTTTGTATACATTGTCACGGTTGTACCAGACATTGTTACACTGTTATACATTGTCCCGGTTGCACCAGACATTGTTACACTTTGTATACATTGTCACGGTTGTACCAGACATTGTTACACTGTTATACATTGTCCCGGTTCTACCAGACATTGTTACACTGTTATACATTGTCCCGGTTGTACCAGACATTGTTACACTTTGTATACATTGTCACGGTTGTACCAGACATTGTTACACTGTTATACATTGTCCCGGTTGTACCAGACATTGTTACACTGTTATATATTGTCCTGGTTCTACCAGACATTGTTACACTGTTATACATTGTCCCGATTGTACCAGACATTGTTACACTGTTATACATTGTCCCTGTTGTACCAGACATTGTTACACTGTTATATATTGTGCTTGTTCTACCAGACATTGTTACACTGTTATACATTGTCCCGGTTGTACCAGACATTGTTACACTGTTATACATTGTCCCGGTTGTACCAGACATTGTTACACTGTTATACATTGTCCCGGTTGTACCAGACATTGTTACACTGTTATACATTGTCACGGTTGTACCAGACATTGTTACATTATTGAACAGGGTATATATTGTTTAAAAACGTGTTACATTTTTTAAAATTTTCACAGTTGTACCAGACATTTTTACATTATAAGATATTGTATCTGTTGTTACCAAACGTGTTACATTTTTTCTAATTTTAACTGTTGCACCAGACATTCTTGCATTATTAAAATATATTGTATCTTTTGTCACAAAACGTGTTACAGTTTTCAACATTGTCACGGTTGTACCAGACATTGTTGAACATTGTATATATTTTTACAAAACGTGTTACAGTTCTAACATTGGCACGTTTGTACCAGACATTGTTACATTATTATACGTTGTCAAGGTTGTACCAGACATTGTTACATTATTGGACAGGGTATATATTGTTTAAAAACATGTTACATTTCTAAACATTGTCACAGTTGTACCAGACATTTTAGCATTATTAGATATTTATCTGTTGTTACCAAACGTGTTACAGTTTTCTAATTTTCACTCTTGCACCAGACATTGTTTCATGATTGAAATATATTGTATCTTTTATCACAAAACGTGTTACAGTTTTCAACATTGTCACGGTTGTACCAGACATTGTTGAACATTGTATATATTTTTACAAAACGTGTTACAGTTCTAACATTTGCACGTTTGTACCAGACATTGTTACATTATTATACATTGTCACGGTTGTACCAGACATTGTTACATTATCGAGCAGGGTTTACATTGTTTTAAAACGTGTTACAATTTGTAACATTGTCACAGTTGTAACCGACATTTTATCTGTTGTAACCAAACGTGTTACAGTTTTAAAATTTTCACTGTTGCACCAGAGATTGTTTCATTATTAAAATATATCGTATCTTTTGTCACAAAACGTGTTACAGTTCTAACATTGACACGGTTGTATCAGACCGTGTTACATTATTATACATTGTCACTGATGTAGCAGACATTGTTACATTATTGAACAGGGTATATATTGTTTCAAAACGTGTTACATGTTTTAAAATTGTCACACTTTTACCTGACATTTTTGCATTATAAGATATTTTATCTGTCGTTACCAAACGTGTTACATTTTTTATTAGACTCCAGATTGAAAATCTGGAGTCTATTGTTTTTGCCTGAATTCATATGTTTTGTGGTACCTACATGTATTCATATCTAATGCAATCGATTTTTTCATATATTCAACATTCTTTGATGATGAGGTGTTCTCCTGTTCAATGATTCAAGAATTACAAAGGTAATTTATATTTTTACTAAATCTAATTTGTTGGTTTTCATACAAAATCGGTGAGATGTACTTTTATTGCACAAATGATATATTTTGTAACTTTCTATGGTAAAATATGTCACGTTGCTTCCATCAAGTCCGTGCTGCTTTTTGCTTTTCTGATCTTGAATTAAGCTGCAAAACCTGCAATTAAAGGCCCATGTGTAGTATAGCGATTGTTTTAGACCTTTATATTTCAAATAAAGTAAAATGACGTTTTCATCAATAGTATAATTATTTTCATCACCGGTTACGATAATAAAAATTGAAACGTAAAGATGCTTTTACACGTAGTTCAATGGGTGAGCTAATGTTGCCAAACTTACGTAGGGGAGTGTACATGTCATATTTTTCACCATGGTTTAGAAATCAATATAAGTGAGAGACCAACTTGGGCAAGGCTACTAATGCCTATTATGTTTTTTTAATGTATAAAAAATCACTCCACAATATACATTATAGTCCATTTGTCACCCCTATACATACTATAGTAAACCTATGAATTTTTAAAAACACGATGTTTTATGGTTAATTTATAATAACAAGGGTTTTCTGAAGTGATTTAACTTGTTTGGACAAAAAGTTATTTTGGGGAAAAAGTATATCGGCTAATTAGGGAGGGGAGTATTGGCTTAACATGGCGTTGACTATTGACTTAGCGTCGGCATACCACCATGTACCTGGTATGTTACCATGGTGATAGATACCAAAATTTCCCCCAACCTTAATATTTGGGCAACCCAGCTAAATCATTCCAATAAACCCTAATGATAGTATTTGCACAGAAAAACATCATGTTTTTAAATGTATTTTAAGAAAATGACAAATGGACTATTATGCATATGCTTGAGATAGAATTCTACTTTTGAGTGTAATAAAAAGATGCTATATGAGTAAATATGTGTTGCAATAGAGGTCAACGTTCTGGCTGGATGGATTTCACGCAAGCTTGACATGACATCGTGAAACAATTCATCGTGTGCTCCTTGAAACTGATTATAGCATTGATAAGTATACCGTTAAAACAACATATTTAAAAGAGAGTTGAAAAGGGACATGACGTTATGTCAAGATGGCATGCTTTCATGTTAAGTCAAAAGGCACTTGCTGCATTCTGAATATTCTCAGGAAGAAAACAGTAAACGGAAATGTACACACTTATTTCGAATATCCAATATCATTTCTTCCTAAAACATAAATCTTAATTGCGCATTTCCAAAAAGTAAATGCGAAACGAAAAGTATCTAAATCCATAAACGTAACGAGACACAGATGCGGATACATTTTAGGTAACCCGTTATTGTTATTTGAAACCTCTCTATTAGAGAATTTTAGACTAGCGTAAAAATATACTTTTGCCTATCCGTATGTTTGTTACGGATGCGTATGGGTAATGGGTAAATACAATTTCATGCATCATCACACGGCATAGTTTATCACAGCAAGGAATGTGTTCCACCACTTCATTTCTATGCAGATTAAATGAGAAATGTTTCTTATTATATTAAAAGTTCAATGAATGATATTTGATCTAAAAATTACATAATTCTTTGGATAAAAACAAACGTTTTCGAATTACCTCCCTTCGGCCATTTATAGGTAATTACGTATCGCAAACCCTGTAATTTAATTAAGATATAGTTTAGTGTAATAACAAAGTACGTATAGGTACAGGTTACTGGGTTATCAACGCTAATCTTAACCTCCCTTTTAGGTAGTTTAAAAGAAGATTAAAAAGTCAATTTACCAATATACTTATTATTGCTCTCAGCGGTATTTCACCTATGTTATGACGTCAGCGAGAGGAAATTACGTATAAATGTGTAGTAATAATAATACGTGTAGAACGTTAGTTTTTATTCATAAAATTGTGTAATTTGTAGCTCAAGTATCATACACAAACTTTTTGATCAGTTACACTAAACATTTATCGTTTGATCTTTATGAAAAACATAGCTCGAACACAACCATTGATCCGATAAATGTTGCAATGTGATGATGCATGAAAATGTTAGAATTTGTCATATCCTGGGATCCTTTCAGGAATGCTAAGATGTGGGATCCCATTGGCCAAGAAATGACCAGATCTGGATTTACAGTTTTAAGAAGGATGACAATGGAGAGGACAGACTTACTTATAAATAGCTACAAAAGAGAAGATGCCATCAGGAAGAGAAATTAATATCAATTTATATCAATAAACCTTGGTTTTAGTGCTGATTGATAAGATGGATTCACTTAATTACATATATATATATTGAGGACGTTATTCACAAAGTAGACATTTAAAAGAGAGCTTTATCTTCATTCTTCGGACAAGAACTTATTAAAAAATCAGAATAGGTCGAACAAAGTACTAATACTCCGTTATGATATTTTCCTCAAGTCAATCCAAATGTTATGCCTCTGAAAAGTATTTTTGATTTATCTGATATAATTCAAGTACCAGTTAATAATTTAAGAAAAGATAGTATAAGACTAGATACCTTTTCAATACGGTAACCAGAATGCTTTTAATTTTGTAAGTTTTACAATGTTTCTTAATAAAATCTCTCTTTAACACCCTGATGTTCCCAGGCGTGTTTTAGTAGTCTCTCCAATGAAAAATAATATAGTTTTGATGCTCAAATGAGATCTAAATGACACGAACTTTTTCAGGTCAGGCACAGAAGAAGAGATTGGCCAATTTGACATACTTGCCAAGGAAGCAAGTATGTTAAGAGATTAGGGAAAGAGAAGTCTAAAAGAGAAGAAGGAAATTAAAATGAAAAGAGGAGAGGGAACAAACAAAAACAGAGGAACTGCTAAAGAGAGCAATGGGGCGGAAAAGGTTGGAGACAAGAAAGAGGCGTGCGCATGTTTTTCTTAGAATGTGAAGTCATATTGTTCTACTTATTTCTCACAGAGACATGTAGCACTATGATATGAGATGAGCACTATGATAGGCCCTATAGTATAATATATCAGTCATCATAAACGTGTTACAAGATCCTGTGTTATTTCTCGGTTTACGTACATCCAAACGTTAAAAATCAAAGCCGAGGTAGGTCGTTCCGTAAAGAATTTATAGTATTTCATCAAATTCGATCGAGATACGTATATATGATGTAGGTCGAATGCTTGATTATGTTTTCGACACAAAGCTGTGTATTTAACGAGATCATCTGTGTCCAATCTAATCAAATATAACTTTAATATTGGGGCACCTATTTCATATGTAACACCTGATGAGATTACATGCATTGCAATAGTATAGTTTCCTTATAGGTTTTGAAATCTCGCTAAACCTCGTTTTTGTGAGATTTTAAGAGATTTGCATTTTAAACCTCTACTGACTTACATTACCTTCTTTTAAATGGCATCATGGGCTTTCAACTAGAGTTGAAAGCCCATGATGGCATATTTGAATTCAGTGAAATGTTTTCTCCTATAATAGCTTTCATTTATACAGTTATGTTATTTGAATAATTTTCTATTACACTTTTAAAAAAACTTGGGCGAAATCTCCATAGATGCAATGCTAAAATTCTTAAAAACTTTGGATTATTTGTACATTATGTATCTCAGTAGCAATACAGATTTTTATACCATACTTCTAACAATATATAAAATGTAAACGAATGCAACAATGTCTGTTACAAACGTGACAAGGATAAAAACTGAACACATTTTGTTACAACAAAGATGTTCAATAATATTTCATTGTCTGGTACAACCGTGACAGTGATTAAACTGTAACAACAGATACCATGTTCAATAATATTTCATTGTCTGGTACAACCGTGACAGTGATTAAACTGTAACAACAGATACCATGTTCAATAATATTTCATTGTCTGGTACAACCGTGACAGTGATTAAACTGTAACAACAGATACCATGTTCAATAATATTTCATTGTCTGGTACAACCGTGACAGTGATTAAACTGTAACAACAGATACCATGTTCAATAATATTTCATTGTCTGGTACAACCGTGACAGTGATTAAACTGTAACAACAGATACCATGTTCAATAATATTTCATTGTCTGGTACAACCGTGACAGTGATTAAACTGTAACAACAGATACCATGTTCAATAATATTTCATTGTCTGGTACAACCGTGACAGTGATTAAACTGTAACAACAGATACCATGTTCAATAATATTTCATTGTCTGGTACAACCGTGACAGTGATTAAACTGTAACAACAGATACCATGTTCAATAATATATCATTGTCTTGTACGATCGTGTCAATGAAAAAAACTGTAACACATTTTGTAACAACACTTACAATTTTTAATAATCAAACTATGTCTGGTACAACCGTGACAACGATAAAAATGTAACACATTTTGTAACAACAGATACAATATATAACAATGTAACAATGTCTGGTAGAACCGCGACAATATATAACAATGTAACAATGTCTGGTGCAACAGTGACAATGTTAAGATTCTCATTATTTCCGGTGAAAATTTTACATTTTTATCAATGTAACACTGTCTGATACAAGCGTGGAAAGGTTACATAATGTAACAATGCCTGGTACAATTGTGACTATGTTTAAAACTTTAGCAAGTTTTGTAACAAGTTTAAATAATAAAACGATGTAAGTAATAATAACGTCTTGTCACTATTTATACAATGTTCAATAATGTAACAATGTTTGGTAGAACCATGACAGTGTTTAATAATGTAACAATGTCTGGTACAACCGTGACAATATTAAAACTTGTTACACATTCTGCAACAACACATTATGTGATGTAACAATATATGGTACAAACGCAATAATGTTAAAAACTATTACACATTCTGCAACAACTTGTTACAATTGTTACAATACTACAAATTGTAAGAGGTTCTGTAACAGATTGAAACAATGACGGGTACAACCTGGATAATCTGAAAAAGTCTGACACAGTTTTTAACAACTGATACAATGTTTAATAAAGTAAGAATGTATGGTACAACCGTGACAATGTTAAATATTGTAACATTTTCTGTAACAACAGATACAATTTTCAAAAATATAACAATGTCGGCGTCAATTGTGACAATGGTAAACAATATAAAAAGGTCTGGATCAACAGTGACAACATTTAAAATTATAACACTCTGTAACAACAGGTACAATGTTCAATAAAGTAACAATGTCTGGTACAACCGTGACAATGTATAACAGTGTAACAATGTCTGGTACAACCGTGACAATGTATACAAAGTGTAACAATGTCTGGTACAACCGGGACAATGTATCACAGTGTAACAATGTCTGGTACAACCGTCACAATGTATACAAAGTGTAACAATGTCTGGTACAACCGGGACAATGTATAACAGTGTAACAATGTCTGGTACAACCGTGACAATGTATACAAAGTGTAACAATGTCTGGTACAACCGGGACAATGTATAACAGTGTAACAATGTCTGGTACAACCGTGACAATCTATAACAGTGTAACAATGTCTGGTACAACCGTGACAATGTATACAAAGTGTAACAATGTCTGGTACAACCGGGACGATGTATAACAGTGTAACAATGTCTGGTACAACCGTGACAATGTATAACAGTGTAACAATGTCTGGTACAACCGTGACAATGTATACAAAGTGTAACAATGTCTGGTACAACCGGGACAATGTATAACAGTGTAACAATGTCTGGTACAACAGATACAATATATAACAATATAACAATGTCTGGTACAACCGGGACAATATATAACAGTGTAACAATGTCTGGTACAACCGGGACAATGTATACAAAGTGTAACAATGTCTGGTAGAACCGGGACAATGTATAACAGTGTAACAATGTCTGGTAGAACCGGGACAATGTATAACAGTGTAACAATGTCTGGTACAACCGGGACAATGTATAACAGTGTAACAATGTCTGGTACAACCGGGACAATGTATAACAGTGTAACAATGTCTGGTACAACCGGGACAATATATAACAGTGTAACAATGTCTGGTACAACCGGGACAATGTATAACAGTGTAACAATGTCTGGTAGAAGCAGGACAATATATAACAATATAACAATGTCTGGTACAACCGGGACAATGTATAACAGTGTAACAATGTCTGGTAGAACCGGGTCAATGTATAACAATATAACAATGTCTGGTACAACCGGGACAATGTTAATTATGTTAATATATAACGTGCCACGGTTGCGGCAGATTCCTGCAGTTTTCGCTAACATTGCCACGGTTGTGCCAGAAAAAAACCTGCATTTGAGTGTGTCTCCGTAAATTTCATACCTCCTTACAGAAGAGCTTGTTGGTTTGTCACTTCCCATGTATTACTTTTATATGTGTAGTATCGGTCGATTTTGAGATATTTTATGCGTATTTGTGCCCTAATAATCAAGGCAGTTCATGTGTTTTTATATAGATTCGTTTTATGTCTTTAAATAGTGTACAATTCAATAGGTAAACGCCAGAGTAATGAGTTTTCACTTATTATCGCCCAGGGCAAATTATTTATTACAATCTGTTGACTTTTGCGCTGCTTCAAAGCAACCAGTTGAACTTAAAAATGAAACTATTAAATGGTCAACCAAATTCTTTTAAAATTCGTAGAAATTTTGATATATCTCTAATGTTTCCAATGTTTATATTTCGTTATAGTTTTGTGACAATTACAAAGAATGCATATTTGCGTGACATATTCTGTCACGCAGAAAAAACTGGCGTGACTTCAAATTTTCCAGCAAATGCGTGACAAATATGCAAATTGCTGGACAGTTGGATGGCCTCAGGTTCTTAGATCGAGATATAGATCTAGAAATCATGCATCAAGGGTGGGGCAACCAAAAGGGCCCAAATTTTGAAGCCCAATTTCCTCAAATTTTGGCCTAAACTTAACAAATAGGGCCTTAAAAGGCCTAGTAATGACCATAAAGGCCAACTTTTTGCCCCAAATTTTTTTGCCCCTGCAAGAGTTTGAAATCTTCAGTATAGGGATTAGTATGGAAAGTAAGCAAACAATGATGTATGTAAACCTGCACCTTTTGATATCGCAATTCATTGTTTTCCTAAATTCCTTGAGGAGGTTTCAGTGTCACTTGAAAGTTCACAATTACTAGTGACAGTTTTTATACATCAAATAAATGTGTATTGTGAGAAATGAATCAATGACTTGTAAGTGAAATAACTTGACGGTCAATTGGATATAATATTACTTCGCTAGCTGGTTGCATCATTATGTAATAGGTCCATATTCTGATAAAATCTACATATTTTGGAACTCCATGGTTGTGCTTTGGCAAATCACAAGAAATCAATATCTCTCAAAGTGAATGAAATGCACATGTAATAACATTGGTTATCATGATTCTGGAGTTAGGCCTATATGAAAAGTACAAAAAGCAAATTGTCCAATATTTTATTTTAGAGAAATTCCCCTCTTTACTGTTTAATATGTTATGTTCTTATACTTTCAGGATTCCATTATAAAAATGGCATTTAGATTTAACTTTGGTTCCAATGATTCTGACAATACCACTTCTGTTACTGAGAAAACTTCAGCAACACCTGTAGCTCTACAACATGCAGAGGAATATACAGTGACTTTAAAGAGGGTTAATCAATGCATTGATGGTCCAGATTTTGAGACTCTTCACTTACAAAATGGTGAAACAATTGCTTATGTCAATGAGACTGTGGCCACAAAAAAAGCAGAGAGTTCTCTTGTTGATAAAACAGATACTGAGAACACTGATTTGATTCCCAATGTTTATGAAGGTGGTTTCAAAGTCTGGGAATGCTCTTTGGATTTAGCTGAGTATCTTAGTGAACTTGGAAATAATGCAGTCTCAAATAAGCGAATTCTTGAGTTAGGATGTGGGGCAGGACTCTCAGGACTGTACGCCTACAAGAATAAGGCGTATGTAGACTTTCAGGATTATAACAAAGAGGTTCTGGATGTGATAACTGTCCCAAATATTATTATTAACACTGCTGATGAAAATGAAACTGATATTAGAGAAACAATTAACAAAACTTGTAAACTATACTCGGGTGATTGGGAAAGTGTAACTGATCTCCTACTAAAGGAAATCAACGATACAAATATGTCTACTGACAAATATGACATCATCCTGACCTCAGAGACAATCTACAGCATTGAGTCACAACCAAAATTACATAGGGCTCTACAAAGCTTACTTCAACCAGATGGGGTTGTGTACCTAGCTGCCAAGAGCTATTACTTTGGCGTTGGTGGTAGTGTTGGGCAATTCAAGGAGTATGTCAGAGAGGCAGGGGTGTTTGATGTTGAGACAGTTAAATGCATACCGTCAAGTGTGCCAAGGGAGATATTGAAGATGACATTTACTGACAAGCAAGAAAGTAAGTAAGTACATTTAGGAGCTGTGCAGTATTTATTACATTATAACATTGAAAAATATGGATTGTAATTTTTCACCAAATATGTGAAGGATTCTGATTATTCAGCCCTACCTGTAAAATATCTGCATATGATTAAAAACGGAATAAATCAAATGAATATTTCCAATGTACATGTAGCCTACTCTCAGTTAACAATCTGTTTGAGAGATAAATATGTATCATTGATACCTAATAGTTGGATACATAGGATTGGCAAAGAAAATGTGAAATTGGGTATCAGTGATCTCCCCAGCATTAAAGCTTACATAAAATATGAAATAATATAAATATATAGATCGCCATTCACTGATTTTTTCTTTTTTTCATTCAGGTCCAAATGATGATGTTGACAAAGACAATCTGCAGGTTTTCACTAATTTGGAACAGTTATCTAAGACAGTGTGGCGGGTAGTAGAGGATGATCCATACAAGGAATATCCTTTCCTGTACATCATACAAGGATCAGATAAAATTGTCCTTGTGGACACTGGGGTCGGAACAGGGGACTATAAATCTTACCTAAGAACTCTGCCTCAGTTCACAAATCTTCCATTTTTGGTTATAAACACTCACAATCATTTTGACCATGTTGGTTCAAACCATAGGTTTAGTTCAAAAGATGGCAGCGCTAGTGATTGTATTGCTATATGTATGAGTGACCACAATACAGAATATACTCTGGGATACCTGAGTAAAGATACATCCCTTGCTCTTGCTGTCAAATCCAACCTCAAGGAATTTACTGTGACAAAATGGCTTAAAGATGGTGATGTCATATACCTAGATGACACCAACAAGGACAATGTTAATGCATTACATGTTATACATGTTCCTGGCCACACACCAGACTCCTTGGCCCTGAACTATCCCAAAGACAATAGAGTCTTTGTTGGAGACTTACTGTACCCTTATGCTAACATTTTGCTTCATTTTCCTACTTCCAATTTTGTTTCATATAGTGACTCTATCAGTATACTGAGGCAATATCTACAAGCCCATTATGGTGAATTGAAAAATATTAAGTTGTCTTGTGGCCATATTGAAGCCAATCTGGAAGCTGAGCAACTTTGCAATCTTGAACAACTTATTGTAGATGTTAAACAGGGAAAAGTAGAAGGTGAACCATTGAAATGGCTTAATGATAATATTCTGGAGTACAGGGGGGAAATGTTCTCATTATCATTGAAACATAAGTACAATGTGGACTAAGTCCATGACTGCTGTTATATCATCTCAGTAATCTGGACCCTGATAACATGGACATTGCTGCCTAAGCTAAAGTAATAAATTAAATGTTTAAAAACAAATTAACATCACTTTTGTTTAGTGGAAGGTTGAAACTTTTCTTATGTTCTCAAAAGGCTGATATATGTGATTATGTAAAATAAAACTTATGCTTATCTATCATTCTTCAAGTTTGTCTTCCATTTTCCATATATGTCATATTTTGATACATACCTTATTTTCCTTGGCATCTGAATAAAGAAGGGCTTTATCTGCACATTTTATATTGAATATTGTAGTTTACTGGTGGCCTTTTCCAGAGTAACATTATTAAACAATTTAATTTGAAAAATAACATATTTAATGCTCATTGAAATGCTTAAATACTGTTAACATAATATTTATTCTTGCAAAAAAAAATCCGTTTAATTTTAAAGCTACAGTATCAAGTCCATTCTGATGGAGCAAATTACATATTATTGTGAAAATAATGTTGGTGAATGACATGAATGATGATCACTTCGTTCATGTATTCATTCCCCATCATTTAGTCCTTACTCGAGTGGAAAGAGACGTAGCCAGAATCCGAAAACCCATAAACAGATTATTTGACAGATTCGACCACAATAATGGTTAACCGTGGCAAGAGAAGAGAGCCCCCACAATGATACTGGCTATGAATGGAGGTTCTTATCATCTTGTTGGATCCAGCATATCAAGCTGGCAATAAGTAGACACATGATTAACTATGCTTTATTGGTTCATGATCTAATTTTTGTTATATTTCAATGTTGCCTCTAGCATGTCTAGTGCTACTGCTGACTCTGGGGTGCTACTACACCACACATCTGAATGATGTGATTGCTTTGGCGCGAAATAATAGTTTTACAAACCAACCAATCAAATTGTGTGTTACATTTTGTCATGAATCCCGAATATATTTACATTAAGCTTTTTGATTGGTCTATCCAGGATTTTGGCCTCCATTATAGAATTAGTCAGACTGAACCCGAATTCAATATTTTATGACTAATTTACCCAGTTTCCATGCTAAATTCCATAGAAGATCGTCATTGGATATATAAAGGGCATCTAGTTTTAACAGTCGAAAGTCAAAATGACTTGCAAAACACCGATATAGCATGGAAAAATAACTTTATTAGAGGAAAAAATTCAAAAATAATTTTTGATTTTTGAACATGGCGGCCGATTCGACAGCCTTTTATCAGGTGAGGTTATCTTATCATGGATTGTATAATAGTGAAAATACTAAGCTAAGATAGTTTATAAATTATTCCATCGATTTAGTCATTTCCCGATTTTGTTTTACAGTTCAGGAAAAAGGTAACATAAATATTTTGTTGTTGCCAAATTTCGACTTGATTTTTGCATGAAATTTGCCACTTGTGTGGTTGATTTTTAAATCACCAAGATTTCCATACATGTGGGGGTGATTTGAAAAATCAACCCCACATTTATGGGGGTAGTGTTTTGGAGTTGTGGAATTATTTCCAGATCTGAAAATTGACATACCTCAAATATTGAGGGATGTACTTGTCAGATTCTCGAGAATCTCTTGCTTCTGTCCACCAGCTTTGACATCTTCCAAAAATGACAGGTTTATTCTTTCGTGAGGTAGAAAAGTCCATTGTCAATTTGTCATGTGTCTTTCATATCAAAGTACCAGTGTTTTATTTTAGCATGAAAAATTATGTGATGACTGGTCTAATAGTTGACCCCTAACCAGTTGATAAGAAATCTTATCTTTGTATTGTAGACCATGAAGCATAGTATCTTAAAAAAAGAAGTGTCAAATCCTTATCCACCTTTTTTTATTTTCTCTTGGTGATTCCTGTGAAGACATTGGTACCAATCACGAAAACGTTAAATACATGAAATACATTAAAATAAAAAGTTCTTTGCTGATGCATTAGTAAACCATTGCTTAATAAATTTTTGACAAATGTTTTACGGTCGTTTGAAGACAAGTTTCTGAGTTTAGGGTATAACTCTAAAATAGACGAAAGGACAGCAGCTACAGGTTTTTCATTTGGCTATTTCAGAAATGATAAGATAAGCTAATAATCAATGGATGAATTGTCTGCTGTATTACTCTATTAATACAGTAAGACCTGTTGCCGATGCACTAATATTGGGATCAAAATATAAAAAAATCATAACAGTAATTGTAGACCACACTATAACAGGCAGTTCACCATTCCCCAGAAGTGCACTCAGGTAATTAATTACAAGTATTATTGAATTGAATAATTAGATGTAAGTAACTTTCAAATCTTTCTTATTACAGGGCCAGGGATCGGGCAATTCATATGAACCACGAGGTACAGACATTTCATACCTTGGCCAACAAAGCAAACTTGAAGAAACTAGAGAATACATCAAAAATGAAATTAGGAAAGAATTTAAAATCAAAGAAGGGGCAGAGAATTTACGCAAAGCTACTTCGGACAGAAAGAGTTTGGCTGATGTTAATAGCATGGTTAAAAAGGCTGATAAACATTTGGCAGAACTGCATGATCAGCTACAAGAGATCAATGCTCATCTTCTCGTTGCCAATAGATCAAATTCTGTGGATCACAGAGGCAGTATAGGTAAGCCTGATTTCTCACAAAATTCTTTAAGTTCCACATTTGATAAATATAGAATAAACTACATGCTGTAGAACATGTCAGGATTATCAGCTGTAGTTGGTCTTTATAAAACATTTGCTGTTTATCAATTTTCCATGAAAAAACTGTTGTCTGACTTCAAATTAATTAAATGCAAATGAATGACAAAATCTTGATGAAATTGTCTTGTTCTAAACCAATTTGTTTTTTGGGTATGAATAAATTTTTATTGATTAAAAAATTGGATTGTGAGCAATCTTTTAGACTCTTTAAACACGAATATCCCCCCAGAAATGGTATGTTCACTTTTATCAAGTAAAAATATGATCGGTATGATGCCATCATGGTCAACAAGGATTTAACCATTCCAACTTCACCTTGAAAAACAGCAGATAATTCACACTGAGTAAATAACAAATGCCAATGATATTCTCTAGCAGCTGTTTCTGAACATTGATGATTATGTAAGACAAGCATCCAGACATCAATTGTTGTTAATTCAATAGAAATCTCATAGTTATATAAGAGAATTGTATGAATATAGTTAAAATGTAGGATCACTTAATTAAAAGTAACTAATTGTTTTATATTAGGAAATATTTAAAAAATTCTAACTCATTTAACAGAGAGGTGGATATGACATCATACAGAGTCCTTGACTGAATGATGATAGTATACATTAGAGGTGTCAAGTATTAACCGGTTAACCGGTTAACCGCCGATAATGCCTTGACCGGTCTGAGTTTTTATGGGCGGTTAGTTGACCGTGTATAATTCTGTTATTTCCCGCGCTTATTTTGCATGCTAATCCGTTTGGTTTTATGGTGTCAGTTTCACGTAAGCTACTCATACATGTCATAAGTCCCATAACTCCTTACAAACATCCAATCAGCAACTTTAATCCCTGCCACATTGCTTTCCCGCGCTTACTTTGCATTTTAATCTGTTTGTTTTCAAGCGTCAGTTTCATGTGAGCTACTCATACATGTGATAGGTCCGATAATTCCTTACAAACATCCAATCAGCAACTTTAATCCTGCCACATTGCTTTCCCGCGCTTACTTACATAGAATAGCGTAAAGCTTGACGAACGTAAAAAATAAACGCCGATATATCATTTTTTCCAATTTTTTTTCAACTTTCAAGATCGAAGATGAAGATTTCATTTGAAATTATAAGTTCAAATTTCCCGCCGGTTAACCGACTTTAACCGGTAAAAACCCCCGGTTAACCGGTTAATGCTCGAGCGGTTAATTGACACCACTAGTATACATATACCTGGTGTATCTTGTGTGAGCCTAATTACATTCTTAGATTTTACATGATTGGTGCATTCACATATTTTGATCAAATTGCAATTGACCATCTTATAAAGAACAAATCAGTACATGAAAATGAAACAGTTAAAGTAATTGTATGAAAATTGATGTGGAATTCAATGATAATATTGATAAGATACATGCATGTATCAAAATATTGTCCAAAAAAATTTCTGATTTTTCAGTAATGTTTCCTGGTATATATCAGTTAAATGTTAGTTATAAAGCACACTGACTTTTGATTTTAGCCACTCATTTTAGCAAAATCTTGAAGTTTTTTGTGCATAATCAACAGTTATTTGTGCATAATCAACAGTTATTCTCATGTTGTAGTTTTTCAGAATTTTCATATCCCAGTGAAGTGAGAATCCTGTTCACTTGCAGATTTCTCTGATTTCACTTGAAGAATTCTTCATATGAATTTGCTGGAAAATGGAAGAGGTGTTCAGTTGGATTACACTTACTAATAGAAAAAATAGGTGAAGTTTATCTCATTAACCTGAATGTTCGGTTTATCAAGCTGCCTTTCCCTTGTATGAGACACAATAATCCCTTATAAGGCATTTTTGTTTCATTTGATACTGTTTCAGAAGAGAAACACTATCTCTTTCACAAGTAACTTAATGCTTCCCATTGAGTATATTTTCATAAGTTTTCTAGTTTTGAACAATAGAGCTATTTGTTGCTCAAGTTAGTAATTCTTTGTAAGGGACTCCCACAGATTTAGAACTGTTATCTGTAATAAAAGTGGGTGTTTATAAACATTATGTACATTGAATCATGTTTATGTCCAAATAAGTGACACATTACATAGTAAGATCTTTGTTTAGAATTGATGCTCCATTTCCAGTACTCATATTTTTGAGTTAATTCAATATTTGCAGAATCCTTTTTGTGGATATCTATGTATTTCTTCTAAGATTGAGTTTTTTCATGATTCAGTTTGTCACAATTAGATATCAAGGGTGTATATAGGTGGAGATCATAGAATATATAGAGGTTATTTAATGGGAGGGATGGAATATGGATTTTATTCCGAGGGAAAATATGATATTGGCCAAGGAAAATATCATATTGACCGAGGGCGATAGCCCGAGTGTCAATATGATATTTTCTGAGGCCAATATCATATTTTCTCAAGGAATAAATCCATATTCCATCACGACCATCAATAACCTATTTATTTCATAATATTTTTTTTTCAATTTTTGTATGTCATCATCCAATGATTGTGACATAAAATTATACAATTTATCATATAACATTTTCAACTTTTATTATCAAGTTTTACTTAAAAATAAATATATTTTATATATATTTTATTTATTTATTATATATATTTTATTTATTTTATAGAATATTTCTGATACGGGATCTGATACGGGATTTTTGCTGATACGGGATCCAATACGGGATCTGATACGGGATTTTGGCTGATACGGGATCTGATACGGGATTTTTCATATAACACTTTTATTCCCTGTTATTTTCCCAGGGAAAACATGTTATTATGGAATAATAAGATTTTTTCCCCATATTTTGGATGGTTTCAAAGTATTTAAATTGAACACTTTTCGTATGTTAGTAATTTGATCAGGTTTGAAGACTGAGATCTCCTAATACTGATCTCTAATTCCTCATTGTGACATGATTACTACTTTTCATTACCAACTAATTCTTTGTCAAACAATCCCATTAAATTGTCATAAGAATAATATGGCAGTCTTCACAAGGTAAATGAGGCATTTTCAAGAGACCTGATAAAGGTCTTGAAATAGGATGTTGAAACTGAAGGTATGGAGGTTATCTTTACTAAGATGTGCTGACTTTTTAACTCAGATCCAGTGATACATCATAAGGTTTACGGTTCCTATACATCTTCAAATGATCTCCCCGGCATAGCTAGAAGCAACATGGCTCTATAACCAATAGGAAACACTACCTCCACAATTTCTTTTCTGATGACTATTATGTATTTGACAAATGTTTCTAAATATATATATTTTTAAACTGAAATATTGTTTTTAACCCTACTACTTCAAAGCTTGTTGATAAGTTAAAGCACATATGGAATATATTGTGATTTTGATTAATGAGACCCAAGGTTATAACAGGGAGCTTATTTTTCCATGTTGCAGCTGTTCCTTGAAAACTGAAAAGGTACATGACTTACATTATCAGTTCACTCTTTAAGAGAGCTCATATTCACTCTTCAAACTAGATGTAATTCTTACATTTAGCCTTTGTGTTGAGAATACAGTAAAACCGGTATATCTGAACACCTCTCAAAGTGAACATTATTTCTTGGTCCCAATCTTATCTTCCGCTGTATTATGAAACATTGAAATATGAACACCAGCTAATTCAAACACTTTTGGCTGGTCCAAGTGGGATTCAGATAGATGGGTTCTATTATATGTGATTGGAAAATTACCAGTTTTACTGATGAGATCATTACTAATCTGTTACTAATACTGATGAGCATTTCTATTGCTCTGATTGATACTATAGGTTTATCTAAGAATGATTGGGACATTATCTAGCAATAATGGAATGGTTTTCTTGAGCCAGATAACTCGATTGAATACTTGATTTATGTATGAAGTGCAATGGGAACATTGATTGCTGCTGCTCTAGAATTACTTCCTTATAAAAACCAGGCTCTATTCTAATACCTCATATCTTTGATTTTCCAGTTGGCATATGATATGGCTTTATGTGGTCATGGTTAATCTTGAAAAGTGGTCCAAGCAAGTGGATATGTCAATTATAAATTCTAATTCTGATGAAACTTGGCAGAAAGAGTTAGAAAGGCCAAAAATGAAATCCGGGATTTCTCCAATTCCAAATCTGGCAAAAATTTTAATATTTATAAATTGATCATTTTCTAAGATTGGTTTTAAAAAATGACTTATTTATTAATGTTTCAGAATTTGAAGATTTAATTTCAGCAACATTGGTTTTGTGAATTATAATTTGCTCAACCATTGATGCATGAACAATTTATCAAAATGAAATTGCATCAATTTTATTTGTCTTTTGTATTGATTTCATGAACGAGTAGGAAGAACTAATAGATATGAGTTGACAAAAAGTTACATTCTATTATTTGGTTTCACGTTTGTTTGGATACATTTTCATTTTGTTTAGTCCTTTTGGAATCTTGTTTTATACTTTTGCTATTGAAACAACATTTTTGTATGTGATATGTATTGAAATGAAAATGAAACTTAAGAATTATCATTTAAGATCATATTGAAGTGAATCAGTTCTTAGGTTGAAATCTACTTGCATTTCATTTTCAAACACTTGAAAATGAGAAAAATATAAAAATTATATATCTGACCAGAATTGTAAAAAAATAATTATGTACCTGTTTGAGGCAAAAATCCTTGGGAGAGCAAGCAAAGTTCATGCATTATCTTGTTGCCTTTATTGAAACATTTTCATAATTCAGTTCAATGTATTAAAGCATCAAGCAGCCAAGTCATGAAAAATTTATAGACTACCAGTGTTGTAGATCATTAACCTTGCATATTCCAACCTATACATTCAATGATGAGTTCTCTAGCTTCATACAGCTAGTCAATTATTTCTATTCATTGAGTTATTGAGTAACAATTCATATTTCTTCAATGTTTATTACAAGGTTGGCCATTTGCATTTTTCTATAGTTATATGTTGAAGTTTATAATATAAGATATACCAATTTTCCCCGAAAATGTGTATTCAAGTAGGTGCTAGCCAGTGGGTGTAATATACACTTGTTTTATTGCAGGGAAAATCCCTGTTATATGTATATTTGACAGGGAGGTAGATTTTGTTTCTATTTGTAAACTACATGTATTATAGTAGTAAATTACTAGTAATGAATTCTTCCTCTTATTTATAGTCCTGTATTTATAACAACAGTATATGTATCAGTCAGCTTCACCCTTTCAGTCAAAATCATCTTATAGAGGCAACTGTTTCTGTTTGTTTGACAGGTATGTGTTTCAGGGGTGGTGTTATTTTACTTTCTCAAAGGGTAGAATATGAGTTACAACATAGCACATTTGACATTTTTTGGAGGCGAATCCCACAATTTTTTCAAGTTATTGATGTGTTTTTGATATGCAGATCTGATATCTCTAAGTAAGCTTATATGTAATATACAGTAAAACTATCTAGTAGAACAACTATGAAACTTTTTCAAAAACTAACTCCAATAGACAATGCTAATTAAACCTCTTATCTGTGTAAGGAATAAGACCCGACTACAAGGCATATTTTTAGCCACTATCACGGTGCCCATGTCAAGCTGCGCGCCTAAGTAGGCGCGCAGTTTGTTTCGATCACAAACTGCGTGCCTAACAACATTGCATCATTTAAGTTGGAGTCTGTATTTTGAAACGTAATTAACCTTTACCATGCTGCCTTATTTCAGCAAATATATCCCACGCAACTGGCTTATTTTTCAAAGAGTGCAAAAAATGATATGCCTGGACTAAATAATTAATATCTCAATAACTACTGAATGAATCTGGATAAAATTTTCACAAAGGGAAGATACAGTGGCCTGGCTCATGAAAAAAATGTTCTCATGAATTTATTCGTACATTAACACGACTGGGCATAAATATACCATGAATACTCCTCCGGAATCCGCCGCTCCGCCTCTTCGTCTGGTCAGAATCCAAATCTGAATTTGCAGCGATCGAATGTTCAATTTTTCAATTCAGAAAATATTCTAGTTTCTATTTTCGATGACCGTTATCGGCTTCCAAGAGCCTAAAGAGCTCGAAATCGTAATCAATTTCCTCCACATTTTCGTTGTGATCGTATTTGTCCACCATTTTGTACGATTCGTTAACTAAAAACGGCTAAAACACTGTTTAAATTGTTGAATTGAGAATTATTTTTCGAAATATCGCCATTTCTAGGTCAACAGGAAGTCATGTTAGGCACTGAATAAATCGGGCAATCTAATTGGACAATCCGAATGGCGCGAAAAAGTAAAGTTTTTAAAAGTTTGAAATCGGGCGTACGGGTCCGCCGGCAGTTGTGAGAGACATTTTAGTCTCGGCGGACTCGTCCGCCGGCAGCACGCTAAAGGTTAAAAGACATTTATCCTGCATTGTTTTCTTGTTCAATGCGTTCATTCTGTGGCGAATGTACGAATCTTGCAAATACTAGCAAAAACTATGTGCAAATGAATCTAAGTTTTAAAACATAAGCAGATTAATGGCATTTTCGTCACTGATTTAACGGGAATTTATACGTAAATCGATCTAGCACTTTAAACATAAATGACAAATACTTTAGACTCGTTTTATATTTAATTCCTTACGCATTTATCATGTATAATTCAAAATATTTCGAGATAAAACAGATAATCAGGAGATTAAAAAGAAATAAACCACAAACTGCGCGCCTATTTTAGCCAGAAATTGTGCGCATACACTATTAAAACTACATATTATCATTGGAATTTCTACAGAGGCACGTGTAGGTGTTTTTCATATAGCTTTGGAAATTTTGTTTTATCGTCAGATTTTATGACATTTCCATATTGAAAGTCAAAATGTATAATAGAAGTGACAATTAAGTTGGGAACGAAAGAATCTTTTATTTTCAGATCACAATCTTGGTGGATGGACTGTCATAGTGTTTCAATTTTGGGGTTCTACTATTAGACACATATGTACCTTACATATGGCGCTTACGTTTTCTAATCATACAAAACAAGCTTGGATAGGCAAGTTTGGAAATAATAGGCACGCAGTTTGGGAAATACATGTGAATATAGGCGCGCAGTTTGACAAGAAAAATGTTTAAATCACGTTTATGGCGTATTATCGTTTTGAACACAAACTATGCTGCTTTAATCAGATAGAGTGATCCTATATATTCTAGCATACACAGACACAATGGCTGAATAAACGGCAAATGACGATAAAAAGACATAGATATAACTTTACACTGTAAATTTTGAACACAGAAGTTACTTAAGACCCTTATATTGAGATAACTAGGTTTACATCGGGAAAAACATTGGGTACTATGAGTAAATTAAGTTCATCTTCACAGAATGGCACTATCTTTAGAACGAGACTAACCTTGTATTTTTCGTATTTTGGCTCTTTTTGGGAGTCGTGTCCTCCCTGTCTTCCATTTTGGAATATGCGCGCAGTTTGTCAGAGTTTCAAACTGCGTGCCTAGTAGGCACGCTGCTTGACATGGGCATCGTGACTATATTAGAGTTTGTTCTATACGTACAGGTTTAACAGTAATCATCTAATGTATCAGTATAAAACTGTCACAAAAGATGAATTTATGAGTTTGATGAATCATGCCTCAATGATAAAAATAATCAGAGAAGGCATTTATCTATCAAAAACTGTTAAATATTTCCTCTGTTGATTACTTCAGATTGCAAAGTCAAGCATTTAACATTGAGTTCCTCATTCCAGCATGATGTAATTGGTAGTTCAGTGCATCCAATTGTTTGTACGTACAAATGCAAAATGACTCATTTTCTCAAAAATAATTCCTTGTTAGTCATGGAGACATATAAAAAATGTCAAAAATTCGTGTTGATTTGATAAGATAAATTTTGAGTCTCCAAAGGATGACAGTTAAGATACTTTAAAGTGAGACCAAAGTTAGGTGAATTGATATGTATGGTTTCCTGATATTGTGAAAACAATTAAAACATATTTGATTTCATATGTTGTATCTTTCTGATTCCTCATTACATCATCATGACATCATTTTTAGGGAAATGCTGGGTAATCTTTTGTTGACTCTTTGACAAATTAAAATTGACTATGGTATTTGTATTGAGGTACGTGTATTTATAATAAACTTCATACGCTGAATGTTTTTATGTTTTATGATAACAGATTTTATGTTATATTGTAATTATTGGAGTAGAGCAATTATTGTCAGAGTTTTTTAGTATACAGAATTTTAGTAGTTTTGAAAGTAAGATGGCCATTGAATTATTGGAGGCGAATCTGTTTTGTGAATTAGCTGGAGAAGCAGTTCCACAGAGATTTCAATAGTATATAGAGAGCCCTAGAACCATTGTATAGAATGATAAAAGGTCATGGTACAAATTGATACATGCACACCACCCTTGTAACTTATATATATCCTCTGTATGGTTAAAAAGTTTACCAACCCTGTACTTAGACTTTAAGCATCTAGCATGAGGAAATAGGAACTGCACACTTTGACTCAAAATTTATTTGGTGAAAGATGAATCAGCAAGGTTGCCCATAAAATACAAGAAGTTACTACTTCATAGTAACCAATCTTGACTCCCTTTGGGGTGTAGATAGATTAGAGAGCATTCATGGGGTTTAGTATAAGGTAGACCCTTCTAAAGATTCCATTTTCTACATACATTCAAAGTTCAAAATAAAATTGTAACAATGTCTGTCTTTGTAGGTATAGCAGGTCTAAAAAGTATCACTTTGGTTAGGGAATTTTCTTGTTTTATCAGCCCCATATCTTTTGGCAGGGTGTTGCTCTCGGAAGTTTTTCTCTAGGATCTGGAAAACACACAGGAACTTATGTTTTAGTGTTGGTGTCTGTTTTCAATTAATGAAGACTCAGGACACAAGGTTTACATTAACAGCACATTTATCACAATTATCATATATCTTTTCCTATTTGATCAATGTTATAAGTTTTTTTCTCATGTCATAATGTTTTTTGAGGACAAATTGAAGATAATTATCTTACAAGACCAGAAAGGCTTTTTAGTATTCTTAATTTAAAGGCATAGATATTCATGGCTGGTTTTTCTACCACTGTCCTAAGTGTCCTTGAATTGAGTAGAGAATGGAAATGCCATTGTTACCACTGCTACCAATATACAGACAGGTTGGGGGGGGGGGGTATTTTATAGACCTCGGGAGAATTGCAGGAGACTAGTTTTGTCATTGAAGTATCCTCTGCTAGACTCTCCTAATAACCTGAAGTCCTAAAAAGGATTCTATATTCACTTGGAAATTGCTATATTCCATAGTGCCTAGCTATAGATCAAGTATAAATGTCTTGTTATAAAAAGCATTGATTGTTAAGTGTTGAATGTTCCCTCTGGAGCAATTTTAGGTCCATCCATCACAATAGGTTTATCACTAAACATTAGTTGAACATGTTTTAGGTAAATAGGGAAAATGAGATGATCTGACATTTGCATAGATAACTGTTAGTCTAGACTTAGGAGGTCTATCATGTCACAGGGTTCCTTATCCCTATGTAATGATTTTAGGCAACAGAAAATTTAAGGGGATTTTGAAAGTTAAATGGAGTAAAACATCAGGAATTTTGAAATAAAGAAAATGTCAGGGAATTTTGTTTCATTAAATTGTAACCTGGCGATGCCATTTACAAGCTATTACATAATCATATATAGATTTCCGTATAGAAAGGTGAACAATATAGCTCTGCTGCATATTGATGTTATATTCTATAAAGTGGTGGTGTAACTACATATGTCTCAGAGTATACTCTCAAATTTTAGAGTGAAATATAAATCTGAAGAAAAATAGATATTTAACAAAAAATAAATAATATAGAAATGAAGATCAGATTGAAAAAATACACTGTCTTAATTTTGACTGAAAATAGCCTGTATATTTCATATTCTAATATGATATGTGACGTCACACTAGCTAGAACAATTAATTTTCTGGTCTATATTGGAGCATATATGACTGATAAAATTCATAAATGCAAATAGTTGTGTTTCTTGTCTGTTTATCATATAAGAATCGTAACAAAGACCTCGATTTTATGATTTATGTCAAATATATGACCTCAAATTTTATTCTGGTCATTGCCAAAGACCTCAATCGCTACGCGATTTCGGTCTTTTAACAATGAACAGAATAAAATTTTCGGTCATATATCACGCCATAATTCATAAAATCTAGGCAGAAAATAAAGAACGGTGATTTTCGAAATTTAAAGAGTTAAGACAAAATCAAGCTATTGCAAATGGTGATAATAACCTCCCATGTTTTCCAGGTAAAAAGTGGAGCTGAGAATATGATACAGATGTATTCCCATGGCTCCTCTAGGGATAAAAAACTCTTAGCAGAAGCTCAACAAATGTTGATAGATGCCAAAACCAAGATTGATATAATTCGAATGTTATTCCTTAATCAAAAGTCCATTCAGACAAGATGAATAATAAAACATATAACAAGTTTCAATAACCAGTCAGTCTGTCTTATTTTTCAGTCACTTTCCCCATAAATTTGTCGATCTTTTCATGGTTCGTAAGATTTTGGAATCCATTTTATAAATTGTTTGAACAAAATAATTTATTTATTTCAATCTATTTTGATAAACATACCCCGAAGAATTGAGTTTTTTTTATGTCACCATCTCAAGTGGTGACAGTTATAGTTATGGTCTCCAACTTTTTTGTGGATGGTGTTTGGTGGTTAGTGGTTGGTTTGAGGTAATCGGCATCTGTATCAAATGACAGGTAGTGCTCATTGCAATGTGGAATGACCATGCCTTGAAGGTGTTGCTTTCCAAAATTTGCACGAGATGCTCTACATCGAGTGTTGATTTTAGGAAACAATGCCTGAAATGAATCAGGTCATTTCACAATGCATTGCATCTTATTTTTATGTTTTCCAGACATGGGGCGGTCACCAGAGAGAGAAGGAAACCTATCTCCCATCAATGAAATGTTGGCCTCATTACAAAAACAGCTAGATATAGAACTAAAAGTAAGTTTTTTGTCATTTCTGCAACTCACTGCCTCTGACTATAGATCTCATAAGCTGATGTCTTATCAGTAGTGCCTATAGCCTGGTACAAGAATACTAGGCTTCCACCAATAACTTATATGGCAGGTCACTGGCAAAATTAATCGGAATTTGAACATAAAAATAACATTAGCTACTTTACTCATATTATTTACTCATAGGCAGAAAATAAAGAACGGTGATTTTCGAAATTTAAAGAGTTAAGACAAAATCAAGCTATTGCAAATGGTGATAATAACCTCCCATGTTTTCCAGGTAAAAAGTGGAGCTGAGAATATGATACAGATGTATTCCCATGGCTCCTCTAGGGATAAAAAACTCTTAGCAGAAGCTCAACAAATGTTGATAGATGCCAAAACCAAGATTGATATAATTCGAATGCAGATATTGAAAGCTAACCAAGGTTCAGGAGATGGTGATTCCAATAGTGATGGAATGGAGAGTAAGTTTAGGCTTTGGATCATTGCGGCAAGTTCTTAAATAGATGTCCCTTGGGTGGTTTGGAATAATTTTGGCCACTGGTCCAGTCAGGTTGAGTAATAATAGTCAATCAGTTAGGCTGTCGTCCACCAATTAAATACAGTAATAAACCCAGTGTCCTATTTGTGACTCAGTCCAGAGCAGACTCCGGCAGTTGAAAAGATCACAATGAAAGACAGTCTTCGGAGTCTTGAAAAAATGTCTGTATTCTAAAATTCAATATTTTGTTTCTTCATTAATGTTCATAGTGAAAACGAAGTACTTTGAGACATTATTTTCAGAAGGAACATTTTTAGTTTCAATATTAGATGTTAAACCTTGAAATATACAAAATGCACTATCGGATCTTTCATTTGCTGAACATGTGATTGTGATTCTCCCTAATGATATAATCTATGATTAATTAATGATATATAAAATATACAGAAAAATCCTTCAATCTGATCATACAACCTTATTTTAGGTGCAACCAGTGTAAAGACACATGCTACTCCCCTTGATCTCCGAGTTGAAGAACTACGACACCATATGAGAATAGAGTCTGCTATAATGGACGGTGCAAAAAATGTTATAAAATTATTAACTAGTGTCAAATCACAGGACAAAAAAGCATTGCAGGAAGTAAGTAGTATGTCAGTTATATTTACAAAAAACTTAAGTATTAATTAAGAGTTAATTTTCATTTTATTTGAAGTTGGAAACATCAGCTTCTCAGCTTCTGCCTTCTTCAAATGATCCCACAGTTTTGATGCTGCTATTTTCAAATGTAAAATTGCCCTTTATGGAACTTATGATGTGAAATAAATGTCTGCTACTTATAGGCAGAAAATGTAGTGACAGTAGTGATTTTCTGACTGCTTATATGATTGATTATAAACTAGATCAAAGAATTATTTCTAATTTGAGAAGATAGTTGAAGTCAATCTAAAGCAAATGGTATGACATAGTCCAATTGAACATGAATATGAGCCAAGTTATCGATTGGTGGTATGTCAAGATGACTTTCTATGAAAGTAAGCGGAGCTTGAAAATATTGAAAATATGTCAGCAGTCTAAATATCTAATAAACCTCACAACATGGAACTTTACTATCTCCATATGTTTGACTCTTACTAGCGATGATATATAGTAGGCTTTAATTTTTTTTAAAATTGTATTTTAGGCACAAAGTAGTTTAGCTGAATCCTCTCAAAAACTTGACCTCCTTCGTCTATCATTCGAGAAAAACCTGAAAGAACTGTCTCCAGAGTCTACGCAGTTGACCATCTTGCAAGCGGAACTTGAAACATTTAGCCCTAGCAGATTTAGTCAGAAACCAGCTTCGTCTATTTTGACGAAAGCTCAACAACAATACTCCAGCCTTGCCAAGCCTGCTGCACTCACAGGGAAACTCAATGTCAGGTAGAAATGCCAAACATCAGTGTAATACACTAAAACTGATTACTTTATCTCGTACTTCTACAGAATATTGCATACAATTTTTTCATGCATTTTTGTAAAACGGATAAAAAACTTCTAGGAGTGTATTGTTTAGAAATTTTACTACATCATGAAGCAGATTGAAGGAGGCTCGGTTTATCCTTGTAATCATCACTTGTAGACTTTCCTGTGAATACTGAGATTAATAGATAAATCATATGAAATCCTAATGTATTTCAGGGTGCTCGGTTGTCAGGGTCTTTTAGAAAATATTCCTGGACGTGACCGACGTGATAGCCTCATTATGACAACAGGAAGTCCTGGGGACAGTAAAGGATTCAAGAAAAGTTCTAAAAGCTTCCATGGGATCGGCAGTGCTAAAACCTATGTACTCAAAGAGGACACTTCAAGTAAGAGTTTAATGAGAATATTGCATGTCCATATCTTAAAATCAGAAAGTGAGATTAAAGAGAAACATACATGATTTTACATGATAAAAAATGGGGACGATTTTCTTTTGAAAAAAATATTCTTTTGTACTTGTAAATTAAAAAGGAATTCCAGACTTTTGTGGATTCGCTTTTGTAAAAAAATCATGTTTTTTACATGTATACAAGTCGAGACACATTTGATAATGTTAAAGTGATCAAAACTGTGCAATAATATCTCCTTGTGGTTACATTTTTGCTTTTCTTGTTTCAGATGAAATAATGGCCATGTTAAAGTTAGACAGTCAGCTTGTTGGGCAGACCCCATGGAAACCATGCACACAGCAATGCTGGGACACTAGGATGACCTTTGACCTTGATAGGGTAAGTTCGACATCTGACCCCCTTTGCAGTCCACTTTGCTCATTGAGGAAGCTTTTCAGTAAATCTTGAATCAGTACTGTTTCTAATCAGTTGACTGGCAGGTGAGGTAAAATTAGTTTCATTTGTCGTGTCAGGCATTAATTAATCAAACTGTACAATCTACGGAAGAATATTAGCTTATACAGAAACGAGCTTCATCTGATATTGCTCCTTCCTGCTAATGTATTGAATATTGACTATGATTTGTAAAATCAATTTGATTTCACATGCAGAATTTGGAGTGTGGCATATAGTCTAATATTTATACATCCAGTTTACAAATACTTTAAGCTGCTATATGTGTGTATGTTTATGATGTTTATATCAAAAGTCCGCTTCCATTTCTTTTATATGCCCAAATTTGCCCAAAGAAATTAGTTGATGGAATAATGCTACAATGTTTGAACGTGTTTTATATGGTATGAGAATTTAACATAGAATTTAACATAGAAATTCTTTCTACATACCCTGATATTGCCACTAAATGGTGGGACGATATAATAGTATAAAACCAAAAGCTTCTAAGCATTTTGCTGTTTGTTTCAGGCCAGAGAATTAGAAATCACAGTTTATTGGCGAGACTATCGTCAGATGTGTGCAGTAAAATTTTTACGTCTTGAGGATTTCCTGGACAATGAACGTCATGGGATGGCAATCCATTTGGAACCCCAAGGCATCATATTTGCAGAGGTAGAGTGTTGTAGTTAAAATTTAAGGTCCTCAAAAAAAATTAACAAAATTGAAATCTTTTCAAAACATGTCTAAAAAAATAGTTGATTGGCATAAAACTCATCTTTATAGTCGTATAGAATGCAAGATTGATCTTGTGAGACCTGTCTCTATGCTTTATTGATTTCATTGCAATATTTCATGCTTTGTTTTCAATTTTAGATCACGTTCTTGAACCCTACAATATCAAGAAAGCCAAAACTTCAAAGGCAGCGTAAAATATTCACTAGAAACAAAGGTCAGTTGAAATTTTGTGAACAGTTTTGATAATGTATGAACATGTACTGTAAAACATGTTAAATTCGCGAGCATCTTGAATTCGCGTATATTCGCGTCAGTGTAAAATCGCGAATTCAGGATCCCGCAAATTCAAAATTGGACATCACATTTTTCCTGGGTAACGTGAATTAAGAATAAAATATACTAATATACAATATTTCTAAATATGTTTTTTATTCATCTTATTCAAGTGTTGTATGCAATTATAAAACAAACGTAAAAACAAACTTAGAAGTCATGTTGAATTATATTTGTCTATTGCATGCTATGTTTTAAACAATAAAACAATTGTAATTTATGAAGTAAGTTAAAAACAGCGTTATTTCTTTCAAAATACCATCATAAATCATTAAACTGTCATAATTGTGTTCAGGTAAAACTATAAAGTAATGGGTTAAGAAATCGTCATTGTAATAATATAAGTTAAGGTAAAATGTTGAAATTATTCTTTCCCCTGGGACTTCCATTCACACATTCCAATCAACGGGTATTAACTCATGACAAGAAAGTTTGTATGTTTATTCCTAGGATTATATTTATAATTAACCTATCATGAGTTTTATTTTCATTCGAAAAACAACAGGTGGCAATCGTATCGTGTTAATTAATAAGATAATACCCCAAGATACAACCAATTAGAATATTAATCCAAACAATCATATCTTACACAAAACAGGTTTTATTCCTTTTCACATTTCAATGCAATATTTGACAATTAACTTTGTTAACATTTATTTTACAACGCAGAATTGATTTATTATTCGCGTATTGTGGTGGTAAATCGCGAAAACATGAATACGCGAAAAGAATCAAATGTACAAATCCGCGAAAATTGCTCCCGCGAATTTAAAGTGTTTTACAGTAATTGAACATCAATCAGGGGGTGAGTTAAAGGATAATGTCTCATTTTATGTTAGAGCAGTTTATTTTGGAGGAAGGATTAAAAGTCTATTGAGCTATAACAGGGGTTTCTCTAGAATTTCTCAGAACAGGCTAAATAAATGAAAACAACAGACAAAATTAATGGGAATCATGAATTTAACATGGAAAAATTGAAGTCCCTAAAAACAACAGGCAATTTTGTGAAAACAACCAGTGAAAATTGCCTGTTGTCTGCTGCTAATGAAACCCCTGTACAGGGTGTCAAATAAGTCCTGTCCCCCCCTCTACAGCCAAAACCAAGATATTTGGTACCAAGTGTAATATACCATTGGAAAGGTCCTCCAAAGTTACGTTGATTGGCATATATCTGACACATGTCAATCAATCTCACAAATTTTTACATTGTATCAATTGAGGAGACCATAGGCCTAGAAACATGGCAATTTGGCGTACTTGGCAGGATTTTAAGAATCAGATATAAGAAAGGGCTAGGACCCAAAAGTTGATTAAACATGTATATGGCAATGAATTTAACCAAATTCTGGATAGGGTTAGATATGTAAAAAAATAGAGGTGCAAGGAAAGTGGTGAAAACCTTTTTGTAACAAGTGGAATGCAAAAAAGATTAACTTTTTAACGTATTTCTGAAGTCATATCCTTGTCATTTTGACGCAAAAAAGCTGCAGGAGGGTACGCTAGCCTTAAATTACATCATAAAAATATAGGTAAATTTCATCCAAAATACTTGAGCGTTGGTGAGCTAACATAACTGGATGATCTTTCCAATGGTATATCACACTTGGTACCATCTATTAAGGTTTTAGCTGTAGCAGAGGGGACGGGACTTATTTGACACCCTGTATAAACATTTGTTGTGAAACGTATCAAAAATTATGGGAAGTCATATTGTTATTAGAATACTTATGCTCATTGGTCCTATTTCAGGTAAAAATATATTCCGACCACAGCAAATGAATATCAATGTGGCCACATGGGGGCGCCTCATGAAGAGGGCGCTACCACCAGATTGCTCTGAACCCAAGACACTCAGCCCCCAGACACAAATCACCTCTCCAGGTATACTGATTTTTAAGACAATATAATAAACAAAATTAAACATAAAAGTACATGAATAAGTTAAAGCTATAAGTTGAAAACTAATTTTACAAAAATTATTCATTTATGTTTTTAAAACAACTTAATATTTAGATTATACAAAATAAACAATACGTAATAAATTAAAGCAAAAGTCTTTAATATCATATCCTAAATTGTAGGTATCATGTCATCTGATCGAGGCCCCCCTGTGCATGAACTGAAATATGAACCTATGAGTCCTGATATTGAAAAAACACCCCCCAGGGTCCCACCTAGTAAAGAGCCCACACCTCCTCTACAACGGGAAGCTGAGGAACAGGTAAATCAAATTTTTTCATATATGGTAAATATGATACATTGTGTACATCCAAAATTTTTTGTAAGACAGCCACAATAGTTCCAACTATATGTAGGATGATAAGACACATTGTTCAAGTATATTGTATATAATCTTAGTTTCATCTCCATTTAAGGAAATATAACTTTAGGTATCTTTAGATTTTCACAAATAGCACTGGAAAATACCACACTAGAAGTGATCTATGATTTTAGCAATGTAAAAATATCGATACCTGTCGAAACTGTAATCTTTGGTGGGTCAGGCTAAAAATCCATTTCATTTTGTGATGGCATCCACCTGTAAAGTATTCTTTCCAAGGGTCTATTGGTAAATCAAATTTTTTTTTTTTTTTTAGTTTGTACGATGGGGGATAAATGTATTTTTCATGATTTATTGACCTAAGTTGTATATTAAGGAATTGTGTGGTATGTATTTTTAGAATGCTTTATCTGCGTTTGACTTCCTACCAGAGGGATCACCAGACCCTACTCAAACTGTAGACTTAGATACTATGGAAACCGAGGACACACCAGCACTGCCACCCCGACCCCCACCCCCCTCAATGCCCCCACCCCCTCAGGAATTACTTTACAAAGCACCTGCAGAACCTGAATAGTAAGTGCCATCTATAAGGTGTCTAATGTTTTGTTCTAAATTCTTCAAAAAATTAATTTCATTAATCGTAGAGTTGGTTAAAGTGGCATGTCAATTAAAAAGTGATTAAATCCTAGATTAGGAGTAAAATGTGTCCAAGGTTCAATGCATTTATTCTGGTATTATTGCTCAACAGAGGAAAAATTGTGGTACGAAATCAGTAAGCACGGTGACTGTTAAAAAGATACCAACCAGTACCAGAATTATCATTGCATCAAAGTTGACTCTGCAAGTCAAAATAACTTCCAATGATACTTTGTCAACATAATTGTATATTCAAAAACCATATATGGTATTGTTGTTAATATAGTTGCATATTTAAAAACCATATATGGGAATTCTATTTCAGTTTGTCTTCATATATCACGATGGATCAATTCAGGTGTATCGCTGTGCTGGGAAGAGGACACTTTGGAAAAGTAAGTTTCGAGTAAATCCAATAATTCATGCCACCTATTGGCTATGTCATTCTTACATTTTGAGGGCAGAAATAGGATTTAGTTGTGGCAAAATCTTCAGAAATTCCCAGGAGTCAGGATTTATTGGAAATGTTTATTCAGTTGTTAGTCATTCTACAAAATAAAAGAATTATTTTTGTAAACTGACACAACCTGGACTTTGTTTGCATATTGTTTTTATAATTTGCAGGTTTTACTTGCGGAATACCGCAACACAGGGGAAATGTTTGCAATCAAGGCTCTAAAGAAAGGAGATATTGTTGCCAGAGATGAAGTAGAAAGTCTTATGTCAGAGAAACGCATATTTGAGGTCGCTAACTCAATCCGACACCCCTTCCTTGTGAACCTTTTTGCCTGCTTCCAAACCCAAGTAAGTATTTACAGAGAATTAAGACTTGAGCTTAAAGGCATATCTATTTTCATATTTTGTTGAACAAGTTGCCAAAGGTTTTGAGGAATTTGAACAATTGTGATCTGGAATATAGATATAGTAAATATAAGATACTGTAATAAGCTCATTCATGGCCAAAACCACTTGTATCTAATTTATTAGTTTCAATATGATAAATCAGTCTTAGCAGACCTTAGGTTATGTGAAACCACCAATCTGAGACTTACATACAATGAAAACTCAATTCATGAATTATTCTTTACATTTCCTATTGTAAATGATGTTACCATGTTTCTAGGATCATGTATGTTTTGTGATGGAATATGCGTGTGGTGGAGATCTAATGATGCACATTCTTTACATTTCCTATTGTAAATGATGTTACCATGTTTCTAGGATCATGTATGTTTTGTGATGGAATATGCATGTGGTGGAGATCTAATGATGCACATTCTTTACATTGCCTATTGTTAATGATGTTACCATGTTTCTAGGATCATGTGTGTTTTGTGATGGAATATGCATGTGGTGGAGATCTAATGATGCACATTCACAATGACGTCTTCTCAGAACCAAGATCAGTTTTCTACGCAGGATGTGTCGTGCTTGGGCTGCAATATCTACATACTAACAGTATAGTATACAGGTATGATGTTTATTTGTATTTATGTTCATTTTTTGCAAGGTTAATATTTATTCAATTCGATTATCTCCTAAAATAAATAAAAATTGAAATGAATTTATTTATAAAATAACCTGCGACTTGCACTTTCAATTGACTTTGTTATAAACCTTCTTTTCATACACATACTATGTATACTTCTTATTATACATATAAGAGCTTAGAAATAAATGCTCACATATAAATAGTAAGTGAATTGATTGCCTAAAAGTAATTTGCCCCCACTCCTTAATTTTTTTTAATAATTACATCCCAATTACAGGGATCTTAAACTGGATAATCTGCTTTTGGACTCGGAAGGTTACCTCAAAATTGCTGATTTTGGACTCTGCAAGGAGGGTATGGGCTTTGGGGACAGGACCAGCACATTTTGTGGAACACCAGAGTTTCTTGCTCCTGAGGTTCTGACAGAGACGTCATACACCAGGGCAGTAGATTGGTGGGGGCTTGGCGTGCTCATCTTTGAGATGTTAGTGGGAGAGGTGAGTTTTGTCATAGAGATTCATTTTTATGTCAACCAAAAATAGCTCCACGTTGATAATTGTCAAAATTGTTTTACTTTTCTATGTGGTGACATTCTGTCATCTAATGTCTGTCTTTTCAATATTCAATTATTTATAAAGTCCTCCTTTGTGACATCTACTTATTGAAATCTTTAAACTTGTTGGTAAAATTAGTGATTGAAATGTGAATATGTGGAGACTTTGTCCCATTAGGCCTTACAATATATGACATAACATTGACCTAAATATTCTGTTTCAGTCCCCATTCCCAGGGGATGATGAGGAAGAGGTGTTTGACAGTATAGTGAATGAGGAGGTCAGATATCCCAGGTTCCTCTCCACTGAGGCAATTGCAATTATGAGGCGGGTAAGTTGTGGGAGGGTAATTAATTAACAAAACTGGAGAAGAAAGTATTTTTATGAGAATCTGAACTTCTTTAGAAACTAGATTTGTAAAAATCTGAATAAAAGAAATAGTTTTTATTAAAAGATAGATTAAAATACAAACTCGCAAGTTGCCAGAGTATGAGTTTCTTGTGTCTGCCCTTTTCCCATACATTGGTTATTTTAACCCTTCTAGTTTCACAAATGTAAAAGCGTCCTTTGTACTAAATTGTTTCCTACTTAATGCTTTGACAATGTTTTCTTTAGCTGCTGCGTCGCAACCCAGAGCGTCGTCTTGGTGCTAGTGAGAGGGATGCTGAAGATGTGAAAAAACAGGCTTTCTTCAGGGTAAGTCAAAATTTCCTATGCATTTTTTAGCATTGTACATGTAATACAGAAACTGAAATCAAGAAGTTCAAAGTAATTTGTTTTTCATTTATTTCATGGTTATGGTTTCTGAATATTTATTTATAAATTATGTTACAAAAGATGACAATCAAAATTCACCTTTATTGTCACTGATTACTTCAGATTTTTTACTAAATTCATTTTTATGTAGAATTGCTCCACATTGAGTCATATATCTATGATTTGTTTGTAGAATGTGAACTGGGAAGACCTTTTGAGAAGGAAAGCACCTCCACCATTTGTTCCAACCATAGTAAGTAAACATTACACAGTGTTTCTAAGAAACTTAGTGATTGAACAATCCACCCAACAATAAAACAACTAAATGGAGTAAGAAAAGGCATCTGGGTCTGATTGAGTTTCAAAACACTATGTCAATAAAATGGATTTGCCAGTTTCATTTGAGTTCAGCTTTTCTTCAAAGATTATATTTTCCACCATTGGTTTACATGTGTTTACATAGTTATTGCCTAAGAGGTGAATCTAAAATTGATAGCAACTCCTGGTTTAAAAAAAACTGTTCAAACATTTTCTTACTGATGAGTGTGCGTCTATTACCAATATTAACCACTGAAATGCTTGTATTTCCAGCGAGGTAATGAAGATGTGAGTAACTTTGATGAAGAGTTCACTCAGGAGCTTGCAATCCTCACCCCACCAAAGGAGGGACGTCCCATTTCCATGTCTGATCAGGATCTGTTTAAAGATTTTACGTACATGGCTGACTGGTGTTAAGGATTAATATGACAACACATCCAAGATGTCCAACTTCTGTCATGTTCTAGTTCATTGTTTGCAGAATGACATTCACCCAGTCACATTCATCATTGGCTCATTGACATTAACAGTTCATCTAATGAGGTTCACTGTTCACCCATCATATGCCAATTCTTGTTTGTTCAGTAGTACAGTTCAACTCATGTGTAAAACATCTTTATGATTGACTATCTTTCTATACTTCTTGTCTATTAAGAGTACATAAATTGTGTTGTACTTAATCAGAACAAATACTATTTTGATCATTTCAGAACCCACTTACTGTGATAATCTGGCTTTTAAAGCTCAATTTTTGCATGTTAATGATTTTTACTGTTACTGTCAACCATGGGCAGCGATGATAGATGGACTTGATGTCAAATGAAATTAAAATAAGAATTCAAAGTATTGATACCAACCAACCATTCACATTTCATGCAGTTCATCTCATCTTTAAGCATGAAAATATGTCATGCATTTATGGCTATAAAATAGATGGCTTTACAGTTGTTTATAAGGTATCATAGACTTAGATAGAGTCTATAGAATGCAAATCTGTTAATACTGGTGTACGTTTTTGTGATGCATTTCTTATTTCTCATGAACTCGATTTATCCTCTCCTTGAGCATACTTGTAGATATCCCATACACTCACCAAATGTAACATATGAGCTTGTATTTATACATAGAACATTTTCTAGTTTACAATTCACATAAATTATTTTCATACAATGCATGTTTCTTACAGTTTTGTAGCTGGATTTTCCCATCCTGATAGTTTCATACCAGACATGTCCAATTCCTTGTTTCTATGGAGATTCCTTGTTTTTAAGTCATGATAACATGTTTCCTTATGATATTTTTCGAAAGTGTAAAAACAGATATTTGTAATTGTGAAAATATTCCACTGGTATCCTGCATAGATCTAGATAAAAATGATATCATTCAAAATCATAAGGTATATTTAGATAGATTTATTTATCTGCCCCTCGATATTTTCATTGCAAACATGGCCACCATGAAATTATTGCAAGGATTTCAACATTGCCAAAGTAGAACAGTCTTCTGCACAGACCCGGATAATATTGTGGCCCTCTTTAAAAATGACCTCATTCATCCAAAGGCTTGAGGCTGTGCAATTGTCTGTTAAGTAGTACAGAGAAGATAGTTGGTACTCAGTAGTTTTCTATTCTAGCAAAATGTAATCATTTTTTATTGTTTGTTCATTTGAATTATGACAAAATATTATTGTGCAGTTATTCTCTTCGAGAAGTCAGTAGGACACAAGGATGTTCATGAATAGAAATAATTTGCCTCACACAATTATTGTGAATTTTGAAATAGTCAAGAATGTCGAGGTAATTGTGAAGAATTTTGGGGGAGTCTGGTATAACTTAGAAACCTTCAGGACTTCTTCTCCAAAAGAATAAAGTAGAATGAAATATGTTGAAAAGATTGAGACTCATTGTTCAATCAGTAGTTATTGTACATGATTAATGTACATGTACAATGAACAATTGTACATGATCCGTACATGTGTAAATAGAGACAACCATACAGTTCACAATACAATTGTACATACATCACATTATCTTGAAACAAAATGTATCATTCATAATACCAATATATATGTATATTTCAAATTAACATCTATATATGTCAGACAATGGTATAATAGGGCCTAATCTGACTGGGTATCACATTTATGTTCCGTTATATACATTATTATCACATCAGATGGTCATGTTAATACAGTACAGGTCTTGATGGACATTTTGTCATGGCATACCAAAAATTGGATAATGTATGTGTAATACCTGCTTTGTAATATTAGTCATCATTCAATCATTTACCAGAGTTTCCACAAAATCAGAATGCTGTATGTTAATATGTGAAAATGTGCTGTTTTTAGATATGACACAAGTATGTGACTTTTACACTGTATTTAAGTCTTGCTTCAACCCCTCACCCTTCACAGCGTCACAGCTCAACACTTGAAGTAGATGGGCTATAGAGAATTTTGTCATCAAAGTTATACTTTTCAAATGTAGTATTCTGACTTAAGGAAACTTCTTGTGGTTGATTTGTTGGTTTTACAAAGTTTTCTTACAAAGCACAAATGAGGAATTTTCATTTGTTACTACAAATATGAATGCAACAGGGGCACACATAGATGCGTTAAGATCTGAACTGTACTGTATATGATCATAATACATAGGTGACTGGCCAATTAGTGTTTGGTTTATATACGAGATCTTTTCTTAGTAAACAAACATATTACCGTGTCATCTATTGGCCTAGCACCTATGTGGAGATGATTTCTGGGATCTGCAGGTCTATACAGCTCAATGAGCTCAGCTCAATCATTGATTTCATTCCCAGTTAGGAAGATAATGATTTCTTGGAAGATTTGTAAATGTCATGGGTCCATGTTTTCCTCTGCTTTATTTTGGTCATTCTGTAAGTTCTTCCTTACCCCTGGCCCATGACATAGCATGGACCATAGAGCCAAATGGCATTTACAATATTAGTAGGTTGTTATATGGAATGTATACAGTTGTTATAAAACCATCTTTTAGATTCAGTGAATTCAGGGAGCTGCACTATCTGTTGCCATAGTGACAGCTCACTACATACTTGAATACAGCATTTTGAGCAACTTGTCATAACCAAACCATGGAAACTTAATTGTACATTTTAGAAGAAATGAAATAAAATGTGATGAAATGACTTTAACAAATTGAAAATTACAGGATGGCTTTGTTAATTTTGTGTGGTACCTGCGGAGGTCATAAACATAAAGTTACTACAAGTGGCTATAAAAGTTCAATTATTGTTACAGAAGCTGGATAATCACTAACTACCAGGAATAAATGAAAGCCATAATTGATGAGGGATGTACATCATGTCTTATAAAAGATGATGTTTCTATGACAAAAAGGAACTTATGTTATCAAACCAAAATTTAAATTTACACCTGTTGACTTTTATTCCCTTTCACTGTCCTCGCGCACCACTAACTTTGGCTGTTCATTTGAATTTTTGACATACCACCAGATGTTTGAAAATCAAGGATTACGAGTCTCATACTGCACTGCAACTTGTTCCATTCAAAGCATAACAAAATTGCCTTTCTGTTATACAGAGTCTCTACTTTCAGCGGCATTTGGGTCCATAACTGTGAGAAGGGCTTCTCACAGCTGGGGACCAAAACGCTGATAAAACGAGGGACTCTACTATAACGCAATGTACCAACAGAAAAGGCAATTTTGTTATGCTTTGAATGGAACAAGTTTGAAGAAAAACAAATGGTAACAAAAGTGTAAGGGTTGTTACAGATGCTGATTGCTGATAAATGTGGTATTGACATAAAAAACAGAACAATATTCTAGATTACAATTGAGTTCAAGAAGGAACAATAATTTATTGACAATTTTATTCTATTAAAGAGACAATTATATATCTGAACCTCACAGTAACTCTGGGTCTATAGAAAAAATCTATGTCCATTCTTTTTGTTATTATGAACTCCATACCTTGTCCATTCTTCATACTGTATAAACAACCTATTTCATTCTTCTTGTTAATATTACCAGAATGCCCATTCTTCATGTATGTATAAACAATCTGTGTCCATTCCCCTTCTTAATATATGAATTAACAATCTCCATTAATCAAACGCTATGTATAAACATTCATATTAATACTATCAATGTCCATTCTCCATGTATGTTTAACAATCCATTACATTCTTCTTGTTACTACGAACAATGCCCATTCTTCATGTATGCATAAACAGTCTATGTCCATTCTTCTTTTAAATAATGAAAAAATGCCCATTCTTCATAACAATCTATGTCAATTCTTCTTAATATTAACAGAATGCCCATTCTTCATGTTTTTATAAACAATCGATGTCCATTCTTTTAATATTAACAAAATGCCCATTCTTCGTATAAACAATTCATGGCCATTCTTCTTGTTGTTAATATTAACAAAATACCCATTCTTCATAAATATACAATCTTTGTCCATTCTTCTTGTTAATATTAATAATAATCCATATTAGCAATAGATTGATGTGAATCATTAATCCATTAACTTAAACATAACATAAAAATAGATCCTTACATCACAATTATAAAAAAAACAATGTCATAAAAACAATTACAATACAATAATAAAAAATCAGATAAAGACCTGTAAATTTCAATTCAACATATCATACATTTACCATATTTCATACTTCTATGCAGATTAAATAAATTAAGATGATATTGTTTTATAAATACATACATACATGCAGTTTTACAAGATTTTAGCCAAGCATATACATTATATACAGTTGCACTGCCAGCTAAATAGAAACATTACTTCATGTACTTTAATTAATTCAAAGTGACCGACATTATGCATGCCACAAAAGGGCCCTATTATTATTATTATAGAGAAGTGCTTTTATAATTTGGTGATTTACATACAATGGTCACAGTTAACGATCTTTTCAGCCAGTCTTTGTAGTTAATCAGTCAACATGTTTGGTCACACAAGGCATTGTTTAGAAGCCTAATCTAGAGCTTCAAGAAGTCATAACTGGAAAAACACTACTCTTTATATTATATTATTACAATAGAACAGATCCTAAGTTATCAGGTTATACAAGCTCAAGGCTACACCAATTTGTATTGCATTCCTGCATTTGTATTCTATGCATTGTCAAAATTATTGACCACTCTTTGACCAATCAAAATTTAGATTGAGGTACTAGCATTAGCATTGCAGTGCTCTTCCCAGGACTTTTGTGTGGAGGATTTGTTATTTTAGTGCAACATTTTGGTATTTTGGAACTTTTTGTGCAACATTATACGATTTTGTAATTTTTTGTGCAACATTTTAGAATTTTTCATTCTAAAATTTTAGTAGGCACATCTATGTGCATTGATGAGCATTTTGTTTAACAAAATACATCTGTGTCTCAGATTTCAATGAGGAGAGAGCACTGCATTGTCATGTAATTGTTCAAACAACATTTGCACAATATACACCAACATCAGACTAGATATTATATGAATATGTCATCAATATGCCCTTTATAATGTGCAATATTTAGAGGTTATGTCACTATGACGTGAAATATGCCTGAGTTCTCCCAATATAGGCCGACCTTGGGAGGCTCTATATTTGGGCAAGAACGAAGGCATATTTCACGTCATAGTGACATAACTGATGTATTACATGCCTTTGTTCCCATGGTTACTTTGTATCAATGACGTGACGTCATGATATTATCATGGTTATTAAAGAAATCTAATATCAAAACGAGGTAAGCGGGCTATATCGGGGTAATCGGGCAATATCGGTGGATATAGCTCGCTAACTTTCCCATTGACTTCCATACAAATGCTTCACTAGGTATGTAATACATTCCTGTATTATACTGTATTGTGTATTATATTCACATATTGTGCATCATACATACACATAAATAGAACAAGCTTTGATGTAAGACGCCTAAGGAACTTTATGAGTGAATTAACCGTTATTTGAAAAGAAATTCTGAAGATTTGCGTAGCTTTTATACAGGGATCTTGGGGAGGGTTCTAGCTCAGTCCTCAGATACTGTAACATGTGTCTACACTGTACTTTCTCATATGATTTTAGAACAGAACAATCATCAAATTATCTTATTCTCAACATGTTTGTGATGTGATCTAGATATTTTATTCCACATTATACTGTAGGGTACAGTGTAACTAATGTATGGGAACAACTCTATGGGGTGAACATGTCATGTAAACATGTAATCAGTTCCATATTTGAATCTACTATTTTTCCAGCAAAATGCGAACAAATGTGCACATATTCAGCTATTTCCAGCATGTACAGTTCTGTTTAAATAGGTTCTACTGTATATTTCATGTGTGTCCATGTACATAAGTATATAAGTGTGTTATTGTACATCTTCACAAAAAGTACAATATGTATATTGTCAAACAAAGTACCACATGCAACACAAAGAATGCCCCTTAAAGCACTTCTTTGTGTAAAACATGGCATCTGCATTTTACTGCCTGTTCTAATTCAGTTAGATCTCACTGTACTGTCTATCATTGAGTGACAATCTCACTTTACATTATATGATGTGTACAGCATCAAACTACAGGCAAAGCCCAACAAGTAGCCATCCTATCTGCACTCGTACTGACAAAGGCCAACTGTGAAGGGTGCCAGCGACACTGGATGACCTTATCCTTGTGTTCTGCCACTGCAACACTGGGCAGGGGGCGCATAAGATCACCTGTAATCATGAAATGTAAGACTTTTTTCTGGCACACTTTTTATAGAATTCAAAATGAATCTAACGAATTTGATTTGGTTGATGATCTGGTGATGATTTTTAATTATTTGAGTTTTTTTCATATAAGTGGCAGACATCAATGTCATTTTTAAATTTATACGGTATCTTAATATTAAAATGGCTCCTGTGCAATTGGTTTGGAGTCTACCCCCTTTTTACAAATCATAATCTATTAATATCATGTATTTCTACTCACCATGCAAATCAGTGAGAACAATGCTATTGTCATAGGAACCACTAAGGAGATAATAAGCATTCATAGAGAAGCGTACAGTGCGCACATCACTGGTGTGAGGCTTGAACGTCTGGATGATTCTGTTACCACGGATATCGAACAACATGACATTTGCATCCTCATGTCCTGATGCAAACAGACGACCAGAGTTGTCCATACTCACAGATGCAAAGGGACTTCCTGAAAACATGAAAGCTTTATATAAAATACTTGCACAGCTTATCCTTTTCCTCTCCATATTAATATTTAGAAATGTCAAATATTCTTAAGTCCCAGATAGCTGAATGGATGAATGGACAGCTTATCAATTCATCCAAATAGAAAAAATTTGGGAAAATCAGATCAGTGTATTAAAGCTAGAAAATGTAAGGATTGAATTATGCTGGAAGGTCTACATAAAATTAGTTGTTCATTCTGAATTGGAATACTGGGTTACTTGTTTACCTCTGATTAACCAATCAGAATGGAGTATTGACTGAGGCACTAAAGGACAAAATGTTTAACATATAGATAGAACAATATTGTAAGCAGCTCCCTAGGTATACTGGGTAAATACCCCCATACTATACATCAAAGAAGTGAAATCTCAGTGGAGGTAAACAAATAACCCAGTACATCTGCAATCTGGAAAAGTAGACAGGGCTTCAAAATCAGAAGATGTACATACCTGGTTTAGGACTGGGAACAATGTTGACTGCTGTGGAGGCCCGGAGATCCCAGAATCTTGCTGTCTTATCCTGAGAGCCACTTACAAACATACAACCTCCCCAAGTGTGAAGTGCATAGATGTGACCTGGGAATATACATGTAGTGATACAGATAAGAAACCTTACCTACAGCGTATATTGTAATACATATTGCCAAGTATGAAGAGCGTAGATGTGACCTGGGAATATACATGTTATGTAAACCTTACCTACAGCGTGCATCATCATACATTTTGCCAGAGTGCCTGATGTTGATACAAAGTAATTGCATTCCAGTACATATTTGGAATTACATACTTAATAAACAGTTTCTTCAATAACAGTTTCCTTTTGCAATTTAATCTTTTTTAAATGAAAATGAATGAGATGTTAAATATTCTAAAGTACATTTCCATATAAAAGGTAAGCCCATTTTTGAAAACAATTGGAAATTTTGGGTAAGTCCGCCATACCTGTATGCCCTGCCATAGCTCTGATTGGGGTTCCAGTGGCACAGTCTGTCACATATATCTTGCAATCTCCTGCCCCTCCACTGATCAACAATGACTGAGATTCTTTTGTATTTGAATCCTGCATAAAGACAAGGTCCCTCACAGTCCCATCATGAATGCTCAACTCCATATCAGGACCTATAAGAAATAGTATAACCGGTAAGTATTTATTCAGGTAATGATAATTAACGAATGGTTGAGGTTAATGCAACATTTCAAATGTGATTCAAAAAGTAGTCTTAACAATGCCACAGAAAGTAGTACAATATGCAGACGTAGGTTACGAGTACTTTGATAGTTGGAGAGTATTTCGGGATGAAAATAGCCTAAATGTTTCAACCGAAAGTAGATGCGCCGACTGCCTGTATGAGAATGTCTTTAATTTAGAACAATATCAATACCTCAATTCATCAGTTGTCAACTTACCAACTGTAGTTCCTGTGTCACTATTAAAGCGAACAATCTTGATTGATTTGTCGTTTGACCCTGTCGCGATCAGATCTCCACCAGGGTTCCAGCCAAGACAATAGATGGAGCCCTTGTGGTGCTTGTTGCGTTTAAATATGACGTTTGTCTGGGTAGGCTCATCATCCTCCCTTGAAACATTATATCATTCGTATTAACTGGTTTATGATATCATAATTCACGTTATAATAGCTATTAAAACATTTGTAAGGTTAAAGAAATCGAAATATTGCAAAGTCATATCAATTCAAACAATGAACTGATTCATAAAATACATGTATGTATTATGGAATTAATTGTCACTACATCTGTGCATGTATGTAAAACAAATGAAATCAATGAATTTGTACCAGATTTGAGAATTTTAACTTTTATTGGGCCTGTTTTATACATTTACAAGTGGTTTATAAATAAAATAGTCAACACAATTGTCATTTTCTTTCTGCATAGCCTATGACATACACAGTATGGAAACAATTTTTTAAAGAACTGAACCACATCTGTCAATTATAACTTGGTACATGTAATTAAATTATTTACTTAAGATTAGAGACATTAGGGAAGCTGCAGACTCGGAGTGTCTTTGAGTTGGATCCGACTGCATATAAATGACCCTCAGGGTGAAAAGTGACAGCACGTATCGCCTGCATGTCCTCGAGGCTCGTCACTGGTTTAAACTTGGGATTCCCACCAGATTGGATCTGGAAGCAGAATAAGGATTCGTTGTGTGAATAAAAATGAATGTGATACAGCTGAAACTGAAATACAATGTTTTCTAATCTTTTGCTATACATATTTAGTCTAATAAAAGCGTTTAAAGCGTTTTAATACAAATACCATTGAGGAATTACAAAACATCAATGTGGTGTGAGCCCCTGCCTCTTTCTACAATAGTAACATGATTGTATAGGTTTTATAATCTTTGTATTAAATTTAAAAAGCAAAAACATTATGTCTCATAATTTCCTATAAAGAAATATAGCAGAATGTATCTAGTTATTTGTGGACATTACCTGTGGACTTTCAGGTGTGAAGTCATGCATGAAAAAAGTTGATCCTTTATGTCCATGTATTGGACAATTGGACCTGCGTGGTGAAACTGGACCCTTGGGACTTTTAGGACTTCGGGGCTCTCTTTTTGGAGAAGTACATGTAGGAGACCTAGGGCTTATGGGACTTAAGGGTTCATTTCTTGGTGAATGGGGTCTAAGATTTGTGGGACTTGAGGGTTCCTTTCTTGGTGAATGAGGTCTAAGATTTATGGGACTTGAGAGTTCTTTTCTTGCTGAATGGGGTCTATGATTTGTGGGACTTGATGAGGGTACCTTTCTTGGTGAATGAGGTCTAAGATTTGTGGGACTTGAGAGTTCCTTTCTGGGTTTATTGGGTCTAAGATTTGTGGGACTTATTATAGGTGCTGATGGATTTATGTGGTCTCCTTTTGAATAAGCATCATGATTTGTTTCACTAAAATGCTCCTCTTTTGATGAAACATGAGATAATGACATTGCTCCTGGCAAAGTCAGATGATTTGAAGTTTTGGCTTTTATCTTATGTGTATCTGTCATGCCAAGTTTAGAATCAGATGAAAGTTGCCTAAGTTGGGCTTCTCCATTTGGTGATTTCGATTCCCTTTCAAGTAATGTAGAATGTTCAGACACTGAATTGTCCTTCCTGGATGGTGAAATCTGCAGATCACTTAATTTATCCATCTTGATATTATAATCCCAAGACTTAATAGAAATATATCCAATGATACACCAAGTGTAGCAGTATTTTAATCCTTAATATTTCATGGAAACATCTTTAAATCAGTAGAACTTGAGTTTTAATTCACAAATGTTTTATAATGTCTAAAATAAAGTGTCAGAGTTTACAACTTTTGCTATTTGAAATTAATTTGACCTTCTTAATGCATTTTATGCATGATAATTTTTTGCAGGCTCTAACATCTATCTTTTGTCCATAGGTAATTTCTATCTACCAGTAGATCTCCTATTCTAATACCTACACGCACAAAATATATTTCATAAATAATTATATGGTTCAAGAACACTGTTGATGTTTAATGTTTATTCTTGTTTTTTATAAACTCAGGTTCCTTTCAATACTGCATGTTATCAAATATTTCGTGAATGTATGTTTTTGTAGATAACTATGTTTGCGTAGAAAATAAATAGCTTTTTTGCTTATATTGAACCATAAATCTATTTATTTGTGTTTCTTGTTCAAGATCTTTCAAATCCAATTCAAGTTTATGTTATTTTGTAAACTTCAAATCCAACCAAGTCAATAAAACATTTTATCTTTATCATGAACATTTGTAGATATTTTCAATGTCATACATGACCACTCAAAAAGGTAGGGGATGAGTAAATACGAGTAAACCCATAAAATCTAATCAGATTAAAAAATTTGACAACATTTCATTATACATTTTCTTGAGTTCAGATACAAAACAGGCAAAACATCAAAAACCAACCCTTAACTACATAACAATTATAGCAAATCTGCTACATGTGTATTATATACTTTGAGAAGATCCCTTTAATGTATGAACTGTAACACATGCTATACTTGACCACCTCGTCTTATAGGCAATCACTCAAAATATTGTGTTAATTTCTTTCATTAACTTCGGACAATAACATATCACAAAGTTCAAAGTAATTTGATAAGAAATTACAATCTTTCTTTATATCTTTAAAGGGTGTTGTTGAAGAAAAAATATTTGGGAAGATTAATTGATGAAACATTAATGGAACATTTTCATCTCTCATCAAATTCAATATGAAATACAATAATATTCACCATAATTTGTGACTCATCATTTCTATCGAAACACCCTGTGAACATTTGATGGACAGCTAAGTCGCGAGTTTCAAAATATGTCATTGAGCATTAGATGATTTGGCTGCAACATCTTTAGCATTTTGGCATTTATACACTAAGTGTTTTATCCTGTGGCAAAAAGTGTCCTAGAATATGTCTTATCACATCTAAATTTTTGAAGGGGATATCTATGCACCTAAAATAACCTGATACATTAAGACAAAAACACAAAAGTGAAATAAACTGAATTTAATTCTAATGTTATACTTCACAGTATGCATTGTGCATCAGCGGGTGGACCATTCCAAACCCTTTCAACGTCAAAATCAAATGTCAACTTCAATTATAACTTTTGGCAGAAAAGCATGAACTAACCTTGATTTATTTCAAAACAATTATATTCGCATCAGTCATAACAATAAATGCAACCATATAAAGAGAAAATTAGGTCTTAATGTTTAAGTATTCTACTATCTGAATATTTGGTACAGTATATTTGACATCAATAATTTAAAATCCCATTAATTTCAATAATTTGACATTCTGACGCTGCTTTTATTCCAATCGTTCAATTCTTCCTCCTTTATTCCTCTATAATATAAAGCAATATACTGTAATTTGCTAAATAAAGATGTAAAGATTCTGTACACTTATGGTAGCATCAATTATTTTCTGTGTAATTCCAACACTTAGATCCAGACAACCTATTCATAGTTAGACATATTCCATCTCTCTCTGAATTGAACTATTCATCAGCATATAACATGTATAATGCAATACACTTCTCAAAGCTAGACTCGAAATGATGTTTCTGTTAATCTCCAAGCTAAATGCCAAGAGGATTTTCAGTAAGTTTGAATAGTTGCACTATGTAATGTGACGTCACTTTAACACTTTGTCAATATGAAGCACCATGTCAGGCCACACTTTGAACAAACTTGCTTGATAAATATTATAACTTGTGATCTAAAGGAAATTCTATAAGGATACACTGCTCTTTTTAACTAGAAATTTATCAAATTTTCAAAAAACATATTTGATTTCTTGAATATGATTCATTCTAAATCCGTGATGAAGCATCATTGCTGTTTTGTTGTTCTGCATAACTACAACTTTCAAAGAAAAAAAAGTGACATGCCCTGATTTAATACTTTGAAAATGCAAAGTATGTGAAATATCACGAGGGCTAATGTAAATATGTTTTAGATATTGCCTCCAACTTTAACAAAAGATCCCTTATCCTCATATGAAACAATGTCAGTGAGCATTAATAATAACTTACTTACTCTTAGACATTGTAGATGTACAATATGTACAATAGCTCTCCAAAATGAAATAAATATAAAGAATATTGAGATTGTTGATAAATTGTTTTGCTTGGGTGAAATTACACCCTCAGGTATTATAAGATAAGTAAATGGTATTTGAATATGTTTCAAATATTATCTTTCAAAATGTTAAGTTCCTAAAAATGTTTTTTTTGCATAATTGTTCAGATAATATTTATTTTATATTGAATGACTTACAATAAGCATAATGCCGAAAACTGAATATAGTACTGATAAAAATATCATGACAAATACTCAGAAATGAAAGGTGTAATATATTTTCATAATGTATAGAAGACAGGAGAGACCAAAGGCAAGATAACCTTCATAGCCTTACAATCCTAAGAATCCCACCCATCTTGTTACTATTTAGACATTTAGTGACATATACCATAAAAACTAATATGTTGTATCTAACAATGAAAAATAACTTAAGAAAAAGTAAGATTTCAAAGAAACCATGACCATTTACAAAATGGCAACTCCATCTATTATATATTCCAGTTGCAATTTGTATTAATGAACTTGGATGGACAGTTTTTGTTAAGAGATTAATCCAAAAATTGATTGGACAGTTGTAATGTAACCTACTCTCAAGTTCTTTCAGTGAGAATGCTGTAAGGGCAATTGATGAAGGTTACATATATCTAATTTGACCCGATTTCACAAGAAAGGTAATACAGCAGTTATTGATTGTTACTTTTATGACATTTCCCAAAGGCCCATGGCAGACTAGAAAGATTTTCCTAACCATATTTACTCATTCAGGTTTTAGTAGAATGATTGAAATCTAAGAATGTCCAAGTTGTTTCAATCTGATACTCAAACCATATTTGCCTTGCGAAGAATGTCAGATAAGAAACTGATTGAAGGCTGAAACCTCTTACTGTGTTGCACATTTTAAGTAAAATTTGTATATTCCAAATTTTAAGTAAAATTTGTATATTCCAAATTTTAAGTAAAATTTGTATATTCCAAATTTTAAGTAAAATTTGTATATTCCAAATTACCTTTTCTGAGAGTATCCAACATCTGTCACAATGTTTCAAGAGATCTTCATCTTCATCAGGGTCTCCCTCATTTCCATTGGCCAAATGACCATTTGTTTTAATACTCTGTTTGTTCACCTGTCCCTCATTGGACTTTCTATTGACATTGTGTCTTTTATCAATGGTGCTCTGTTCTCTGATGTGTCCATCATTGTGCTTTTTCTTGATAATGTCAGATTCAATTACATTCTCTTTGCGGGCATTCACTTTGTCGTTTTTGTTTAAATCAATGCCACCACTTTCAGCTTTATTCTGTTTAAGGCTCAAAACATTGCCTTTCTCATTAGCAATGGCACATGGACTATCAACAACCATCTGACTGAGGACATTCAAATTTTTGTCTTTTTTGTTTAGGATGTTATGATTATCAATCTTATGTATTTTGGAGTGCAAAACTTTGTCTTTTTTATTTAAAGTGGTATCAACTTCTGCATCTCGTTTGAGAGGTAAAATGTCATGCTTTTTAATGGCAATGCCATCACCATCACCTACAGTATAATTGCTGTCATGTCCCTCTTCGTTCTCTTCATTAACAATATTACCGTTAACTAAAAATTGTTTGTCTTCATTTTCAGCTTCATACTCATCATTCAATACACTATCATCAACATTTGGCCGCTTGATGGATAGAGCTCCATCTTCATAACTTGGTTTCATATCCTGCTTGATGGTATCCCCACCTTTATTATTACCGTTAATGTCTTCATCATCATTGTCTTCTTTAATTTCATTTTCATTTGTATCAACTGAACTACTGAATTTTGCAATCACATCAATATAGTTAACTATCTCTACATTGTTGAATATTACTATTTTTTCATTTTGAGCATCCATCAAATTTTTGTCTCTCTTTGGATTTTGCCTTTGATATTTTGTATTATCATCAACTGATTTTTTGGGTTCTTCCTTGTTTACTTCCATCATACTGCTATCTGATCATACAAGTTATATGAGTATCATCAATCATAAATTGATTTATGTATGTTTTAATAATTTAATTAAATTGTCGAGTAATTGTCAATTTCAAGGATAGCATCTATATACTAGTACATATGTTGTGAAATACATGTAAAATTAATTTCAATTCAATCAACAATTAGAAATGTTTTGATTTCACTTGCATTAAAGGTACATTGAGTAATTACTTGAAAAATCTATGAACATGTCAAACATCTGTATGTAATTGATATCATGCATCAATCACTCAGATGTTTATATGGACAGAAGTAAAAGTGAGCTAACGAAGCGAAGAAAACTTATTAGCTTTTTGGATCCTAGTCAACAAGCCCATTGTGAACAAGTGAAAATCTATCACAACAAATATCAATCCAATAATTTCCCTTTAATTTCCTTGCAGTGTACTTGTGAGACTTCCAACAATGCAATTCCATGTAGCTGAATGTCTAAAGTGGCTATTTTATCGATTTTACACTTCTGTTTATGTATCCATGGCTACAGTTTCCAAAGTGGCATATTCAAAATCTATTTCTGACAACTTTCTATTTTCAATAGTTTGAGTATATATGACATCAAAATACATGATAACAGGATGTGGAGGTCATGGTGACACTGTATACACGATGAGTTCTAACTGAGAAATGTCATTCTGAGATGAAACTTAACTGTAAATGATACATATGTTGCCTTGTCTCATGAACCACAACATACGGTTCAAAGGCAGATGTTTTTTACAGTAGAGGTGAATATAAGCTTATACAGTATCATTTTAAATGAACTATTTTTACTACTCTATACTACTACTACTCTACTCTATTTTTGATATGTTTTAACAGGTATAACAAAAAATTAAGATGAGTTGATGGGAAAAATCCTTGAATGCCAAGAGTCACCATTTAATGAAAATACTTTTTTTTTGATTTTATCAAAATAGATGTCCCCTTATTCGATTTTAATGAATTTAGACATTTCTACATCATTTCCCACAGGTGTGGATCAATGAAAAACATACATGTAATATAAAGTCAGTAGAGATTATGCATTTATCTTTTCTTAAATGGTTATAAGGTGTTACAAAATCACCTGCAACACCAGCTGTTTATGGACTTTATTTTGTATTTTGAAAGTATTGTTTTAGTTAAGTTTTGATTCTTGTATACTGTAGTAGGGCCAAGGGGTGTAACATCTATGTGTGGGGTAATGTCGACATGAGAAATGGGGAAACTTTGACACTTACTTATTAGAATTTAGAATTTCCGTTTCCGGCCATGTTTGATTTCTGGAAAAATAAAATTTTGCGATATCTCAATCCATGCGAGAAAAAACATGGCTTCCCCCTACTATCAGAAATTAGAGCAAATAAACAACAAGGTGTCGAAGCTACCCCATATGTCGAAGTTCCCCCAAAATGGTGTCGACGTTATACCCCTTCACCCTATACATACCTTAGGAATGGTGACCCTGGGTGAGGATGTTTCATGCATGTTTGTGTTACCACATTGATATTAGGTACAAGAGATAGCAAGAGGGGGAGGGAGAGAAATTCTAAATATCAAAGATACACATACCTTCCTTGGAGTTGTGACCCTTGGTGAGGATGCTTCATGCATGTTTGTGTTACCATATTGATATTAGGTACAAGAGATAGCAAGAGGGGGAGGGAGAGAAATTCTAAATATTAAAGATACACATACCTTCCTTGGAGTTGTGACCCTTGGTGAGGATGCTTCATGCATGTTTGTGTTACCACATTGATAATAGGTACAAGAGATAGCAAGAGGGGGAGGGAGAGAAATTCTAAAAATTGAAGATACACATACCTTCCTTTGAGTTGTGAACCTGGGTGAGGATGCTTCATGCATGTTTGTGTTACCACATTGATATTAGGTACAAGAGATAGCAAGAAGGGGAGGGAGAGAAATTCTAAATATCAAAGATACACATACCTTCCTTGGAGTTGTGACCCTTGGTGAGGATGCTTCATGCATGTGTGTGTTACCACATTGATATTAGGTACAAGAGATAGCAAGAGGGGGAGGGAGAGAAATTCTAAATATCAAAGATACACATACCTTCCTTGGAGTTGTGACCCTTGGTGAGGATGCTTCATGCATGTTTGTGTTACCACATTGATATTAGGTACAAGAGATAGCAAGAGGGGGAGGGAGAGAAATTCTAAAAATTGAAGATACACATACCTTCCTTGGAGTTGTGACCCTGGGTGAGGATGTTTCATGCATGTTTGTGTTACCACATTGATATTAGGTACAAGAGATAGCAAGAGGGGGAGGGAGAGAAATTCTAAAAATTGAAGATACACATACCTTCCTTGGAGTTGTGACCCTGGGTGAGGATGTTTCATGCATGTTTGTGTTACCACATTGATATTAGGTACAAGAGATAGCAAGAGGGGGAGGGAGCGAAATTCTAAAAATTGAAGATACACATACCTTCCTTGGAGTTGTGACCCTTGGTGAGGATGCTTCAGGTATGTTAGTGTTGTCCAGGTGTGACATATGTAGACTGCTATTCTCTACCTCACTCTTCACTGGCGTTGCTGGAAGTAAACCAGATTTATGAATATCCATTTTGGATGACGACCTTCGTAAAAGGCATCAAAGTATACAGAACAATTGAGTGTTTGTTCATAAAAAAACACAGGGTGAAATCTGTGCTAACAGTGCTACATTTAAATGCTTTACAATTTCTAAATTTGAAAATTGACCTCTTGGTAAAGAATAACATTTAAAGATAACCAAGAGAGTAGAGAGGTTTAATACAATATACATTGTATTTTCATAACTCAAATAATGACCAGATATTAAAGTATTCCTGTTCAATCATATGTGATCCAAAGGCAATAATGTGCGAGAAGAATTTTTTTATCATAATTAATTTTGAAAAAGAAGATGCATAAGGGATATAGTTATAAAAGTTTGGGGTTCGGGATAAAGGATTTATCACAATGAAAAATATTTGTGATCCCCCGATGAAATGCAGAGACTGGGGGAGATACCCATATATCCCGAGGGATAAACTCTGATGTATCCCATAATTGAAAATGCTTCTCTTTCCGTTACAAGAAGTAAAAGCTACTTAATTTAGTTAAAGTTGTTTCAATAAGTCCAAAATTGAAAGAGCTTTCATATGATATATAACATATATATAAGGATTGGTAATAATTAATGGGGGGGGGGGGGTCATCATGAAACATCATGTACTGTATATATTGGGATTATGCATGCAGATATGTTGACATCTAACCTGTCAGAGACAGAGGATTTCTGCGAGGCATCACTTTAGGACTCGCTCCTACAGGCTTCATAGTAATGCCCGATTTTACTTTACTAGCTGCACATGGACGGAAAATAAATAAAATATCACTGATTTAAACGCTAACAGTTGAGAAAGAATCTCAAACACAGAAGCAGATTAAGGAAGGCCAAATGCATTTACTTTTAAATGAATTATTTTACTTGGCCTGCCTTAAAGGGAACAGATAGACAGATTAACAGAGTGCATATAATTACAATAAATTCAATACAATCTAGAGTGCATACAAACACAACTATTAACTACTCCTACTCAATATGGTGAACTTATTGAACACATGTTTCTCTTAAACCCATCATCAAAAAATTCTGAAATTTTTACACATCGTCAATTTAATGGTCATCTTTTGAATGGTAACAATGTAATTTGAAAATTTTTTTTCTCTATATCGTTTTAGAAAACATAACATACATTTCTTTTGTTCTTGGTATCATATGTTCGGAATGAAATGTAACATCTATCCGAACCTCATTGGTAAAAAATGACATAAACACAACGTGTTTTTAATGAAGTAAAAGGTTTATCTTAATTTTTATCTATTTTTTTTTTTAAATTTTTTGAATACTTTTTGTTAAATCAACCAAAATGTCCCTTGTATAACTTCAATATTGAGAGGTCTTAAAAATGTTGTATATGCTATTTTGTTCCAACAAGGTTTGGAAAGATATTTTATTTCATTCTCAAGAATTGGTAGAAAGGAACAAAAAACAATTGCACTAAAAAACAAAAAATGTTAACAAAAACAGTGATATAAAATCGGCATAAATCAATTCCACATTCAATTGTTGTCAATCAGTAAACATTACATAAAGGACCGTGTTTTTTAAAGAGCGTTTTCAATAATTGGTTTTAGAGAAAAACATTGTTGAATTCAGTTCACCATATCGATACCAATCCTTTCAAAATCGAAATCTTCAAGGATGTATGAATGGTTCAATTTTTGAGATTTTATGATTTACTAATAAGAATGTATAGTTATTTCAGCAAGCACCTAAACATTTGGCAGAGTTGATTGTGAATGTAAAAAGTATCTAATAGATGTAGAAAAACTTTGAGGAAAATATAGAACATGTTACTTAGTAAAAATACTGTAGATAAGTGTGTGTGATAACAGGAAAAACATAAAAATAAGCACAAACCTCTGTTTAAATCAGAACTGAGATCTTTTAAACACAGTTCAACTTCTTGAGTATTTTCCGTTTCATGCTCCACATCTTCAAATGATTTCTGAAGGTTTTTTATGGCGTTTGGTGAATCAGAGAATTTTTCTTGGGGGTCAGAACCAGGGACGGGGGATGCAAAAGCTGAGTGTTTCTCAGAATGCTTCTTGACCCCATGGATGGGTAGATTGGCAGGACTGAATGTGAGATCAAGGTGTTTTGATTGTGTTGGCACTGTAGGATTTAGGACGGGGGAGTTTTTATCGAGGGTGTCTTGGAAATAGTCTCCTTTTTCTAAATGTTCAAGCATTGATGTTGGAGATGCGTGTGTCTGGGCTAAAATCATAAATATTCAAGTGCAAAGCATGCATTTCTATGTAAACATCAACAAACAAGCAAAATATGACACACAACATACAGTTTACATGGACAACTAGATAACGGCAACTCCTCGGAGTAGCAAATCCCAACGAACAAAATATCAATTACCGAATTCCAATCAATTATACTCATTACTTTGGTTGAAAATGAAAAAATTAGATTTTAGAATTGCGAGTTCCTGCAAAGCAGCCATTTTGAATTTTCTGAGGTACAAATCTGAAAAATAATACCATAATTGTGATTTACTCCAAAATTCTTTCAATTTGAGTATAATATAGCCATACTTTGAAGGGATCGAAAAATTATTGCGAAATCGTACATTAGACGGCCATTTTGGATTTTACGAGGCTCGAATCAGAAAAAAGATACAATATTTGCGATTTACTCTTAATTGCCTTTCATTTGAGTATAATAAAGCTATACTTCAGAAAGATCTAAAAATTAGCGAAAATTTTTGTTTTCCTGACCCCCCATACATGGCCCCTGGGGGTCAGGATGAAAAACACGGAATATATGTGAAATAGATAAATGTTGTGAATATACTACCAAAATTTCAAACAATAATATTAATTACTTTGGTTGAGAATGAAAAATTTATGATTTTTGCGAAAAAGTCCCGTTATTTTTAAAGCGGCGGCCATCTTGAAAAATCGTTTTATTGCGTAAAACTATTCACCAATATACATCTTTCCACTAAATATGAAGAAAATCTGTCAACTAGTATTTGAGTTATCTTCTGGACAGACGGACAGACGGACAGACTGACTGACTGACGGACATCTTGTAATATATAGATACACTGTCCCACATGTTTTGTTAAAGAGCAACTGAAGCATACAATATCTTTCCACAAAGATAAATTCAGACCAACATTTGGATATCTACATCATATAGGTAGATTATAATTGATTTTATTTACTTATCAAATCCAGTATTTAATACATTATAGGTTTAAACCCATATTAATATTGAAGTCATATTTGGTAAGTTAAAATCCAGTATATATTAATTATAGGAAATACCCATATTAATATTTAAGTCATGATTGGTAAGATAAAAATCCACATTAGATATAAAAGCAGGTTCCTCAGGCTTGTGACTGGGCATAGGTGGGTTTAACGTTTTAGTCCATGGAAACACTGACGGACAGACGGATGGAGGGCTTCACTATATCCCTAACGAACTTCGTTCGTTGGGATAATAATGAAGACAAAACAATACATATAATACAGTCATGTGTTCAAAACACCAAGTGCTAATCTCAAAAAATAATTGAGGTTGTCTTAAAACATTCACACTAAATTCTTCAAGTAATCTATGTCACGCCTAACCCATCTTCCTGTCTTTGCTACAACTAAACAGCCATTTTGGAATTTTTTTTAATCAAAAAGGTACTCTTAAAGGTTTTAAACTTTTAAGTTAACGAAACCTTCCACCCACAGGAAAACTGATTACATGAAGAATTGAATGTAGATGATGCCTAATTTATCTATCAATATCTATATGAAAATAATTGTGGCACATGTAGTTGAAATAATCTTTAAATAGCAAGCAAGCAGTTGTTGATATTCCCTCAATAAATACAAGAGAAAATCAATGATTGAAAATACAGTGTAGCAATTTATTTTAAAAATTAAATATAACTCGATCTCTTCAAAAAATGTACTACATGTAAGCACTTTTATTAAGGAAGAGTTTACAATAAAGGGTCACAGACTCAAAAATAGTTTTGCGACCCTTTAACCATGTTAACCCCCACAGAGATAGGAAAATAAAGGTTTTAATGCAAAAAAAATCAAAATTAAGGCAGCTTAATGGGAACATACCTTGGTTGTCAAGTTTGATATTTGAATTGTATGATGTATACATTTCTGCACTGTTATTCAACTGTGTGTCATCGATGCTGGTTCTTTCTCGAATCTCCATCTCTAAAAGTTGCTTCTGCATCTCCAAACGTTGTTTCTCTTGCATCGCTAGCTGTTCCTGGAGTTTCAGCTTCTGTTTCTGGTATTCTTTGAACAGCTCAGCACTTGAATCATGCATGCTCTCCTTCATGGAAGATTGTGGGGTGTTTGCTTGAACTGGTGTCGATTTTCCATTGTTATAACCCTTTTCAGGGGATGTGTTATACTTCTCTGAAGGTTTTGATCTGGGACTCTGGGGTGGGGTGACAGACTGTGTTGGCATCTTTGGATATGGCTTAGGAGGAGTGTTTTCAAATTCACTCGAGACATTACACTGAGTATCTATATACTCAGATGTTTGGAAAAGTTTGTCAATAGAAGTGCTCATTATGTCACGCTTCTGTGGAGCGTGAGTAGGATTTAACTGAAAGCTGGCGTTATGATAGGATCGCGAAAGAGGATTGCTGCTTGGTGATGATCTGTTGAATATATCTGCCCTGCCTTGTAAAAGACCCTGGGCAAGACCTTCAAATTGTGGGATCATAGATCGAGACATGTACTCTGCAGAGCGTGGTCTTGATGTTGGAACTGCACTGTGCGGAAACATCTTTGGCTTTATGGGAGTCACCAAGATTTGCTCTGACCAGGATGCGTCAAGAGAAGGTTTTTCTAGTGGTTTAATGTCAATGTTTAACATTTTTTGTTCAAATGGACATCCAAATGTATCATGCGGGATACTCTGGAGCCAGGATAACAAGCTCATGTCAGCATCGCTAAATCCAGTTCCATTCAAAATAGTTGACATTTGTAGTTTACTGGAATCTGAATCCGAGCTTGTTGCTTTATTTTGACAGAACTCAACACAAGATTCATATAACAATCCTTTGATCAATAATTGAATCAGCCTGTCATTTTTCGATACTGCAACTGCATGTTCCGCTCTTCTGTCATTCAATAACATTTCAACCAATGGATATACATCCTTAAAACATTGTACTCTTGCATTGCTAGGGTTCCAATTTTGGTAGTCATGGTGCTCAGAAAGTTTTGGCAATGTCAATAATAAGCATAAATTACTGTAATCTTCCTTATTAGGACAATATTGTTCTAGCGAATTCAAGCATGTCACAACTTCGTCAACTGTGAACTCATGGTTTCCTGTCTCCTCTTTCAAACATAGTAACTCTAGATATTTATGCTTCAGAATCAAGTACATAAACAGCTTCAAGTTGAAGCTGTCTGCCTTGCCAAGTGGCTGAATAAACTCAAGAGCATCATCCCACTGTCCATCAAGAATTAACTGTCTGAGAAACAAAACATCATCTGAGTAGACTCCATTTATCACCCCAGTTTCACGCTCAAGTGATAACATAGAAATGTTCAAGTCCCTGTTTTGAAGGAATTCTGATACAAGTTTGATGACATCCACCTCAGCAAAACTAAATATTGTGCTTGGCATGGTTGTTTTGGTAATATTTTCCTTATATCATAAACTTTTGATGGGGAAGATCAAAACTGCAGAAGAATTCATCACATGGACTTTACCTTGTGCCTTAGCAATCTGAAAATCAATACACAGATCTACAGCTGCAGTCATGTAGTCTAAAGAAATAAAATATGCTATGAAATCAAACAATAAAGTGATCATAAAGTCAAGAAATAAATTCTTTGATATTGATCCATGTTGCATTCATAGAGGAAATGTCTGGAATTTGTCCAGGAAAAATAATTTATTTTCAAAACAAAGAATAAAAATGATTATTTCTATGCTTATCTTCATTATAAGAGACACAATATGGCACGGATTATATGCATTAGACGTATATCTGTAATAGGCAAAATCGATATGTGAAGAATAACTCACCTTATACTGTAAAATGAGACATTTCATCCATAAAATTCTTCAAAATTTATTTTCAGTTCTTCCGCCATTTTGAACTGTCAATCACTGGCGGTAGTTACGTCGCCAATAATTAAAATGCTTATATCTCAATCAAACAGGCAAAACGGCCAATTATTAGACATAATTATAATTCAATATACAATTTACTATTTGAAAAGCATATAAATATTTCTCAAAAGTATGTCTTATCTTTGCAATATTCATTTCAATCAAGGCGAGACGAAAGTGAAACCGGAAGTAATCAAAAGGTCAATACACGATGACCCACTTAAGTTTCCTGCGCACATTTCTTGCGCATGAGAGTAAAATCAACTTCCGGTTTACTCTCATACAGGAAGTCAGTGTAAAATTGTTCAAAATAGGTCCCACAAATTCTTCTCATATGCCATAACCATGCTGTTTCGTTGCTTATTTTACATTTCAATATTGATATAAGATCCCTATGTATCATTTCCCTTAAATTGGTGAAATTTACACCATTAATAAAAGAGAACATACCCCCTCATTGGAGCAGACGTTTTGTACGACTTTTCGTTGACATTGATAACTGGTCCCGGGCAACTGGCAGTGGTTCATCAACTCATAGTATCCCTATCATGTCATCATGTAGATAGTCTTTAAAAAACCTATTATTTGAGCCAATGACACTTAAATATACAACATTTGGTAGCCCTGGATGCCTTGGTACTGAGCTAGTTTGACACCTTTGGAGGGAATTCCCTGGGAAACCCCTTGGGGTCATTGAGTGCATATGATTAAATAAATAATTTATTTAATAAATATATCTGGTGTTTTCCAGTGGTTTATTTCATTTAAGCCAAAAGGACATCAAAACAATTAATTACCAGTCTTACCCTGTGATTCAAGCACTGCCAAGCACAGCCAAGCATCAATCAAGCACCATTGGGACTTTATTCCAGCACCATTTAAAGGCAGAAGCAGATCTAGCAAAATCCAGATGGTTACTCTTTACAAAAATTGTTTAGTTTCAAAATATTTTGGACTCATAGCATTCCTTGTCATGCCTATATTCTATTGAAAGCCCATGCTATTTTCTAAAATACCCAAAGTACATGTAGCTCAGCTGTATTATTTGAGAAAAACTTTAGGATTTTTACAATAATACATTCTATTTTAATTTTATGGTTACCATTTTTATTTGGGAGAATTTAAACAATTTTCCCCATTTTGGCACACTGAATCCTAATTGATAATTTCACCAGTTCATAACATACAGGTATCATGGATCTTTAGGGAGATATAGTATCATATTTTAATTTGAGCCTGAAGGAATATACATGTACATGTATTGGTAGGTCAACTGTACATGTCGCTTGCAATTTGTCTCTCCCAATAGATCTGATTCTCCCTTTAACTGTTCTTTAAATAATTTGAATATTATACTATGTAATTTTAATATGTAATATGCCGCACTGGGACTTAAGGACCCATGTGCCACTGCTGTAAAAGTGTGTGCAAATAAATAAATAAAAAAATAAACTTTTTAGATGAAACTATGTATATGCTTCTATAAAAAGCCAAAATAAAAGTGAAATGTGAATACTATATCAAGTCATTTGGGAATTGAACCCAATCCAAGGAATGATTAGTTCCATGGTGTAAGCCTACACAACTTGCAGGATATTTGTATAATCACATCACATTACTTTTGACTTTTTCTTGAAAATACTTTCCGGTTTCACAATGACATGGGACCTTCTAACAAAGATAAGTACATGATGTAGCATTATATGTGTGTTGGTGTACACTAAACTTCCAGCTTGATGCATCATCATCAGAAATCAAAGTTGGGTGGAGTGTGCCAGGATCATACACCATCATTCTTTCTCATTGTCATGTTGCGTGGGATCGCCAGAAATCATAATCAGGTTGGGTGTGCCAGAGTTGAAAAATAAAATAATACAAAATTAGTTGAGTAGATACAAACATATAAAAATTGTGAATTTAAATTTTTCCCTTTGCATTTCTCAATAAATATTTTTTCAGAATATTCTTCAATTTTATACTTAAAAGTTATACATTGAGACAAATATAATCTAATAAATATGTATTTAAAATAATTATCTCACCATAGGGGATGGTTGGGTAGTACTTGGATGACCACTGACCAATCTTCTGCTACTTGCAACAACTCTGCATCGGTCTCATAATCTTTAAAAACTGCTGCGTTTTCTTAACTGTAGATAGAAAAATAAAGATATTGATGTAATATATCAAATTGACCCTTATTTAAATTTGGTTTAGTTAAAATCAGTGTACGCCTCGAAGTGTTCAGTAACCCTGGCCTGGGTAATTATCAAATTCAAGATAATTGAAATGTATTACAAATATCAAGTTGTTTGAGAATCAAACCCAGTCCAAGGAATGTTTAGTGCCATGGTGTAAGTGCACTGGCGGATCCAGGGGGATCCAAGGGGGGCCATGCCCCCTCCCCCCTTAGTGTGGGCCTAGAAAAAAATGTTAGGGTCCCAAAAATTTTTGGGCACATGACTTAGCATTTCTTGACTTTTTTGGGCCAAATTATAAAAAAAAGGCCGTAATTTTTGGTTTTAAATCTTTTTGCCGACATGAAATGTGCCCCCTCTGTTGGCTTCTGGATCCGCAAGTGAAGCCTACATGACTTTGAATGATATTTGTATATTATAAAAGACATTATGTTTTATTTCAAGCTCTCACATGAATTCCCAAATTAATAGGCTAATTAAAATAATCTACTCAAGAAAGCTAATTTTTTGCATGACACTCATGACTTGATAAATTAAAGTGGCAACAAGGCCTGTAGAGAGAAAATAGGAAAATTTCAACTTTTTCTGAGCTATCAAGGCAGCATTTGGCTTAACATCTTCTTTGACATACCTATTTTCTTAAAATATAAGGATAAACTCAAACTATCAATTTCAGCATTAAGAAGTGTACATTCAGCTCAAAAAGGGGAAATCCACTTTTAAATAACAGTATATCTTGGATTGCTTTTGGTTTGGCTAATGAAATGCGTGGCCTCTTATACTATCTAGTATTAGGACTAGACGTGTGAATCAGAATTAACAGGAGTATTCAACAGTATAAGGACTGTGTCGGACATTTTTTAAAAGCCTATATTTAAATGTTGTAAAAAGTTATAATCAAAAAACCATCTTTCGGAGTAAAGTCTGTCTGCGCTGATTTCAATAACTTCGTACTTGATCAGAACTGGGCTCCAACAGAATTCCTACAAACTCATGTATGTAATAGTCATTGCATGGAATACTTACTTTTGTCAAAATCAAAGTAGAACTCTAGTTAAAAAATATATTGTGCTAAATTATTGCCATTTCCTAGTAAAATGTCATTCTCCGGTACGACCCCAAAATTATTCGATGGCACCCCGTGAAAATATACCCAAGAATTTATATTTGGTAGGTTATTTCAGTCTGTGGGGTGTTTTTAAAACTCAAAAAGTATTTTTTGATTCAATACTGTACAACTTACAGACTTATGCAGTGATCTCCCCAGCATTAAAGGAAGTGGGCACAGCACCCACCTGAGACTTTGAAAATAGGCTTGCACCCACCTGGAAATCCATTTGCACCCACTTGAAAATGACAAAAATCATGAAAATGACAAAAATCATAAAATGGGCACATTTTGACCAATTTTGGTCTTAATTGTGAAAATGAGAATTTTGCACCCTCATGTGAAAAAATCCTTTGGAGATCACTGTTATGTGTACTGTACTTACATGTACAACCATTATTGGTTGTAAAATATCGATAAGGTAAGTCCCTAGGAAGTTCACTTCAATATTTTAAGCATTTTTTCGATGTTAATTTTTTCTCAAGTTTGAAACTTTCAATGTTAAATTCCTCTCAGACTTATAAAAGTCCATTTTATTCCTCTCAACTTCATAGATGTCCATGTCAAATTCCTCTGGAGTTTGCTGGGACTAAATTTTCAGAAATACTGGTAAATTGACTAAAAATTCACTTTTCGGCTGATTTGTCCCGACCCTCAGCAACTGATTTAGCCAATTTAGTACCATTTTTTGTAGAAGAACTGATTTTTGACCTCAAAAAGGTACTCTCGTAGAGTCTTAGACAATTTTTCCATTTTTCTCAGATTCGCCAATTTCCATGGTTGATGCCCAAAGCCAAAATTGGCCGTGCTGCACATACCTTCCAAAATTATTTAAAGTGAACCCTCCGGGGTCAGTCCCATTCTATTAGAGCCTAGACCTACTGAGGGACTTTATTTTCGGTAGTGCACATTAGCAATGTTTGTATAAGACAGACATCCTGACCATGTTGTTGTTAGGGACTACTGACCTACTGGGTAAGGTCTAGAGTAACCTAGACCAAAGGATCAAATGAGGTTATGTCTTCGGGTCTGAGTACTTCTTTGCCCTTGTTGGTTTGTACTTGGGCATGATTCTGTTTTTCTGACGGTGTTGAACTGCAATAAAAATAAACTTTCAGGCTACTTTAATTCTTAGGGAATGTCAGACACCTATATAACTCATAATTTTAAGAGAAACCCGTGTTTAGTCATCACAAACATAGACAGTATCAAGTATGAAGCTGAAAATGTGAATATATATGGGCGATATTAGGTGAAATTTCGACGTATAATCAGCGTATAATTCGATCTATTTCCTTTCCAGAACGACAGAGACATGAATATATACAATAAAATGTTTATTTATAATCGATTCTTACTTATAGCAAACTATGCACAATCAAGTATTTATATTAACGGTGATATTCTAAATAATAACGAGAAATTCAGCAAAATCTCACTTTACTCTCAGGAAGTAGAACTGGCGCATGCGCACTCGCTAAGTGGGTCATCATGTATTGCAACATGGCTAAAAATATTTTGAATTTCAATATTGGTGTTTTAGGGCATGTGGATAGTGGTAAAACAAGTCTATCCAAGGCGCTGAGCACAGTAGCTAGTACAGCAAGTTTTGACAAAAATCCACAGAGTAAAGAACGAGGAATAACACTTGATTTGGGTTTCTCAAGTTTCACTGTAGAAATTCCAGAACATTTACAAGGGGGAGGTCATGAACAGTTACAGTACACATTAGTTGACTGCCCAGGACATGCAGGACTGATAAGGACAATTATAGGAGGTAGATCATGTGACACTGTTACAGGCCCAGGAACAACAGTTCAACCCCCTCACTGTACATAGGTACGTAGTGAGAGGGGGGAGGGGATGAACTCTCGTTCCTGTGGTCACAGATAAAGGCCTGTCAACTGTCCCACAACAATTTGTTCAGGATTTTCACCCATATTGCGTATTTGTCATGCATTTGCTTCAAATTTGGACCAAGGTGTTCAGATTTGGACCAACATTTGTGAGTCACTTATTTTAGGTGTTCCCAAGTCGACAGGCCTGCAGATATCATATGCAGGGGTGTAGTCAGCTTTCAGGCAGGGGGGGCGGTGCAGGGGTGCGATCGACGCATAAGCAAATCCAAATGGAGGGTGCGATTGTTGCTTTATTAATTTATAAGTCATGGGGGGGCGCACCAATCGCCACCCTGCTATGCTCATCACTTATGATATGTGTATGATGTTTGTATAAAACATTTACTATACTCTATATAATATATATTTATGATAATTTTTTATATAGAGGGATTCCTGCAGGTCATTGTGATTGTCCCCAGACTTTTCATTGGTACACAGAGTGGGGGGGGGGGCATTTTCTTTTTAGACAACTGTACTATCTCTTCTGGTGTCTGTGGTATACGATTCAATATACTTATTGACCCAGCTGCAGGATGTCTATAAAAACATACATGTACTTTCAAAAAATGTCCATCAGAGGTTATCCCATGAATCCTACCTGTGATTCTTCTTTGACATCATTGACTTGCAATTTATGTAGTCATATCATGACACCTTCAGGGTTTATCCCATGATATCCTCCTATAATATTATCGAGGTTGTCTTATTGTGTCCCACACAAGTTGGCTACACATTTTGTCTTCCTTAATGATGTGCAATGCCCACCATGATCTTCTTGTAAAATTCCTCGATGTAATTCCCTGGTATCCACTAGATAAATCCCAGTCCTTCAGGATTAATCCGACATGTTATATTATCTATTAAAGGTTTAACCAACATTATCCTTAGGGTTTATTCTATGTTACCCTCCAGGTTTGATTTCATCCTGGATGGAAAACTTACATTCTATTCTTAAATGCATATTAACCATAAATTCGTCAAATTAAATATCACTAAAGTATTTATTTAATTTTGATTATGTATTGATTTCCAGGTGCACAGATCATAGATCTTATGATTCTTGTGGTGGACATTGTCAAGGGGATGCAAACTCAAACAGCAGAATGTCTTGTCATTGGTCAGATAGCATGCAATAAAATGATTGTCGTCCTCAATAAAGTGGACTTGATTCCAGAGGCAAAGAGAGAGGCAACAGTAGAAAAGGTATTGCCCTTTGCTTATGGTCAACTTTGTCTACACTACATACTTGTATGAGAGATAATTCAGCTGATCTAGTTTAAATCCAATAGACTAGATGTGAGTAGAAATAATCTCACTAAATCACTTAATTTTCAAAATTCAGTCAAAGTGATATTATATTTTGAAATCTACATGTAAAATTACATCTAGAAATGTGGTTAAAAATTGTTTGTTATTTTGAATATTAATTTCTTAGAAAGTGTGACTAAAGCCCAGGGAGATCCCCCATAGACCCCATGTTATAAAATTACAAAAAATGAAATATCTTTAATTTTATTGGACTGATATTGTTTTGTGTTTCTGGCATATTTTCATTTGTGCAACTATCAGATAATCATGTAAGGGTATTATGAAAATTGATTCAAATGAACAGATGAATATTCAAGTTTAAGGGAACTTTCTTGTATACCTGACATGTTATCTGACTCCAATTGGCAATTCAAAACACGTTCTTTTCTGCCTATAAGTTGCTTGCATTTATATCACATTAGAGTTCCATTATAGTGTCATGAGAGCTGCATTTGAAAGATGATGACATGAAAGCTACATTTAAGTTAAAAAATTGTAGATACTATTTCTATTTCTGATGGAATTTTTGCATCAAGTTGAAAAACATTCTGAGAAAACATTCACTATTCAGTCATTATATCTCATGAACACTTGAGGCAAAAACTTCAACTTTATTATAAATGTGAATTTCTTGTGTGTTTATTATCTTTGACACCCATATGGAATTACATGGTATTGGGTATGAAGTCATTTTGGTGTAGATTTGACAATGAAAATTTGGTTTTGTAGATGAAGAAAAAGATGACAATGACATTGAAGAATACAAAATTTGCAGGATGCCCAATTGTCCCTGTGGCAGCCAAGCCTGGTGGACCTGAGGTATATATGATATATGACTACAAATCAAGCTGTACCAAATATGCTGTGGTACATGTACAGGGTGGGCCAATAAAAATTGGAACATTTTTCTATTCAATTTTCTTTATTTTTGCAGTTCAATCCACAAAAATTCAGATAATGGTAAAATGATTATTTGTGAAAATGTTTAAAATATGTATGTATGATTATTTTTGGCTTGTCATCGTCATGATCTGTATACTGCGTGTGTCATGAAATTTCTCTGCTTGAGACATCACTGCTGAAAACACAGTATTGTTCATACCATACAATATGTACCCTTCAAATGGTCTCAACACAATTTCAATCAATTAAAACATGTGTAGTTTTCTCAAGACCTGTCAATTAAGCCATGTATGACTGTCAAATACAGCCCAGACTGATTGTTCAGGTGGGCGGAGGACATGTTCAGGAAACCCTTGCGTTGAGTAAAAAAACTGGAACATTTTTCCATTGATTTTTCTTTGGTTTGTCTTGTATTATCTTCAATACTTTGAGAAATTTAAAAACAGTTCATTGTCAACAGGTTGTGTAAATATGAATAAGATGGGAAGATGGTCTTGATCTCTACTATAGCGGTGTCTATTAACTATAGATTTCTTATTTCATTTATTCACTTATTCAACATGTTTTAAATTATATTTGTTTGTTATTAATTAGAGGTAAATAAATATACAATACAATACAATAAACAAGCTCAATGTTTAATTACTGAACATGTCCCCCACTCACCTGAACAATCAGTCTGGGCTGTATTTGACAGTTATGCATGGGTTGAATGACAGGTTTTGAGCCATATTGTGCCAGTTTTGAAAAAAACTGAGGCCAGTTAACCTATATTATCCAAGGGAGACATGTCTAGCTTCTCTTAGAGATAACTACATATGTTTTAATTGATGTAGATTGTGTTGAGACCATTTGAAGGGCATATATTGTATGGTATGAGATACTGTTTTTTCAGAAATGATGTCTCAAGCAGAGAAAATTTGGAAATTTTTCATGACGCACGCAGTATACAGATCATGACCAATACTAGCCAAAAATAATCATACATACACATTTTTATCTTAACATTTTCACAAATAATCATTTTACCATTATCTGAATATTTGTGGACTTCACTGCAATAATAAAGAAAATTGAATAAATAGAAAAATGTTCCAATTTTTATTGGCCCACCCTGTACTGTATAAGTACATGTACAGTGTAAATGTACATGCACATATGCAAGTTACAGTTCCTGAAATAGCTTTTATCAATTATCTTCAGAACAGTTGTCTTGCCTTTAAAATAACTTAACTTTAATTATTTGATTTAATCAATACTTTAAAAGCTTTTGAGTTATTAAATGTTATCTTTAGAGATGTCAAATTTTTATTAATAGCATCTATTCCATATTACTTATGATATCTTTCAAACATTACTGCATAGTTATGGAAAATACTTCACAAACACTGAAACATTAATTTTCCACAGCTTTAAAAAAGTCCAGTACAAATGTATTTCATTTTAATAATTATGCTTAAGAGACTTTATAAACATATTTGAATTTCACACAGCACAGGTCAACAAATGGAGTTCATGATCTTTTCCAGGGAACAGACACTGAAGGTATGGGAGTTCAAGAACTCATAGACACACTGAAGCTGAACACATATCTGCCTCAACGTAGCCCTGAGGGGGACTTTATATTTGCTGTCGACCATTGTTTCTCCATTAGAGGCCAGGGGACAGTTATGACTGGGACTGTTCTGCATGGGAGCATTGCTGTCAATGATGTGAGTTAGTGCAAATATACAGTGCAATAATAAATATTATTGAATAAATGTATTTATCATTTTCATAATCATGAGGAATAAAGATTAAAAGACTTATTTTTATATTGTATAGTTTTTCATTACTTGTTTCAAACGTTTGCAGAAAAATACATATCACCATGTTGAAATTCTTAATGCAGCTTGCCAAAATGGTAAAATAATAGGATTTTCTAAAAATAGGATTTTGCATACTGTTGAGAAAAATCATTAGGTGATCAGATCACCATCCTCCTAAGCAGGTGTCCAGAATCCGTACCTCCTTCTTCCCCCTGCTATAATCAATTTGGACGCGCCCGATTTAACTGAATCACGTGATCTAATTATGCGCAATGACTTATACATGATTTCTGTCGCAGTGTTGCGACAGCCAATCAGATTGCGAGTTCTTAATCGGGGAAATGGTAACTGCTTATTGCAGGGGTAAAAAGAAAGAATATGTTCTGGATTTTGAAGCCCTGTGATCAGAGGATGTCAGATCACTGTTATATATGTAGCTTAATGTGATGCTTTTTCCAAATTCTAGACTGTTGAAATCCCATCCATGAAAGTAATTAAGAAGATCAAGTCTATGCAGATGTTTAAACAACCAATAGATAAGATTAAACAGGTAATTATGAAAACCAGAGATTTGTTCATGATAAAATCCATTCAAGAAATTTACTCAGTGTCTTTTGCTTTAATATTTATAAGGACTAGTATAGGTAACTTTAGTCAAATACAGGAAAATTTGTTAAGGAAGATAAAAATTGAATTTTTATTTGAGTTTTATTTGATATCATCGGCTCACATGGAATCGTCAACTCATTAGATTACAATGCCATAAAAGAGTTATTTTCTCTATGTTTCCAGGGTGATAGAGCAGGTGTTTGTGTCACCCAGTTTGATCCTAAGCTGCTGGAAAGAGGCCTTGTTTGTACCCAGGGGGTTCTACCAACAATCATTGCAGCAATTGTTTCAGTAGAGAAAATTCCCTACTTTAAAGGGACCATTTCAACCAAGGCAAAATTTCATATCACCATGGGACATGAAACTGTAATGGGAAGAGTATCTTTCTTTGGTGAGACACCAATCGGTAATAATACAGAAAATATTTTTGATACATCAGGTTCAGTTAAAGCCATAGATTATACAAAGGAGTATCTGTATATGGATGAACTTCATGGAAAGGGTGATAAAAAGTCAAATGAAGGAAGCACTGAAGAGAGTTCTCTGATACCTAGTTGCCAATACGCCTTAATCGAACTTGAAAAACCTGTTATCTGCTCAAGAAACTGCCTTGTGATTGGCTCCCGTTTAGACACAGACATTCACTCGAATACCTGTCGCTTGGCATTCCATGGTCAACTTCTGGAGGCCATCACTGATCCAAAATATCCTGAAACTATTCTTCCTAAGTTAAAAGTTTACAAAAATAAATTAAAGGAAGGCATTGTGGAAAGACTTGCTGATGATTATTCTGTGATATGTCGTGGCTTGTTTAAAAAGGAAAGCAATATTGAGTTGTTCGTTGGGCTGAAGGTGACGCTATCAACTGGGGAGTCAGGAACCATTGAAGGAGGATTTGGACAGAGTGGCAAATTCAAAGTCAGAATACCAAGTAAGCAATTGAAAAACAGATGTTCTGTTTGATATATTTATTGAATGAATTAGTGTTGATCAGTTGAATCATTGACATTTTGAGAGTGGAATTCATTATGAAAAAAAGGAAAGAACTTATCTTACTGTATCTCCCTTGAAGCATGCATTATTTCCAACTCAAAGCAGCCTTGTCCCTAAAATTGTTTTCAAGCATTTGCAAATTTCTTTTTTTTCTCAAATCTGAACAAATTGGCCAAAACATGTCACAATCCTATTCTCAAATCTGATAGGTTGGCACATTACTCATTTATGCTGGGGAGACTTCTGCAACCATTCCTGTTGTTTTCTTAGTATATGTTAAGTTGTAAAACATAAGGGGTAACACAAGGAAAAAAATGAAAAAAATTAGTGAACAATTTCAACTAACACATGTGAAACCAACACTCACTATTTTGTACAATGGCAAATTTAATGTTTGAGATGAGTAATTATCAGTATGACCTATTTTTTATTGAATGTTATCTATTAAGAATAAATGGGATATAATTACATTTCGATTTACTTTAAATTTTATAGTCTGTGGTAAACTACATGTTATGGTGGTCTATTTAGACCATATTTTTCTGCCAAAATGACTTTGTTCTTTTAAAACCTAACATTGTCAAAAGGTAGCGCTCACATCAAAAGGTTATTGCATTTTGCCATGGCAGAGATATGGTTTTCCTTTGACTTAGAACACAAACATTTACCTTTTGGGATAACTTTTTTAGATAGTTCATATATAATTTAGAATCCTGTCATCTCATTTTTTAATTTCGTCAAAACCTATTTTCATGGTAAAAGGTAAATCTTTTGATGTGAGAGCCATTTATTTAAAATTTTCAGCTCTTTTATTTGTTCAGATTTCACACCTAAATACAGTATCCTTCCATGTAAAGATGATATAAAATGTGTCCAGTGAGAATAATATTCCCGTAAATACCTTTATTTCTGAATATTTTAATGTTGCAAGACTGATGTATTTTAGATGGAGTTGAGGCTAGTACAAAGGAAGCCCTAACAAGTAAGAAAAAGGCCAAGGGAAAAAGTAAGAATAAAGAGTCAACAGAAGCATCAACTGCCACAGAGGAACCCCAAGTGACTATAACACTTTCCCTAGCTTTTAAGAGATACATATACGACCCGAAAAAACTGATGAAACAAACTTGAAATAGCAATTTACAGGAATTGAGTTATTCAATGATGAAAGAATTTGAATTAGCCGGACAACTTAGAATAACTCAATACAGGAAATGGATTTAAAATAGCTGGACTACAATTTATAATCTTGATCCAAAGACTTTCAAGCTATGTATGTAACCATTGAAAAGTGGTGATTCTATAATACAATAAGGTAACCTTTAATGACTGTTACACAATTGACATATGATGAATGATGTTTGATCATGCATGATCGATATAAAGATTGCATAATAGATTTCTATAAACTGTGCAATCACACTATGTAAATCTACACTTTATTCCTGATTCTATTGCATTGATTTGATGCAGTTTGAGAGAAATATGAAATAATTAAAATATATATGTACCACAATGTACTTTTGAAATAACTTTTAGTGTTTTTGTATTTGGTCTTTGACATTTTAAAATCAGAGTGGGATTTTTGGCAAATTGGCAGGATTCTTATGTCACCACCAAAGAGTGATGACATATTGTTATGGTCTCCGGTTTTTTTTTGTCTGTGGTTGGCGGTTAGTGGTTGGCGATCGGGGTCTGTTACAAATTCTTACAACTTCCAATAACTGAACAAATACTGTTTAGACTGACTTAAATTTTTTCCAAAATCATCCACATGTTTTTAGAAGTTCAAATCTGACTTTATATTCAAGATTTGACCTTCAATGACCTTTTCAAGGTAAAAAAGGTCAAAAGGTCTTTTTTCATCTTGCTTCAAATTGACCAATTTTTTCTAAAATCATCTACAAGTTATCACAATTTCAAATCTGACCTTAGATTTAAGATTTGACCTTCAATGACCTTCTCAAGGTCAAAAAGGTATTTTTTCAACTTGCTTCAAATTGACCAATTTATTTTTCAAAATCATCTGCAAATTATCAACAGTTCAAATTTGACTAAAGATTTGACCTTCAATGACATTCTCAAGGTCAAAAAGAATTTGATCTTCAATGACAAAGGTCAAGGTCAAAAAGGTCATTTTTCATCTTGCTTCAAATTGACCAATTTCTTTTCAAATCATCTACAAGTTATCAGAAGTTCAAATCTGACTTTAAATTTGAGATTTTACCTTCTGCAATGACCTTCTCAAGGTCAAAAAGGTCTTTTCAACTTGCTCCAAATTGACCAATTTTTTTTCAAAATCATCTACGAGTTCTCAACAGTTCAAATCTGACTATAGATTTGACCTTCAGTGACATTCTCAAGGTCAAAAAAGATTTGACCTTCAAAGACATTCTCAAGGTTAAAAGGGACTTTTTTCATCTTGCTTCAAATTGACCAATTTTTTTCAAAATCATCTACAAGTTCTCAGAAATACAAATCTGGTGGTGACATTTTGTCATGTTAATGCCTTGTTAGCAATTTGTAACCGTTCTGAAAAATTAGAGCCCCTTATTAATGAAAGTGTGCTGCATACATTTAAAGGGAAACTAATTGTGTGACACTAGGGTTGACTTACCTTTACAAATTTAAAGTATAAGTTATATGAATTTAGTTATTTCAGTATGAAGAAACTATATGTGTCATTTGGATTTTCCAACAAAAGGTACAATTTACTTGAAAGGTAAATAAGAATAAGAATTGAGTAAAACATGTTCAATTGGAGTTCAGTTCATTCAAATATAGAATCATATTACATTCCCATAGAATGAACCAACATCACTATGATATCGAAGTGTTACATTGTTTATTATGTGTATATTATTCATCGCATCCTTTTACTATTTCTGTGATTATGCAAAAGAGGACGTAAATTATAAGAACCTTCAGCTGAGTGAAATGTTCTTACTTTATAGCTCCTTTCTGTCGCTGCTTGATGGTTGGATTTATTAGATGCTACATATTAATACAAGGCTTAGAATAATCTTCATTCACAATAACATTGACATTTATTGCAGCTAGCACTTTATAGACAGTATTAACAAACTATGATAAATGTCATTGTGACTAAGTTGAAAAAAGATGTTGATAACGGCGCATGTCTAGCAAAGCATAAATGAAAATACTTTGATGGGTTTAGGTTATAAGTTATCCTTTATAATTTCTAAAATTTATCATCTACCAGTCTACCCATGCACTGAGATTTGACCCTTTGAGTGACCTTTATTGTGTTAGATATAACATTTTTGTTTTGTCACATGAACATTGACCCTTATGGTCAAGATTGGCATTTTCAGACAAATAACCTCCGACCCATCACACCTTTCTATTGGTACTTTTCAGATCCCTGGGCTTTGTTGAGTGTTTGATTAATGCACGATATAGTTACTTTTGTAAATTATTAATAAGCACACAGAAGTTAATGAATGAAAGTTTATTCATAAGCATTCCTATAATTTAAGCCTCAGATTAATGACAGGTAGACCCAGGCAACATATCCATGTATGAATATAATTATTGAAAATGTGTAATGTCACTAATGGATAATGCCATTGTATGATTCAATAGCAATTACAAAGTGATTGCATTCTCTTTATGTACTTTCATCTACCATCTCTCCTGTCTCTGATTGGCTATTGTTGACGAGTGTCTCTCAGTAACAGATGCACAATGGTTGCTATTTTAAATATTGATCTGCTTAATAATGTAATGTCACTGTTCTACGTAGAGTAGTGAGAATTTGTTCTCAGACATTTCTAATTTTCTCTATTCTTTCAAATTCCATTAATTCTCCACTGAATGGTAACTGATTTCCAGCTGGGTAAGGTTCATCATAATTTACTATTTTACAAACTCCCATTATGATATATTTTGGGGCAATCTTAATGAGCTCACCTGATTTAAATACCACACATTTGTGGCCTTGACCTTGACCTATGTAATTCTGTTTTTATTCCTTACCACTGTTTTGACAAATGAAAACACTTAATTCACTTATCACGCGGCATAACAATAGGCAAATTATAACATTAATACAATACACAATGTTTTATTGGAAAATTTATAAGCTATTGTTGCGCATAAATGGGGTATTGGCAATGTGTTTATTATAATCTGTATGGTGTAATAAAGGTAACTATCAACTTTGTCTTGTATTTACATAGTATTGGCAAAATAATTAGATTGATAACAATGAGGTTATATATACCCTTATCGGTAGTCTGATTTTGCTTCATTTAAAACTTTTTGAATGAGAGGAAAACCATTGATCTAGTCTTAACAATCAGGATTACAGTCACAGAACGCTCTACCTTCATACCCTGCGTGCAGAGATTAGTTAAACTAGACGAAGCTCTCTTTTAAGAAGTGAAGTCAGACGAATGCAAAGGGTACTTCATAAGTAAATGAAAGACCAAAATAGTTTTTTTTCGGTGTAATTAAGATCTTACCAGTAGCTATGAAAATTACATACATCGTCTTATTCAGAGGATTGCAGGGTAGTATTTACTAATTTCCTCTTGAGTATAAAAGGTAAAAGGGTATATATTAAAATTTAAAACATGGCCCATTTTACTTATTTAGTGCCTGCGCCTGCTGCATTCATTTTATATATTCTAGTTTACACTTGATGGACTTAAAGGAAAGCTATGCCAAATATCTTTTTATGCTGTTAACTTTTGCACATTACTTGACTCACATGTACTTAAATGCGAAATCAAGACCTTTGATTCTTGATTTATGAGAATCATCATATTGGCCTAGTTTGAAATCAAAATGGACACAAAAACAGTTTACTTTAAAAATTACATTTATTGGAGAAAATTGCTGATACCATACTTATGAAAACATCCACATTCAGAAGTAGAATGTCACTTGAGTTAATGATGTTATATTAATATTGTAGAGGTTCCAGAGGGATTGATTCAAATATATCAATTTCAAACTTGCAATGTTAAATTGAGTTATTGTAACAGCCATATTGAAATCATAAATTCAAAATGGCAGCCCATAGCAGGTTTCTTTATATCATTTTAAAACTATTTATAACCAAAATTATGTAGAAGACATTAAGTGAAATCTGTCGTCCACGGTCTGTTTAAGCAATATGGACAGAGAAGATATTCGGACATACTACTCCTTTAAATGCGTTCACTTTGTAACTTTATTCATTAAAGTACCATGTGATGCTCCGAACGAAGTCTTGTTATTGATCACCAGCGTGTGAAACACGATAGGCCTAGATGAGAAATCGTTTTGTGGTTGGGGAGTTTGGCCACTTAACATAGACTTTCTCCTATTATGGGATAAATGTACCTTTTCCATGAGTTTGATTTTCCTTATTTAAAAGAGAACTTTGTCTATACTAACGTACATTGGGCTCTGTGCCTCAGTGAAGATAAGATGAGCTCGTATTGAAACCTCGTGACCGGAAATAAGAGTTAGGTCACATTGGACTTCATGGGACATTTCATAATTTTAAAATACTAATATCTCATTCATCGTATGTCATTTCTTCCGCTGTTCTATTTTGTCCTTTTAGAGATTCATAGTATCCCTCGCTCAACGTACAATGGCTGTTCACTTTTGTCCAATACTCTAGATTTGTTGTGTGAGTCTTGCCTTCATAATAATTGCACATCCGACAAATATTACAGAAAAAGTTACCCTTGTTATACGTTTTTATATCATAATGCTTCGTCCATTCTAAATATTCAAGGTACTCGTTTTGATTTGTGTTCAGAAACTGAAGGTGAGCCGCCAGATCTTTGATTGTTGAAAAGTCATCAACATGGATGAAGGATTTTGGCGGGAGTTGTTTGGAAAATGAAGTTTGGATTCCTCTCACTAGAGGGACCATTTTATATTTGAAAGCGTTCCGCCAAACTTTTTCTGTAATGTAATCTTGACAGTCCGCATTCTCAAATGCAATGTAGAACTTATATTTTTCACCTGAAATTAAGAACATATGCCATATGATGGGAAAATATACTTTTTACAATGATGTTTCTGTTTCGTTAATTTTTGTAATTTGTATTATTATACTGCAAAAATGGTGGGCTAGACTACTTTATTGAAAAAAATCGATTTAGAGGGGCCACTATGAACCAAAATAAGGTGACGCATTAAACTGATAAACGCGCAAGGTACACGTTTTAGCAACACATTACTTCCTTCAAGATTATTATATTCATTCGACTTTTGCATGCAATTTTATTTTCAGTGAATTTTGCAAGTTGTGGTCTATATAGCAGAATGTTCTGCTGAGATATATTAAAATATTTTAATCAATACCTATCATCTTGAGACAGTCTCCCTCGCTTGGACAAGGCTTACCGCACCTTCCATAGATGTCAACCTGAAATTGTAATGATATTATTTTCTTTTTTCGTCCAATCGCTCATCTGGGCCGTTTGGGTTTCCAAACAACATAAATGTTATGCTTACAAAATATGCTAAAATGTAGGCCTATGCTATAAAAGTTGCCCAACTATTGCCTTTGCCTTAGTAAAATATTGTATTGCTTCCCTAAAATGACTTTCATTTTAACGATTATCACATTTTATCAGATTTTGGCTCAGTTAAAATTCGAACAATTAGCATGTTTTATCGAAAATTCAGACTCTGGTCTAGGTAATGGTTACTATTGGCAACGAAATGAAAGGTTCTGGGATAGTCAAAGAGTTTCTTTTAAAAAACTCTGTGAGAGTCCGGATATATTATCATCAAACTATACCTGTATGTATTTTGCCAATTCAGCCACATAATCTTCCCTCTCACTGGGTGTGTCACAGTGGCTCACCAACCAAGCAACAACACCAGTCCTTGTTTCAAATATACTCTTGGGGATCTGGTGGCTCGGGTCTAGGTGCTTGGTTTCGTTGTGTATCACCCAGCCGTACGGCACAAATATGTCGCTTCCAGCCCAATATGACATGGTAAAGTTAATGTGATCCTTCACAAGCAAGACTTTCTTGAAGTACCATCTAGTAGGGGGTTCTTTGGTATGCATGATCCATTTTTGATTTGGTTTCTGATGTGGTGGAAGAATTTCGGAATTTATATTAGAAACATGAAAGAGCAGATATTCTGTATTGTCCAGTAGAGATTTGTCATTTGTGATGTTGCAATTGCGAAATATTGGACACTTGTGGAAGGGGGCCATCCCTTGATGTTCTGGTGATCCGTGGTGTACTGTCCATGCCAGAATATTTATCACAGGGGACTTTTTGATGTCCAAACTACCTTGCATTTGATCAACTGGCCATAACGACCTCCTTTCCTCTTTATACAGAGGGTTATCTGGCATGACAGACTTCAAATTTGAGAAATGAAAGTTTGATATTTTCACAGATTCATTCGTATTCAAAGTCTTATATTCCTTTATTTTTTCATCATATTCTTCGTAATCGTATACTAAGTGTTTCTTATGATAGGGTACTCCAAGATATGGCGGCTGGTTTTGTTTATAGTAGACGCTAACATTAACCGTCCGTATCGTCGAGAAAATATAGAGATACAAAAGGATGCAAACTCCCAATGCAACTGATAATATCTGCATGTGATGAGACCGTCTTGCCATTTTCAGTTTTTCTATTCTAGTATTCATAGTGTCATCATTGTTGTTTTCCTGAACCGGTTTTCAATTCTTGTCGTAAGCCTTTGTCACTGTACAAGTTCGAATTGATTTTTTAAATTAATTCAACTTTTTAATTAACTTCATTGTTTTTGTGGCTATGATGTCAGTTTCATTTGTTGCAAAACGATGCCTTGTTTCTCTATCGTTTTTGTGTCATGTCTAGTTTTTGGAAAACAATTACAAAATCAAAATCCACTTCTCTTTCGGTTGTACCCACCTTAACCAACTGTTCTTGCATCCGTTCATTTTTTTTCATATGACCAGTTAGCGGCCATATTGATGGACAGTAAATGAATAGCTGTAATCGCGATCCTATATACAATGATCCCAAGCTATCTCTTTGAAAAATATCTTTGAACTCTTCATAATACTTACTGCTTACTTTTTTTTTTACTTTTCAGATATTTTAGAAAATATTGTTCATGACTAAGTCTATTGATTGTGTGAGTTACTCACGAATTTAAAATGTTTTGGCTTCGTCTTTCTATGCGTGTTTTTGGTGATGAAGCGAATGATAAATAAATGAGATAGCCATGAACTCATCACCATGACTGTTAAGACAAGAGTGACATTGGCGAAAAATGTTAAGTTTTGTTAGAGACAAAAAGATAATATTGAATGTTTGATATCATATTCCCTCAATAGAATGGAACATTTACAATGCAGGGCACCTGGAATTACTTATAAAACTACTAAATGGACAAAAAGTGAATTTGCGAGACAAAAATGGCGGCCATATTGAAAATTGGCGAGCTTTTGAACCAGAAGTCATAGGGATCGTTGTTGTATATTAACCAAATTGTTATTTACAAAAGTAACTTAAAACTAGAATCCTATGTACAGTGCATTTTAAAGCCAAACGTGGCACTATTGTTGACAGACGGACAGTTTGACAAGTGATGAATGCTAACTAAAATGGCCGAGCAAATATATATACTTTGCTTATTTTTGTTGCAAAATTATTTCATTAAACTTCTACAGTTATATGAGTTTTTACAATGCAAGACCCCTGGAATTATTTGGAAAGCTAATTGGTCAAAAAGTGAATTTGCGAGACAAAAATGTTGGCCCCTTTGAAAATAGACGAGATTTTGAATCAGGAGTCATTATAGTGGGGTTTTCTGTATTGATCACTATTGTTGTCAGACAGACAGGACTGACGGACATACGGACTTGATGGACGGACTTGATTGATGGAAAAGTAAGCGATTGCAAAAGCTCTCCATGTGAGTTAAAAACTGCCAATGAAAAACTGAAAAACGTATTCTTAAACCTAAATAGCATATATTTTATTTACAAAGAACTCACGCTACAATTATGTACAATGCTACATTGTTTCTCATGTAAAATTCTACGGTCGACAAGATGTAATATCAGATACTATCTAGTATGCACTTTAAGAGCACTTCATGATTTGAAAAACAATATAAATATAAATATGTATATGGTATATGTAGACCTAACATATTATGGTTCACTTACTATTTACCATCAACAATTATGGAATACAACTATATCACTATAAATGATAATTTTGATATTGTTTTCTCCGGCAAAAACATGTCAAAGCAAGAAATCTGTTTTGTGCAAGTAGCTTACATACATGTAGTTTTAATATTAACAATATTATACATTGTTAAAACAAAATGGCTGCCACTTCTATTGAAAGTGCCTCCCCACACGAATGCCCAAGTACCCATGGTCGCCTTCTATATCTATTTACGAATAATCATGTTTGCTCTTGTTGGGTTGGCCCGGGTGGGTTGACGTATCTTGAACAGAAACATGATACAGTATACGTTTCATTCCCGCTATTTGCAAGACAGTGAAAGTGTGGTAACTGAATCTGATTAGAATAACCATAGTTTTATTTATTTTGGGTATTCATAAAATATGTAATTGTTTCACTTTTGAGACGATTCTTTTTACATTACTGGAAGCGGGAACTTCTCATTCCCCGAACGCACGATCCCGAATAACCTCCTCAACTTGTGAATGAATTCTGTAGCCATCCGTTTGGACGATTGACAGAGATATAAATGGTTTGTCTATGGGATAGGTATGATACCAATATGTCCATATACACTTTGGAAAATATGAAAATATATACTGACTATATCGAGTCTGAGTCTTTTCCTTTGTATCAGCCAATGTGCAGTCTAATATCCAAATTAAAGAAATATGCTTGTATCTTAAAAGTGCATTTCTAACAAAAATTATCAAATATATATGTAAAAATAAACCTGACGAGGTAAACATTTCTTCCGGGTTTACACGTTCCCCACCTTTTACACATTCACACATTTTCGCATTATAAATTATGTTCCATCTTGTTGACTCCCATTTTAACAATTATTTATATCAATTCCTATCTTTCTATGACTCACATTCGTGAGAAACAAGAACTACATGTTAAATCGTAAGCTGAATAGTAGTATACATGTACTATCATAATCACCTCACTTATCTAGGCTACATGTCTTACCCAACGATTTTAAGTCTCAGTCAAAATAGTCATAGACAGTCAAGGTAATGAAGTTCAACATAAATATCAATGGGGTTTAGACTATGGATGTTAAGTTAATAAAGGACACGATCGCCTAAATATCATGTCAGTCACCTATAAGGCAAATCTCGTTGTTATCTTAATCTTACTAATTCTTCGGTATCGGGGTCATACACGGTCAATCTGTTTTGTGGGTCAAGGTCATCGTGTATGATTATTAAAAAAAAATTGATTTTAAAGCTCTTTGAAAATGTTATTACATAGCTCTGTTTAAATGTAACGCGACTTCTAGTTGTTAAATTTCAGTTTGATTCACAACGTCTTTCTAGAAAATGCCATAAGATTAAATCACAATGGGAAGAGATGCAATCCCACACCCAACCTTCTTTGATTAAGCGCCCAAGTTCGCGTTCCTTGTCCCAAAGTGGCCTTTGAAGTCATCTAATTTATAGCACTACCTTTCTTATAAAATGCATTCTCCAAAATATTCAACAACTTTTGCATGATAAAAATGATATGTAATTTATGATTTAACTTTACATCATTTATCAGTCTGTGCCTTGCTGCCTGACATCCCTTTGTCTAAGAACTCCGGTCGTTTAGACTTGAGTTAAATAATTGAAAATCAATGGATGACATTTGCTTTTTTACACTTCCCTCCAGAAATTGGCAACAAGAAGTCATAAGTCCGTTAATGTTTGACGATTTGATAATTTCATCAATTAAATGTGTCATTAATGAACCGAGGGACACAATTTAAATTCAAATGTAAGCAGGCTTTTGACACGCTCTTTAATGGGGACCTTTGGTTGTCAAACTTTTTGAGGGGGTGTATGTTAAAATATGGTGACATTAACGCAGTTTCCGTGGATTACAACGTCTAATAATGGCTAGTCGAACACATCGGTATTTTAGTCTGACTATAGATAGTGCTGGAGAATATCTGGAATTAAAAATAAAAAAACGAGGCTAAAACCATGGGCTTTAAAGAGAGCCCATGCTAAAACTCATCAAACATGGCGGTCTTGAGTTGAATCTGACCTCTCATCCGGCCTCTCATTTTCCATACATTTTATTCAAGTCGTTTAAAAAAACAATCCCAGCTCGGTATAAGATATTGAGACTAGAGATAGTCGTATTGAATGAACATTTACAATTGCTTTCTGACCTCCCAACTTTCGCATAGATTTTAAGAAAAAAAACTTTTAAAAAGTTATCCCGCGTGATGTATAGTCGTATAGGTTTGAAATTAATTGTACACAGTCTTTGAAGATTTTTAATCACAGAAATGCATGAATACATGAACGTTTTACCTCTATACGTTGAAAATATGCCAATCATGTCAGAACCTGCCTGTTCTTCCTAACGTAACGCGACTGATGAAATGAGAATGAATGACTGAACTGCTGAAAATATTTATGTACATTGATTTCATAAAATATTACCATGAGACTGTCTTTATGATCATATATATAGTGAATATTAAAGAAAATACATTTACCACATGCATTGTAAATATTCTTTACACTCAACAGGTATTCCCATAGCCTAATAATAGTGTCACATAGGTTTTCAAAACGTCACCATATAGGACCCCGTGGATCCTTTAATTTTGATCTTTCTAGCTTTTCAAAGCCCATCACCCACCATTGCTCATACTGTACTGTAGATAGGTACAGTTTGCAAAATGAACATATATCCAGATGCGTCTACATAGAACGTATCTTGATTCAAACTACTATCATCACATGTTCCGATTGGATCTTTAATCTGTAGTTAAAACTGGTTAACCATTCCATATTTAGATTATCTTAAATATCGACTTTTATCATACTTCAACATTTGGGAAACTAGTCGTTTTCGACAAAGCTCCCTTTTTACTTTTCTTTTTCTTAAGTTTGTTTGGTTTTAAAGGTTTTTCCTCTTCATCTTCCGTCTTTAACTCTGGCTCAGCCCGAGATTTTGCTGTTCCATTTTTCTTTCCCCCTGCACTCTTTCCTTTCTTTTTGGCAGTTTTTGCAGGTAGATCTGTTCTACTCCCTCCCATGTCCTGCATCTCAATACTGTCATTGTATTTGTTCTGTTTAATGAGTGCTGTATCTGACTGTTTGGATTCATGAGAATCATCTGAGAAATGATGTGATCCGGCAGAGCCTCTTTTTGAGTTCTCCACACTCAGTACATCATTGTGTCGACTAGTAGAAGGCCTGGCATCTAAATCATTTATGCCATTGTCATAGTTTGTTAGTTTCTCATTGGTATGTGTGGTATCATGGTGCACGTCAGTATGAATCATGTTACCATTTGTAGGGCTTGACTGGACTGTTGTCATGTTAGTTAAGTTCACATCTGGAGTGACCGAAGGTGTGAACTCAGTGTGCTCAAATCTGGTAAACTCGGTCTTTTCTGTGGAGTTAACTGCTTTCTTGTTCCTGAAATCATAAACTTTTCAATTTTATAAGCAGAAGATAAAACCCACAAGCAACGTAACATTTACGAATGCGTCTATTCAGAAATGTTAATGTGCCGTGGTCTCACAGAGTAATTAGATTCAAGCCAACCACACATAGGCCTATACGTCAATGGAGCAAGACACAATTACAAAAGCAGAAAAGTATCGTCTATTCATCTACCACCATAACAGTCAGACACTCAAGCATTTGAAAAAAGTATTGGGAATCCCTAAGACTGGACAAGTTATAAAATAGTTAATCCTCCTCTCCCAGATACAAAACTGCTGAATATAAGACCAATTGTGATAAAAAATGCACTGAATTTGACAAGTTTGAATAGCGTAGGATAAAATCTTTGTTTCAAAAATTTGTATGAATGGTGGATGTCATAGAATATAGAACCAAGGTTATAAACCTTGTAAATAGGCTGCGATTTGCAGTTTCAGTCAAATATACAAACAAGTTCTAAAAAGTGCTCATAATATATCATGGCACTCCCGAATTGAAAAGGAAAATCGAAAAGGATCATGGCATCCCCCGACTTGAAAAGGAAAATCGAAAAGGATCATGGCGTCCTCCGACTTGAAAAGGAAAATCGAAAAGGGTGCTCATTATATCATGGCATCCCCGACTTGAAAAGGGAATGAGATGCCATGGTTTACCAATAGTGTTGCTTCAAGACCCGGGACTACCTGTACTCTAATAACTCTGTTGTTAAGATAGGGAGTCAGGTCCACCGTCTCGAAGCAAGATTAATGAAGGCAAACTGTATCTGAAAAGGGTGTGGATTATATATTTCATTCTGGATATAATATCGAATCATATTTCTTTCAATTTCATCGATCTAGATCGCTGATTTTGATAACCATGATTTTAGTGCTGCATATTCAGTAAGATGAAAAAAACATCGTCAGTCTTTTCTCTATTGCTTCTACATAACGACTTACAGATCAGATGTTGAAATATTATCTTCTCATTGTGATTTTTACTTTCCTTGAACAATTGAAAATTGATTATTGAGGACAATATTATTAATGTCTCTTCGTAATCTAATATTTTACAAACATTGGTTCCTATCTGGATTCGAGCGATCTCCGTAGCAGTTCGCACAGTGCGTTCCTTACAAATAAAAAGTTAACTGAATCTGATAAAATGAAGCCAATGTAAGTGTACGTGTATTTGTATCGGGATATTAAGAGAAGTAAATAGCTCAAAGTATGTTCAACGTGGTTCATTTTAAAATATCCATTCAGTTGTCGTTTAGTTTTAAATCAAAAGTGAAATACTAGGTCTGGGTATTGAACTAGCGATGGCATAATTAATCCATAATTTTATATGGTACGTTACTATAGCTAGTGTTAGCTAGCTGCATGCAGCGTAATGGTCATGGCCTGAATATTTGCATTTGCAGGTATTCATTTAATTAAGAGGTGTATCGATCTAGTGTAATTTACTCAAAGCATTTTAATGGATTTATCTTTTTGTTTAGTTCTGGGCCTGGGGATAGGCGAAAAATTGTGCAGGTCAGAGACACTATGTTTCATTATTTGATCGTTGTGTGTAATTGTTCAAACAAAGATCTTTATGGATAACCTCTTAAAACACATTATTTATTTCCGTGCTATCATTCAAAACCATTTGTATGCTTGAAGTGCCTTTGACTCAACCATTTTTTGCTTGGATGAAATGCCTTCATACCTTGAGGTCGTAAATCTATAAAACGGTTGGTACCTGTAAATGGGTGAACAATTTACAACGATCAATAAGTATGTGTCCTGGGCATAAATTTCTAGAGGGATTAACAACACTGCTCTTTTCTTTCGATAATGGCATATAAAGCATGATATACTGCATTCAGTGCATTGGAGCAACTTGTATAATGTTTAAATGCTTTTACTGTTTATTTCTTCATTGCGGCGCTGGTTGGTTTGATTTCTCATAATCAAGGCAAGCGCAATTTGAATAATCCTTTTATCCCACTTTGAATGGGAATTGGATCCGCAGCATGTTTAAATTTATGGTGGAGTGTATTGCTGAGTTATTCATTTTTCTAGAGTTCATAAAAACGTGGGTTGTATATTTCTTTGAGATAATAACATATTACAGTAATATGACTATGCCTATTTTAGAAAATCAACCTCGAATAAGAATCAATGTACATCTGACTTGTAATAATATTCTGAATATAGTATTAGATCAAATCAATAGGAAGTGACACTTTAAATAGACAACAACTATCAAGAACATGAAATTTACCCCCTCCGTCCATGCCAATACTACTGTCAATAACCACCTACCTATTCCACCATGCGAATAGCATGCCTAAATTAATAAAACGTACTTGGGGTACTTGCCTTCCAGAACAGCAATCTTTGAGTTTTTCCTTTAATGTTTTTTTAGTGCCACAAAAATTGTCTTTCCTCCAGCATATATATATAATAGCTACTGCTACAATAACACCAACGATGGAGCCCCATAACTGCAACTGTTCCAGCCTGGAAGTAAAGAATATATGATTTAAAGGGCCATTAAGTTGTCCAACTGCAACTATTCCAGTCTGAAAGTAAAGAATATATAAATCCAAGGGCCATTAAAGTTGTTCAACTGCAACTATTCCAACCTCGAAGTAAAGAATATGTGGATTTAATGGTCATTTAAGTTGTCTTACTGCAACTGTTCCAGTCTGGAAGTAAAGAATACGTGAATTTAAGGATCACTTAAGTTGTCTTACTGCAACTGTTCCAGCCAGGAAGTAAAAATATATGAATTTAAGGGGCATTTAAGTTGTTCAACTGCAACTATTCCAACCTCGAAGTAAAGAATATGTGAATTTAAGGGGCATTTAAGTTGTCTAATTGCAACTGTTCCAGCCTGGAAGTAAAGAATATATGAATTTAAGGGCCATTTAAGTTGTCTAATTGCAACTGTTCCAGCCTAGTAAAGAATATATAAAGGACCTCGGAAGGTATTGCAACAGATTTAAGACATAATTCAGTAAAATGTTGGAATTTGGCTGTTTTCTGAGGATTTGAACAGGTGCATATGTTAGGCCAATGCATTAACTCCAGGGCAAGCACTCATGGAAGTAATTTGGACTTTGAGACAGGGAAGGTACAAACACCCCACAAACACATTTTTCTGAAACGCTGTCCTGGTTTTCGGCCCCTTCCACACCTGTTTTTTCAATCTTTGATGTATCAATAAATTCAATATGTTACGTTTCGAGACAGAGTTACCTCATGCGATCAATTATTTTCAGCTTTATTTTGCATGAATCAATTTTTCTTTAAAAAGGTTACCGTCTCTTAAAACGCAACATATTGATGCATCAAGCATTGGAAAACAGGTTTGGAAAGGGTTGAAAATCAGGACATTTCAGAAAAAATATATAGACTGGGTGTTTGCACATTCTCTGTTTCAAAGTACAAATTATTTTATCATATCTAAGAATTCTTCTCCTGGAGTTAATGCATTGGCCTAACATATGTACCTGTTAAAATCATAAGAAAACAGCCAAATCCAACCTATGACTGTCTGAAATCTGTTGCGATACCTTCCGTGGTCCTTTATATGAGGGCCATTTAAGTTGTCTAACTGCAACCGTTCCCGCCTGGAAGTAAAGAATATATGAATTTAAGGACCACTTTGTGTTGTCCAACTGCAACAATTTCATCCAAGATGTAAAAAATATAGGAGCAAGAAAATAAATCGCAATGCAGCTGCTTTGATGACACCAATGATCGAGCCGTCCAGCAATGACCCCCATAACAATAGAACAATAGAAACAGCGGTCGATTTAGGTATATTTAGTGATTTTTTAAGGGATATTTTAACCATCCTACATTTAAACTTCTCTATGTCATTTTCTGCAGTTGATACTTCGTGCAGCACTGTAGTATTAATTAGTAAGAACAAATAAGTAACATAAAAATACAGGGACTTGTTTTGTTTTGAAATGTTACCTTTATTTTTCTACCTTTCATGGATCGAATTTTTATGAATACAATTTATCATAGATTATGTGTATATATGACAGGAAATACATCACTAATGTAGTTCTGACATGAACAAGAATCCCTGAACAATACCTAGAGGAGTAATTGACAAATGCAGCTCAAGTACTGTAGCATCATCAGACAAAGGCAATACTGTTTTTTCGCATGATAGGAAGTTTTTATCACGGACAATCGAGTTCAATATAGCATTTATCATACCTGTGATCGCCTTATTGAGAGCAAGAGCACCAGCGTTGATTAATCAAACTATTCTCTCGTTAGACTGAAGTTGGTTTTTATGTCAGAAGCCCTTTGTGATCTAGTTTCCTGTATAATGACGTTAGCTAGATTGCATTTAGTTTTAATGGTACTACAGGTATTATACATTATCAATTATCCTGATATAAAAACTCTCTGTATATCATCGTAAAAAACTACATATTTGTGACGAAGAAAAATATCTTCCACACAATTCTTTGGACCTGTATAGCTATTTGAGACTCCTTCTAAATCAGATTTCCAAAGTTAAAGGTGCAACAAATTGTGCAGAGGGGCCATTCAACGTTCATGGACCAGTGTCAAAATATATTTAGTTTAAATATTTCATCAGGCTATCATATATTTTTATTATCTCCAAAGAAACCCCCTGGATGAACATTATTTCACCTGATATTCTTTTTGAACGTGGTGGATCTTAAAAATCTATACGTGGGACTCCCTTTATAGAAGCTTTGAACTGAATTTACACTTCTTAATGCTGATATTGATAGTTTATCCATACATTTTAAGAAAATACGTACGTCAAAGAAGATGTTAAGCCAAATATTGACCCGATAACTCAGAAAAAATAAAAGATTTCGAATTTTCTCTCTACAGTCCTTGTTGCCCCTTTAAATTTTCATATTATTTTTCTATTTCGCCATTAAATGCTTAAGAACATAAGAATTTTAGTGGAATCGATAAAAGAAAACAAGAAACTTCGGAAATATCTGGAGATTTGGAGAAACTATGTTTATTCCCGTTATATCTGTCATTTTTCTGGATTGTGTGTCCTGTTCGTTCGAACAAATGAATCTGTTATCGTTGCGACGACGTTATTGATGACAGATACAACTATGGATTATTCAACGGCATAGAGCTATATTTACAATTGAGATCTTGACAAAGGCATTTGGACGTTAGAGACAAATTGGAGACATTGGTATTGAATTATTGGTCGACATGCTCTCTGGGAAACGGATGAGTTATAACTTTATCATTAACTGAATATTCATGTAGATGGTTGTTTTCTTTGACCTTGAACCTTTTGTTATTGTGTTTCGGTCACTTTTTGCAATTCTGTAACAAACCAACAACGTGTGTGCTTGAACAAGAGCGTGACGAAAAGCCAAAACACGACTGGTATTTTAATTTAGTAAATTTTAAAACCCGTTGGAATACTTACGATCGGAGTTACAGTATGAGCTACTTTAATGTACTTACAAGTTTTTAATACTCTCTGACTGACAGCAGTCTGGTTCGTTATCAACCACGCAGCACTCAGTCGCCCATGGGTCGTTACATTCATATAAGTTAATATCTAGTTGGTCACCTAGTGATTCATCTTTAAGGCACGTTTTAGATTCTGAAAACAGAATAACATATGTATACACTATATGCTTAAAAATTCAATATATCATCACAAAATAAGTGCACCGCACATTCAGGTACACACTAGGATGAAGAAAAGTATACATCCCATCTGTATCATACAATAGAGCGTTTTAAAGCTTGCAATGCTTTTCACAAAGTAACCGTGAACGAAAAGTACATGAATCAGTGTCGAGCGCGCATATAGTTTCATTTGAGATTCAAGCGCTTTTAGTCTACTTCAGTTTCAGGGTTTCGTTTTTAGAACAGGAAATTTCAAAGGATTGTTATCGATATGGTAAACTGAATTCAACAATGTTTTTCGCTTAAACCAATTATTGAAAACATTCTGTAAAAAACACGGTCCTTTATGTAATTTTGACTGATTGAAAACGATTTAAGGCGAAAATTATTTATATATTTTTTATATAACTGTTTTCATGTTTTAAGTGTCTGATGTGTTTTCTAAAATAATATAGAGGAAAGTATATATATTTATTTCAAATTATATTGCTACCATTCAAAAGATGACGATTAAATTGACGATGTGTCAAATTTTCAAAATTCTTTGATGACTGGTGGTGACTGGTCTTGTTTAAGAGAAACGTGCGTTCAAAAAGTTCACCACATCGATACCCATCCTTTTACGTTGGTGTCAACGGGAATCATAATACTCGTTTCTTTTGTCATACTATGGTTTCGATTTCGATACATTGTAGAATACAATGTAAAGTATAATGAATTAGCTCCAAATATATGAAATCAGCTCGTTTAAAAATATGTATTGGAAATCCAGCTATAGTACTATCAATGGCGATATTACATGCTGCGATGTAGTCTAAAAACACTGAAACCGAACGGTTATTTAGGTGAGAAAACTCCATGTATCTGTATTTGTGGGTGATTGATAGATTACCGTTTTGATTTTATATAAAACCTTAAACCCTCTAACTATAGGGTTTGTTCTCTGACAGGTTGTGCTCCCGGGGTTGTGTTGCGTTTTGTAACGCTGTGCTTCTTGGACAATTTTGAATGTGTATTGTGTACCATATGTAACCATTTAATCCACTTCTTGCATTTTATTTATAATACTGGTATTTCAGAGAAAAGAGATAGCAGCCTCGAGTTCTTTACCGAATTTCAAAATATAGGTTTACTAAGATGAGAAAAGTGCACTCGATAATTCTCCAAGCAACCTAGTACATCATTAATATAGTCACACAATTCTTAATACTTTTTCGCACGATCTAAAAACAACACCAATAGAATCGATCTAGATATCGACACTGCTATTTACCGACCGTAACCCACAAAGAGACGATAACACTCCATTAATGGTTCCCTGTATGGCGTCACAACAATCATAAAACATATCCCTTTCAGGTAGATAAACGAACACACGTTAATGGTTGGCTTTGACATAAACAAATACGGAGAAGCATGACATCAAGAAATGTACGTAACAATATGAGGATTCTGATTGACTGATTTGGTTGTCATTTTTCACCTTGAAAAATGAACATCCAAGACAAAGTTGGTCAATAATCACGTTGCTGTTATAAAAGACATTCCTTTGTACTTGATATCCCTGGCCTCTCTCAATTGATTGTGTACTTAATCTTAACCCACACAATGTGGGTTAGACTACATTGAAGGAAATGGAGAATGTTTGCTACCCTATAGCATTCATAGGTCAACACTAGTTAGTTAGAGATGTGATTCGTAATTATTACTAATTATACCTTATATCGTGAGCTAAATTTTGAGAGATATTGTTACACTTTGTCATATATCATGGGATTGGGAGTCAGATATAATGTTACACTTTATCGTTACATCTTGGTCTGTTATTCAGAGACACTGTTACAATATAACACATAGCTTTGCCGTTGTTAACCGTTATACTATATTTGGGACTTTTTAACTACAAACTTCATACGGAGGAAAATTTGTAAAATAGCCAAGAGACATGTCTCTGGTTAGCCTAGCTCAATATTGTAGGTTGCAACAGAAAATAATAAATGCATAGTAACAAAAGAAGAGTACATTCATATTTCTATATCATTTTTAAATGATGAAAACTATCAAAACTGTCAATCGTATTTTGTACCGCTCTGGTTTTTGATAGTCCATTCTTTAAAATCGATAGAAAATGAATGTACTCTTCTTTGTTACAGCTGTCTTTCCTTGAAATGAAATACAGTTCATTCTATTTTGTAGCTACCTATCTAAGAGGGGTTTAATTGGTTTTCATTAGTAGCACAATCAGACCTCTGTGTATCCAGAAACCGACCAAACTGATATTTATACTCTATCGTTTATATCAATCCTCTAATCAAGCACATTTGAATATACTTTAATTGTAAAGCTACCAACTCTATCATTATCATTCATGTGTGATCAATCAACTATCTTTTATCTCATTTTCAAACAAGAGACTCTATCACCTGCGTATGATCCCCTAGTAGAGAAAATTTATTAATCAATGAATTAATTAATAAATGGCAATTGTGTTTCCATGTGAACCGTTTGATAGTTTTAGAGAGATGTAAAATTGTGAAAATGTATCCCATGGGATGAAATATCAATATAGGCCTATCGCTATTGGTGTACGAACTTGATGGCCACACAAAACATTGTATTCGTTATAATATGATGATGTTCGAGCCGGTGCATTAGTCGAGTTGGGCTTGCTCCCCTCGGAGTCATTTTGTAACAAATCATAAAAAGTGGAGCCTCTAAAAGGCGTATTGTTAGACTCAAAGATTTTCTCTATTGGTATGCATTAAAGAACTTATTGTCATTTTCAGAATATAGGAATAGCTGAACATGATTAGATAATTTCGTATACATAAACGAAACCCCCAGAGCATACGACTTCAATATGGAAACGACCAGGTGAATGCGATGTTTGAGATATCAAGTATATTCCCTGGCGAATATTCACCGGGAGGTATAATGATCATGGTATAAAACTTTCCATCATGTTTGAATTGCACGAGTTTTATATAAAACGATCAATAAAATTAACCATTTTCCCCTACATACAGTATCCATGAAATACAACAATAATCCTTGACGGATAAAGCCTAGTGCGTAGTAAGACAGTTTTGCTTCGTCCAAAAATCTATGAAAGATAAGGGGCAATCATGTATGAATTTCAATTTGAAGAGTCAAGTTGTCACCTTGACAACCATTCAACAAGTAAACTTTGGTGGTTTGTTGGTTATAAACCGTGTACAGTTATATGAAATACTGTGTTCGGATTGGCTGGAATCGGACACACCTTATAGCTATATGTGAATTTTATATTATATTTTATTCATTTTCTTTTCATTTTTTATAATGGTTTCAAAAAGAACTGGACAATGCCATTTTTATAAAGGAGTGGAAGTCTCAGTATTCATTCTTAGTATTTCTCTGGGTTTCCCCACAGATTTGCTCAAGACATGATTTTTGACGTACCACCAGTGTACAGGGTGTTCCAAAAGTAACAGGACTGGGGCTGGTATTTTGTTAAATATGCACCAATTGTCTTCAAAATTTGACATAATGTATTTTCATGTATTGTAACTAAGATTGCAAAGTTTCAACAAAAATTATGAAACTCGGGTAGAGTTATGGTTGCTATGGTAACATGACATCACAATACCTGGGGTAACATTCCACGCAGAAAGTTACAGAGACTTTTAAAGTTTTTTACATCCCATATCAAAGTTGAAATGCAACAACTGGTGGGAATTACATTTGCTTTACATCATTATATATTCTTATACATCTTCTACTTTGAAAAGTATAGGCTCCTCTTTGGTCAGTACAAGAGTAGCACTCAGTATCCATGACTCAAACACATAAGTGAACCCATTCGAGGACATGTCACACAAGGTCTTTTGACAGCTTGGAGAAGATCATTCTCATCTTTAAAGGTCTTACCGCGCTGATTAACATTCTATAATCCATATAAGTAAAAATGAGATTATTGCATGATCAGAAGAGTATGGTGTATAGTCTTAAACCTCTAGACCTACATGTAGCTCCTCTATAGCTGCAGTGGTCTTTGATGCTGACTTGCGGGCAGGCGCGTTATCAATGTGGATGACTGGCTTCAAATTGGGTCTTTTCAAAAGCTCAACCTTGAATTGTGCAGACTGTTATACAGGGTGATATTCCAGAAGAAATTAACGAAGAAATTAATAAAACAAACAAGAAATGTTGTATTGTTACAGGTGAATTAGATACTTTCTTCAGTATTACAAAAATGCTAGATATCGCATTTTCATGAAAAGTTGCCCCGGGTATTGTGATGTCATGTTACTATAGTAACCATAACTCTACCTGCATTATATCATTTTTTCTGAAACTTTAGTTGCAATAGTACAATTTGTGAAAATTTGAAGACACTAGGTGCAGAATTGACAAAATGCCAGCACCAGTCCTGTTACTTTTGGGACACCCTGTATACACGTTTCGTGACGATGTCATACAACTATTTTATATTCATATTCTATTATTTTCCATTATAAACACTTCCAATAAAGAATGACTCTGTATTCCTTTGTGAGTTTTTTGAAAAGGGAAGAAGATGACCGTAAATGACCACTACTAACCCCGGGACTATTAACATGCTTAACTTGATTTACTAAAAAGTCCCCTTTCCGTAATTGAAACCATAATGGGCGGAAATTCAACCCTGATTTATTTCAAGTAGAAAATAGTTGCTCCATCCTCAGATTCAGCATCACCGTAGCTATGGCAACGTCTTTATTCATTTTATTTATGTTACATGGTCAAGCAATCAAACGCGTGTAAATGATACATATACGTATACATTAGTTATGGTTAGCTCTCATATTTCTTAAAAACAAATATAAACAAAATTACAATATGATCTTTTGACTCATTTGCCAAGCTACGATATTCATATTTTTGCGGAATTTAATATAAACAATGTCATATGGCTGCGTATAATAAAAGATCTTACCTGTTGTTCCCATTTCAAGAACAATGGGGATTAATAATAGCCAATCTTTAGTTCTTTCCATATAGGAATCTTTATAAAAAATCCATCACACATTACATTTATAATTTGATTAGAAATATATCCATCATAAAATGATCATGACGTGTATTTAAAGTCACACTCCATGATTGTAGAATAATCCTTTGTAGGTTGGTAATATGGCGCTTGTTGTTAAGGCGATCATCGTCTCTGTATCTTTGTGCTTACTACCTCTCTCAGCCTCTCCTCGTGCGACTAGTAGCGACACCTATCTGCCAGGTATTACTGTTAGTCATGTTAGTTATGCTGATGTAATCAACATAAATTATATGAAAAAGAATGAAACATCAGAATTGTATTGCGAGGGGGGGTGGAGTGATGCTCTTTGCTGATATCAAAGTATAGGATGGGAGCACTACTAGACGAACCCTTGTCTTTTCACTAACAATATCCATAAATCAAAACTCCATTACATTTTAGCTGGTAAACAAACGTTAATGTTAATCAATAGTAAGAGAATATGACATGACCGTTTCGTTCACTGCATCATCACTAACCATACACTTTATCGATCCCAAAGTAATGCAAATAGTTCAACCTTAGCTCACAGCGGAGTTCTGATTACTCAGCATGTACACTTGAATTGTTTATCTGATGAGCTTAATTTCATTGCAGAAGAACGTCGTGCCATATTCCATATTCGACAACATCAACCAGAATCGGTTGTCTGCAGACCATGGTCGCAGCGGCACAAATATTGCAAACTTGTGACAAGGACGTTTATCTCCTTGATTCAGTGGCAATTCTTTTGAAAGTTATTCTCAACCCATCTCTTTAAAAAGCCCAATTTATAATAAAGCATAAATGAAGTCCTTTGCAAAAGGATGAAATGTATAATCATCTACTGTTTTCAATTATTATCATGCACATTTTGGATTTTGGTGTAACAGTCTCTTCCAGTACAATTTCCTTGAGAATAATGAATCTAAAAAATAAACAAACAAAGGACCGTTATGTGTCCGTTCTAATTTTTGTACATAAAAGATAGGTACTTGCCGGGGGTACTTGTGGACTTTTGTAATTTAGGAAGTTTCGGCCATGTTTATTTTGGATGAATAAAATGACAAAAACATTAAAATAAAAGAGGCCAAAAGTATGATAGCCAGACTACAAAACAAACCAAAATATCAGGGCAGGTACAAATGTTTTTATTTTTCCGTAAAACGTTGAAATGTGGTCCTTCAAATCACTTATTTTAAAGATTCAAAGTTGTCAATGAACGTGTAAAGACTGTAAGGCTATATAAACATACAATATAAGATCATAAATTATCATTTTCATATTTACATTGTTATTTGCCATTCTCCTTTATCTAAATTAAATATAAATAGTTCTCATTATTTTGGTCATCTCGGATATTTTTTATAAGCTTTCGTGTTAATGTCTTAAAAGTTATAATAGAAAAACGATCCTTTATAACTTCATAATTCCCACAGAAGAGTGATTCATTTGTCATTGAATGGGGTTGTTCATTTTGTACAAGATCAAACAGTTTAAAGTTCAAAACTAAATTGTGCGAAAATCTGGATAATTCTGGCAAATGTTACGCTCCGGTTCCATCCATAATTTAGACGTTTTTAAGTACTTTTACTCAAATGAGATCAGAAATGAAAAACTATATTGATTTTCTCAGGGGCGTCAGAAGGATTTGCCAAGGGAGGGGGCGAGTTTTGGGTAGGTCGTGCGTGAAGCGTGGATCGGGGGCATGCCCCCAGAAAATTTTCAAAAGAATCTCTCTGGTGCATTCTGAACATATCTCAGCACAATATTCCCAATAATAAAAATAAGAAATTTTTATTTAGAAAACTCTTGATAAAGACAAGATTATAACATAGTATAATTTCTGTCATTATTACACTTTGACTTTTATTAGCTCCAGAGCTTTCAATTCTAGGCTCGGTTTCAAATCTAAAAAGACCTGGGAAAATGGGGGGGGGGGGCGGTCGCCCCCAACACCTTCCCCCTTCCGACACCAATGTTTTCTTTACAAGAGGACAGTTGAGGAGGTCAAATGTCATCTTGGAAAAATAACTGGACAAGTTATCATTGATAATAATCTTACAAATCAACTTGAACGATTAAATGCATTAACAACTACCCCCACAACATGCTATCAGAACAAAAAAAAATTTGAACAAAATAGTGAATAACATATCTATAAATAACAATATAACATGTATAAATGGAGATTATCGTCTAAAGCCCAGGTACACCTAAATACTCCACGAAGGGGTCCAATTGTATTAATATTAGTACTTAAGTGCTGCCCCTATTGTTCCAGACAATGACATCTCAATGAGCTTAGCGCGGAGATTAAGACCGATGTTGGTTAATCCACGGTTTCCAAAGGAGCATAATAAAGAAATGACCAACAGTCGAGGTTACATATCAAAATAAATGCCATAATCAAAGAGGCAAGATTAATGGACGGTGTAAAGGTTATCGACATAATTCATACGGATTGAAATGATTAAGCTTTAATGGAATATAACATTGAGAAAGACTTGGGATGACATGAAGGACATATTTGATGGATGTAAATTATTCATAGTCATACATGTTAAAACAGAACCAATGTATTATAAAAACTGAGAGAACAATTAAACTAGTTCTTCCAAGACTAAATAATAAATGGAGTATCGATATAAAATACAAAACGGATATATAGTATCACATGACTTTTGGGGATTTTGATGTTGACAACTTGAGAAACATATAAATTTTATATTTCAAGTAAAAAACAAGTAAACTTCAAAAATGAGTCTACTGACAGGCTATTAAATCCAAGGTCTAGAATAAAAATAAACATAATTCAAATAGGAGTAATCATTCAATTAAAACACAAGCACAGATAGTGAAAAGTTGAGTCCGATGTCTTCACAAGGGGTACCCGCTGACGGCGGTCATGCTCAAGCTATGCGGAACCTACAGAGAGTAAACAACAAGAACAACATCCAAGAGTTGTATCTGAGGAGGAGACTGGAAGGCTTCAATAGAGAGCAAACACACAACATATCCCTCATTGACAAAGACAAATACGATCAGTATGATTTCCTAAAGCAGATCAGGAAGTGTGAATCAGATTTGACCATGGAGCATGTTAAGTAAGTTGAACCCATTCGTTGATAATAATGAGAACTTCTTGGACGAGCAAGTTTACCAATTGCATCTAGAATTACGTATAAACTAGAACTTATTCCTGCATCCTATTCATCCACTACATTGACAATTGAAAATAACATATTTTTGGCAAGAAAATGTATTTTGAATTTGTTGGTCGAAATGGACTTATCTTTGATCATGTTATATTTTCAGGTACTTTGGGAAGAAAAGTAGAAATAAACGACGTGATTTAAAGACACCGGCTACACCCCATCCGACACGGCTTCCCCAACAGCCCACTCCATCTGGTAATAGAGGCGCTACAAATCAAGACAAACTCGAAGACAATCGAGGCCATAATAAAGATCTTCCAGAAATAATGCTCAGAAACGATAGAAGGTTTTTATCTACAGCACCTGCTAATCATAACAGAAGCGAGAAACCTTCAGAAGAGGCTGAAAATGAACATATAAATAAAAGGGATATCGGAACGGCGCCTGGAAGAACACGGGTCGGCTGGATGGAACCAGCGTCAGATGGCCTTGCCAAACTTTCAATAGATGATAATAAAACCGAGCACAGTAGTTCAAGACAGAATAATATAAAATCCAACCAAAATGATCATCTTCCTCCTATCATTGAACTTGCTGACGTTGGTGATATTCCGCCACCCACAAATTATACGTCTGCTGGTTTCGGAAACGAGGCTGTAATGATGGAAGTTATGGCAATGAAATCACCAAAGAAACGCAAACGCAGGCGACCATTCGAGGAGAGATTAAAGTCATTTTACAATAATATCGAAGATTTAAAGGTGGTGCAAGCTGAGACTCCGCCGATATGGCAGCAGAAACGCCAATGGAAACTGCTGACCCAAGGAATAAAAGCTGCTCTCCAGGACTCAAGTGATGACGACTGCGATGAAGTATGAAATGCACATCCACCTAGATTAACTAATTTGGATTATTGCATTAAAATACATACTTTAATTGGCATTATATGCATTTTTGCTATTGACAATTCCGCTGAAATCATTATTTCTGGTCTTGAATTTAATTGATATTATTTCTCCAAAAGAACAATTTTAAGTGGCTAATTCTATTTGATGATATGACTGACACCTTTGATGACGATTTAGAACGTACTTCTACAGTACATAAAAACATAAGCTAGTTGATAAGCTGACATCATCAGCTCCACAAATACCATTATATTAAAAAACTTTGAATTGACCACTTATACTCAAAACAAAACAAAAAAATATTGACGATTGCACATTAACATGTAATTATATACTATAAATCCATTTCCAATGCCAGTTTATGTGATAATCTATTCAAAATAGATTCTCAACATTTGTTAACGTCAGTGCAATAAGCCATGCACCACTTGCCTTTCAATTAACGAAGAATTTAAATTCTGAAGTTGCACGTTTTGTACAATACTTGCTGAATAAATAAAGTATACATCTTAAATTCAAACGTATCTCTTTTAATGATAATTAAACCTCTTGTTGTTGCACGATACATGTACGTTGTAAATCCTGTGGCCCATGCCCCAGTAGACAGCAAAGTATAGAGGAATTTCAGACCTTGGACAAGAAATAACATAACTTAAATCACCATTGGATTTCTGCATGTACATTATATTTTCGCTAATATTAACACAAATAAAATATATAAATGCATTTACATGTTCGTGCTGCACCCTGTTTAAAATCTGAAAGTCTCTCTAAGTTGAAAATCTCAAATCATACGCAACCCTGTTTCCATCCTTTCAGAAGGTAAAATATTAAACAAAATTTAAAAAGGAGAATCACTTCATCTGATAAAACTTAATGGCAACTAAGCAACAAAGATAAGAGGCAAGTTTGTGGAATATACAGGGTGGGCTAAAAAACGTCCATATTTTGTTTATGCTACAACGTTGTTGATATTACAGACAAATGTATAAACCATATATCATTGGAAAGACATTCAATTCCCAACAAAATGATATATAATTCATTTCATATAAAGGAGTATTCATCTTAAAATATCACTTCAATTACCACAGGGGTCAAAATCTTGATTTACCAATTGCAGAATACAGAATGCTAAGAACTGACCAGAGAGATATAGCCCCTATGTCAGTTTTCTAATTCTAATTATAGAAGGTAAAAATTGTTGGTTAATGTATTAAATGAAAGAAAATTGATTTACAAATACAATATTATTGAGTTATTTTACCATTTTGATAGGTATTGGTAATATAAGCTAAATAACGCAGTGCAGTCTGTATCAAATAGTTGAATACTTACTCATTTTCAAGACATTTTGGACACAATGCCTATTTAAGGCTAAAATTATCATGAAATCAGCAAAAATGATGTTGTTTAACTTATCTGACATTTTAAATGGCAGACAATGTAATTATAGACACCAGAAGAGGAAATAATAGAAATTTATTCCATATTATGGATTATGGGAAAATTTCAATTGAGTTTCTTTGCAAAACTTGTTTGAAGCAAAAATCAATGTATCTATCAATCAATCAATCTATCATTTCTTTATTTGTAAAAGCCTAAAAGTGTGATATTATGCAATAAGCTCAAAACATATAGCAAAATCTTGTTTTCGACTGTTACTACCTCATGATATGTAAACTATCATGAAGTCACCAATATCCATTCATATTTTATTAACCATACATCATATTGTTGGAAAGTGAATTATCTTTCTTATGATATATAATCTATGGATATTCCAAACATATCAGGAAAGATATTACAAAAATAAAAATATGGACATTTTTTGGCCCACCCTGTATTAAAAATTTACAATTTTTTTCTCACAATGTACAATATCATGTTTTTCTCTCAAAAGCTCTTACATTATTTCAAGTCAGTTGTTCCAACTATATTCTATAGCATGTGTGTAACTTCCAATTGTGATTACTCATATTCCTAACACATGATATATATGTGTAACAATAATTTCAAAAAAGATAAAATTGAAATAAAGCAGAATCAAGTATGGTGAAAGTAAAACGTTGTAGCAGTCTTCATGCTATTTAAGATCACTTATCCATTAAAATGGTTCACTCTTTTTACTCTTGTCCTATTAAGCATTTACAAATACCATAACAGCCTGTGATTTGTATTGCTCATAGACTTTGGCACATAGACTATTTTTTGAAAACACTATATTTTCAATAAATTGGTTCCTGACTAGTTCAGATTAGTGCTCTTGTAATTTTCAAAAGGTGACTATTACATTGTTTTAATATGAGAGTAATCTATTGATAGTTCTATGAGCTCATTCATTTTCCAAGTAATCATTCTGCATATTATGAAACTCGTCAGTCCCTATAACTATGTTCAACTCCTTCTCCACTTTTAATAACATCAATCATACTGTCATTGTTATTAGCATTTGTAGGGCAATCTTTTCCAATCTATGGTTGTTATTGCGTTGATGTGCATGTTGATTATTGTTCAAAGCATGGCTACTATTGGCCAATACATGTTGGTCATTTGACTCATTTTCAAATGCATATTCACTATTGCCCTGTGGATGTTAGTTGTCATCAATTGCATGGTTGTTATTATCCTCCTCTCCATTTACAGGCGTATAGTAGTGTTCATACACATTGAAGTTCAACTTATTTTTGACAATGAGGTCAAATTTCAATGTAAATGGAATATCAAGTTGATCAGCAGTTTCTAAGTCATGTGTTTTACGCACTACTTGCATGCATCTTTGTCTGAGGGTAAATACTGAAAAACAAATAATTCAAAGCATGTAATCTTCTAAAAGGTAAATTACATAAACTATAATAATTATGAGGGGTGCACAAGTCTGAACAGTGCAGGACAAAGGCTAAACAGCTTGATGCCCTGGGCACAAATCATTTTACCTTAGTCTAAGGCTTCCATTATATTGCAGCCTTATGCCAATCATAAATCCCTGTGTGTTTTTCTTCTGCCTTATATCCACAGGCAGACTGGTATCGAAAGATTTGTCCACTGTGACGAAGCATGTTATTTTTCATAAAAACGCTAAGAAAACCACACATTTTAGAGATACTCTGGCGCCGTTTTCAATAGCTTTTACTCCCAGCATTATGGGACTTCAAACAGAAGTGAAGGACCCGCAAATGATATATCCATTGCATGGAGTAAGTAATTTTCTTTGATATAACGAAACATATGATCGAGTTAAAAAATAAATCGTGAAGTATTCTTAATGTTTTTATGAAAAATAGCATGCTCCGTCACACCGGACAAATCTTTCGATACTAGCCTGTGATACCAGGCATGTTTTGATCATAAAATTTGAAATCAACAAGCTGCCATTTTTTCCCACTTATTCATTTACATTATAAAAAACAAAAAACAAGCTGCCATTTTTTCACTTCACAATTTGAATTGGGAGTTTTGGTCTTATCACCTCAAAAACACACACAAAGTGATCAATGTATTAGTTCAAATTTCTTATTAATCTATAACCAGCTATAATGTTAGACATTAACAATATCTCACAAAGGACAGTGTATCTTTCAATTCTTACAGTATTGATGAAATATTCTCAGTATGATTTTTAAATAACATTAAATCTACTTTTCTGTAGGACAAACATTTAAACTACAGTTGCATGTTGGTCCATGTGCCATGTCTTCTAGCCAAGTAATTTGGCTAGCTACTAGAGACTTAAGTAAATCTTACCCATCTCCTAATTTACATGATGATCTGTATGATCTTACCACAGATGGCAGAGTTTTTCTTAGGAAATACATCCTAAATAAATACAAAGTGAGGTAGGCTTTTGAAAAAAATTGATATAATTTCACTTCCGGTTTTCTACGGTCTTTTTATAACAAATTAACTTTATTCTTGGTCATAATTGAGCCTCGTGATACTGAATAAACAGCAAAATGTTTGAAAAACTTACTTGTTCCACTAGTATTGAGATAACATACCATCCTGATTGGTCCAAATCGGTAAACAAATATGGTGGTTCAAAATTTTCACATCAAGATAAAGAAAAGTGTAAGGGATATGTTAACAACGATAAAAACATCACAACGACATGTTATATTCAAAAACTAACTGGTGAAAATTTGCACAAACGAAGTTGGTACGCATTAGACGCAATTCCCTCCACCCGCAGAGATACATCTCGAGGGTTACACTGGCCGTATGAGAAGAACAACAATCAATATTTCAAACTCTCCAACAATCTTCGAAAATTTGACAATGCTGCGATCCTTTTGTGGTATGTTTTCATTGTTAACTCAAGCCTTGAACCCTTTTCAAAAAGCCTTCCTCATTTTGTAGTTTTTCTTTATGTATTTCCTAAGAAAAATTCTGCCATCTGTGGATCTTACTCACAGGAACTCGTAGCACCTAGTTTTGATATGCTGGCTCTATAAGGACTCAATAGAGAGAGATCTAGAGACACAGTAGTCTAATATAGGCTATAGAGAGACTCTGCATATAAGCATATCATAGTGATACAAGTTTCTGTTTATCCCGTGCCAGGACTATAGTCCTGGACTGAGCCCAATCTTTTGCCTGCACAATTACAACTTGGGAGAATTATCGACGCCCATTACACTTAGCATTCTTTTCGTGTAGTTGAATCCACAATTGTCTGGGATTATCAGCAGAACGAAGAGATTTTAGTTTTTGATCGCAATATTTGCGTGTAATATTTAACTTAATATTTCAACTGTCAAATTCCTCCATTTATTGGTACTTCCAGTCAACTACACGAAAAGAACTACACTAAAAGAATGCTAAAATACCAAGGAATCTATTGAAGTAGATATCTCGAGTGTAAGGGTCGTAGATAATTCTCCCAAGTTGTAATAGTACAGGCAAAAGATTGCGCTCGGTGCAGGACCAGTGGCGTAGCCAGGATTTGGTGACCGGGGGTTCTATTTTTATGTTATTCACAAATCCCCCCCCCCCTTCATTAGGGTTCCTCAAATTTTTGTGCAATTTGTACAATAACACCCCCTCCAAAAGTTTGGCAATCCTAACTAACCCATTGGATTATGTATTAAAGCATCTTTAAGTTTGAATTCTTATATGCATAATTTGTAAAGAAAAAACTATTTTGGGAGGGGGAATATAATTCATTTTAATACCTTCATCAAGTAGACAATTGAATTTGAATTTTATTTAACAAAAATGATGTCTTTATTTACGTTAAGCAAAGTCTGAAAGTAATCGGCTTCATCAAGACACCTCTCCCATTGAAATAACACAGGACGTAAAAATGATTTTCAAAAATGACCTTGTATACAAGACTGTATATTGCCAGGTAAAGAGAGTGAAGGTGACGGGGGGGGGATACATTCTTTGAGCAAGACTACTTTGTAACTTTAATGCTCACAAAGTAAAAAAACAGGCAACGTGCAAAAAACAACTTATAATTAATTTTCTGCATCAAAATATTTATCGGTGAATCTTTTACTGAATATATATCCTGAAATCTGATTTGCCCCGGATCCACCATTATTTCGTCTGATTTCTGGAAGACCCTGGAGCATGATTTGTTACCAAGGAATATCAACAATTTATTCTTTAACTTAAGCTACTTCATCTAGGACAAAATAAATCACCTCATGCAATGGCTTATCATTATTTTGCAGGAACTTTGTTGGAAGCCAGTTCGGATTAAATGCGTGGTTATTGAAAATGGCGCAAACACCCTATACTCCGAAAGATCGTTCTTCTATGACAACTTTTCACAACGTTTACACGAAGGCTTTTTAAACTATCCGGGATAGTCGTATTACTGATGAAAACATCTATTGTAATCTGTTATTCATCTGTTATTCAAATAAGTAGGTCTCGGTTATGCTTTGTTTTAAAAAGTCGAAAATATTTCTTTGGACGTCCCAGAGCTCAGTGGTAAGTCCCCCGGAGCAGATCAACTGCAATTGATAATAAAAACGTTTTGGTGGATATAAATCCTATATAAATACAAGCGACTGTTCGTATTTTGTTAAATTCAGACGGCTTGATGACAATTAGGGCTTCTTTATTTGAAGCTAAAATACCATATGATTTTTCAATGTTTTTTATTATGTAATTTATTTGCTAAGCATATCATGACATTAACATGAAAATGGAGAGCAAGTAAACTGGAACGATAACAATTTGAATTCTATACTCTCTCCAAGATGAGTGGAGTAAATCTGAAAAAACAAAATCATTTTTTGCACTGATCGCTTTTACTTTGAAAACAAATGCTTGTGTTTATAAATGATATACGCTTTTAAATAATTCATTTCACAACGTTTTTAATTAAATTATTTAACACAATTAGTTTCGGGGACTTCCCAGCCCCAGGGACGTCCCAAGAAATATTTTAAATTTTAATTGAAATAAAACAAACCAGAGATGTAAGCTTACACATTTGAAAGAACATGTGTTTTATCAATATTACGACTATTCCAGATATTTATTCGTCAATGTTGTAAAAATCATTTGGAGTATGGGACGTCTGCATTGTTTTCAATAACTTTCAATAACTTCGAATTGGACCAGAACTGGCTTAAAAAATTCCTACAAAGGACTGATTTAGCCATTGCCCAAGATGGGTTATTTTGTCCGAGAAGAAGCAGCTTTTAAGTTAATTGTGCGAAATTATTGTTATTTCTAAATGTAGAATCTAATGCTCTGGGGTCTTCCGACAATTAAATCTCATCCCGTGCCTAAGGTTGCCAAACGTTTTGAGGGAAGTGTAACTTCATGATGACATGTTTTTTTACAAAATAATGCTCTCGTGTTCACCATAACAAATATCAATTCATTTTCAAATAGCACAGTAATTTAATGTTTCTGGTTATAGGCAATTTTCCGCAAAATGATATTTTGGGAAATCCTGACCGGGGGTTCGTTCGAACCCACCGAACCCCCGCTGCCTACGGCTATGAGGACTATAGTCCTGGCACAGGATAAGTTTCTGTGATCTTACAAACCTGGCAAATCTATGAACACAATTGTTCGAGATTCCTCTCCTTGCCAAGCTTTCGGTCTAAATACTGATGACTTGTTAGCCATAAGTACATTAGACGTGGATCCACGGCTCTAGTGACTTATTTGACTCTCGGAGTTTTGATAGGGTCACTAGAGCCGTGGATGCACCTGTATTAAAATCCTCAAACTTCAGAAAATTAAATTTTTTTGAACCCAGCGCTACTTTGGAGTTGATTTCTTTTGATTCCCATTTGTTTTTTTTAATATATTTGTCCCAATGTAATGTTATATGATAAATTGTTAAACTTACCATACATAAGTTGTTATGCACGATGTAATTGCGCTGATACTATAGGAAAATCATCACTTTTTAAATTATTTCAAAATTTTCTATAGCGGCACGAGACTTCGCGAGAAGAGATAGGGAATACCCTAATGTATACGATGCCATCTATTTTACTACATAAAGTTCATATCAATCAGACTGCATAGTAAGAAATATTCAACAGTTAATCCCCGGGAGTGAATCACACATGTTGAAGTCTAATTAAGGAATTCTCATTATAGACAGTGACTTTTATTATAGTTTCTAGTTTTAATAAGGAATACCAAACAAGTGACTCTTAATTGTTTAGACCATATGCAGATTCATTTAGTCACGTGACTTGTGACATCACGCATGCGCATAAATTATGTAGGTCAACTCAATTTTGAGAATTCGTTCGACTTTCTCTCCCCTGAAAAATACAAAGACACTTCTTGATATAATTTCCACGATAAACATGATTACAACTAGGGTCAATTTGAAGACAAACAACGTCGCTACATAGTGGTCTAAAAATCTTAAAGATTAAGGTAAGGAGCTCCGAGAAAAAGCAAAAACAACCGATCCGTTGTTTTTCAGAATCTCAACTTGCCTAGGGTTTTTAATGCTTGGTAATGCGCCTCTAGGGCCATGACAAATCTCAGATATATATATAAAGGCCCAGAGGCGCATGAATGCACCTATAAGTACATCAGCATTGTGCTCTGCATCCCTAAACACCCAAGGATGTGTCTCAAATGTGTTGCACTCGAACTCTGTCCCGGGAGGCAATGTTGCATACTGTACAAGTTCCCCTCCATAATTCACCCAGAAAACATCCGCGTATCTAGGTGACCTGTTAACAAATGTCACGTATGACTCTAGATCTGCATTCAAAGACTTGACTGGCTCAGTATCATGTTCTTTCTCCTCCACAAACTGCATATTTTCGGTATTTTATAACATTTTCTGGATATATATGGCAAAAAACTTTCTTCCGGTGTGAAGTACGTCATCAGTTTCTGTGTACACAAATTCATGGCGGGGAAGATAAAAGTCACAAAATTTGCCAAAATATACTTCTTTTCTTATCAAATCTACGTAAATATCTCCAGTGATTCAGGAATAATTATGTGCTAACTGGGTAAGTAGGATAGTAAACTGTTCTAGTAACGACAGATTTGTAAGTTACACTAGAGCCCTGTCATGCATTCAATCATTGGCAAATCATATCATATAATATATCAGTTCTAACTTCTAGGGGTTTTAGTATTTAGTGCTAGGCCAAGTTTAGAAGGAAGACGAGGGAAAACCCCATGATTCAATTGATGAAATACGATTTCCTCCTTCGCGCACCTCCTTTCCCGGAAGTACGTATACCCTCCATCTTGGTTTTCAAAGTTTTCAAATTGACCTAGTTTTAAACCAATCGACGATCGACTCGCTAAACCAATCAGCGATGATGTCATCTAAGAGGAGGGAAAACCCCATTATTCAATTGATGACATACGATTTCCTCCTTCGCGCACCTCTTTTCCCAGAAGTACTTATCCTCCATCTTGATTTTCAAAGTTTTCAAATTGACCTAGTTTTAAACCAATCAACGATCGACTCGCTAAACCAATCAGCGACGATGTCATCTCAATACAGATTTACATTATAAGCGTATGTCATCTTTGAACTCTGGGATTTCTCCTAGTATGTATCCAACAGACTGACTATAATTCAGACTAAATAGGATATAGTCTAGGGTTTCGCCCCCTTTTATGTCATCTCAATACATATTTACATTACAGTATAAGTGTATGTCATCTTTGAACCCTGGGATTTCTCCCCCTCTTTTTAGAAGGCATTCATTTTACTATATCAGATATTGACCTGAGCAATATGTGACGCCATAGTGGTGGTCCATATTGCCCTCAAGAATGCAATTCTTGACCAGCAATTTTCCCCGGGAAATTAGATATCGTTCAGTGCGTAAGATTTTCTTGTTGTTTCATTCCTGGTCATTAACGGCGGTAATAATACTAATAACGTCATTTCTGTGGGCAATATATTGCCCTTCGAAATGATGTTATTGTACTAGTGGTGAACATAAATAATTACTAACACTATGAAAAATACATTCTGTCACATATATCATAAATTCTTACCTCAGTGAATTGAGTGCTCTATTTTCTCCGTCCAGGAACGTACAAATATAGTATAGTGGAAGTTGTGTCCATAATGACAAATAGGAACTTAGAAATTTGAAGTGATATTCACATGTTAATGCCGACTCTTCATATGTTGAGGTGATTTTGGAGCCCGATTACGCTGCAAGGAGGACTGGCTCCCAGACTGCAACATGACACGTGCTAGCTTTCAAAATGCTGTTCCGCCATTTTGAAACCTGCCACGAGTAAATAAGGTTAGAGTCCATTTCACTGTTTAACTGCGTCAGTAAAACCTAAAAAAAATAAGAAATCAAAATATCATTTTGCAATAATATATGGAAAACTATATTCCTATTGTACATGAATGACATTTGTATATCTTGGATTGCTTCTTGTTTGGCTTAAAGTATGTGGCCTCTTATATATGGATGCTTCTCTGCCATGTTATTTTCAATCAGATTAACATGGCTGAAGGTCTTCAAATTACAAATTACAATATGGCTTATTGCACAAAAAACTAAAACTCTGACATATGCAAATGTCATTCATGTACATTATGAATATACCTTTCCATATATTATTGCACAATGGTCTCCCAATTTCTTATTTTTGCTGTTCTACTGAAGCAATGAAGCAGTGAAATGGACTCTAACTGATGTTGCATTCTGGGAGTCAATCCACCTTGGATCACAAACATGGCGATCCATGAAAACATTCGATTGATTTGGTAGGAATTTATCTATCATTTGCAGGTATGAAGCTTTGGATTCATTTATTGTGCTACTTAAAGTGAACAGGAATTATTTTTCTACCTCTTGGGAGAGTTTGAGACACGAAACTTAGAATTTAGCTCATTGTGACAACTTTTGATGGTTGAGGTTTATCAATGTCTCCCACTTTATATGCATAGACTTAGACTACAGTAAAATTTTAAATGTTTGGAACTACTTTGAATTTGAAAAGCAATCAAATGACTATATTGCAACAGTATGAAAAAAATGGAAACATATGTACAAGTCCTTACTTTTGTATATTTCAGATAGTTATGTATAATGTGCAGCAAAGCTCAGCTGTGGCCTTTTGTAATTTAGGGAGTTTCAGCCATGTTTATTTTTTCGAAAATAACATGGCAGAGAAGCATCAAAATATATAAGACAGGCCTGTCAACTGTCCCGCAATTTGCGTATTTGTCACGCATTTGCTGAAGAATTTGAAGTCACGCAAGTTTTTTTTGCGTGACAGAAAATGTCACGCAAAATACGCATTTTACCTGGTAATTGTCAAGCAAAAATATTTCTGTAGAAATTTTTTCGAAATATGTTTACGATACGGTAAAAATACGAACGCCGGAAAAAACCGAACGCAATTTGTTAGGATTTGTCACGCGAATCTCGTATGTGTCACGCATGTTCATTGGAAATTTTTCGTACCTACCCCCCCCCCCCCCCCCCCCCCCCCCCCCCCGTTGACGACATCGCGAGCGTAGCGAGCGCGAAAAATTTGAGGTGTTCAAAGTTTGGCAAAGGTGCTCAAACTTTGGCCAAAGGTGTTTAAAAGTTGGCTAAAGGTGTTCAAAATTTGGACAAAAGTGTTCAGATTTGGACTTAGGTGTCCAACATTTTGAAGTCACTCATATTAGGTGGTCCCAAGTTGACAGCCCTGATAAGAGGCCACAGATATGATAGCTAAACTACAGAACAAACTAAAATATACAAAAGCTAGGACATATACAGGGTGGTCCAAAAAAGGTGAACCCTCGCAACCGGCTATATTTCCCTTATTACCTGCAGGAATCCTTTCATAGTTTCACATGTTGTAGAGGAAGGTACTTTACATTTTTCTTAGTATTGAGATTTACAGAAATTATAAGCCCTAATGAAACATCACTGAAAATGGGTAAAATGTGAACTTCAATATCTGCAATTCTTCAACCCTTCAACAATCTTCCCATGGAAATATTTTTAGCTGGAGTCTTGGAAACCTAACGTTTTCTAATTTTGTTTGGTTTTGAATCCCACACAATATGATGTAAAAATTAGCATCCTACCTCTGTTAGTTGCAAAGTTATTGTGATCAAAAGAAATGTTCAATGTTTCCACAGACGAGAACATCTTTCAGTGAAATCTCAACATAACCCTATATGGTCTTAAAATGTCAATATCTTAATTAATTATGGACCAATTCTAATGAAATATGGCTCAAAACACTGAATATTAGATTTCCTTTTGATTTTTGTAAGATATATGAAGGGCTTCTCAGATTTTGGGTCACAAGGGGTAACTTTGCCCCCTCTACCCGTTTGTGTAGGTAACATGCCTCTAAACTGTTGAATGGTTAAAACAGCTTCAAAATGGTCAATAAAAGTGTGAAATGTGTTTTCTACTCAAATAGTGTCCCATTTGTCATATGGTTGGGTTTAAATGTATAATCTCTCACTGAAAGCCTTTTTAAGATCATCTAATGTGTATCAACAATTTTTAGACCTTTCTTTACAAGATGTGATAATATGAGCAAATTCATGCATGTATTAAGGAAAATATAGCCTGTTGCAGGAGTTCACTTTTTTGGACCACCCTGTAAATGTTTCTATTTTTACATATTCTGTTTCAATATGATCCTTTAATTGCTTATTTTTTAGATTCAAACAAGTTCCAAACATTTAAAATTATACTATAATCTATTCAAATAAGGACCAAATGTTTTGACAATCTCAGATCACACTCATGGCGCGATGTGACACTGTGACTCACAGAAGAGATCTACACCAGAGGGGGAATGACCCCATAGTTCAAAGATGACATACGCTTATAAAGTAAACCTGTATTGAGATGACATAACTTACATCTCTGATTGGTCAAAAATCGACAAACAAATGACGATTCGATGGCGGCTTCATATTTATGCTTTGAATAATATTATGTTCATTTCTGGCTTGTTAACCTATATCATAGCTTCTTATTTCACATCAATATAAAGAAAGGTGTTCAGCACGGAATACTGTATGCCTACATCAATCACATCAAAATGTAGTATTTGGAAAATAGCCAGTGAAAATTCGAACTAACGAAGGTGGTAATCAAGAGACATTTGTCTCTAAATTCAATAGAGATAAATTCAATTTGATAGAGAACATACCGGGCCATTCTTTAAACAATTCAAAATTCTAAAATTTACTGACATATATGACCTTAATATTCTGCAACTAACTTACAAATGTATTAACAGACCCGATTCTTTTCCAAGTGACATTTTTATTGACTTCTTTGGAAAAAACAATAGTGTTCATCAACACAACACTAGACAGAATGAACAAGTTCATGTAACAAAATTCAAAACCAATTATTTAAGATACAGTTTTAAAGTACAAGGTGAAATTATCTGGAATAAAATTCCTAATACTATTAAACTTACCAATAATATTTATAAACTAAAACGTCTTTATAAAGATGACACTTTTTCAAAATACTGATTTTGATGTTCTGCAAACATAAGGTAATTCCATCCTCTTTATTGTACATTATTTTTTACCAATGTTTTTAATTCATGAGACAAATTATGGTTCACCCAGTGTCATGTTGTGTTAAACTTTCAAGCTCTTGAAAATTTTAGAATAATGATTTTAAATGTGGTCAATTATATACCTATGTAGGTGTCACAACCACGAATATGTAAAAATGTTATCATGTTTTAATGAAATAAATAAAAAAAAAAAAAAAATCTCTCGGGCTTTCCCTCCTCTTGACCTACACTGTGCGTCTCTCCTTTGTGATGTCAGTTGCACTGTCACTAGTGTCAGTCACTTAGGTGGCCCCTAGTAACTTTGACAATCAGAGTTTTAATAGTGTCGCACTAGGTGCGGGGTTTGTCCCATATTAGACAGAACGTCAATGTAACAAAATGGATGAACTTCCTGGTTACGAGTTTCTTGTTTTCTCGGTTTAAACCTACTTATAAGTCAAGTTGCAGATTATAATTTGGCACAAAGCTAGAAATATAGTCTAGTTTTAATAAGTTTCTTCGATTTGAAATTTGTTTTGTAAATGAAGTTGCAATTCATATATCGCTTTTGTTACATTGACGAAAGTCCGTTATATTACCAATGTATGTTATTTTGACGACTTACGTCAATGTAACAAAAGTGATGGTCTAAATGCATGAATTACAGTTTTATTTAAAAATCAAATTCCAAACCGAACGCATTTCTAAAAGCTAGACTATACTGTGTAACTTTGTGCCAAATGATAATCTGCAACATGACTTATACGACGGTTTAAATCGAGAAAACGAAGAATTCGTATCTTTGAAGTTCATCCATTTTGTTACGTTGACATTCCGTCAAAGTGACTAGTTGTGGAACAGTGTAAAGCTTGACAGATAGAAAGCTTTGATGTGGTCTGTTTGAGCTGTTGTTGTGTCAAATGAAAAATAAGGTTTGAAAATACGCAAAGTGGGCCTTTAATGAATAATCCAAACTTCACTGGTTACAATACAGTCTATATGTCTGAATTACTTTTGTTGTTAAAAATGAGCTTACATTACAAATGCATTTATTTGCAGTTCTTTGTAACACACATCGTTATCACAAGGCAAAGATTGAATCCAGTGAGACCCCACAGTCAAATCAGTCCACTATCTACTATCTACTACATACCAGGAACAAGGTGTAAGAATGCAGCGTGCAGCAAGAATGAAGCGTGAGATGCAATTGTTCAGTGAAAGTCCCCCTCATGGTATATCATGCTGGAACAAAAATGACAGCATAGAAGAACTTGAAGCAAGTAAGGCTCATTGATTAGGAGAATACATTTTGTTAATTCCTGATGGCACATTATTTATTAAGTCTGTTTTAACGTAAATGATGAATTTGGAATGGATATTTTATGTGAAAGTCTCCACTCATATCATTCAACAGTCCATCTTTCTTGGCAATTACTCAAATACTACTGAACCAATTTTGTTCATATTTCTTTGGAAGATGACAAAATGTTTAACAGGACTTGCCTTCAGTACAGAATACTTTTCAGAATTAGGAATCAGATTAAAGAATGTTCTACTAAGTAGTATGATGTATGATGTTAACATTAACAACCTTCCAATTTTTACTATTTTGAGTTTTACATATATTTTACATATACATTTATTTTTGTACATGTGCTCATAGTAAATGTTTTGATTTTTGGACAGCATCAGTGTATTTACAATCTGATTGGGCGTAACACACTAAAATTTGTGTGTCCTGTTCCGTTCTGATGTCCCCAACATCAAACTTACTCTATCCTATATTTTCCAGGAATTATAGGAACTGATGATACTCCCTATGCACAAGGTGTTTTCAAACTTGAGATCCATATACCAGAGAGGTATCCCTTCGAACCACCTAAAATGAAATTTGTTACCCCCATATACCATCCAAATATAGACTCTGGTGGGAGGATCTGTCTAGACAGCCTCAAAATGCCGCCAAAGGTTAGTACTGTAGCCCACCTGACAATATTTTGTTGGAGTAAGAGTTCAGAATGATAAAGATAGGAAAGTATATGTAAGTTCAAAAACTGTCCACAGGGCAAAACTTAATAAAACCTGTATTATATGAATTTTATATTGAAGAATACTTAATAGTGAATTGATTTTTGTTTAACTGAAAAAATATTTATATCACATGTGATATACAACTGGGGTTACCAATTTTACTTAAATTAACCAGAAATGATCTGGATATTCATCTTCTAAAAGGCCAGTCTTTTAAGAATACACCAGTGTAATATTCCAGAACAAACAGATTTATGGTATAAGGGGTCAGTTCAAGTATGACATTGTGTTATATTTACGTGAATGTAATTTTGTTTTTGGAGGTTTTTACATCAAATTTCTCATAACTTTAAATGTTCAATTATGTTACACTGGTGTTATTTTAATCTCCAGTTTGCCTTATACAATATAAATACCTGCTTGTAGGGAGCGTGGCGTCCTGCTCTGAATGTGAGCACAGTGCTGACATCTATCCAACAGCTCATGAATGAACCTAATCCAGATGATCCACTCATGACTGACATTGTAAGTATAGTTGATAATACATGTAGGGAAGCATTGATTGCAATTGTACTCTAATCAGCAGTAAGGAATGTCCAAATATTGATTTGAAAGTTGTGGAAAAAATGTTATTACTAGTAATTACGTTATGGTTAAAACATCCCCCTCCCTCATATTACATATAAATTGTTTAATTGACTCTAAAATCAACATTTTCCTTAACATAGGCACAATTTACCCTCTCCCTCAATAAAAACTTGTCCTTTCACAACTCATGACATTGGATACAAAACTGTTTGTGACTTAATCTAAAAGATCTTATCATTGAAATTGTAAGAAGTTCAGATCACAAATAATGGATACTAAAAGAATAAATGTACTTGTTGGCATCTGTAACAAATGGCAGGTGGTGACATTTTGCATTCTGCAGGTATTTTATCCTTCACATTCTGATTGTATTCCAGTCTGAGGAGTACCAGTTTAACAAGGGTGAGTTCCTGAGGAAGGCAAGGCAATGGACACAAAAATATGCAATGGAGGATTCACAGGTTTGTTCATTCCATAATTTTTGGAAAAACATCTCATTTGTTTGAGTTTAAATATGAGTTATGCAAACACAGGAAAATAATAACAAAACATTATTTGAAAAAATGTCGAAATACCCCAATTTTCAAGATCTTCCAAATTCAAATGCTTGAATTCAGTGACAGGCAACAAATATATTGATATATTTGTGATATTTAATATCTTCATCCTCAAGTTTCTCTGGTCAGTTTATTAGTCATGTACAGTTTGGCCTAGTAAGAGATCAATATATACTAAATCAATCTTCCCTGAGTGCAGGGTCAAAGCTTTGTTTTTTATCAAAAATATTGAACAGCTAGGGATTAAATATAACTTCAAGGTTGGATAGAGGGAGAATGGGAAGGGGCTGAGCCTTTGTTAAATTAGTTTAGTACCTAAAACATTGATATTTTAACCCAGCCTTTTACCATTCATGTACCTCACTATTTCAGATGGGGAACAAAGAGAATACATGTAAAGAGTTTAAGGATACAAAGACTGGTGACGCAACGAAAAGACACAAACAGTCAGAAGACAGTGACTCTGAATCTAGTGATGAGGATGATATTCCTCCCAGGAAGAGAGTGTTGTTGACTAATTATAAAACAAGTGCAGCTATGAACAGAAATATACTTGGGAATAAATCCTGATATATATTAGGCATTCATAGTGAAATCCACTAAGACATCTGACACAAGAGATACAATGATCAATAGGGATGACATAAACAGTAGCTCAGACTCATACACTGCTCTCTTGAGTCGCATTGTACTTGTAGAAATGCAAACCAATCATACAGTACCTTCTTCATTGTTCAAATAATGTATGTGCAATCATTTCAGAATCGGCTATATTCAATATGGAGATACTCTATGGGCTAGTAAGGATTTAAATTTTTGGATCTTACTTTCTTTACTTTCGGGAAGAATGTATAAATGAGATAAGAAAACTTGGTTCTTTAAATCAGAAATACAATGCATACATACAATGACACATGTGTATCAAAAAGCACTGTTGGCAAAAGAAGTTCTCTTATTTGGGCTTCGTGGAGAAAATGAATTAGTCCCTTCAAAAGTTCTAATGATTTGACACTTTGAAATACTTGGTTAATTATCCAAGTTCGTGATGGCAATTGCTCTCAAGGGTGTCACATGCAGAATAGTAGGAACAGAACATGGAAAATGTAGTAAAACTTGTGAATGTGAATGTCACATTAGGATGGATATTCAGGTGTTTTCTCAGTCTCTTTCAGTGAATAATAATATATACATATATATGGCATGGAGGATGGATATATTGCTGAAGAAATAGAAATACACAGACACTAATCTGTTGTTTCACATATTGTTTATTCATATTATTTGCTAGATTCTCTTGATTAATTACACAGTAATTTGTTCCTATATTGCAGTTTACATATATACACCATTGGCAAATTGATTAAAATTGCAGCAATGTTTTGAAAAATTAGGTACAATTCATAATATTTAAGGAAATGTGACAGAACATAATAACCCTTTCCAATTAATCCTCCACGTTTTGATATATCAAAGTAGCTTTAATCTGTTAATATAACGGTTAGATTTTTATTGGTTGTACATGTTGTAGGTTGCAATTTGTCCAATCAAAACTAGGATAAACCATACCGCATTAACTTATGGCTAATTTTAAAAAGTACAACCAATGACATCATCACTCTAAACAATGACATCATCACTCTAACCAATACATGCAATACATCTTGTAGCTTCTTTGATGTACCAAAGGGTGGCAGGGTTTACTGGGAAGGTCTATTGTTGATAAAAGAACTCTTCTCTTGCATCAGTGTCATTCCAGTGTATTTTCAACTGAATGCATTCATCACATTCCGATAAGAGTTCTTTGTACAGAATTCATTTATTAATTTTAATCAAAACATTTTCATTATTACAAGGTTCAAAATGCAGTATATACAACTCTGATGGGTTACATACTAACTCACTAAACATACAGTTGCAAAAAATAAAATTAACTTTGCAAATTTATTAGACCATAAATTACTTAAATAAAATTACATCCTAAACTTACGATACAAAATGACATGGTGACAATGACAACTGTTATACAAAAATATAAGTTTTTATTTGTGTTACAAAGTCATTTTGCATCTAAAATAAAGTTGATTCTGATGGAGGAGAAAATGTAGCTAAAGTTGATTCACAAAATGTTCCATGCAATTTTTCTTAACCCTTGAGCCCGGACACTGAATATTTCACATATGGTATAATCACTTTTTCAGTTTCAACTAAAAGAAAAAATAAATAAATGAAATACTGAAGTAGAACAAAACACCATATTTATAATAATACATCTTTTGCATCTCAAATCTCAATTTTCAGCCTAATATGAAACCCAGAGAAAGGGTGTGGCATAAGCTCTTCTCCATGAGTTCACAACAGACAAGATCAAAACTGTAACTTACTTTAGTTTATCACACTTATCAATGGCCAAACTTGTACAAAATCACCAATTCTCTATCAAAACTCATTTTGCAATATGTCATGTATGTGAGAACTTTCCTTATGTCATACCCAAACATAATGTACTTAATTATCCTTAAATACCTGATATATTTATAGTATGATTATACTTATGGTAAATAAATGTAAAGCCAATCTTTTAAACAATATCTTCTTGGTCCTTAATGTTATCATACAGTATATTCTTTTACAGTATATACATATTAAATACATTGTGGAAAGGCCATGCATTCTCTTTCCTTTTATAATAATCAATAGAAGTCCTAGTTCTGGAGATGTTTTCCAAGTGTTACATGATATACATTTATATCGGATCGGAATTTAAGGGTGTTCTGATGAAAACATTAAACATATTTGTTTCACATACAGGGTTAACCCACAGGCCACAAATGTAATGACTTGACAAACACATCTGAACAACTACCGTATGTTGAAACCTGAATAAGTGGAACAACCTTTCTGCTAAATTTATTCACATAGTAGGTGTTCTCTTATAGAAGAGCAATTAAACTGAAAATTAAGGCAGTTCTGCATGATCAAAATTTTAAATAATATTCAAAAAATGTTGAAATTCCATTTCCCAACTTTTTGTTTTCAACTTTTTTTGTGAATGTGCAGAGCTTCCCTAAGTCAAAGTTTCATGAGGCAGTGAAATGTTTCATTTATGGATGTGTTCCACTTGAAAGGTTTTACTGTAAACTCATTGCTGAGTTTTGAAAATTACTAGTAGTATTGAGACCTTCTTGTTAGGTACAGAACAAAGATATTTCATTACTTCTTGTTTCCTATCCATTAAGTTTTTTAAACACAATACCTTTAAAACAAGCACCGATTTTGCATTACACATATCAAATCTCTATGTAACAATATCAATAAAATAATTGCATAAATAAGCGATAAAGATTGTATATTTCAGCAACAATTCAATAAACTGTTTGTAATATTTAACATTGGTACATCTGTCCTTATTTTACATTAAATTCTAAACATTTATTCATTGAATCAGCATTATCCACCTCTAACGTAAATGTCAATTTTCTAGCAGGCATTTATGTTTATGCTTCCTTAAATATATTACTGCCCAACCTCTTATGTTAATAGTGGCCATGTTATTAACTATTTTATGTACAACTGTTTAACAAAATATGTTCTTCATTTATACATGATGGCCTTGTATTAAAATATGATTTCATCTTGCCTATAAATGCTTGTTCCTGTCCAATCACGTTTTTGTAGCTCCGTGATTTTTGTTTTCATAAAAGGTTGGCTGAAAAAGGATATGTCATACAATATATTCATTATTTATCACAAGAGTTAGATTTAAAATGGTGTAACACAATATAACTGTAAAATCTGTAATAAAATCCTTATTAAATTCATTCAACTTTCACCCTTTGGTAAGATGACATAATTCAATCACATTTATGAACAGTGCTGAACAATCCATCCACCCAACCTTGTGAATCAACTTTTTTGAAGTTGAAAATGCTCTCCCTTATAAAATTTAATTTACAAAAAGCCTCTTACCAATAAACAAACATGATTAAGGTTATAACTGCAAAATATATGAGATGACCCCCTAAGCTTATTTCTTATAACAATAAATAACAGATTCTACCTGATCACTATTTTCTGCATCATTAGGTACGTCATCATCTTCGTCATCAGAGGAATCAGAATCATAATTCTGGCCAGCAGGGGCTTGGGCAGCTTTTTCTGGAATATATTATAGTATGAAATTAAGCAGTTGTGAATAAAGTTTTATATAGTTTTACTTTGAGTTGATTTTTTTAATATACATATATTTATTCCTTCAGTTAACAATAATAGACATGCAATCGATTGCAAAAGTTTTATAAAAATCATTAGCGGCAACTTTAATTGATCATCTGGTGCAGTTTTATGATCCCAGATCAAAAAAGATGTTTGGTCTAATAATGCATTAATTTGTATAAGCATTTTAAAGTCTATTGCCAAAATAATCGCAAATACCAAGGTTTCTCCTTCAGAGACAATGAATTATGTCACAAATACCAAATGGTGACAACAAACAGGTCTCAAAAATGGTGACTATAACAATATGTCATCACATCTTTGTGATGACATAAAACTTACCTTGCTCAGCATTGGGAGCATTAGCAAGTTGGTCATAGCAGGTGAGGCAAATACGTAGAGGCTTGGATGACTGTTGGGGAAACAGCCATTTTTTACTAGTACAGTTGCTACATGCAACCATTCCACACTTCCTACAGTGATGCTGAAACAGGAATGAGGCTTGCATAAAGGCATTATCAAGATGATTTCACAAAGCTCATAATAATTGAATTTTTTATTGCTTTACTAATCAGATCAATCAGTAACAGAAATACTAAAATGTAACAAAATTGTGTGTCGCTTCGTTTCTCGGAATAAGCAAAATTTGTCTATTCAAATCACTTCCAACTTATTCAACCTCCAAGGAATGTGTTAATGTTTTTCAGTAGATTTCACTCACCCTCCTATTGAGCACAGTGAACTCAGATTTCTTGCAGTGCATACAGTGTGTGGCTTGTTTGTCAGGTACCCACACTGGAGAATCCTCCATATCTGACTTGGCCTTGCCTCCTACAATACAACAGGAAACTGTAAGGCCAGGGAAAAATTTGGGTTTCCATTGTTGGTCAATATTTGGACCAGTTAGCCAAGAAATGTTTTTCAGACAAAAACAGTTTCGATGAATTTTCTTAAATTCTTGCATTTGAATTGGAAAGGGATGGTTTGCAGATACATTCCTGCCTCCTCATAAAAAAACATGAAATTACCTAATATTGTACTGAGACCATATTTGTTATTTTACAATTAGAATACTGATAGGTGTTCCTTCCCTCTTAGTGATCTGATCTCAAAAAGTGAATAAATGTTTTTTGTGACATTTCTCAATTTAATAGCAGATTTCCCTACTTTTAGTGAGAAGGTCTTGCACACATTTGTTTATGTGGGCCATCCATTCAGTTTTCTCAGTGGCTGTAGCAGCATAGACTGTGAATGACTTGAACGGACTCTTGATCTGCCAACCATTACGTAAATCTGAAATATATCAGCACATTCTCAATTAAAAAGGCAAGTAATAACACAATGATCAATTTAGTCTTAACCTTCCATTCTGCATGTGTAAATGATTACTAGTGAATTAAGTAACTGTATTTTGTTGCCCAATATTTAGTCTATTTCCTAAGTCTGGTCGTTACCAAGTAGAAGAGGAAATGAGAAATCAGTTCAGTCAATATGGTACAACGAAAATGGGACTTCTGCGCATGTTAAAATTTTTCGTCAAAACTCAACTTTTGTTCAAGTTGATACGATTGTCTTTCGAACTAGAGACTAACCTCATTCGAAAGATCATAAAAGACTTTATCTATACTGAAAATCTTAGATCCAAACATAGTAGAATGCGCCGTCAGTCCGCATTTGATTTTTTGAAGTGACTTTCGTAGTTCGTCAGATTTCTCCGACTGACATCGGGTTATCTCAAATTGGTTCGTTTATAAATACGAATTTGTTTACCGTTGTAAGGCGCATGCGCAAAATTGATTTATAAACGTTATTGGTTGATGGTTTTTCTCATGAGCATGCGTGAAGTCTGATGAACACTTATGACGAAGACAGGAGCAAACATTACTAGCTCTCGAACGAAATTCTAAGATTCAGATCATTTCGCCGTGTTTGCTAAGCGTGTATACGTGAATGACAAGCTGTTTTGAGTAGATCAGGTACCTGTTTTAGACACAACATTGATTTAGCTTGACATTGATGTGCACATTGGCACTTATGAGCATGTTAATACAAGTTTTTACACTCTTAGCACGAGACGGGTTTTCGAAAAATCTGTTATCTGATTCACTCAATTATCGTATGGATATGTATTTCTGCTGACATTTCAACACCACATCACATAGAATTACGATGCAGAATGATAATAAAACACAAAACAACTACTAAATTCCACTTGTTATCTCACAGGCGGTAAAAATGCACACTGCCTAGATTCTTTGTAAGGGTCGTCAGATATCGGATTGGCCGCCATATTTGAAATGAAAATATCACTAAATAGAGCTCTGCGCATGTCTCAACATTTCGAGTGAGTTAATTGCACTAGATTTCATAAGCATGAATATTCCTACATGTATTTTGATTTTTCAAATAATTAGTTCAATCGACCTTAGACACAGTTTTTCTCAGTCACAAATAATTAGACAATATGAAATTAGAAAGTGTATGCTGTTCACTTACTGCCTTCATCATCCACTGGGGTGAGGGTTACATCTTCTAGGGGAATTATGTGCTGCTTGTTATACTGTAATATACAGAAAAATATTGAATCTCCTGGCTTAAATGCATAGCTGTAAGTTTGCTTACAGATAGTTGGGTTCATTCTGAGATGTTAAAATTATGATCAAACTTACATTTTTTACACAGATTTAATTCTAAAATTCTATGAAAAATAATATTGGGACGGGTTCAATTCGACAGGTACATTTGTAAATCATGTAACATGTTCACTGGATGTTTACAGTTTTGAAGATTGAACAGCATAATGTAATACATAAGAAGGCATTGACATGTGAAATGCATCACCTGCCATTTGTCACAGACACCAAGCACTAACCACTGAAAACCAACCATTGAATGCCAAACACTGTCCATAAAAAAGTTAGGAGACAATACATAACCACTTCTGGTGGTGACATAACAAACCAAGTTAATAAATACATGAAGTGTATGAATACTACTGCTTTAATAGCTTACCTTCTTTTTGGCTATCACAATATTGCCATAGACTAAAACATCATTAAATAAGAAGAATTGCCTTGGTTTAGTTCCCTTCCTGCACATTTTAGTAAGAACCCCTTCCCCAACGAGCACACGTCCTGTCTGAACCAATGACTGAAACATATACATAATTATATACTTACAAATTACATTTGCTCCAATTACAAGGGGTTTTATGAGCAGGAAGGTATTTCCATGTTAAAATCATAATTCTAAATAATTTGGCTGGTTGGAGTAATTTTGCTATATATGAGTTGAAATATTAACAATATTCTCCAGGGAACAGTACTGTATGGGGCAATCCATTGATCTAAAATGTTATTCAGACTTCCACTTACTGAATAACTGTAGTTTATATGGCAATCTGACTTAAGACTCTTGAATTGCTCCCTTTAGCCCTTAATTCCTTTCACTGAGATCACTTTTGTTTCAAGCACAGTGAAAACTCACCAGTGAAACAAACGACCCTCTGACTGTTGCAATCTACTATTTTGAATTTTCGCAAAAGTGAATATCATTCACTTATAATAGTAAAAAATGTGAAGATGAAGTGAATAAAGTTGCTTACCTGTCCTGAGGTCCCAAATGCCTGTTCTACCAGGTTTATTCGCCTAGCATTGGCCTCACTGTTTACTACAACAACAAAAATACATAAAATTCAGTACACCTGTCTAATTTGCCTAAGCATACACTGTAAATTCTGTAATATGGAAGAATATCAACCACTGTTGCACAAACAGACAGTATATCTTTTTCAAAATATATTTCATTACCAGCTAGATAATGAAGTCAAGTCTTAGTTTTCATAAAGAAACTGATGCGCATTCTACCAGAAGTATTAAGAATTTTTAACAATTGGTTTCACTATTCTGGTCATTCTCGATATAAGGAGAAATATGTTACTGAGCAAACCTAGAATCTAACCAATTTAGTGAAGAATAGGGCGTTTTAAACAGGAGACTTAATTTGGTTTTTGTAGCTTTGATTCATCTAATCTAACAGAGCCTTTTCGAAGACCATCATGCTTACTGAAGTTATTTCTTTTTTCAAATAACGTGCACGCACATTTTTGTCTGACGTCTGTCTTTGTATTACTCAGGCCCATATCCAGGGTGACTGGAGGGAGGAGGGTTGGGGGCTCGTGCAATCTTGAACATATTTCTTTCTTTTTCTAATTTTGGGGCCTAAAATCTGCTCCTCTCCACAAAAATATGACAATTTAGATAGAAAACTGGAATTATTGGGCATTGTTTTGAATTTTGAGCATTATTTAAAAGAATTTGTTGTTCCACCCTCTGAATTTTCAGGGTCGCCCAAGTTGTTGGTTTAGCATGGAATTTTTTATTATGGGCAGGGGGAAGGGTTCAAGCCCTCCCCCTTTACAAAAAGCTGGCTACAGGCATGTTGCTCATATTGCATGTGAAATATTAAAGACTGCAATGGATGCAGTCATTTTCATTGGAATCCATATAAAATTATTCTGGCATTTACAATGACTAAGATGTGCAAGCAACATTTATTATTTCGGGTAAAGGCCAAACATTCATCATAGGGAATGACAAACGGCATTCATAATATAATATCATGAAAAACACAGAGCGTGGGCAATGAGAAACATCATTCAAAGTAAGTTGTATGATTATGTGTCGGTCATTGAAATAAAAAGAAAAGCATAGCATGTGGAATAGGAATGTAAAGGTTACTTGCATCGCTATTCACACAAAGTTATAGCATGATCATAATGTGAAACTGAAATATATTGTTTCCTTGATTGGCAATGACTCATACTTTGCTGTAATTTAAATATAAACATGCGAATACAACTAACTTTTGATTGAACGTTTATATTTCACATCATTTTAAAGTCATTTTGTATCCTCCAACACTGTGGCTTAATAAAGTTTTACAAAGACAATTGAAATAATTCAAAAATTAAATAACGCTTCTATCACCATTCAATTTATGTAACAATAGTAGTGTTGCGATGTGCCATAATGGTACATCGATGCATCACAATTTTCAATAGTAAACATCGATGCACATCGGGAAAAGTCTGACCAAATTCTGAATGCAACAAATAAATATTAGTATGGTACTTCTGGTTGGTCATGTGGAGATTTCCTGATACATATGATACTGACATATATTTGTGATAAAAATATTGAGAAAATTCTGCCTACAACTCGTGAAATAAAGATTAGAAAAGTACCAGTAATATTACCCTTTGTATTCATTAGCTTCATATCTTAAAAGAGAGCTTCATCTTCACTCTTTCCGTTTACAATAAGTCTCTGATCTCACCGAGCCAATCAGAGCTCGTCGTCAAAATATGGATGACTTTCTATATGTGACCGCGCATTTAGTATGTGTTCCTTCCAGTTCGCTAATTGATTGAGAAAAGGTCAGCATGGTAGATTTGAAAAGATTTATAACCTCGGCTGTCACAGGTACCGATCGTGGGGGCAGGGTTGCTAAACTGTAATATTATCTATACTAGGCAGAGGGTAGTTTATAACTAGACTCGTAGCAACTAGATGCGCACAGAGTACAGTAATACAGGCATTCTGAGTCTTTCTTTATCAAACGATAGTGAGAGTATCCCCGACTATTCTTTTCCAGATGTAATAGAGGCTATGGAATCTATAATGTATGTGTTGTTATATTTGTGTATACTCTCTGTGGTACCCAGAAACTTGGTTAAATGTTGCATGCTCAGTATAATAAAATACTGTCTATAAGTGACGAGGACAAATGTCATGCACCAAAACAACTAACCAGGCCTCCCAAATCATGGACATGTATGTTCTCGAAGTGAAGACACCAGTCTGATCTCATGAATTGCAGGGTTACCATAACATTCAAATGATTTTTTGAGCTACAGATAGATCTAGATACGAGACAAAGATTATAACAAACGATATGGTTGGAATCTGTAGGCTAAACTATTGAAATATCTACGATTCTGGGAAAAGCTATTTCTAATGCATCGCAACTTTAACAGTGGGCATTACCATGGATGATAGCAAAATTCTTTTGTAGATTAGGATCAGAAGCTCAGTAAACATTCAAGATGGGACACCCAATCTTTTTCCACGAGCCATGTGTCCAAATATCATTGTTATGCGCGGTCACATTTTTTGAATCATTGAAGCCATCCTTCAGATTTGGACACAGAGACATGTAGCACTATGATATGAGATGAGCACTATGATAGGCCCTATAGTATAAGTAATAAGGGTAATAACACTTCACTACTTCCGGGTTCTGTAAATGAAAAAATAAAAAAAACTATTGTTCAGAATTCCACAATAAGGGTCTCATTTTTAAGAAAAATTATTTAGCGGCAACATACATGTCATTATATTACTTGTAGACACGCTGCAAATATGATTTTTTCGTCTTATCTGTTACCTTAGCATCAGACCATGAAGTCCTGTACAGACATATTTTTCATAGTTTACCTTATCGATCGATTTCTCCCTCAATGTTTCGTCGATTGATCTCTGGTTTGATCCAGTTGTAATACACACATACGCAATGGTATACGCTGTTCCAATTGTACTATTATTGTTCAAAAATGTGTAAAAGCATACTAATTTTAAAAATACGACTGTTTGATACGAATCTCTGCCACCATCTTGAAATAATGACGTAGTAAACTTGACCCGTCTGACCTTTCATAATTCTATATAGAAAGGGGCTATTAAAAATTATGTAAATAGTTAATAAACAAAAATATATATTTATCTTTTGTTTTTTTTAATGTTTTACTGCCCAAATCTATTTTAAATCATAAATAGATATTATGAATTTCGCTCTTCTCCGGGGTTCTGCAATTTGATTGGTTCAAAATTTACGTCATAATTATTCACAAAGATGGCCGCTAGAATTTGCCAAAATATCTACGAAATCACATTTCATTTTTAAAACGGCAAAATAACATATTTTTACAGGCTGAACAGCATAAGCGCAGCATCCCTACAAATCTCTAGTGGGTCAATGATTCTACGAGTAAAGGACAAGTTGATTGGCGAAAGATTTGGGGAGAAATCGCTATAAAGGTGAGTTTTTGTTGTACAGCACCTAACGGTCCCTAGCATGTGTATCAGAAAGTAAAGAAACTCTTTTATTTAAATTTATCTAAATGTTAGGCAGTGACATTTATCTTACAGAAGAAAGATTTTTTTTCAAAATGAGACCCTAATTATAAAATTCTGACCAATAATTCATATATTTTTTTTACTTCCAGTTTTCGAAATTTGTCCGCGTTATAATCCTTCTCTATCTATATAAAGCCCCATATCAGTCATCATAAACAATACCATATAAGGTGCTACAAGATCCTGTGGAAGCTCCCGCTGATGAAATATCAATATTGTGAAAACCGCTTAGTGGTCAGAATTAGTATGTATCCAACAGACCGAATATAATATTCGGTCTGTTATGATTGATATATTTTCTATGGAAATCGCGGTGATATTTTTTGCACATTAAGGCGACGCTATATTAAATAAAAAGTACAAAAAATGACTGCCATATTTTTTTGATAAAGACACATGTTTTTAAAATCTGTTTACCTTGTATATGAATTGTGTATCTTGACTAATGAAACATGTCAAAGTTAACATCACAAATAAACGCATTTTTCCAAACTATGAATTGGAGGTGCATGGATCCCCAAAGCTAGCATGAAGAGTGCGAAGTGAGGCTAATTTTTGAAAGTTTCAAGGAGTAGCCTTGCAACAGTCACACATTTGCAAGAGTCTAAAATTTCCACAAATCATCTTACCTTTCCCAGGAACAACAAAGGAGCATGAAAATGTGCACTTCTTGCATTGTTAGAGTATAATAAAGCTCAAACCATTGTAAATTCTAAATATTTCATGTCCACATTTTGTTTGCCGGAACTACTTCTAGACTTCCTGATTAATCCTCATGCAAGTTTTGTGACTACACCAAGTGGCATGGATTATCACTTGTATGTTTTATCTATTACAGTGTAATTATCATGATAGATACATGATAGAGGCTTTATGAATGATAAACAATGGAAACATGAATGAAGATAACTCTGGACTAAAAAATAGTTCCAGGAAACAAAATGGTGGACATGAAATATTTAGAATTCACAATGGTTTGAGCTTTATTATACTCTAACAATGCAAGAAGTACACATTTTCGTGCTCCTTCGTTGTTCCTTGGTAAGGTAAGACTATATCTAGAAATTTTGAATTCTTGCAAATGTGTGACTGTTGCAAGGCTACTCCTTGAAACTTTCAAAAAATAGCCTCACTTCGCACTCTTCATGCTAGCTTTGGGGATCCATGCACCTCCAATTCATAGTTTGGAAAAATGCGTTTATGTGTGATGTTAACTTTGACATGTTTCATTAGTCAAGATACACAATTCATATACAAGGTAAACAGATTTTAAAAACATGTGTCTTTATCAAAAAAATATTGCAGTCATTTTTTGTACTTTTTATTTAATATAGCGTCGCCTTAATTTCTCGTTTATTATAAGAATGTTCACCTTGAAAATTGGTGAATATGTTGAAGAGATGTTCATCTTAAACTAGAAGCAAAAATATTTGTATAAGGCGGGTACAAGTTGATATAAAATAATGAAATGTTCAGACTCACCGAAACTTCAGGATGTGTTCATAAGTAGATCGCGAAATCAATGTCAAGTACGTTTGAGTTCACGAGATCCAAACGAGATATGCAAATTTTGAACTTTGACAACACATGACCACTTGATTACCTCGGCCTTCTTCATGAATATTTCCGCTCTATTTACTATAAATGAAGAAAATTAATCGGGATAATGATAATAAATGACTAGATCTAATAAATTCCCGCACAAATGGAATTTATCAATACGCTTCCGTAATGTTGCTCCCGCTCCACGTGTTATTTGTTTACAAATAGACTGACGTCACTGGCTAAATCTCGTTTATCGTGAGAATTGGCATTGCCAAAATGGCTTGACCTAATCAATGGCTTCGCTACAAGAAGCGTCTGTACATTTTATGAATATCTTCAGTAAGAGGACAATATACGAAAAAATAATATTGTGAGTTCTTCATAAGGTAATCATTTTATCATTAAACAAACTTATTTGTAACATTTATACAACACCACATTTTACAATAGGTGACTTACAGTCTGAATATTTATTCAGACGAAGGATACAGTCTATGGTCAGAATGGTAGAGTATAACAAGACAATTAAAATGAGGTATAATTTGTCTCATAATTTTCTGAAGTTTCGTCATCTATGGGCATTACAGCCATAAATCTTTACACTTCCTGAATTTTTTGTTTCAAATAAAAAATTTTAAAAAATCGAAAATATAAACAAAACCTAGATTTTCTCAACGCCTGCGATTATCTTTAACAGGCGACTTTGTATTCTACGAATATACAGGGTGGTCCAAAAAAAAGTGAACCCCTGCAACTGGCCATATTTCCCTTATTACTTGCAGGAATTATTTTTTATTTTCACATGTTGTAGAGGAAGGTCTAAAATTTATGTTGGTATCATACATTTTTCTTAGTCTTGAAATTTGCAGAAATTATAAGCCCTAACCAAACATTACTGAAAATGGACAAATTGTGATTTTCAACATCCGTGATTCTTCAACCCTTTAACACCTTTCCCCCGAGAATTTTTTAAGCTGCAGTCTTAAAGAACTAATATTTTCTGACTTTGTTCAATCTTAAATCTTGCACATTATGGCTTAAAACTAGCATCCTACATTTGTTAGTTGCAAAGTTATTGTGATCCAAAGAGATGTGCTAAGCTTCCACAGACGAAAACATTTTCCATTGAAATCATGAACATACCCCTATATGATCTTGAAATGTCAATATCTTCATAAATCATGGACCAATTCTAATGATATATGGCTCAAAACATTGATAATTGGATTTTCTTTTGATTTTTTAAAGATATTTGATGAAGGGGTTATCTGATTCCTGGTCACGGGGGGCAACTTCCTTCCATAAGAGACCCCCCTCTAACTGTTGGTGAAGGTAACATACCCCTGAACTGTTGAACAGTTAAAAATGCTTCAAAATGATCAATGAAAGTGTGAAATGTGTTTTCTACTTGAATAGTGTCCCTTTTGTCATATGGTAGGATTTTAAACTTGTATCTATAACTGAAAGCTGTTTAAGATCATCCAATGTGTTTCAACAATTTCCGTGAATCACATTTGTAAACTTTTGTACAATATCTAATTTCCAGGCATGTTTGTTAAACGCTTGTAATTTCTTCAAAATTTAAGACTGAGAATAAATTATGGTATCAACCAAAATTTTAGACCTTTCTCTACAACATGTGATAACATGAGCCAATTCATGCATGTATTAAGAAAATTGTAGCCTGTTGCAGGGGTTCACTTTTTTTTGGACCACCCTGTACATTGTTTTCAATCTTTGCGACTTGAAATGAGCTATCATAAATCCACAAAACACACTTATAAAAGGCTAAAATAAAAGTGTTACACCTACCAAGTCGGTCCACCATTTTGTTTTTTACTGAACAAATCACGTGACCTCAGTTTGCTTGGTAATTTTTGTTCTTATGTTCAGTTTTTCATCCTAAATATATGAATTACAATATGTTATAAATTCTCAATTATCCTAATAATTCACAGATGAAACTCTTTGTTGTTTAAATCAGAGATATGAATCATTATTCTAAACCGGAAATCACATGATCTCCGAGACTGTCATTGAAAAAAGAAGGAGGACTTATTTTTACAAAATTTCTGACCAATTTCTTCTAAATTCTCGACATGCCTATCTGTGGACCAAAGTGTTCGATATGCTGGATCATTCTCAGTGTATGGGGTATCATAATGCTGGTAAGTTTGGCTTCTTATTGACGTAAACAACTGATTATAAGCAAAATAATTTGTGATCAAAAATACTGAAGAAATAAAAAAACGGAGTGGCTCCAGGACCGACAGTTGTCGGTACTGGAGACAGTCCAGGGGTATTTGCTGGGGTACCGACAATTGTCGGCACTCTATTGTCAACTAGTAGTGCCAGATAGAGAACCACGCAAGTGGCTGCTACGTGTTTTTGCTAGAGAGCCGACAATTTCATAAATAAATCCAATACTTTTACAGTTGGGGACAAAAATAAATGACAGGTCGATTTTCGATCACCATTTCCTAATTCACTGGTGATCCACTCGATTACGCTGGTTACCAAAACGAATCGTTTTGGTAACAAAATGTCGGAACGTCGAAGGTACGATTTTTCTTTTTTCCTTATATCACGCGTTGTAGGCAGAATCCCCACGACTTTTTTTCTCACAAACGTATATCAGTATCATATGTTATAGAAAATGTACATGTTTGCGAAAAAATGGCTCAGAAGACAACAGAATCGTCGATTTAATTCGTCACTTAAGTTACATAAACGGTTTGGGTTAAAAGTGCAGATCTAACCGTTTTTCGAAAAACCGTTTATGTAACTTAAGTGAGTAATTAAATCGACGATGCTGTTGTCTTCTGAACTATTTGTTCGCAAATATGTACATTTTCTTAAGCATATGATGCTGATACACGTTTGTGATAAAAACATCGTGGGAATTCTGCCTAAAACGCATGATATAAGGAAAAAAGAAAAATCGTACCTTCGACGTTCCGACATTTTGTTACCAAAACGATTCGTTTTGGTAACCAGCGTAATCGAGTGGATCACCAGTGTAATTATGGTGGTCTGAAAGCCCATAATTTCAAATATTGTCTAGATACATATCCCTTAAGGTGCTATGGAAGTTAACAGGAAATGACAAAACAGGAAGTGACAATTTTTTTTGCATTTTTGGACATTTTTTGAACAAAGATAACAGAGTTCTGGTTTGACCTCCAGTCAATTTAACTAGTTCCAAATACCATTTACAGGACCAGCATCACAATGTTCATGGTCAGAATGACCCTAAACATGATGAAATAACCTTTTAGCCCTTTGAAAATGTGACTGAAAAATAGCTAAAAGTATGAGCGTAGGGAAGGTCACTGAACAGAATCTTTTAAATTTTTCAGAAAATGTGCCCAATATATTGCTGTAAATGATACAATCTTTGAAAATTTGATATCATTCATAGGAAAAGAAAAAAAATGAAAAAAATGATTTGAAAAGCGATCTATTATCCTTTTTATGATCGCCATTTTTGTTTAAGACAATTTTCTAAAATTTCAAAGATTGTATCAGTTAGAGCATTATATTGGGCACATTTTCTGAAAAATTCAAAAGATTCTGTTCAGTGACCTTCCCTACGCTCCTACTTTTAGCTTTTTTTCAGTCACACTTTTAAAGGGCTAAAAAGTTTATTTCATCATGTTTAGGGTCATTCTGACCATGCGCATTGTGATCCTGGTCATGTAAATGATATGTGGAAATAGTTAAATTGACTGGAGGTCAAACCAAAACTCTGTTATCTTTGTTCAAAAAATGTCCAAAAATGCAAAAAAAAATTTCACTTCCTGTTTCGTCATTTCCTGTTAACTTCCATGGCACCTTAAAATTTGTTTATCTTACATTTTGTATAATCTCATCCACTGATTTATGGCCTCTTGTAAATTCTCTTATTTTTAACATGGGAAATCCTCACTTCAGCAAATCCACCTGTCATTTATTTATGTCCCCAACTGTACTTCTTGAAATAACATCATCACTGGTAGCCGAATGGTTAGCGAGCACGACTCTAACACACCCGGTCCCGAGTTCGAATCCCGGCCCGACTTTTTTTTTTCTTTTTTGGGGGGGGGGCATAGTGCTTCTTTTGCAGTATGGAATCGTACAGGCATTAACTTGTAGTGAGCCATAATTTATTTCGACAAAAATTGATTCAACTTCCATCAAAATTGTCCTACAAGCTTCAATTAAAAAACATTTTAAAGCTCTTTTCTTGTTCTATCTAATGGGTCGATAAATACAGTTAGGGGAGGGGATGCTTTCGCCCCCGTCGCTCTCTACCCTTACTACGCCATGGCACAGGAGAAATATCTCATTTGGAATATATCACTGTTTACTTTGCGTTTGGTAGCTCTCTCATGCGAGATGGACTCGTGGCCATAACTAAGGGAGCCAAATGCAACTTCCATCAAAAATTGTGCTATAAGGTATGAGTACCGTAATCCAACACCAAATTCGAAAATTCATAACAATACTTTGCACATATGGCGTTCGTGACCAACTATGAAACGCTTACCCCCCATAGTGTTATATATCAAAATGCACCTGTCCATATAGCGGTTCGATTGACCTACATCAAATTATAGGGAGTCAGGTTACTTTTTGAGATATCAGCGTCCGTTTATTGTAACTCCCGTTTGCTACCACTTCCTCAATTCTGATATGACGGGCAAACGCGTAGTAAACATGCTCACGTTCGGAACTATTTTGACCTACATCACTATTTTCGTAATTCAAATGAAAGTTGAACTCCTCTTTATTTTGACACCAAAAAGTGGCATACTAGGTACCCTAGAAGCCAACTATGGGTTATTTAGAACGATACCACAGGTTTTTAAATGGACTATATAGTCATACCTTTTGGCGGATGGATATGGAACCTCATACCATAAGCTTCAAATAAAAAACATTCTAGCTATTTTCTTCTATCTAATGGATAGCAAACGCCCCTTTCTACGCCTGATCGGCTCAGGAGAAATATCCTGTCTGTTTAGAATATATATAGCCGTTTACTCTACATTAATAGCTCTCTAACGTCTTACTTGTTCATGTTTTTTATTGGGCCTTTCAACGTTTACTACCATTCCCTGTTCCCGGGCTACCATTTTTTGACCTGGGTTTGGTAATCCCCGGCTAACCGGGGCTTATGCCCTCCCCGGGTTTTGCACTTGTTCCCAAAATATCCGTATGATGTCTGGAATATTCCCCCGCGCATTGCGCATGCGCCAGAAAATTCGAAAATCAATATTTGTCGGTCCTCTAGCGTGTAAACACAGCATATCTCCCGTACCGACAATTTATTTGTCGGTCCTCTAGCGTGCCACCACATCAGAGTCTAGAGTACCGACAATTGTCGGTACTCTAGCCTTTACGATAAAGAAAATATTGAAATTGAAAATAGGCCTCTCCAGCCACGGTTCGCGAGCCAGATCAAGTCCCAATAGGTGGTAGACTCAATAAAATATGACCCTAAAATATGACCCTCGTATGGACCTCCATCACTCATGCATTGAGTGATCAATATTTACTCTGTAATCTCCACAGGGGCTTGTCTGGAGGGTCGGGCAAGCCCTCCGATGAGTTAAAAATAATTCTTTTTTTTCTGGTTATTAAGAGTATACAAAGGGTGGCCGATGTTGATGCTTCCTGAAATTTGTAGAAAATGATTGTTAGATATATCCAGTAAAAATATATGGAATCCTTTCAATAATCGACATGCTGATTCAAACAACACTACAGAGTAAAGTTACCCAAAATGGTAGAAATCCATCTACTAGTTGCTGAGAAATCTGAAGAATATGTAAAGAAGTGATTAAAATGAAAAAACGACATTTTTCACCTCAAAATTTTTAGCTCCAGAGTCGATTTCTTCCTCAAGCTACGTCCACTGTTAAAAATTGGTAGTTCCTAGAGTTCTTTGTTTCCGTAGGTTCATTCCCGTATATTATTTTTAACGAAGGACAGCCTATAACGACTGCTATATGCAAAAAAAAGATGCATGAAATTATCGTTTCGAAACTGAAAGTTGAAAAATGACCGACTATCCCATGTTCTGTATCCATGAAAACATGATAAATACATGTACTTGTTCAGTGTTCATTACATTTTTATTGTATTTTCAGGGCTTCCTTGGACTTTTTGCACGAATTAATGCCCCAGCCCTGAGTGAAGACATCCCATTTGATGAGGGGCAGTTTCAAAAGGAAGGCTACTCTTATATTACTGCGCAATATAGACAGACTTCCAACAATTGTTTTGTAGCAGCAGGAGCCTACGTTGCTGTACTTGTGTTTGCCTTCATTCAGTATAGATTAAATGAGAGGGCTAGCTACATTCAGTCATAAATCAACACTTTGACAATGAACAACCGCATCATGCAGCTCTTTACATTACCAAGACTTCAACATCTACAACTTAAACCAAGAAATATTTTCAAAAAAATTGACATGATATGTAGTAATCAGAATCCATTCAGGTTATCAAGAAAATAAACTAGTAAAGGAAAATTAACAAAACAGGCTTATCATCTAGTTGGATGGTCAGATGATATCCATAGGAACATGATACTCTCACTTTGTGATACTCTAATGACTATCATGCTACATTCCAGTTTCATCATAATCAGCTGATCATAATATAAAAAAAACATTAAGTTTTTTGGTCCAGATCTACAATATTACTTTATAATTGATTCCCCAAATTGTAAATATTGATTTACATGTAACATACATTATATGTACTAATACATGTGTTGGCTGAAAATGATAGTTCACCTAGTGTAGATAAAACTAGACAATGGAGTTAGACTGCAAATATATTTATATCAATTATACATATACAAGCAAATAGAAAGTACATTCATGGCTAGAAAGTGGAGAAAGCTACCCTAGAAAATAAGAGTCCGAGATTGTAGTATTTCTTTATGAGTTGCAATGTGGTCATTATCATGGCCACCAAGTGACAATTTAGCCTGAGATATATGTGTAGATAAACTTTAAAATGTGCAATAATTTGTTATATAGTATCATGTGTAAATACTTACGATAAATGAATAAATAGCATTTAGGAAGTTGTACAATTATTAAGCAAATATGTTGTAAAAATACCAGTTTTCAAACAAATGTAGATTACAACATTTTACTTGGTAAGAGTAAATTGCTTTAATTTGATTATTTTCCAAATTGAGCCAGATGGGCAATTTAAATCTCTTTTAGTTTTTGACATGTAATGGTCCTATGGTCTCAGACATACTTTCACAAATCTTTGCTTCACTGGATATGACCATGGGAACACAAAATGTCAAAATTAAACAAAATAAGAGTTTATCTTCTTCCTAATGAAATACATTTACATTTTCCAGCAGAAGATTTGTTTTGATCTGACCATGAAGTTGGCATATACATGATACAATTCTCATGTATAATCAGTTTCACTCAAATACAAAACATTTGAATACAAAACTTTAAGCAAACATCCTTTATGATTTTTTAAGATTCTGAAAACTGTCCAGTTAGTTCATGCTTTCGAATAGTGCTATATAATTTGATGAGTTGAACATATTACATTAATGTGAAACTTAAAATGTATTTTAGACATAATTATGTAATTATTCTGAACATACGTCCTCTACAGTCATCAAAGTCTATTATCACAGGTCTCCCCAGTATTAATAAGCAACCAGGTGGTTTATCCTGTTGAAAATTGGGAAATAACATACCACCCTGTTGAAAATCTGTTCACACCCTAAAATAATGAAATAATGTGATATTTTTACGAAAGCAGGTAAAACTAGGATTAAGCACACTGGTGGTTTAAAAAATCTTGAGAGATAACTAATTATTGTGATCATGAATAGTTAAATACTGTATCAAGTTGTACAATATGCATATAATTGTGAGTAAATAAAAGGTGTACATAAAATTATTAAGATCAAATATAAACTGTTGTGTTAAAAGTAATGGATGTAATGTAAAATGTACATGTAATGTAAATTAATGTAAATATTTTAAAGAAGTTAATTTGTGGTAGTGTTGTGTCAATACACATCCTTAAAATTGCAGAAAGTTCAAGTCATGTTCATCACATTTGGGACTCATGTTCTAGCAAAGGAATTTCTCTTATTTTCATCAAATTCACCTACGATGCATTACTATACAATAGAGGGATGCAGTTACACGTTTTTTGGGAGAATATGAGTGTCTTTCCCTTTAAATCTCTTTATTCAGGGGACACACACCTTATACTGTTTACCATTGAGCAAAGCAAGAGAATAATCTTTCTTCAAGTTTTACATTCTTCAAAATAGTGTCCTTTCTATTATGTCTTTATGATTGCAAATGTTCATCAGATTTTATAGAGATTTGTAAAAACACTATTTCATTTATTCCTATTGTAGATAATACCTTGAATGGTTTTAACCATATAGAGGCACCAAAGCAGAATGAGTAGACTCTCTTTGGCTTGGACTCTATTGCTTTTGGAATATTGCAATTTTTTCGAGAACAATAATTTAAGATTGGTTGTCTTTTTCTGTAGATTGCAATAAGTGTGAAAGATGGCATATTTCATCATAAGGCCGTATTCAATTCTTTATAAACAAGTAAATAGCAAAGGCATTAAAAGATGGCATGTTGGGGATAAACCAGTAATACACCGAGATGTTTCTACCGGACTCTTGATTTCAAATGCATTTTATTTTTGAATGCCATTGTAAAGTTTCAAACTGGTGTATTATTTGTCCATTTTAATAACAATTCGAAAGGATGCTTTGCACCCTATGCAGACAGAGCCTGTGGGAAATATTGGGTGCGGCGCAAATGAGCGGAGGGTGCGGAGCTAACGGTCATTTTTGAATTTAAAATTGGGATATTTCTGAAACTAAGCCGTTTTGGGACTTCAAATATACCAAGATATGTGTATTTGACACCAAATATCAATAATATTGTGAAAATAGTAGTGCAATTCATTTTATAGCGACGCAGTATGCCTTAAACATTTCCCAGGCCTATATATTTTGAGACTATCCTTTTAATACTGCGTCCCCAGCATTCATAAAAAATGGTGTTCAAGATACACTACCCATGCAAATTATTTTTGCATCTTGGAAGCCAGGCAGTATCTGTGTGATTTTATAAAAATTCGGAAATGTTCTTCAGATATGAGCCCCTCTAAATATTGGGTGCGGAGCCAAGGAGGATTGGAAGCCAGGGTTCCAACTCGATATTCTTTAATCTCCACGCATGCGTCATTTGCTATTCGTGTCTGTATAATTTGTACGACTGCATGGAGAATGACCCGATACTCTCCAACAAAGCTATCGCTAGGTGATTGTTTTGCAGAATATCGGTGTTGCATTCTGGGAGCCAATCCTCCTTGGTGCGGAGCTACGTTTATGGAGCTGCTCCGCACCCAATATTTAGAGGGGGCTCATATCTGAAAAAAATTCCGAATTTTTATAAAATCACACAGATACTGCCTGGCTTCCAAGATGCAAAAATAATTTGTATAGATAGTGCACCTTGAACACCATTTTTTATGAATGCTGGGGACTCAGTATTAAAAGGATAATTTCAAAATATATAGGTCTGGGAAAGGTTTAAGGCACACTGCGTCGCTATAGAATGAATTGCGCTACTATTTTCACAATATTATTGATATTTGGTGTCAAATACACATATCTTGGTATATTTGAAGTCCCAAAACGGCTTAGTTTCAGAAATATCCCAAATTTAAATTCAAAAATAACCGTTAGCTCCGCACCCTCCGCTCATTTGCTCCGCACCCAATATTTCCCACAGGCTCTGTCTGCATAGGGTGCTTTGGAAGCATTAATTGGGATGGCCACATTATGTGTTTCATCATGTCAGATAAATAGAATTACAGATGGGCATTTGTCTAGAATTATGGTCCCCTCGAGATAAGATATCCCCTTCGTCTGGCAAAAACAATTGAAATGGGAACATTAAACCCCGGGGTATTAATATTACGCGTTCCCGTACGAGCTCGTACGTTACCTTAAAAAGTGTTGCCTAATCCCCACTTCCTAATATGACATCTTGAGTACATGTATCATTGATCCGTAGGTCTCGGCAAAATGCTCATTTGTTTTGTAAGTCCGCCAACAATTCTTTGAATCCCATACCTAAATCTTTAGCAAAGCCTCATAGACCAAAACCGAATTTTGGTGCTTTAAATTTGTAAATTCTTATAAAGTTCAGTACTAGTTCGGGCTACTAATTTAAATAGTAGGAGATGGATATGAACTGTTTTATTTCATTTCCACTCTCAGATATCATTTAATCAGTAGCTAGCGGAGTTAGCTTTACCTTCTTTATGTTCAAGTTTCAGATTCAGTTTTTCTCTCATCTTTCGGATATCATTAACCAGTGCAGAGGGTTGAAAGATACTGTGGGTACTGAATGTGGGCCCAGTGATTTTCCTTTTAAACAATATTCTGGATTTCAAGCAACAGCAAGATTAAGAAATAGAAAAAAACAATTCGTGCTTTAATAAATGTTTTTACTGAGCGATTATTACAACGTGAGAATTACTTTGAACTCCACTTAAAAGAAATGTTTAATAAATAGATAAAAGTGATATAACTGTCAATTTCTTTTGATTATTGCTTGATCGTTTTATAATATCAATTGCGGGGGTGGGGTTTGTGAACATTTCAATACGACGCATTTTTTCTTCATCCTGAATATGACACGATTGGAAATGGGGAAATAAACATTGTTGATAGTTTTACTCTCATTTAATAATGACCTGTATTTGTGATCTTATCTTAATGTTGTAGTTTAGCAAAAATAATAGAACATATTGTTGACGGTTTAAGTAGTTGCATTTTACCAAATGAATATATTTTTATTAATTACAGCGCAGGGTAATTTGCCGATAATGATATTGTAAATAGCAAGAAAGGAGATATAAACCTCTCATCACTGTGATATGTTGCTGATATACGTCTTTATTTGAAGCACTGACCAATGATCAGATGACGGTGTTAGATTGCCAGAAGAGTTCTGGCAAAGCTTACTTTCATTTCAACTATGAATCACTGAGTTTCTCAAAATATTAATGAAAATGGAAAATTTCCTTTTAATTTAGCTATTGAGTTTTGGTAGCTTGCTAATAGTATCGGAAAGGCATTGAAAACAAGAAACCAGGCTATATTTCCTCTGTTCTAAGTCAATAATTCTATCTGATATATAGGCGACGGACCTCATTTCACATAAAGTAGAACATTTCGATTTATAGTTCATTTCCAGCGAAAATGGATATAGAGAAATCCAGCTATAGATTACCACTGTTTGAAAGATGAATAGTTCTTTATTACACAGGGCATTAACAAGGTAAAAACACATGTTATTTCTGCGTTCCGATAAACCTTACTAGCCCGGGGCCGGATGAATTCACGAGTGGTGAAGGAAAGAGAATACAAGAAAACACGACCTTAGATAAAGTAAAACATCTTTGATAAAAGGTGTGAGGATGCTGAAATGATCCGGAACAGATACCGACGCTCGGTCTTAAATCTTTCTCTGATTATAAAAGGATGATTTAGGTCCCGTATCACGTGTCTATATCACTGTTCTGAGTTAGTAGTTGGAAAAATGCGGGTATTGGCTCAGCAGATCACAGAGAAGAGCGGATCCCTAGCAGATCTGTTTCTACAGCAGCGAAAGCAATACTAGGAATCAAATGCGCTATGTCTGATTTCACAAGTTTTGCTTTGTTTGAAAAAAGCTTAAGATCCCAAGGATTAAGTATTCGCAGATAATTTGGATAAATACACTTATAGAACACAAACCAACTCCAAGTCCTAACATATGTGTTTAACATCTAGGATGTGATATTGGCAAATCGTGTGGATTATTTAGCGCAGAAAAAGCTAACTTGAAATTAAATCAGTTTGAGTTGCCAATCGGCCACTACCGAGAGCTAAGGCTTGTTGATGGAAGAATTGCAATTGATTCTTAACGACATGGAAACACGATAGACTTGTAAAAGAAGTCTTGTTTCATCTAAGGCATGATGGCTACTCTGGGTCATTTAAAAAACAGAAATACAAAAAAGAAATCGAGTCCGCAGAATCAGTTACAGGATAAGACACTATATGAAACGCTATAGATTCGAGAAACTGAGTTTCAACTGCAACATAAAAAAGCTTAGTAACTTTCAATTATGATGTCAATTTACTATATTTTGACTTTCCTTGGAGTTTTATTCCTGGGATTAAGCAAAGGGGACGATGTTCAAAAGTTGTACCTGGCTGGACTATTCCCCCTATCCAAGGAGGCAGGTGACATAGGACTCGGAGTCCTCCCAGCTGTACAAATGGCTATCGAACAAGTCAATGCAAATCGGACATTACTTCCTGGTTACGAGTTGGAGGTGATTGTCGAGGACACCCAGGTGAGTGAACAGTTAAACTTGGAAATTCTCAAAGTTGAGCAAACAAGCCTTTGTTATATTTTTTATCCAATTATGCTTTTTATAATGTAAATTAGATATCGTGATTTTGCTTTGAGAGACGTTTAAGTTGTATATTTACATTCGGCCTGCATGTTTTCAAATTGAAAATCTGTTTTTGTAACAAAACTGTTTGTGTTATGCAACGGATTTATAAACATCTTGCCCACATCAACAATGATATAATTTGTGTTTTTGTTTATGGTATGAACACGAGGTGTGTCATTTCTCATATCAACAATTATGCGTTGCTGCACGCGTCTTTATACGAGTGGTGCTTTGGCTCGACATGACATGACGCCGCTTCGGATCCACATGACATGACGCCGCTTCGGATCCACATGACATCCACATTTTTCTCAGTGTGACTATTCAATACAGAGGTTTGATTATCTCATTGTGCTTTTACGTCAACGTATTAATAAAGCAATAAAATATAATTTATAGTTAGGATGTGGTTATATTTTATATACATATGCATATCATGTCGTGCAAACGTTGTTATCGTCATGGCTGGTATAACATGTGTATGTTAATGTCGGGTATAACCTACTTAGAGTCAATAACAAAGTTACGATATTGTTGGGAGTGTAGGTCGTCCAATGGATTTGGCGCAATTCGATTTGAAAAATCTGAGAAATGACTGGGTATACGTGGGATATTCGCCGTGATATTAGCACTCGGAACACAAATGAAAATTAAATGGAATATAAGGCGATGGAAAAATGCGCCAGCTTTCAATAATCGAATTCCCTTGGAATAAAAAGTTAACGGCGGATCCATAGGATGTCAAGCAATTCTCACTAGAGGCTATCATTTTGTCGTACTCACTGCGAGGTGTTGGTTCAATACCGAACGGGATAATTTGATCACTTAGGGGTCTGGATTCCTATAGTTGAGAATTATATTGATATTTTGATTTATGTGTACTTATAGTATGTGACATCGGTCGGTCTATACTAACAGGAATTCAATACTCGTATAGGAGATAATGTAAATTGTCATAAGAGCCGGTAATAATTAAGGCTAATCATAAGTAAATACTCGCGCCCCATAACAGTTTGTAATATACAATAAAAGTCCGGCCATTTATTGTGATTATTAATCAGAATCAACAACTTATTGGGTTTGATCATTTGGCACTACCTTCTCCAGTTCCCACTGACTCTAGTAGAACATATACTGCAAACAATAATTTAATTAAAGACGCAGACCGATCCTGTTCGATCTCAGTTATAAAGCAACGTTATGTAGATGGGGAAGCAATTCTCGAGTACAGCAAAATATGCAACTTAAGTATTTTAGCAATATTTTTGGCAAACACCTTTAGGGTGATTACCGTTTACACCTGCTTAATTAATAAGAGAATATTTTGTAAACACGACGAGCAAATCTTCAAACATGTATTCTTACCAGGAGTAAACCTTTATCAAGAATCACTGCGTTTCTGCCCCGTGTCTGCTTTTTCCACATAGGGCAACTAAATACCTCTCAAAACGTGTCAAGCCCTCCGATTGTACTTCTTATACGAGAATCTAGAAAGACTTATTGATTAATACAAACGTATTTTGGATCACCTTGACTTTTCATTTGCATTTATAAGCGTTTCTTTGAATGGGGTTTCCCACCAACATCTATCGCAAGTTGTGAAAGGCAATTATCAACTATACAGTGAATTTTATCACCTTTGTCTACTTACGTAGATACTGCGGTTATATAATAGCTTCGTAAATCTGCATGGAATGTTAAACATACGATAAATTTTTATTGTACGTCTATACGTTTGTTTGTTGTTTTTTGTATTTTGAAGTTATTTGTGATGTCATGAAGAGACACTTTTATATTATTGTTTGCTAAAAGAAACGCATACTTGTCGGTGAAAAACTATTTTAAAAGAATATTTCATTTTCTCTTTGCGATTGATATTGTGTGTTAGTATTAACAAAAAAAAACATTAAAAACATTCGTCGATTCGCTGATATTACACATAACCCCTACCCTTTGCATTCGTTTGACTTCACTTCTTAAAAGAGAGCTTCGTCTTGTAGTTTAACTAGACTCTGCACGCAGGGTACATAACCCCTTGCCTTTGCCAAGATGTCGTCGAACAAAGTCACGTATGGTTTAACACCTCTGTCCCAGCCTGAGGCCCGGGTATACTGTCATTAATAAAAAACAAAAACAGTCTTATTCTTATCCATTAAGCTTATAAAAAAAATCAGTCTTATTCTTATACATGTAAGTAATCTCTCAGTATAATATGCATGTATACACCACGCATTATCTGTACACAAGGGGAGATTTTAAACATTTTTGACGTATTCCTGGGCCTCAGGTCCCAGCTATCTTTGTAATTGAAATATATGTAGTTAAGAACAGAATCATGACTTCACACATAATCTGGAAATACTATTCCACGATAGGATGAAAAGTCCAACAAGTCATATTGAAAATAGAGGCACCTTTGCCACGGGCGGTCACATTTATGATCAAACTAATTACAGAATTCAGAAAAAGAGAGGTTGATTCTCACATTGTTAATCCCATATATCCTACGCCTATTGTATGAATAGAAACAGAAATTCTCGCAATGAAATGCATATTAAAAACGCTCCACATAAAGTGTTAAGTGGAATAATCTCCTCATCATTCATTTAGTGACAAGATGCATTTACGGCGTTCCCAAAACAATCACAGAAGCTGACAGTAATACTGTATCAGTAATATTCTCTCGTTACCTTTCATAAATGTTTCATTCATATCAGTTTAATTGATTTGTGTAGCCTATATTGTACTTAAATAATACTGGGAGGTGCTGAGATATGACTACGTTCCCGGGGGAAGATATTCGAATTCAACAAAACCCATTTTCTAGGAAGTACATGTAGATGGGATAGAAGCAATCTTTTGATATCTACGCCAATGTTCCCCTTACAACTTTAATTACTCAGATGCGACTAGGTTGTTACCAGTTTCGCCACCAGGTTGCTGATTCAGGTTAATTAACATGAGTCCCTTGACATGAGTCATAGCAGATATGAGAAAGTTCCCTTAAACTTGAATATTATCAGTTTAAGTGGATCAATTTCCATATAATCCTATGTGTCTGGTACTGTACAAACGAAAATATGCCCAGTAAAAGAAAATATCATCTAAAGAGATATTTCACTTTTTGTGATTTTGTAACATGGGGTCTATGGGGAATCCCCTCGACCTCGAAGTCACATTTTCAAAGAAGATTGAATTTTCAAAGTTGGTAAATACTTTTTTAAACCACATTTCTCGATGCATTTTACATGTAGACTTCAAATATGTCATCCCTTAACCATATTTTGAATATTTAATGAAGTAAATCAAGTTTATTTCTACTCGCATCTTGTATATTGATCAAAAATATTTCCAGATTGATATTGCAAATTCGACATATTAATTTCTTTCATACTTATATTTTATGGATGGTATCCACTACTTTCAAAACAATTAACAAATGACATGTAAGTTGTTCCACTTGCCGAATGAACATGTCCTCATATCAGTCTTTTCAGGTCTTTTAGTTTATAATTGCTGTGGAAAAATATGAAGTTTCTTCATCTTAGCTGAGGACAAGGATTACTTTCAAGTAATCAAGAATCTTATTGTTAAGCTATTGATAATTTTTAGAGTGATTACTTGAACTATTCATTGGTCTAATTATCCCAGGCATTAATGATCCGATCAGAAATCAATTTTAGTTGGTTGTATTATAGGTCGACCAGGTGAATACAGAATTTGGTGATAATCACCCCTCCCTCTCTCCCTCCCTCAATTGGTATCGCGATCGATCTCTCCAAAAAGATGCATTTGAGATGAAAAAATAAATCCCTCTTATCGGGTCTAGGACTCTTCAAGTTCAGCGTCTCCTTACAACTTGTCAGAGTGGTTGAGGAGGACCTGAGGTTGTCGACATCGGATCGATTGTCGGCCGTTTCATAGTAGATAAGATTGGCAGAGTTCCGAAAAACTTAATAACTAGTTGTAATTAATTTGATATAAAATTCATGAACCAATATATTTCTATTGAACCCGGTTCGTATTTATTCCATCTTGACCTGAATATTTGTCCGTTTTGGTTATTTCATTGTGAAGACCTTTGATTAACTGTAACTCAGCTTTTGTTTGACCATGGACTTATAAAATTGGACTGGAAACTATTGACAATATAGTTTCGGCTAATTAGTATAATTATATAGTTGATGTACTTTCAAAAAGTTTGTCACTCTATGATCTCAGTGATATTACTTCATTTATTTATCCCAAAGATTACTCCCCGATTTCAACGATTATTTATTTTGGAACAGTAGGAGGGGTGATCAATAAGTAATGGACGCTTTTTACACAGATGCCTTTTATACACCAATCTCTTTTTTGCCAGTGATACATCATTCAATTAAATCAACTCTGAAAAGAAGACAATTTCTGTGAAGGAACTAGGTACAGGTACCGGCCGGGACCGACATAACGTCAATGTCACACATTCTGAAGCTAATTAGTTATTAATTAACATGCAATGCAGATGACTGCAGGTTGAACAAAACAAACCATGAAGGTCATGAATTATACTTTTTCGATACACCATCATTGATTTTGAATATGTTGTCATCACTATGTGACATTCATGCCACATTCATTCTACAAATTAGCATATAAATTCAAAATATAAATGTCGGTCCCATTAACATGTATTACATATTTTGTCTTCAAATCTTTACCCTTTGCATTCGTTTGACTTCACTTCTTAAAAGAGAGCTTGGTTAGTTTAACTAGACTCTGCACACAGGGTATCAAATCTTGAGAGATAGACAATTATTGATCACTAACCCCTCGTATACGTAAATGCATATATTTTTCTCCGTAGATTCCTTGGTGGAACAACATTATTCTTCATATATAATTAATTCATTATACTAAAATGTATTTTGCGTTATCTAAAAAGTGGCGACATATTGTCTCCAACATTTTGTGGCCATTGTTCGGCCGATGGTGTTCGCCGATCGGCGTCTGCAAAAAATAGCATTCGGCGATCGGCGTCCCGTAACAAATGACAGGTGGTAACATTTTGCATGTAAAAAGGGAGTTCACTGAGTTACCGTACTCTTGTATAATCTTAAAGCAAGATCACTTCAGATGAAAATTCGATATTTTGAGAACAACTATTACCAGTTGGGCAAATATTTATGCTTGCATGGTAGACATGACCAATAAACGCTAATTGGTTGTGAACATACCAATAAACCCGACTATAATTAGTTAGAATCTTTGCATCAATTCAAGCCACATGAGGCCCTACAATCTTTCATCTTTAATGCCAAATAAAAAATCTTTAACGTTTGCCTTCAGGCATTCCTAATTTCCTACAGATATTTGATTTATCACTGTTTAGTTCACAGCGTAAGTTACATTCTAAATGCGTTTTTTAGGTTTTTTGTTTTGTCACCATTTTTATGACGCACGTTTGGCGTTGGCGTTACCCTGTCAAGGAATGGTGATACCTTGCAAAACTGGTGGTTATAGATAAATAATTCTCAAATTGACTTGGCTCATATATTATACCTATATAATGAAAATCTTCAGAAATTAGGTTTGACTTATACAGGGAAGAACTACATGTATTTAATTGAAGCCTTCCGAAATTAGGCTAGATTCACAATGAACACCTATATAATTGAAGTATTCAGAAATTAGACTTGAGTTATACAGGGAACACCTATTTAATGGAACGATCTGTCGAAATTAGTCTAGTTTCAAACAGTGGCAACATATCATATGTGTAATTGTAATTTAGTTTGAACTTGAAAATAGACTAACAAACTAGACTAGAACTAACTTAGACATGTAATATGACTAATCGCACATGATACAAATGCATGTTTAATATTCACGTTCACGCGTTTAGGTTGTGAAAAACATTGCAAGCTTAAACTCCCCAATATCTGTTACCACGGTAACATAGCAATAACTTTATAATCCGAGAAGTACTCAGGTGTTGAAACTCTTATTCTAATACTTTGAGAAAACAGGCAGTGACATTGTGTCATGTCACCTCTTGTTTAGTTTGCAGTCATAAAATTCGATGGCTTCGATGAGATAAAACATGACCTAATATTCATTCTACAATTCAATTGCATGGTCCAATAAATAACATATCTGTCCACGTGGAACGTGGAACTGTAGCCAATCAAAGGTAGACAAATGAAGTGTTACTATAGTAACTTAACAAATTAAACCAATCCGTTTAACTTTGATTTATAAAAAAACTTGTATTTTCTGACTGCATTTACATGCAAATGCACATATAGACTTATCATCGCTATCTCATCTCTGGAATTACATTCGAAGATATCATTATTGATGTTATCTCGTTCCAATGCAGTAAGCAGACTTTCCCTGATCTTAGATATTGACTCGTTTCACAAACACTATTGACAACTTCGCAGTTAATACTCAATAACAGACGCCTTGCCCATTGGGATCGATCATGATTATGCAAGCTAATTTTTCAGCCGATTTTCTGCAATTATTCTTCTGAGATAATTAGTATTTGGATAGTTTTAGTATTGGTTCAAAAATATTTTCTTTGTTTATTCAAATGGAAGAGTGTTTACAAAAGAATGTATAAGATGCAGGGGGCTCAGCATTGTGTGTCCGTGAACCTTGTCCTTATATATTAGCCAATCTTTCAAATCTACATAATACCCTTACAAATTAAACCTCTGTTAAGCGGAGCTTGCCAGGTCATCAGTAAATCTCCCAGGTCATTTTTTGCCTTTTAGGATTTTACCATTTTATTTTGTCATTTGCAATTTTAGGCAATTGGTGCTTCAAAAATTCCAGCTTAACTGGAAATTGACATGCAGGGCTCAAAGACCATTTGAATTAATTTGCCATATATGCTACTGACTCATGGAACCAAATAGATCGTGTAGTTTAGTGAGACGAAAAGAAATCAATCATCAGTAACGGGAAACATCTTTCAAGCAATGCTCTGGTTCTTTAACTGTTTAAGACATAAATGTGCAGACCGAGTATGTTATCTAAATCTTTTTAATGGACATAGAAGTATTGAGTATATATTGTGAAACATCAAGCGGCGAGAGAGAAATCAACACCAATTGTGGAAACAACCAGCAGCTTGTAAATGATACTAACAGTTTACCCTGAGACCCAGAGCCTAGTAGAAGTATCTATACTCTGAGCAAGTGCATCGCAAACCAGTTTGATTTTGAAAACATTATTCTTTTGTAATCCAACATGGAGTTTGAGTGTGCGTGGATGAAGCGCTCTTTTTAGAATGATAGTTTTGAGGAAACATCAAAATTTGCCCCCTCCTCAAGCACTTGTCTTCAAGAAAAACTCAAATAAGAAATTTTACACAATTTGTAAAATCTGCGACAAAAACTTCTGTGACCACATGCTGCAATATACTATAGATTATGATAAACCTGCACACCCCGACCGCTGAGGTTGGTTATAAAAGGGAAGAAATTAAAGACCTACGTCGAACAAATGCGAGGGGTAGATAAACCAGAGACGCCATAGGTCAACTTAAATGCGAGCCATTATCGGAAGTATTGCAAAATCTACTTCGGGCATATTATGTCTTGATGATGGAAAGCAAGCAGGGTACCATTGGTAGACAGAAACACTATAAAACAGAACATGAAGTAATTAAGGGTATTAAACCAGTTCAAATGCCATTTCCAACATTTAAACATCTCAATTTTGCTGCCGGGGTTGTTTGTAAATGTATCTGGGAAAGACGAATGTAGCATTTATTGTCATTCTCTGTTTTCCATTGCAACTTAAGAAATGGCTGGCGAAACTACATCTTGGGTGAACTTGTGAAACGACTTAAGGCGGACTTGGGTAAGCCTGGTGAAACGACTTAAGGCGGACTTGGGTAAGCCTGGTGAAACGACTTAAGGTGGACTTGGGTAAGCCTGGTGAAACGACTTAAGGTGGACTAGGGTAAGCCTGGTGAAACGACTTAAGGTGGACTTGGGTAAGCCTGGTGAAACGACTTAAGGTGGACTTGGGTAAGCTTGGTGAAACGACTTAAGGTGGACTTGGGTAAGCTTGGCGAAACGACTAAAGGTGGACTTGGGTAAGCTTGGTGAAACGACTTAAGGTGGACTTGGGTAAGCTTGGTGAAACGACTTAAGGTGGACTTGGGTAAGCTTGGCGAAACGACTAAAGGTGGACTTGGGTAAGCTTGGTGAAACGACTTAAGGTGGACTTGGGTAAGCTTGGCGAAACGACTAAAGGTGGACTTGGGTAAGCTTGGTGAAACGACTAAAGGTGGACTTGGGTAAGCCTGGTGAAACGACTTAAGGTGGACTTGGGTAAGCCTGGTGAAACGACTTAAGGTGGACTAGGGTAAGCCTGGTGAAACGACTTAAGGTGGACTTGGGTAAGCCTGGTGAAACGACTAAAGGTGGACTTGGGTAAGCCTGATGAAACGATTAAAGGTGGACTTGGGTAAGCCTGGTGAAACGACTTAAGGTGGACTTGGGTAAGCCTCGTGAAACGACTGAAGTTGGACTTGGTTAAGCCTGGTGAAACGACTTAAGGTGGACTTGGGTAAACCTGGTGAAACGACTTAAGGTGGACTTGGGTAAGCCTGGTGAAACGACTTAAGGTGGACTTGGGTAAGCCTGGTGAAACGACTTAAGGTGGACTTGGGTAAGCCTGGTGAAACGACTTAAGGTGGACTTGGGTAAGCCTGGTGAAACGACTTAAGGTGGACTTGGGTAAGCCTGGTGAAACGACTTAAGGTGGACTTGGGTAAGCCTGGTGAAACGACTTAAGGTGGACTTGGGTAAGCCTGGTGAAACGACTTAAGGTGGACTTGGGTAAGCCTGGTGAAACGACTTAAGGTGGACTTGGGTAAGCCTGGTGAAACGACTTAAGGTGGACTTGGGTAAGCCTGGTGAAACGACTTAAGGTGGCATGGACTTGGGAAAGCCTGGTGAAACGACTGAAGTTGGACTTGGGTAAGCCTGGTGAAACGACTTAAGGTGGACTTGGGTAAGCCTGGTGAAACGACTGAAGTTGGACTTGGGTACGCCTGGTGAACGACAGCTTAGGTGAACTTGTGAAACGAAAGCCGGGTGAGCCTGGGGAAAATGATTATGTGATCTTGTGAAATGACTTTAAATGAAAAAAGAAAAAAGCGCAACCCGGGTGGTGAAACTGCAATTTAAGGTGGAGTTATGTTTTGGTACGACTTATGTCAGGTGGGCCTGGTGAAACGACAATTTTAGGTGCAATTGTTAGCACCTAAGATGGACCTATTAGCTGCCTTAAGCCGGATGGGCGTAGTGAAATGACAATGGACTTATGAGAAGAGTTAAGGTGGAGTTGTTAGACGACTTAAGATGGCCCGTGTTTGTGCATCAGATGGCAAACTTCTTTGTAAATGTTATCATTACAATTGTTAATCTAAGTAGAACTTATACTCGTCTTTCTTTAACGATACGGGTTCCTTTAATGTTTTGACATGAATTAATACTACTGAAAGTGACGGGTGGTGCAGGTTTGCACGGCGAGAGTTTATAATTACATGCATCATTCTCTATATGTTTCAAAGATAAAAAATAGGTTCCTAGCTAGACAAAGTAACAAAGTAGATCATGAGTCCAGATTATAATAAATATCAGTTTAATACATAAAAACAGAAGCCTGTTTTATATGTCTCTGTTTTCATTGAGTGTGTACGTAGTTAAGAAATCGACGTTTCTGACTCAAATAAACAATACGGGCCTTTCAAGTGAGTGCATGGGGATTGTTGAGGTACATCATCCTCATGGCAAAATGACAATAGGCTCAGTGCAAAATGATGTAGGTGGTATTGTATAGATGAACGAACGAACACAAATGTAAATGATCAATAACAAGTGATCAGTCATCAGAAAAAAGTTAAAGGTAAATTTGTATGTAAACGTACTAATTATGGACTCGAGTGTAGTATACCATGGATATTGCAATAGAATATTAGGCTATACACGAGTCATAATATTCTGTTTTTTGGAAATAATCTAATTAGCGTATTAAATAATTTATGATTGCAGTATCCCCATTATCCAATAGATGACCCATTTGTAAATGACAATTCTAATTAATCCATTGCTGGCATGGTACATTTATATAAACAAAAGGTGTTAAGGTCGATAGAGTATGGACTCTGATCTTTTGACAAAACACGCAAAGAGCACCTTCAAGTCGAGCCACCTTAAAGCTAGTGATGGTAGTATTTTGGTTCTGATACGCTTTCTTTCCGTACTAATCAATTTCAATCAAATAAGCTTATAATTTGTGGATCAGCTGTATCTCAAGCACTGTTCAATGTCCTTGTGTTCTAATTTATATACCCTTTAAGTTCATCTTAGGCTCAAGGGCGGATCTGGGAACCAACAAGGGGGGGGGGCAAATTTCAGATCTGAGAAAAAACTTTTGGGCCCCTTAAAAGGCCCAGTAATGACCAAAAAGGCCAACTTTTTGGGGCCTTAAGGCCTATTTTCCCAAAAAATTAGGGCCCAATTTTTTCTGGCCCCCTGCCCATACCCCCCCCCCCCAGATACGCCAGTGAGGCTGGGGAAGAAACATTCCATATTGGGCCAGGTGTAAAAGGGTAGGAGGTCCTCTCAAATTATGGTCCTACTCTCCATTGATTTATATGGTGACCTAAATACAACTACCCTTTCCCTCATTATCTTATACGCAATCAGGGCCAGAAAAGGCCGTTAAGAAAGGGGACCATAATCCCTAGGGGACCATCATTTCTTTCACACTGGGGTGTCTGTGTTTTGCATTTCCATCAGAATACGTTTCTCCTTAACATTGTCAAAGCAATTCAAAAAGAAATACATGGCGCTTATAATTTTTTCTGACTCACTTGAGTTAACATAGCCTTTTCTCCTTACGTATCATAATAATATTGTGTGAATAGACTAGTACTTCTAGTGGTTCATCCCTTATGTCCTTGGAAATAATATAATAGACTGTGTCTTTGAACTTGTTTGATCATGCATGCAACATCTGTGTTTGCAATAACCTTGAACATTCCTTTGAAGGAGTCATCTGCTGTTATGACAGATAGGTGGATAACCTACACTCCCTACAAAAGGTTTGGCAACTGCCCCCCCCCCTTTGGATACCGTAAACATGAACGGACTTTCACATGCTGTCCAATTTGGACTTCCGATTATCAAACTTATGGAGGGAGTGTAAGTCTGTTAGGAAACATATCATATCAAAAATAGCCAGTTAAACAACTATAGTGGCTTTTCTAACTTCTCGGTGTTTTATTTAAGGTAGGCTAGTGCAGTTTACAAGAGAAGAATTAGTTAATTTGTTACTTGTTAGGTTACTGATTATATTCAACCCACAAGGTACAGATATGCGCATGTATTTTAAATCAGTTGAAATTATTGCCCCCCGGGCAGCACTCGTTACGTTTGTATTGATTTCTATCTGGCACTGACTGTACAGCCGTGTAACCCGAATTAGATCACCATGTGAATCTGACATATCTAATCCAGTTACCGCATGGTCTTTTGTGGTGCAATTTAGTGATACATTCTTGTTAAGCAGTTGTGAAATCCAATGTATGGTACTGTATTTAGATACTCACTTTTTGTTAGAAAAACTATTTGGAGCTTTGATATTCTATATGTGAGAAAAGGTCGAAATCCAGTTGTTCCAGATGTTTTAGCTTGGTTGATTGTAAAACGCTTACTTCTAAGTTCTCAATTCGAATCTAGCACGATCAATAGGGTCAGCCGGGTGTAAAGAGATTAGTACACCCCCTCCCCAGTCAAAATCTTGAGTTAAGACATGGCCCAAACTGCAGAGAACTAATAATCCTAAAAGGTCATTATATAAATGTATGGGAACAAGAACAATTTAACACTAAAGTGTTTTTACAACGGTGTCAACATGAATATAGCCCGTTGTAAACGTATCTGTTGTCCATCAGTATTCAGTATATATACTTATGGTCCGAAGGAGCTGGGTTCCTAGGAGGCACGGTCCCCCGCACTGACGGATCCAGAAGTAAGCAAGCGAGTGGGGGGTAAATTTCCAATCAGAAAAAAATGTCCGCGCTTGCCAAAAATTGGACCCACATTTTGAAAAATATCTCTGAGTAGTAAACTCCCACTCAAGCATTAGATAAAGGGGGGCCCTAATAAACCAGATGCATTGGCAAAATTTTGTTCGATTTACATTGAAGGACTACGAGCCGAATTTTTCAGCTGCAAGAGTAGATAGCAATATCTTCGTCATGATTTACTTTACTCTTAGTATTCGACTTTTGTTTTGACTAAAGAGCAATGCATCAGATCAGCAGTAAGCGTTTCCGTCAAATGCGACATCATACTGCTATTTATGTTTTCTGAATTCCCCATTGATGAGAAACATATTCCTGGAGGCAGTTCAGTGAACAAAACGTCTACTTTCATCTTCTATTCAGTTATTTTATTTAATTTTCCATAATTATCTTATTCGACTAAATAAACGCCAAAACCAGAATGCGACCAACAGGTGCTCCACCCACCACCAATCGACGGTAATTTAAAGTACATTTCTGCAATGATTACACTTATACATTGAACTTTGTCAAAGGCACTGGCGGATCTGGGGGGGGGGGGGCTAGGGGCCCTTGGGCCAAAAAAGCCTTATCTACTGGGCCTTTTAAGGCCTTATTTTTTAATTTCAGGCCAAATTTTGAAGAAAATGGTCCTCAAATTTTCAGAACTTGGGTCCACGCAAGCGCGAAATTTTTTCCGAGACATACAAGTCTATCTGGTACAAGGCTGCCATACAAGCTGTTGGATAACAGGAAATCTACTAAGGTTAAAGATGTATTCACCTGCCTTGTTATTTATTAATTCCAAGTCATTATCTTGCATTTCATCTTTTCCAGGTGTACTCAGGTGAAGATTTTTATAAAAAATTCATCGTGACAGCAATCCATTTGTCATGACTTGTTTTTATATGGACATTGGCCAGCAGGATGCCTCATGTTAATTAGACCATTGGTATGCTGTGAAGGGGTATTCGATATCGTTAAACTAATTAGTAAAGAGAAACACTGAACTGGTAACATGTCCGTCTATAATACGATTTGTCTGAATTTGTTAAGCTAACAAGCAAATGGTGTTCCGTCCCTGCTCCATTAGACTCTTATGTGAAAGGAATAACAATCAGTTGCTTAACGTTTGTTTTACTGTCAAAAGCAAACGCTTAAATGTCGACAGGTAACGCCAGCCTGTTAGCTAATTGACTATAATTAATTGACTTTTACAAATTTAACTACAAAGCTAGCTGAGTTATTGCTTTATGTTAACAAAGTGAAATGTACAGTTTCTATGTTGCAAGTCACGATTATGTTAACACCAATGAGACACAGCGTGCCAAAGAACGCCACTTTAAAAAGTTATTAAAAGAGGAGAAAATTGCTAATAAAACAACGATTCATCAGTTCCACCGTGACCAAATAGTAAAACAGATCGTGTGCAACTTTACAACTCCAGATACTTGTAAGAAACACTCATCAAATAATCCGTTAAAGCAGCATTATTAACTTTGGAACAGAAAACCAGGATATAAAACCCCTTCAGAATTGGTTATGCTATTGAGCCATTATATTGATAATATTGTTAGCTATACACCAGAAAGAAAGTGATACCAAAATATTGACAAAACATCCAACACTTACGATGGTGTGGAATAGTTTCATGTCAGAGCACTTTAGAACTAATAAATCAGGAACGATCAACGCTGTCTTGATGTAAACGTCTGCATAGTTTTTCAGGGTCAAGATTGCAGTAAAAAATCCCATTGACGACCATTATAACGTTTCATTTCATAATATATTCATGGGCACAGATCTAGCTCAGCGAAACAGTGCCCAGTGTTCATTGGAGTCTTGTCTAGCTTGCCGTTACAAAATAAGCATACGGTGACCACACCGTTTTTGAGATAACTGAATCTGGAGAGAGCTACCACCGTAAAGCTACCTGTTTCAGAAAATTATTCTGCTCCACATAGTCTCAAAAATCACTCCGCCATCTCTAAAAATTCTGTTTCTAACCAAACTTGTAAATGTTTCCTGATAGATTAGTACTTACCCTATCGAGAATAAACCTTGATTCATTTATCAAACACTAGATGGCGCTGCGACGGGACAGAAAAGGAGAAAACGCTTTTTTATACAGAAAACCAAATAACCGCTAGTATCCCTACTCCGGACTATATTCTAATAATGTCATCTGGTAGCTTAACATAAATGGCAACGTTTCGAAAATTACTTTTACAACAACGTTAACAAATTTTTGGTTGAGGTATTTCTGGAAACATTTAGTAATGTCTAACTTGCAATTGAATCAGTTTCTTTTTCATAAAAAATTTCAATTTCCTGAAATTTGTTGTTACTTGACAGCATTATGCTTGCTTTTCGCTGTCCTAAAGTATTCTTGATTATGGACCATATGACTAATTTTCATATATCTAGCTCTAAAATTACAAAAGGCATATATAATATAATCAAGATGAAAGAAAACATCTTTAAGATATTAGTAAAGATTTTCCCCATGTAGGTCTAGAATAGGCACCACTAAACGGACACTTATTTTTCTAAGTTTGCTCATTACATTGAGGTGTGTCAAGCAGATCCCATTCTCTTATACGTCGTATCACCGGACGTTTACGACGTATTTATTTTCGGCGGGAGGTTTATTTCAACGTTTTGACAGAATATGGTTCTTTCCTTTTCGTAGAAACATTGACCATTCCATGCAGATATATCTCTATAACTCTAACCCTATCATCTTGAAATATTGATTAGATTAACAATAAAATGTGTATACACCATCCAGATACTTCAGTTTCCTAAAGCAATGAAAGGATTCCGAGAAATTAAGTTTCTTTTGAAAGTATACGACGTAAACGAGGTTTACGACATCCAGAAGTTAAATATCTATGTGAAATGTCGTATACCTCCTTTATGTCGTATACTTTCAAAGAAAAAATAATTTCTCGAAAGGTTCTCTAGAAGGTTTAAGAAGTTTCGTAGAAACATTGACCATTCCATGCAAATACATCTCTATAATCCTAACCCTATCATCTTGAAATATTGATTAGATTAACAATAAAATGTGTATTCACCATCCAGATACTTCAGTTTCCCAAAGCAATGAAAGAATTCCGAGAAATTAAGTTTCCTTTGAAAGTATACGACGTAAAGGAGGCTTAAGACGTTAAATATCTATGTGAAATGTCGTATACCTCCTTTATGTCGTATACTTTCAAAGAAAAAATAATTTCTCGGAAGGTTTAAGAAGTTCAAGACGGTGTCGAGACGAAATGTCGAGACGTAATGATACTAGAGGTATATCTGCATGTTATGGTCAATGTTTCTACGAAAGAGAAAGGACCATATTCTGTTAAAACGTCCAAATAGATGAGTACTTACAAATCTCCTGCGGAAAATACTGGGTATAACGTCGTAAACTTCCGGTGCTAGAACGTATATTAAAGAGAATGGGGTGTGCAAGGGGGAGCTATAACGAAAGTAAGCAATTAGTATGAATACTTTTATAACTTATGGTGTCTACTTGCCTTGCATTAAGTATATTGGGACATAGAAATATCTATATACATTCCTAGTAACGCCTTATACATCTTCATTGCCGAATCATTGGTAAGCGTGTCAATCTGTCTATGTTTGAATTTCTTTTTTTCTAAAATTCAACATGTCGGAAAATGATGGCACATGTATGGCATTTTCAAAATTGCATTATTAACAACCGTTATTAGTTGTCCGATAGATTAGATGTTGAGAAATAGGCGAGGATGAAATCAATAGGCTATATAATTTTAGTTGAAAAAAATCTGAAAAGTGTATCTCTTTAAAATGTTGGTAAGGTATTGCCTCGCGTTACTCCTACCTGACTACGCTTATGGCAGGTGAAAATACAAGCTTTTGTTACAAATATATATTGTTCCTGTTCAATTAAAAACATTTTTACTCATTAGTGTATCTCTACATGGGCATCTGGATCTGGCATTTATAATTGCTGTATGCAATTCAATGAAATACCTATGCCCACTTCAGGACAAAGATTAAAGGATTTGAATTGTAAACCACACGGCACTGTTCACCTCGTATCAAATTAATTTACATCCTATTTACGAACGCTTTCATGAAACACTAGTATGTTTTTTATTTAGTCACTTGAAGTCCGAGGTTTTACTTGAAATGTTTTCTCTAATCTAAAGAGTTTGTTTATTCTTGCTGAAACGTTAAATTAGAGCAAAATTTGTAACTTTTTGGATAACCCTCGTATTTTTAAAATGACAATTTTTGAAATGAAATACACAATACTGTGTCCACCACAGTCGTTGTGATAAGCTCGTTGACGATCTTGACAATGACAATGATCTTGATCAAGCCAATGTGACAATATTCATGAAGAAACCATTTGAGGACTTGGTTATGTATAAATGAAATAAATGAAAATAAATAAATGAACACAAGGAGCACACGCGTCTCGAACTCGCAACCTCGGTTACGGTGCCCAATCGCCTAACCTGAACGTGCTGGCGCTCAACCCCTCTCGGCCAACTCGACAACCCCAGGAAAAATTGTTTTGTTAGTCGATCTAATTAGACTAAAGAGGCAGCTGATGTTAACGCTCAGACACACCAGAGGAAGCACCTTACCCTTTTCCCCTTTGGCCGACTTGTGCTTAGATATTCCTACATACACACGTTGCTAAACTGTCCTTAGCAATTACTATTCAATGACATGGCGCGATTTCTATGTTGTAGATACTAGATACTGGGCTTTGTTGTATTGCAAGAATTTGATGATATAAATATCACTGATAACCATTCATCATGTAAAGTCATTTGATCAGATGTCAGAGGCATATTATTCACAATGCTTGTATCTACAATAATCATTTATATTGAATTACATGTCATTATAATGCGTGGTATGAGTGTATTCAACTTTTACATAGGTATCTATTAAAGTAATTCATCCTGTTTGTTAATTACATTGTTACAAGCTTTAATTTTCGCCGGGCAATGACGACTAATATAGATAGTAATTGTATAGATGGCGGATCACACGGGTGTTCTCACTTCCGGTCTCAATGAATTTCGTGTTCATAGTCATGTTAACTTATAAACGTTTCTGTAATTTTTTAATCCTATGCCATATTGACATACATTTTATCAAAACTTCCGGGGGCACCAGTGCGGCCGTACGATGTAGCCTTACAATAACCTGTTTTGCATGTATTATAGAGAGAAGACAGGGATGGGGTGGTTCAACGGGTTGATGCAAAATTAGGGTCATCCAATAATGTTGAATTGGAAACATTTTCGAGAAATTAATCCCAAGTAAAAGTTAAAGCCAAGGTCACCTTGCCCTATGTATATTCATCTGAATTAAAATGGCTTATTCGAGGATTAGAAGGGCTGTTTAAGTTGATACCATGACAGGATTCCAAGTCGATAAAATACATCTTGTCTTACAGTGAGTTTACTGGTGAAGAAATATGTAGATTTACGCGAAACATGCAAATGCCCTTGTTTCCGAGATTCCCGATATTGGGTACATAAGAAATCATATCAATTATCTTTCGATGCTCCTGTACCATACTCTAAGACACTGTCAGTGATAGCCTATATTTACTTGTCGGTCTCCAGTCTAACACATTTATTTCTTTGTGTGGATATCATTCATTTTTACCATCATTATTTATGGTGAGTAAAAATATATTCCTTATTTTCATTTCCTTCCCATAAGAGTAAGCTATTGAAATGGTCGATTCGGCCACTAATAACAAAATATGCTGTATTTATAGTGTTTTTCAAAGGATGAATGGGTTGAAGTTTTTAATATGCATCCCTCCCACGAACTGTTTACTCTAGTTTACATCAGTTTTTATAATTTTTCTGCATTCTTTTTGTTCAAGATCAGTGCCTAGATATTCACTTCCTCTGTGAAGTACTTCCAAGAGGGGAAACCTCCCATCATGATGTAGTCCATTTATTTTAGAGCTGAAATAGTTCTTCCATTGATCGCGGAAAGTCATTATGTACGCAGAAGTTGTTAATGGTAGCGAAATCCTAGCTAGAATAAGGATAATGTAATATGATATTCGTTTTGAATTACCAATGGCAAAATCTAAAAAATATATTGCATTGATAATATAATTAAATCTCCCTACGAGGATTGACATCGAACGTTTTTAGTTTGAAAAACACGAAATAAGAAGTTATAACCGGAAGTTAGAAAAAACAAAATGTGAGCTGTCATCCATACGATAGACCAAAGACCATTGTTGCTCAAATATCTTGCTGATTAATCACAAGAATGCATCCTCGAGATAGAAAACATAAAATTGAGTATCAAAATTGCACGAGCTTATTCATTGAAAGGAGCACGCGGGTTATCGCAAACAATTTCAAACGATTCTAACTTGAATTATGAATATTTTCTGATCATGAACATGGGTGTATCTTTTAGATTCATTCATTATCTTCAAGGAAAGTATTTATAATGATAATTTAGTTAATCAGACCTAAGTGATATTGAAGGGGCAATGGACCAATCAACATACTATTTCAAAATGTTGACCTAATTTTCACCAAAAATGCAACCTTTTATTATACTGTTGAATGCATAATTAGAATGTGCTTTGTGACATGTTCGATTTCCTAAAAGGAAAAGTTGATTGCTCCATGGGCTTTAAAGATACTGAATTTGGATGACCAAAATGAACTGAAACCAATGGATAGCATGAGATTTTTCAATGGAGAAATAACATGGGGAACACTTATCCTAAAGCAATTAAGTTTTTCTTTCAAGAACTATTTGATACATCAAAATAAAGAATAGTAATGCATTAAACGTTTGAAAAAATGATTGCATTTTTGGTAAAAATGGGGTCAATTTCTTTGAGATGATGAATTGATCTAAAAGATAAATCTGTCTTCATTGTCAGAAAATAGTAAGATATAACCTTCTGAAATTGTTTGCGATAACCCAAGACGAAGTGTACGTGCTCCTTTATTTATCTGGACATTACCTCAAAACATTAACAGTATTTTTAACATGTTCATGCCTAAAACCAATAGTTCATCCAGTTCAAACGTTTGAAGGCTTGACATTTTAACAAAGATAAGAGCCTTGTTTTGTCGTATAGTGTAATTTGCAGAACCATGTAAAGGACAATAGCTGTCAGGAATGTTACCAACACAATTAACTGCTTCTATCATTCTACCTTTTATTTGCTAGCCAGTGGTATTTGTTAGCAAACAAGAGAATTGTGTTTCTATTTGCCAAAGTGGCGCGTGTATCTATTTTGTTCCCGTCAATGGAATTTATTTCCCAGTTGCATTGTTATCATTAATGAATAAAACTGAGGTACATGTTATTAGTATTTCTATAACCAGCTTTTCATTTTATTTGACTAATTTGACCTTATAGTATTAAAAGGATTAACAGAGATGATAACTGTTAACGATTTGGCATTATTCATTCATATGGCAACCGTAGTATCTTCATCATTTATTAAAGTACATTCGGTACGGCATTATGATCATATCAAAGGTATAATATTGATATTAATTATTAGTAAGTGATAGCCCGTCATCTCCAGCTGGCCACATCAGACACATATACCGACCCCTGCTATACCCTGCTCTAGTGATAGTGATCGGATAATGAATCCGATAGTGATCGGATTCATGCTCAACGCAAAGGGATTGCATGGGTCATAGTGGGTGCTCTAGTTCTTTCTCACATTACCACATTGCATGCCCAGACCCGGGGTACGCATATATCCCCCTTCCTATGTGGGAGAATTAGGCGAACGATTAACGAGTTATCGGTAACAAAATGGCGAAACATCCGTGTGAAGATTTCAACACTGATGAAAGAACTTTCGTTTAATTTTTGGCACAAACTTGCGTCAGCATGAAATCTAAGGGATTGCGAACGTATTCGTTCTTAGTATGCCAAAATATTAAATAGTTTTTGCTTTTGTAACGTCGGATTCGTGCTCCAGACTGGCGACGGTGCGTAGGTCACTACGAAACAGTAAGTCGCGACAATCGTTATTTTCCTATCAAGTTTCCCCTCCATAAAAAATATATTGGGTGCGATTCGGTTCATCCTTTATCAAAGTACCATTGTATAATCAAGTAATCACGAATTCCCCACTCTGTTATTCATGATTGCTTGATGGTGTATGATGTCTTGTTTTGTTGTTCTTTATTTCCCTCGCAGGTTTCCGCCGCTTCTAGAATAGGGCTCGATTAATTAGGTTCATCCTTTTTCATTAGGCAAAAGTAATATTATATCATCAATTAATTAGGATTCGAGCAATTCTATTATTGTTTTAAGGCATCAATCAATGGATATACACATTGAATGTCTGTGTATAGGCCTACTGTCTGATAAAACAATTTCCGAGCCTCTTTGCCACTAGAAGCCAAAGTGACATTTACAAAAACACCCAATAAACTTCTGTTTTTATTGCAAATTATACTTTTTATTTCAAAACTTCAAAGAAGAGTATTAGCGCCCAGAACGAGCACAAAATTCGGTTTTAATTGGATGTTTCTTTAACATCAGGTGATCTGGGAAAGATAAACATGTCTCGGTTGATAGTTTAACGCAGTTGGACATTGAAATAGTCAATGCGCAACTATACAGGGCAATGGGTGTTCACAACGTAACTTGAGGTATGATAAGAAAACTGGAATCGGCGTCTATGGTACACTGCTATAAGGTATCTGTTTCAGTGGTAGACTAAATTATCTCATAGACATGCAACAGCGTTACGAAGTTTGAATTTTAACCGTCAGCCGTCAGTTGAATTAGCGAATGCTACCTTAGTCAAACGAATACAAAGGTTAAATCTAAATGTACCTCTCTACAATCTGAGGAAGGTTTCATAAATGGGTGTTTGTTCAGTCTGGATTCTGGCCCCTTTTCCAAGACCATCTCTGGCCATGAATTGAGGCAAAATCGGCTATAAATGGGTTGTTTTGATTGTGTTTATGTAATTCACATTCTTTAAAGAGTCAAACAATAAAACTAGTGCAGCGCTGGATGAACATGATTGTTGTTTTATGATTGATCATTGGATATATTCTATATTCTTGAATGGTGACAGTGATAAAATAATTTATCATTTCAACAATGGACGACAAAAGTACTAAAGGTTCACTAAGTATAAGAACACAGAAGAAGTTGATTCTGATTCGAATATCAAACTAATTGATAAATGATAAGTTACTTGTCTAAGGTTACATTCTTTTATTAGTAGTATGCCTTCTGATTTCTCATAGTCTCTCTTCATCTAACGATGAAGGATAGTAGAGGCTCTGGATCCCAGTTAATCGAGTATACATGTATATTGTACTTTGTTGCAGTTATTTTATCATAAATAAGTCAAACAGCTGCCATTGGAGTAAATCATTAAAAAAATATAACAAATGGAAAAGGAGTAAAAACGTACAGCCGTTCGAATAAAGAAACCTGTATCCTGTATCCCAAACAATAACCTATTGAGTATAGAAACAGTGTCTTACATCCCACTCAGCCCCCTTTTTGTATAGAATTTGTCTCTTAGCCATTCGTATGGGCAGGGGCTGCCAAGACGTTATCGACCAAACTTTTGAGACTGGGGTATGTGTTGCAATCATGAATTTATTTCTTTGCATGATTAAACATTTGACATTCAGATTATACTTGATTTATATGTAATCGAAGGTTGGCGGATATCAAAAGAACTTTATCCGCCATTTTTGATAAGACTAACTGTAGTGTTGGTCAACCTGCTAAGGTGCCTTTTGACACGGCGCATTATTGAACAATTAAAAAAATTTCAACTTCTTCTTCCAGTTTCGAGCCACCATCGCTCCTTTATTGATTCCTTTGTGCTAGACCTGACATTTTCTCAACCACTTAACAACTTATTCAAGAAGTTATGTTCCCTATAGCTTCTTAAATTAACTTTATGACTTATCCAAGGGAATTAACATGACGCGCTAATGCAAGAAAAAACATATTTTCTTCATTCTCGTGTTATGAATGTTGCCATAAATTAGAAAACTACTCATCCAAAAGATCAGATTTTTCGAAATTGATGACATTAATCAGGGAAAGTGTCCTCTTGTCTCTGTTTTAATTCTAAATTTGATTCATTGAGCCATTCTGCTGCCACATTTTGATCATTGCCACTGTAAGTTATGAGTTATGTGTGTGGCCAAATCATTTCCAATCTACCAATGTCATGGTTGAGTGTAAAGAGGAATTGGATGTTTCATATTTGATGTTTTATGAGTATGTTTGTAGGGAATTGGTAATTGAATACCAGGTCGCACGGTTGGTTCGAATATCAAATTCATCAATTTTTTCGTAGTCGAATGTTTTCAAACTAACACTCCGTCCTTATCTAGTATAAGCTGAGAGAAGTTGATGAAAATCCTCCTCCCATTGGTTTTAACATGGGCTTTCAATTTTGAAAGCCCATGGTTTTAATCAGCGTTTCAATATGTGTTTAAAATTCACTAAAGTACTTTTCCGACTTATGTTCGGGAAGAGAAAAAATTAAGCGTCACTGATTAGACAGATAGTTTTTAGTTTTAGTTATCTCTGAAAGTAAGTATATAAATTTGGTTTACGTCGAGAAGTAATAACTTCATAATCCCAGTGGAGAATTTAATGGGCCATTTTTCACACCAAAGAATTAAGAGACTTTCAGTTTCTACCTTGTCGTTTTAGGAAAATGGGTATAATGGTATATAGTCATTCTTCATTAAGGAAAAGATTCATCAGTTTGAAATCTGCCAAGAGTAAATAACTAGTAAATGAATATATTATGCCTCAGCTGCATGTAGGAAATCCTGCACTAGTAGATCCTTAGATGTGGACCACATCAAAATGCCCCATCGCAATACAATTTCAAATTTGAATACATTCGTATTGCAAAACATGCGGGGCCTCTATCATCCATACTATGGGTGTAGATTAATTTGATAGGTGGATGGTAAATGTCACAAGGGAAATAAAATGTTGGTTCCATCAGCGGAGACCACCTGTGTCGAGTACTTAAATGCTTTGAACCTCAGGTGTAGGCCTACCGTTCTTAGTAGGAGATAATCAAAAAGGGTTATGCGAAAAGCACAGAGAGCAATGGCACGGTGATTATCCAGGCCCCGTATATCGCGCGAGAGTAAGTTCCCGCTGACATCGCGAGCAATGAGCTGATGTTAGAAGCGGGGCCTTGAGAGATATGATAAAATATAGTTATAGTTGAAGAACGTCGTTGCCCTGCAAATGGAATAGACATTGTACTATGAAATAAAGTTGTACTGAGTTTCACTTACTAAAGTTTCATAGGAAATTTAATATTTCAATTTTATCATATCTCTCAAGGCCCCACTTCTAACACGAGCTCATTGCTTGCGATGTCAGCGGGGCCTGGATAGGACCCATGAATGGGGTTTACAGGAGTTTCCCCTCTGCTTAATGTTCAGGAATCATGATACAATTCCCACAAAGACTCGAGTCATGTCTTGTTTAATCAAGGATTGTAAATCAATCGAAGCAAATATTTCATAATCAGTCGCGCGTGATCATTTTGTCATGTATAAGGACTGTTTTTATTTTGAATTTCAGGCCATGTTCAAAGTCATATAGGAAAGCAATTTACAGATCGATTGTCCTTTGCATTGTCTTTATACATGGGGATGGAGATAAGACCAAAAGCAAGTCAAATGATATGTAAAAATGATTACAAATTGTGCAGTTCTGCAAACCCAATCAAATTTTCAATATCAACGATGATGAGGTCACCAGTTCAGCATTTTTGATTTGCGACTTCTATTCTGCAAAATAACGAACGTCAATCAGATGAATTAAGTATAATAGCTGAATCACAATACGGTCTGCGATGGGACGACTACAAGGGTATTTGACAAGTCCCTCATTTTGCTTGGAAATTAATCTACTTTAAGTGCTGAAAAACCTTGTAATGAAGGAATCTGAATTTTTAAACCCACTTAAGAATGCTCAGGCAAACGTCCCTAATAACTTAGTGAGTATCTCGATATCATCTTCTCAATTTAGAGCTAGACAAAAAATCAGCATGCCCTAAATCGAGCGTTTACGTCCTATTTAGTGAGTTCTCCAATATCACCAACTCTAAATATGAATTTAGAATTCGTGACTTGAATTGAAGTCGAGTCCACGTTGTTTTTCACATTTATAAAGGAATCAAATACACATTTATCGATGTCTTGTAGCCAAGATTCCGTTTCTCTTTTCTGAAAAAACACCTTAATCTCGGATTCAAATGGGTTTTAAGATTATGCAAACGAACGACGTGATTTATCAAAGGAATCATATTAGGAAATCATGACGGATGTTATTTCTGTTTGTGTGAAAGATATGTTTGATAAATCCGCCTCCTCCAGGCGAGCCTTTTCAGGTACGAACAGCATCAATAACGCCAATAACCCACTGCCCTCAATGATCTCGCCTTGATGAACCCCAACGATGTTGAACCAAAATATTTTGACAAAGAAAAGTAGAGCGTTCTTAGTAGCATCTGCAATGTTTGGTATAACAACATAATTAGTTTATTTTGGTAACTCCATAACAGAAGCTGCATTGGAAGATATAACGGTGTGACTGTCAGTGTCATTATTCAGAGCTGACATCTCGAATTGATGTCATCGCGGCCTACATGCATCGAGGTCTCTCTGCTCCTACACACTGATAAAATTGATCTCCACGGCGAATAGAGGGTACATGGTCTCCGCGATCGAGATACTTTCATAGCTTGATTATTGTAATTAATTGGGTTGTACTTAAAGGATAAATTCAACTCAAAACAAGTTTAACATCAATCATTCGTGCTATATTTGATATTTTCCTCATTTATTGATGCTCTAGATGGATCTTCATTGTCGGTTCAAGAAGGATATAATGTCGATGATACTACTGAAGCAATCATTGAAAGCAGCGAATATTGAAACAGAACATTTCGATTTGTTAAGGATGTTTTGAGGCCTAGTTGTAATTCTTGTGCCAGAATTTGATAACTTTTTGTATTTGATAAATACGCGCAGGCCAGGATTGATGTTTTCTATGAGACGCGTATTCCTTTGAGACGCACGGTGATTCTTGCGTAAATCCTTGATATAAGGAGCTTATTTCTCTTGCCATCAATTCTTAAATTAAGCATTTAATCCGGGTTACTTCCCACATGCTTTTTCTTTTCTTTTACGTATGTTATGAGAGTAACGTTTTTAACCTGGATCTAGTTGTGATCACTTTTGAATATTTGCGCATGTAATCAGTTTGCAAACTTAGATAGAAAGATTCAATTCACCACATTATTTTACAGGGCTTACCTTTGCATTCGTTCGACTTCCCTTCTTAAAGAGAGCTTCGTCTAGTTTATAGCAAGACTGCAAATTGTTAAACCAGTGTATTCCTTCAGTCACACAAGGTACACTGTATACACATTTATTGTAGCAGCACCTAAAAGTAACATGCAGGTGTTAGTTGTGTCATCTTTAAGGTGGACAAAGTGCGTGGCTAAGTCACATACACGAAGACGTGAACAGCGTCAAACTGACCGACCTGACCAAATATACGAAAATATCAATTTGATCTGTTGGAAATATAACAGGTCGCGTTGTCACCGATTCGTCAGGCCAAATGCTTTCGCTACTTTCCAGCTAGATGCAATGTATACGACCCAAATGGAAAATTGCACCAACCCCTGGTAGACACAGTGTAGAGAGTTATTATACAGAAAAACTCAAAGCACAACAGCGGGAGTAGATTAAATTGTTAAATGTAGTGTTACATAACACATTTCCATCGATATGCTGATGGGGTGCCAGTGAGTTTGTAATACTGACACCAATCAAGATTGACTCCACTATCATTATAACGCGTTTTCCGATTGAAGAATATCATTACACTGTCGGCGTAATGATTGGGTAGAAACCTTGGGGTAGAAATGTACGTTATACAGACCTGGTGTGAAATTAAGTAATAGATGAATGAAAAGAGATGAAAGCTGTGTTATCTGTCTGATGAGGTGTGATGCGTGATATGTTGTATATACGAAATGATAATGACCACGAGAGAATTGGGGAAATAAGGTAATTTCAAGGCCATTCGGGTTATTTAACACGGACCCCTTTCAATACTATCAACGGACAAATCAATTAACTGATCAACTGTTTTAGGAATGAGCGTGTATCGCGATACTCAATCAGCACAAAAGGCAATATCTGAAGATCATAATCACTGATGAAGTATTGGACATTTTTCTTTGTTATTTTTTCAATAAGGAATTTTAATAAAAACCTCATTTCGGACCTCAGACCTACAGACCTGCAGTAAATTGTTACAGAATTGTGATAACACTTATAATCTGACCATTCTGACACTCTTCACATCTTTTTGTTTCCAAACTAACCATTGGTGACAAGAAGAAAACTTGACATGCTTTAACATGCTTATTCTTTGAAATAAAAAAAGATTAAAAAAGAAAAAAGAAAAAGGAACTGATAAAAGATTGTAATCTCTCACGATGATAACTGACAAGCTCTGTGCAATTCGCATCTATTCAGAACCAACATTTCGAACCCAAAAGCGAACTTAAAGGGGCTTCCTAAATGTCGTACCACACGGTATGTATTTATGATACTTCTATATTGTACCTTCCATCCACTAATGGTTTGTATTGACTGATCATGCATACAATTAATCTAGGAATCGAATGTGACACAATTTACACAAATGAAATATTAATGTATATCTCATTGGTGCGCAGAGAAAGCGCTGGGGAATTGTTGAAAAACACAAGCAAATATAATCTAAATAACTCACACATCACCCACTCGAAGGCTGCTTCCCCCTTAAGAGTGGAGGATATAGAGCCCTGTGTTCGGAGAATCTAGCTACATTACCATTCAAATTAATTGCAGCCTTGGAATTAAATCCGAACATAAACAGACATGCAGAGTCAGCGTTGCCAAACGTATTGATGGGTAAGGAGTGTAGCCTACTACTAGCTTAGTGCAAACATCGATTCCAGAAGAGCAAGACAGGAGACAAACTCAATATTCCAAACATACTGACATCCCAAGATCAACATAATTTCACACACTTATCTATTAAATGAGCAAATCATTATATTTTATTTTCCGCTAATTCAATGGAGAGGTGCGGAATATGTTGAGCCTTCAATAACAAACTCGGTTTCTAGAATTCATTGCCACAAAAGTACCCATTGTAACACTAGAACAAACATTACAGAGTCCCCTAGCTTGTCGTTATGGACGAAAGCATGGGTTGAAAAATGGGTCAAAAAACGTCCATATAAAAGCGGCAAAATAAGAATTTAAAAAAATTGTTCCTAAGAAATGCCCTGTGACCTTAATTTGCTGCTCCACATACGTCCATCCCTCCCGATTGGTAAGGTAAGCTCTGCTGTGGAAACGAAATTTCAAAAAAGGAGTTAAAACGTTATCAATTTATTTAAACAGTGTCACAAATTCCAATCAAACTTAGTGTCTTTCAACGCAATTACATTAAAACGAAATGGTTGTCAAATGGACAATGTGTCATAGGCTTTCCTTTTAATTCATGATTGATAGGGCGTTACAAAGAGGTTAACGTGGCTTGAGGTTTAAATAAATATTAAGTGATTTATAACAACTCAAATCGTGTTTGTATATCTGGCTTTGAACAAAATACATTCGTTATAAGATTAACTTGTGATTATTATCCTTCGGGTATATTAGTTACTCTTCCAATTAGCAAAAATTGTGGCTTTCAATTTAGTTCTTGTGATTTATAGAAGTTTACGTTGATATATTTTTAAATGTTTCCTCTCGTGCTTTTTCATCATTAATGCTAATGGTTTATGCTGAAAGGTTATTACGATAAAGCAATTAGCCCAGATTAATTTGGTTTTGCCTCAATCGCACCCTGTTTATTTTTTTTCAAATGTTGTCTCTTGTGCGCGCGCACATTTTCAGATTGAGATCGCCACCCATCTGTAATCCGGTAAACACGTGACAAATATATGTCACATTCCGCGTAACACCATCTATGGGTCATATATGAAAAATTAATGATCGAAACTGTTTCCGATCCTGAACTTGAAATTTAATTAACCCTTTGACGGGTGTACTCACAAATTCTCGACTATGGGTCCCACGAGTCTGTTGCAATCAGGAAACCTCTGTTATTTCAATACATAACGTCGAGGGAACGTGTATTTTTAAGGTGCAATCTATCTAACAAACTGTTCAATTGCGGGACCAACGTTTTCCTTGAGTATTTACTTGTGAGATGGGATGTCGGACGAAAAGGAGTTCTATGTATTAATTGATATTCCCAGTTTTATTGTATTGCCGTGCTTTTCCAATAAAGTAAACTCAATTTTTGTTGTAGTTTGTGCTGTAGTTTGTGAAATTATGTGCAATTTTTTACAAGGGCCAACAATCTCAATATCAAAGCATCTCATAAAGCACTCAAAATTATGATATTAAATACTTTGAAAGGTTATAAGCTATTCTGGAGGATATAAAACAAAATGATTTCAAAACAAAAGTGACTTTTACTACGATAACTGCTTCGGATATTCAATCTGCTTCCGGGACTGTACTATCAAGTAGTCCCAAGGTTCCGTAACAAAAGTGATATTTTCATGAATGAGGTGTGTCTCTATTCATTACTGGATGAATCAAGGGTTCATTAACAGAAAATTTCATAAAGTTTGGAATTCTTAAATCAATTGTTATAACCATAGATATAGCTGCGTCATAGTAAAGGAACAGTGGACTTATATTAGGAATTCTTGACTTTATGAAAGTTTCTGTTAATGATGCCCAAGATAGTGTCTAATGATGTTTAATGGATATAAAACGCGGAAATGTTCATCCCCGAGCGCTCTTTGTTATTTTGACCTTTTCCAAAAGCAATTATATTATTACTGTTTGAATTCATGAAATCAAAGAGATTCCAAATAATCTCAAGGCACCTCACTCGGAACCTCTTTTAAAATTAGTAGGTTTCACGCGACAAAACAACATTACGCAACAGCTCTGGACAGCGGTTGACCTGTTACTGGGGACCCATGAGCACCTTTGAAAATTACATACAAAAACCCTACTTAACATTTTTTAGCATCTTATGAACAAACACGAATCATGTTGACCGTCTTTGTTGCCCATATACAACTTACTTTATAACGATAAATCTAGAAACAAAGCAACGTAAAGTCACGTGTCCATGTACAGATGTAATGGGCCGATTATCACCTGAAAAGATATTTTTGAATTCTTCGGTATTGTTATTCAATACAAATTAACCCGTTTCAATGTTGTCATCTATCGACCATCATCCTTCCTCGTTCGTGGGCGTTATTGGAAAATGGTACCTGGTAATAGATCAAATAAGATCGAACTAATGTCCTAAATATGAAACGAATTCCGCGTTCTCTACCTAAATTAAATCAAGAATATTATTTCTATACTTGATTTAGTTCTATACTGCCTTTCATCTTCAGCCGCCATCTGTAATTTCACTGTTCAGTATTGATCATTACTTTTGACATTCTCTTCAAAAAGATGTTCTTGGTGAACACAATTATTATGTTCAATTAAATCGAATAGAAAGCACTGTTCTAATTGAAAGTTATACGTTTAATGTTATTAGTTATTGTGTGTGGCTATGGTTAGCCATCATGAGAAATCATGGCCTTCAATTAGCTTCATACTAGTCTATGGTTGAAGATGTGATGAGTATCAGAATGATGGTTAGCATTCCATGATTTATTTATACCGAGGAGGAATGCGACAAGTGGATCCGGTGTAAAAGAAATTATGGTCCCCTGGGGATTATGGTCCCCTTTCCTTACGGCCCTTACTGGCCCTGACAGTGTATAAATAATAAGGAAAACAATTGTAATTAGGTCACCATATAAATCAATAGAGAGTAGGACCAACATTTGATAGGACACCTACCATTTTACACCGGCGTCGTCGTAACAAAATGGCGCAACATTCACCTTTTTTTGTGTGAACTATTTTTGATGTGCACCATTTTTGATGCCCATTATGTTTTAGCGCCCTGGTTTTTAGACCTCGTCTCCGTGTTGAACTGATGTACTGAGGACCATCTGACTCATTTCTAAATGCTACTAAAATTAACCGGAAAATGCCGACATTTAATTTTATTACATCTTCTGCACTAAAGTATGAACTGTTCAATAAGAAATAGAGCTTGAATATCTATTACCAGGAACCATCCTTAAATTGAACATCGTTAAGGTCTGTGGCTTGTCTGTTAGACATCAACTGAATATTAACCCAATTATATTGTGTAAACCTAAGTTTACGCGCTCTTGACCATGCGAGACATTTATCTTCTTTTTTGACAAGATGACGCTCTCTAAAACATAGACGCTTTGATAACTTTCATAAATACAATTTTTAGATCAATCACCATATCATCAATTGCGTCAGATTGAGGTAAATGATGAACAATACTGGTGATTCTCTTACTTACTTCTACAGATAAACATAGCATTTGACTGATATCTTGGTATTTTAAGCTTTGAGAATCTCGATTAACAACATTTCTTAGCTATCTGGTATCTTTCTCGCAGCTTCATTCGGGTCATGCTAGGCACACTTGGCACCATTCATGTGGAAAATCGTTTTAACCTTGTTGTTGGTTTGTTGGTTGTCTATCACATAAACCAGATTCATCCCAACTCTAAATTATTTTTTTCAAAAGAAAAGAAGATCGATAAATCAAAGTGATGTTAAATGGCCATCTTATCTACTTTGGTAAACTTGGATAAATAATAAGAAACATAAATCTAAAGTAAGTTGTCAATTAAACCAAAATGTTTACATCCTATCGAAGACAAATGTCTTCAATTGCATTGTGGAATAATTGAGGCCATCAAAGGAGTGAAACATATTTTATTACATGAACAGTACATAATTCTTTTCTTCAGCAAATATCTATCTGTCACTTTTAAGTTATTAGAACTTACAACTTAGAACTTAGTACTGTAGTATCCTGTATAAAAACGCGATTACTTGTAACATAAATCTTGCATTATAGAATTTAGTAATTTACCAATACGTTTTGACAGAGACACTCTTATTTAATTCAAATCCCTCTTTGAGAACGTAATGGTAAATTTTACGATACTTATTTATATACCTGTTTTGATAACTGAATCAGGAACTGTGTTTACCCCCCACCTTCCATATCGAATCGTATAGGTCTCACGATAACTTTTTCGTCGTACCAAATATCATTATAATGAACACTAGGTAAACTTTGGTACTTTTCCCTTTCTTTCCTCAGCACTCTGTTAGTGTATAAATTAAACCGTTTGACCACTTTTCCATTTTGCTTTGGATAAAACTTTTAATTTAGGGCAACTGGATGCCATTTATCAGTTTTCATAGAAGTATAAGACCTTAGGAAAAAGGCAGAACTATAGGATTTTCGGAGGAAGGTCGAAGAGACATTGAACTTGAAAGCAACATCGTGAGCATACGGGTAATAAAGTGAAGTCGTAATGAATAACTAGCTCGCACTTCATCCATCATACTTTGAATAATATATTAGGTTTATTTACGATAATGTAAGTGTTGAATGTAACTTAATTGTTGGGCAACATGCGATTGCTACATCATGACAAGTACAACGTATCCTAACATGCCCGACATGTTTAAACACCATTGGGTGAGTGATTCCCGTCAACTCATCTCATCTATTTGAGTGTCACGGCAACCCCTTAAATACGATATAGGCTTGTAAGAAGGCAGAAAGATATAAATATTGCAATATTTTCTCAGATGATAAATGTTCATATTTAGGTGCTTTGACAGGCTTCATTAGTATTTGATTAATTCCCTAGGAATGATTGTAGGTCAGATGCCTCCCTTACGCAGGAATGTTGTTGTAAATTCCTCTCGTGGGGTTAGTCAGTGGTTTCGAAATCACCCTTATGATGTAGATATCTACAAACTATGACATTCGAACAGGTTATTTTTCCATCTTATCATTTCATAATCATCTTTTCCTATACCATCAGGTGAAGGTGATCTTTCTGGAGCCTTACACGGGGAGTCTAGCTTCTCATCAATTTTAGAGAGTTCTGTCTGGGACTTACAATATGATAGACATAGACACGCATCCACAGACTATATTTCTTCTTTCAATTAGTGATATACTTTTTATATAACAAATGTATTGAATCAGTCAAGAAGTGACTGGTTATGTCACTAAATATGTTACATATTTTCTTTATTTTGGATTGAGAAATTTACTTCTAGAATTTTATATATACCTGTAAGTGAGTATTTTTGTTCCAAATCCATTTTATCGGATTCAATCTTTTCAAAAAGGAAACTATTACTTGATTCATTTCCGCGAAACCGTACAAAGGGGAACAAGAGACAAAGTGAGGACAATAAGGGACGACATGTCTTTAACAAGAATATAGTTTGTTTTCAGTTATTTTTTCAAATGTCTTTTTTCTTGCTATCATGTACCATTCTTATTCTATTGAATTTATTGACATGCTATCCACATTACCTCTGTAGGTATCCACCTCTTTAAACTTGCTCATACACTCGGTTAAACTTTTCGATCGTCAGTTATGATCTGCACATTCGCAAGTCAAAATACTGATACCCATCTAAAACACTAAAAACAGTACATAGCTAATATAGTATACCATTTTATTTGGAAGACAATATAGTGTGATGTCTATAAAGACATTGCATGCCTCAGGAACAAAACAACAACAGAGTTTGCTTATCGGTGAAATGGAAGGCTATACTATTATATCCATTCCACCATGTTGTTTTCTGGAAGGATTTGAAATAAATCGTTCCTCTTGCTGGTAGACCTTACGCTATCACATCTGTCTCAATAACGGCCAAGGATAGGAGTGGATTTGTGAGAGCCCAGAGAGCAATCAAATAGATTATCCCATTGACTCTGCCATTTCTAACCCCTTGTTTCAGATCTATCAACTCTATATGTCTCATTCATAACTGTACGATTTGGATAAGGGTGTTTTAGAAGACAGTTCTAAGATTTATGCACAATGATTGATAAACCAGAGAGAAAACGTCGTTGAAGCATTTAGAATAGAGCTTAGATTCTGAAATCGGTGCGAAGCAATCATTCAGTTAGGGGTTTAGCGAGCTTTGTGCATTTGCCTAATAATGGTCGCAAAATTCAGAAGAGGGAAGCTGGGTGGGTACGCAATTTGTCAAAGTATCGGAGAGATGCATGCTAATCAAGATATTGCCGAATGATGAATCACTGGGAAGAATAAATCAAATGATCTGTCTGATTCTTTGACGAAGCACACGAGATTTTTTCCGAGAAGGGACAGTCAATGCAAATGTTGGAATTGCATCAATTCCGAAAGGCACAAACCGTACCTGGCATTTGAAAGAACATATATTTATTGATCGGTCCATTTAGGCGTTTCCCTTTTCATCAATACTGATTTCAAACTCAATTTGACATTCTAAACTATGCAGTCTTTACTATTCATTGTTTTAGCACATACTTACATGATAACATGATTAAATGTAACATGTGATAAAACATGTTTTATTCAGTAGTTTTCCCAGACGTTGTCTTTCCTATAATAATTTTCTCACTCATACTTTTCTTGCTTGAAATCGATTATGGTAAAATAAACTATTCGAAGACACCCTAATTTCCGATCCAATTTGCGTTAAATGGGATACTAGATTTTGACTATAAAATACGAGAAAGTCGCAACGACTTTGAGAGGTAGAACATGTATATAATATATTGGGATTAATTAAGGCACGCTTGGGCGTGTTACGACATGCATGGGCAGAATCAAGCAACAATGGCGTGCCTAGACTTGTTAACAATTGTCGTGTATAAGGACATGAACGAGTTAACTTTTCCATGAAGGTCATGTGCAATGAAGTCCATATTTATATCAGGTACAGTAAATGGTCGAGTAAATGGTTTGTGCTTTTTAAAAAAGCTTGGTACAATATACCACTCCAGGAAATCTTGCCACCTATTGACTATGATGTCATTTTACAGTTTACTGAATTTAATGGGAAGTAATGTTCGGCACGTAAATTTCCATGATCAAGAGCATGTCTGTCTGAAAAAGTCAATGATCCCCGGGATATATATTGACCAACATAGTCTAGAATAACAAATTGATTTTTACGCACCATCAGTAATGGACAAATTCTTAGGACAGAAAATGCAATCACCATGCGGATGCAACAAATTGTAGAATTAATTCAATTGTAATGGGATACCTAACGACTTAGCTATCACCAAAATAAGGCTAATCACGTCAGATCGCATCATCTCTTTCCAATTGGTCTAAACCACTGATCAAAAGTAGTCCTTTCTGATATTTGGTTTCTGGATCTTTTTCTTTTCGAATTTCATGAAGTATTTTGTTGTATGTGTCTGTGAGGGTTCCATTGCGATGTAACATTCTAATCAAATATACACAAAATGCACCCATAAAACACTGCCGCTGATCCATCTAAAATAAATTATTGAATTCCCAGGGATATGGTGCTCTTCTTCCTATATATGTCTCTTACTGGATTGAGTTTAAACTAATAAAGGAGTGTTGTAATTAGGTTACTAATATAAATCAATGGAAAGGAGGCCCATTTTGGACAGGACCCCAGGAATATACTAAGCCCAATTTTGTTGTAATATCACATAGGCTATATTGAATATATTGAGTCGATCTTGGGGTATATATTTTATTCAGTTCGTGTTACTTTAAAGAACATGTTACTTAATATTATCCCCACTGGACAAAACCGATGATCAATGAAGAGTGCGGGGTAAACAGGGAGTAATTGAAGGTCAAGGATCACAAAATGGCTCACAAATTTGGTCAATAGACATAAACCCAATCACGCGAAGACCCTAGATACTGTACATTTTGTGATATATCAAACTATCGTTGAATAACCCCAAAATGTGAAGAAGCTGTGAAACTATTTTTGACATGCTAAGCTGATGAGTAAATATCTTCGTCGATTCTTCTACTGAGCATCTCCTTTGATTTAACAGACATGAGGAAGTTTATCTACCTGGGGTATTGATATGAACAAGAGGAAATCGAATATGTTATTTTAGCACTAGATATAATGAGATAGTGTACACAAAACTGTATGGCTTAGAGCAGATCTGTTGTTTTAAGTCTGGATGTAATTAGTTATAGTACATAAACGCTCTATAATTTAGAGGAGATCAGTTGCAAATCTTTAGATATTTTATGGAGTCGCTTATGGGCCTTTATGATTTAGAGTGGACATGGCGCCAGTCAATTTGTATAGTACTTTTGGGATCGGTCAATGATGACATGGGTAATTAGATATCATCGGTAATATCTTTGTCATGAATTAGCGTCTGACGAAAAGGCACTTCGGTGACATTGATAGATTTAGAAAATGTTGCTGCTTAGTTTTGGTATGTACATACGTGGGCTGCATAGCAACAGTTATGTTGATGTTACTTGTATGTAATTAAATGAATAAATATGAACAAACAAACCCCAATATCCCAACTATGATTCAACGCAGAAACAATATTTTACACTCCCCCATTCTTATGTTATGCATATTTAGAGGTTACTAGCCACTATTTTGCATAGATCCCAGATCATCTCGGTAACTTTCTTCCATGAATTAACTACTTAGTAGCGTTTGATGGTACAGTGGTTTTCAGCCTATAGTTTATCAAACTAAATCAAAAGTGTCTTCAGTTCAATCAAGGAGGTTACAAATTCCCAAATGTCAAGAAACAGAAACAGAGTTAATCTAGATCTATTGAATGCATGAAGGATAGATATCAAGACTATGGTTGTACATTTTAACGTCAGATCTTGTAGAATTGACTCATGGTGTACTTTCAAGTCGTTATTTTCTTTTTTCACTTTCACTTAGGCTGTGAATAAGGTGCCCCAAAACAATCTATTAAATTTCATTTACTATTTCTTCCTCCAATTGTATTGATTATTATCAATTATTACCTCAATTATATTCATTTCAGTATGTCAAGTAACGTCTCCATTACCATAATGAACTCACTCCTGAAAATGGCAGCAAAATTGTCAACATTCATTTTCCAGTGAGTCATGATTTTGTCTTGACTATATCAAGCAATAAATCTATCAAGATCAGACAGAGGCCTTTATATATAATTATTCGGCTTATTGACAAACTCAGATATAGTGGCCAGTGAGATTGACCAATATTATTAGTACCATAATACCACAAAGCCATCATTTCAGAGGAATCAGGAAAAACAAATCAAGTGAAAAGCAATTTACCCAGTGATCTTAAAGTATTGAAGACAATCTGTTCAGTTGAGTTAAACCCTCACAAAATCTGATAAATGTGCCTTTATGTAAGATGAAAAATGGTCATTCATCTCAAATGAAATTGAAGATAATGATATGAATTGAAACATCGAAGTTCAGGTTGGTTTTTGATGTGTACTATCATAAAATACGGTGCGTGATAGTGAACGTCTCGCCTTCGATAACATACCCTGATAGGGTAAAGTTCAATTCATCCAGGCATTAAATCCCAGATAACCCTATGCATGACTTCCTTGATATGTTTTAAGATTGATTCTGTTTCAGAGTTGATATTTGGGATAAGCGGATTATGTAACCCTCTTGATTGGATTGAAGACATTTTTGATTCAGTTTGATAAACTAGGGTGGAAACCACTGTGTCACCAAACGCTACCATGCAAATAAAACGCTAATGATTTGCATACTAAGATCTTTTTCGCCGGGTTACGTCGATCTTTTTATAATTTACGATGGAAACTGTCAGACTGGCTCGTTTTGTTGGATAACTTTAAGTACAAAATTGCATCTCGGACTTAACAGCTTCCATAAAATGGTTATCAATCGCGAAAAGTTATTTATCAGCCATATTATGGGACGAAGCCATTAAAGCCTGATTTTCATTTCTAGTAATCGGTCCTGCCTAGATGTAAACCGGAATTTATTGAGAAGAAATGGTTACAAATCCAATACATCATTGGCTTGAAAATGGTTCTTTTTATAGCTAGAGATAATTGCCAATTTGTTTTGCCAGTCCTTGAAGTTAAGAGAAGTTTTTAGACTTGGTATTTTTCATATTTGACCTATCACATCAACTCGATCCATCTGGTGGAGTACCAAATCAAATCAAAAATAACCACTTGCAAATCAAGACTGGTCAATGTCATTTTGGAAAATGTGTCAATGGTTTATGAACCAATTATTTAGAATCCATATAAACCCCTTTCACCCAGATTTTTTGATACTGTGGGACCTGTAAATTATAATTGAAAAATGACTTATCTCTTTTTGGAGTGTGACATATTATCTGTTTGGTAATCAGAAGGTCGTCTTCCGGATAAATTTGAATAAACATACATTATTTTTATGTGACCATGTATTTTTTATATATATAAATTAATTTGTCATTGTCACAATTGATAACAAAGAGAGGTTATTCCAACGGGGCTAAAAACCATTTCCGATACCTCAATGGAAAACCACAACATAATTTGTTACACTGTGTGTTCTTCAAAATGGAAAATTACCCGAACTCGCGGATCGACAAATGGCACTAAATGTTTAACCTCCCACGTTACATTTTAAAAATGCAATCTTTGAGGTTAATTATGTGATGCCAAGATAACTATTATAGTTCAGAAAACTACTAAAATAGTCTTAAACAATTTATATATTATATTATATTATTGAGTGAGACGAATTCAGATGTAAGGCTCGTAGTAGTTAACGAAACGATAAATAAATCAAATTAAATGTGACTTGATAATTAAGTCAATTACCATCCCCCATAGGACTTCTTTAGCGCTCCCTGAAAAGTGTCCGTACAAATTAGTCACTGCATTAAAGAGAATAACATGTTTAATAGACTATCTTTAGAGATGGGTCATGATCGAATGGATCCAGGCCATTCCAGGGTAGTGATAGGGATAGCTTTTAATTTCCGAGTTGATCGGTGACCTTTAGAAACATAATGACAGCTTTGCTTCTTCCTGCAAAGCACTGAAGATTTTCCGTACAACTAGTGTACAATTACATGTAAAGAGACCCTGAGAAACTTAAGTGAAAGTTATGAATGTCTACCAGTGTATAAAATTGTACCTCATTCACTGCACCAATATATCAAATTACATATAATTACATAAGAAGAGCATAGATGCTCTGTGATCTTTTGCAAGGGGAGTAGAAAAATGTGATAGATTACCTTATGATATAACGATTAACATCTTGGGTAGAGGAGTTCATCAAGATAACAAGACACTAAGTGATAACATTTCAAAATATATCACTTATCCAAAAGGTTATCTTGGATAGAAAAAAAGCTTAATTGAGATTGGAGATTAGAAAGTCTGTCAGATTCATGATATAAGTCAAATCTTGTCTTTTTATACAAGTTCTTCCACAGATATGATGGCGTCAGTCTTTCTAGTACTTTACATGTGATATAGACAATTATAAATAAAAATTAGGAAACTTGAAAAACAGTATATTGGTGTATTTGTTTTTTTCTTTGCTGCTTTTGTACTGAAAACAACATGCACTTACAAGATGGTTGTGCTCATTAAAGTGATAGTGAAAATAGCACTTAAAATAGCTATAGGTATTCCAGCACTCTGAAAAATCTGGCGGAACAAATTCGAACAATGAATTGTCAAAAGTAGCACTTGCTATGGGAAAGTATGTTGAACAGAATGTTAATGATTTTTTCTAGAAATGCGCCCAATGTTTCTTCAATGTCGCCCAACCGTGAAATTTGAACGATGTAACTCTTATTCATTTTGTCATGAAGTACTCAGCCATTTTGCATACGCGGGTTGGATATGACCGTAGAGTCTATTGATCTCAAGATAGTTCATATATCATTGTATTTATTCTACAAAAGTAGGTTGTCGACACTGGCGAACAGAATTGTGCTTTAATCTTCCAGATCGACAAATTTACATGATATATAGGCCGATACATCATGCTTCAGATTGGGATACTGATCCAACAAGAGAAATTGTGTTGTTTTTATAGCAACTTTATTGTCAGGTGTTTTCAGGTGTGGGCCAGTCTGTTGTCGAGAAATGGGAATCATCAACGTAGTATATAACATAATGAGCATGAGCATGGTTTGGCATCTGAGTAAAGATATATCATTATCTTCATGGTTGAGACAAATTGTTTCTATTTTCTAACTGTGTGTTTATACTTATTTCTATCGATTTAGCCATATTGTGCTAATAGAACCAAGTTTAGAATAGCGTTGGTGGGTAAAGACAGGTTAAGTCATGTCTGGACAGGTTTGAGCGAATCTAGACAAGATTAAACATGTCAGATCTATTTGAACGAATAAAGACACACATACACTGTAAATAATCATGTCTTCAACTTGACATATGTATTGAGCTACAGTGTTTTATGGTCGAAGTGTTTTATTTTATTGTTGTTACTATGCAAAAACATTTATTAAAGCAGCAACAATATCATACTTCATTGCCCAAAGTTGTTTTTCATTTATTTAATTCGAGAATGTCACAGCAACAGCCCATTTAGGTTTTGCTTTGTTCTTCGAGTACATTGCAAATCATTTCAGAACCTGTAAATTATTGGGTCTGGCATGTTAAATCCGGCAGGTAAATTTAAAGACTTCAAAAAGCAATAACGTTTGAGGTAATTAATAGTTCCTGTTAATGGAATGTATTTACATAGCTTACCTCTCTTGTGTACTGGCTGATCGATAGAAAATAGTTACCGCATTAAGTTTATTACACTGGAAACATTGATTAGAAAAAATATTCATCGTTCGTGTTAAGGCATGTATTTCAAGGAAATTAATGAGAGATTATTGTGAGAAGTCATAATAACTATCAAAGAATAATGGAAGGGCATGTTACTGCGTTTGTTTTACACCCTGGAATGTTGTTTTTAATCCTTCTATACTAACATTGCGATAAATTGATATAATGAAAATTATATTTTATAGCAGATTTAATGTCATAAATCACACTATTTTAGATGAGGTCCAATTATTCACAATAAATCCTAACACACTGTTATTTGCGATATCTAACGATTCCATAGTATGTTATTAGCTTTTAGGAAGCCATAAAACCTGACAGGGACAATGGGAAAATGCATATTTAACAGTCCACTTAAATATCCCATGAGCACCGTTTACAAAACAACTCATCTCATTTGAAGCAGACTCATAGTGTTTTACTCATGTAATAAAACGTTTTATTTTGATAATCCGTAAAGATTCATTTGTAAAAGTTTTCATTGATAACGTATATTCGTTTCATTATGGCTGGTTATCATACTGTCATACTCCATGTATAAGTTATTCACGAGCAGCCATTTTGGTTATTGCTTATCCTACACAAATATTTACAAACCTTTTTGTCTTATTATCGAGTAAATAAACTTTATCAGTTGATACAATGGAAAACTTTCAGATGATATAAAATGGAGAAATCATTATGCCATGAAGAACACCAAACATTCATCAATCTGATAAATCTTTCTAGACACCTTTTTTCTCAGGTTTAATCTAAGATTACCGTGATCATTTAACACGCGAATTTCTTGATCTCAAAAAGGTGCGAAAAACTGATATGTTTGTTTATAAACCTAATTGAGGTATTGATGATTAAGAAACGACATTGCATACCTGGAAGTCAAATAAACTTATCAAGTGAATAAGCAATTGCAATCAGAACTCATCGGGACCATGTTTTACTGGTGTATTTGGCCTTGCTCTCACCAAGATGATTTTAGACACTGTATTTGTGTCTTGTTTAAGAACTTACGATCAATGTTACACATTGATCTTCATGGTGAATTCAAGTAGAAAGCCTATAATGATGTTCATTTCCCCAAACTATATTTATTTAACATTTTATTCATTTTTGTGAAACGAAATACATCAATAGAGAGATGGAAGACATTCAATTGATTGTTGAGTATGTACTAGTTGTTGAATATAAACTAATTGCTGAGTAAGGACTAGTTGTTCAGCATGAACTGGTTGCTGAGTACGATATGATTATGGGCTAGTTACTTGGTAAGGACTAGTTGTTGAGTTGGACTCGTTCTTGCGTTTTATGAATAATTTGCATAAAATAGTCATTTATGCTTCTTCATACAATCAAAATTGGCTGGATCAGTTGTTGAGTATGAACTAGTTGCTGAATAAGATATATCTAATGAGGGCTAGTTGTTGAGTTGTTTTTTTAAAACTGTCTGTTGTCATTTTTTGGATTGTTCAGACTGAATATTCCCCACTCTATTGAAAGATAAAGTAAATATGTGGAAATTGATTGAATTCTTTCACGTGAGAAGGGTGGTAATATTATTAACGAATTGAAATATACACCTTTTTATTGTATCAAGCTTCATAATTATTAGTTATCCTGTTTAAGACTAGTATCTCATCATCTAATTTAAACGCCATTGTAAGTGCAACGTGCCAATATTATTGTTAACCAATACCTGTATTGAATTATCCCAGGTAGACATGACGGGATGAATGTCATTTCAGCAATTTCATTTACGTACTGGAAATATATGACTAATTCAGGAAACTGCATCTGATTTAGTTGGTTTTTAATTGATTAATAACGACTTGTTTGATCGCATTGCTTTCAAATTTTACATTAAAACCTCATTTGCAGATTACCCGACAATTATCTCTTAAATTATAAAGGAAATTAAAGTGATGCCAACTCAGACTGTAGGGATAATCTCTTCGATCACTGACATTGAGAAGGTTAAACATTTGATTAATAACCTTGGTGATGATAGTCGGTATGTTGGTTCTCACCATTTCAGTTATCTTTCAGCTCATTTATCGTAAGTTCACATTTTCTTCGGTCAGTACCCATAGATGTAGCCAGGTATGACACGGGCGAGGCAACTTTGTTTAGCAGTGTGTGTTCACGAAGATTTTACTGGAACGGAATATTGAGACTACCTTTTTCTGAAACTGTGACAAGAATGTTTAGTAGTGCCTCATCATCTTAATTTTGTCTCGCCTGGTACTACTCCTTTGCTTTACCACATATTACCGTTTCCAACTCAATTAAACATGATTTCGAAGCTAACTAAGTGATTTTTGTATTCAATTAGCTGTCTTACCCCCCATTGTATCCAAAAACGTGAGCTGCATAGGTAATGTCCTCTTAAAACAATTTATTTGCCACGTCAAATATTTCTACAAAAGCATTGCGCAATCAATAGTATGATAACAGGAACAACCTTATTGATGTCACTTGACATTTAACACTGAATAGTAGAAAGTCATACTCGGAAATGTAGAATACTTTGAGCAATAATGTTAAAGCTGCTTCGGTAACCTGTCAACAAATATAACTCTTGCATCTTTTTGAAGATGTTTTACCGTATGTTGCTGATTAAACCATCACATTGGTACATGGTTTCAATGGGCATTCTACTCCCTAAACTTGTGATAATCAAAATATAAATTGAATGATAAAACCTTTTTAGATTTTAGGGACTATCAGGGCAAGTAGAATCATGTATGGAGGGCTTATTGAAATCATTTACATCTGATAAAGCCGCTGCCCTTTTGCATTTATCGTATCCTTTGAATCCTACAATCTGATTTTGCTTCTCTAAAAGAGCTACATATGTAATATAAATGCGATACAAATATGTCATATTCCGCAGGTGAATATGTCATATACCGTTGGTGATTATTCCATATTCACTCACAGATGAGAACGCATTACTGAAGTACATGTACGCAAGTCAATAGAGGAGTTTCTAAATAGCTTTAAAATCTAGCTAATTCTTGTTTTTTCATAAAAGTTTAAGAGATTTGCACTTTTCTCCTCTAATGACTTACTTTTCTTTATTTGAATTCAGTGGCACGCTTTGTCCGACAATAGCTTTGATTTACACACTGAGTTATGTCATTTAAATCATTTTCCATGACATCCAACTACGAAGTTTAGTTAAGATCAGCTTTGGGTAGAAGGTCTCAAATCCATTTCTAGATATCATTTCTTGATCACTGAACCTTGGAACTCTACATTTAGCTATCGTTGAGAGGACAACATCGTCGATAAAGCTTAGATCTTTGCCGCATGTCTTGTATCTAGCAAGTATTCAACATCATCTGGTCAGTCATAATCTTACGAAAATTATTTCAGTTTTAGAATATTTTGGCTCATATCATTCCTTGTCATGTCTATTTTCTAAAAATAACCCAGTGACCATTTTATGGTTACCATTTTTTATTTAGGAGAATTTACATTTTGTGCAGATTCTCTTGAGGTTTTCTGTATCGCGTTCTCACTTGCGGAATATGTCATACTCACCCGCAAAATATGCCATATATCAAAGGTGAGTATCGCATATTCCGTAGGTCAGTATCGGGCATTCACTAAAATCAAAGTATCGCATATTACTTCAGAATATGCCATACTCAGACGCACTCATGGCGAACCGTTTGACGGATTGATCTCAAATGTTCATAGATATTTATTGTGTGAAAATCTAAAATTGATTACTTCTTGGGATTCCTAGTAAATGGATTTTTCAAACTTAAATCTTGTCTGAATAGGTCTGAATCTTTTTGGGATGTCATGCCAAACAGTTTGATGTATTGATCGAGGGATCATTCTCAATATGAAGTTTAGAGCTCCTTACCCTACTATCACACCAAACTAGTTCTCACTACGTTCTAAGAAAACGGGCTTCAACTATGTACGAACGGACTGGACCTACTAAGAACCATTTGGGGTCTATTTACAAACTTCATCGAACGTACTCGAACGGGTAGGTCCTCTAGAACTTAGACAATGCTCAAAATGTTCTCCTGGTCGTCACGTTCCACAATTAGAACGAGTGACAACGTACTAACGACGAGCTGGACGTACTACGAACGGAACCGTCGTACTTCAATTCTACTAGGGACGTTTTAACAACTAGTTGAACTGTCTGAGGACGTGTTGAGAACTAGGTAGAACTAATTGCAAACGGGTTTAAACTGATTAAGAACGTATTTAACACTGCTTATTAACGAGTTAGCAAAAATATAGCTATCACACCAAACAAGTTGCCACTGCGTTCTTCAAAACTGGTTTTAAACTGTGTGCGAACGGAATGAACGTAGCTGCAACTTCCTAAGGTCTATTTACGACCTTTATGAACGTTCTCAGACGGGAATGTGATTTTAGAATTTTGAATCGATTCAAAATTCGATGGCGACCATACCGTTCTGTAATCAGGTCATGTTGACCTTCTAGACTAAGGGACGCGTTCTACGACGTTGCACACCGACGTGGTGCGACCTGAACGAACTGCGAACGAGATGGACGTATTGGATACTGTTTAAGAACGAAGAAGCTAATTATTTCAGACATATTTCCCGACCACAGCCAGATTGAGCCCGTTTTACGACGTTTTCGTAGGACTGGCAAGAACGGGTAAGAACTAGTTTGGTGTGATAGGGGGGGTAAGTTTCTTGTCATTCTGTGTAAATCGGCCATTTGGACTTTCTATCCCAAACACTGTCTATTCAATTCAATGTGCGACACTGTTCGCCATGTGTGTCTTGTAAATAATGCTTGTTGTTATCTTGGCAACAATACAGAAAGAGTGAGGGTTCCCAAACTAATATAAACAATAATATAAACACAATGTCAAAATGATAAAGACCAAAGTGTGTAAAATTAACGATGGTTCACAATGAAAAAACAAGGCATTAACATGACAAAATGTCACCACCTAAAACAATTTGGTCAATTTAAAGCAAGTTGGAAAATACCTTTTGACCTTGAGAAGGTCATTGAAGGTCAAAGGTCAAATCTAAAGTCAGATTTGAACTTCTGAGAACTTGTAAAGTCAAATTTGAACTTTTGAAAAGATGTAGATGATTTTGAAAAAAAAAATTGGTCAATTTGAAGCAAGTTGAAAACAGATCTTTTTGACCTTCATTTAAGGTCAAATGTCAAATCTAAAGTCAGATTTGAATTTCTGAGAACATGTAGATGATTTTGAAAAAAAAATTAGTTAATTTGAAGCAAGTTGAAAAATACCTTTTTGACCTTTTTTGACCTTGAGAAGGTCATTGAAGGTCAAATGTCAAATCTAAAGTCATATTTGAATTTCTGAGAACATGTAGATGATTTTGAAAAAAAAATTTAGTCAATTTGAAGCAAGATGAAAAAATACCTTTTTGACCCTTTTTGACATTGAGAAGGTCATTGAAGGTCAAATGTCAAATCTAAAGTCAGATTTGAATTTCTGAGAACATGTAGATGATTTTGAAAAAAAATTTAGTCAATTTGAAGCAAGTTGAAAAAAGACCTTTTTGACCTTTTTTTGACTTTGAGAAGGTCATTGAAGGTCAAATGTCAAATCTAAAGTCAGATTTGAATTTCTGAGAACATGTAGATGATTTTGAAAAAAAAATTTAGTCAATTTGAAGCAAGTTGAAAAAAGACCTTTTGACCTTTTTTGACTTTGAGAAGGTCATTGAAGGTCAAATGTCAAATCTAATGTCAGATTTGAATTTCTGAGAACATGTAGATGATTTTGAAAAAAAAAATTAGTCAATTTGAAGCAAGTTGAAAAAAAGACCTTTTTGACCTTTTTTGACTTTGAGAAGGTCATTGAAGGTCAAATGTCAAATCTTAAGTCAAATCTAAAGTCAGATTTGAATTTCTGAGAACACGTAGATGATTTTGAAAAAATGTTTTAGTCAATTTGAAGCAAGTTGAAAATAGACCTTTTTGACCTTTTTTCACCTTGAGAAGGTCAAATGTCAAATCTTAAGTCAGATTTCAATTTCTGAGAACACGTAGATGATTTTGAAAAAAAGATTTAGTCAATTTGAAGCAAGTTGAAAACAGACCTTTTTTACCTTTTTTGACCTTGAGAAGGTCATTGAAGGTCAAATGTCAAATCTAAAGTCAGATTTGAAGGTCCAATGTCAAATCTAAAGTCAGATTTGAATTTCTGAGAACATGTAGATGAATTTGAAAAAAAAATTTAGTCAATTTGAAGCAAGTTGAAAAAAGACCTTTTTGACCTTTTTTGACTTTGAGAAGGTCATTGAAGGTCAAATGTCAAATCTTAAGTCAAATCTAAAGTCAGATTTGAATTTCTGAGAACATGTAGATGATTTTGAAAATTTTTTTTAGTCAATTTGAAGCAAGTTGAAAACAGACCTTTTTGACCTTTTTTGACCTTGAGAAGGTCAAATGTCAAATCTTAAGTCAGATTTGAATTTCTGAGAACACGTAGATGATTTTGAAAAAAAAATTTAGTCAATTTGAAGCAAGTTGAAAACAGACCTTTTCGACCTTTTGACCTTGAAAAGGTCATTGAAGGTCAAATGTTAAATCTAAAGTCAGATTTGAAGGTCAAATGTCAAATCTAAAGTCAAATCTCAAGTCAGATTTGAATTTCTGAGAACATGTAGATGATTTTGAAAAAAAATTTAGTCAATGTGAAGCAAGTTGAAAAAAGACCTTTTTGACCTTGAGAAGGTCATTGAAGGTCAAATGTCAAATCTAAAGTCAGATTTGAACTTCTAAGAACATGTAGATGATTTAGAAAAAAATTGAAGTCAGTCTAAACAGTATTTGTTAAGTTATAGGAAGTTGTAAGAAATTGTTACAGACGCCGGACGCCGGACGCCAACCACCAACCGCCAACCACCAACCGCCAACCACCAACCGCCAACCACCAACCGCCGTCGCAAAAAAAACGGAGACCATAACAATATGTCACCACTTTTGGTGGTGACATAATAATCAGCATCCCAAACGATGATCTAATGTGACATTTTAGTTTCAATTTCTTAACTGCATTGGTCATTATCATGGTCGTATTACCATATTTCTGGTTTATTTGCCTTTATAAAAACGTCATTATACGGATCAATCAAAGTTGGTGAATTCTCCGTCATTTATCTTGGAGTTTGTAAACACATTAAACCTTTAAAAGTGATATTGATGCTGCTGTCTTTATATTGATAGGAGATGGATATCATGTAATTGAACTAAATTAAGGTAAATGCAAAAAGGAAAGTTTCCTGAAATACGGCTACTAAGTATGATATCATCTATCAAAACCACCTTATATATAGGGCAGAGACAGGCAGGCTCGAAGTGGTCGATACAAGACATGCGGCAAAGATCTAAGCTTTATCGACGATGTTGTCCTCTCAACGATAGCTAAATGTAGAGTTCCAAGGTTCAGTGATCAAGAAACGATATCTAAAGATGGATTTGAGACCTTCTACCCATTACATTTAAGCCAATATTATTTAACATTTGAGACCTTCTGCCCATTAAATTTAAGCCAATATTATTTAATATAGAAAGCTGATCTGAACTAAACTTCGTTTCCCAAATGCCAATTTTGCAATTATCTTCTTTCTGGGCTCCAATGAAGCCTGATAATTTCTTTCGCACGGTTAGACCAGTCGAGATACTGACTCTGATTCTTCAAAGGATGAGGGTGTGTAGGTTAAATATAAGCAATCGGTTAGGGAATATCCGTATACTTAAGGAATTAGAACAAATAACGATCTGAGAGTTTTTCGTTTCATTTCCTAAATGAATCAGTGATTTAAATGTCACAGTACAGACATATTCAATGCCAGATGCTTTCAAGCTTTAAACTTCACTTATTTTATTGCTCTAGGCCTACTATACCCAAATCTACTAGCTATATCTTATATGATTGGGTTCACCAATCAAACCTGAATCAACTATGCCGTACAGAGGATGAGCCAAATATTTCAACATATTCCATGGTAATGAGGCATGAATTCAAATAAATATTTTCCTTGGAGATACAGGCTCCAATTATGCCATTATATGTGACTTTGGTTAAAAAATATATCAGAAGCGATTGTGTTATAGCATATATGCCAAAGTATGTCTCGGCCAATCAGCTTGGAGTACATCCGTGCATTAATTAAAGGTATATGGTCATCCGAGCAGTAACATTACTTTTGCAGTGCATTATAGTTTCATAATGAAGAGCAGTGTCATTATTGTTAAAAGAGCAACGTCATCAGAGTGCATTATGGTTTCATAAAGAACTTGGCAATGCGATCGTTCATAAAAGAGATAGTATCTTTGAATTGCATAAAGAACATTAGTACATGTATGGACTCGAGCTTTATAATTTCCAATAAAGAATTATAAAGAATACTGTGTCCTCATTTAAAGAAAATGTGGTGCATTTATGGCCCATCCATAAGAATGTGGAAAATTAAAAAGACGTTAAGTGAGTTTGCATATTTAAACACACACATTGCTTTATCTACCTTTCGTGGCTATTATCAAAACTGAAAACTTTGATTCGCATTTGCCTCTGGGCCCTCAGAAAATCTGGAGTATATCGCTCGGGAAAGTTCTTCTAGTTTGCAATATTACATTGTATTAATCACATTATTGAAAGTAAGACGTTTGAGAGTGAGTGCCTGTAATATTTCGCTAATGGTGAGATCAAGACCCTGTCAGATTTCTCAAAGATATGTGTCACATGTGCACACCGTACACCACGTTCTATTACAACTTTATTGAATTAGATTCAGAATTCTGCATTTGACTAATCATTGATACTTCCCAGAGGCACTCTTCATAATAAGATTTCTGTACTAATACGGACACTTCTTTCCTTGATAATGTTGATTGTTATTTCTTTTTGAATCAGTATTATACTGATTACACCATGCTATTGCTAGAATGCAATTACATTCTGTAAATACGTTGTTTCATGGCTATTCATATTTTTCTTTCAAACAATGTCATTAGTCATAAAGACCTGTCTAAACATGTTTATCCTTGTCCAAACATGTAAGTTCTTGTTTGAGCGCATTCAGCCTTGTCCATACAGATTGATCGAATGTCATAGCTTGTATTCACATCATTAACCTTGGTGTATCCCTTATCTACTAAGTCCTACACAACATGCGAGAATATACCTAGGAAGCAGGATGGATATCGCTGTATCTCTCTGGGACATACAACTCTGTCCATCCACATCCGAATCCCAAGCTTTGGAAACAGTACAAAAAACTCATATAAAGTTTCAAACTAATAGAGAAATTAGTTGTGGGATCGATCTAGTCTTTACTATCCCTTTAAATAGAGAGATTTGGATTAAAAGGGACTTTAATAAATCAGAATGGAGTAATTCATTTTTAGATTTTGAAACCTTAAAAGGGAGAATATACCCAGAACCGCTTTGTTATGTACGTTCGGTTTTGGATACATTACAAGGTTCAAAATTTAAACTGAGGGAAATATGTGTATTTGGAGTGTGTGTTTATAAAAAAACATTTCCGAGGTTCGAGGAGATAGGGCTCCTACAATCCCCGGCATAAGTTTTGCAACCGTGAATTTTCATAACATTCCAAAAACCTGTCAATGTTTAAATCTTAATTTTGTTACTTACTCGCAAATTGATGACAAATTCGACGACTTTTTTTAATCACAATATAAACAGATAAGGGGACTTTTGGTTACAAGATTATGGAGATGGGTGTATATACCCCAAAGAGGTCAAGGAAACAACACTAACGCATATATGTTCTGAGACACTTGATCCTAATTTAAATTAGACCTTAATTGATTTTTTTTACCAAGCAGCAAAGTGAATACACTAAATGGGCTGTCAAACACATTGTTATAATCCAATGGAATCCTAAGGGCTGTACCCGACTGATTTTCCCTTCGATGGCACTTAAAGCATCGATTTGATTTAGATTAGAGACCTGTGTTAAGTTTAATATGATACACTAGCTGAGATTTTGCCCCAAGTGTACTATGTGCTGTAAATGATGAGTCTGGGATATTCCAATTTGTAACTATTTTACATTTAAAAGGATGTCTTGCTGTTGAAGTTCTCGCAGTCTGTCAAATCTTCGTGATCGTTGATAAGATATATTGTCGACGATGTGGCAATAAATAGGTCAGATGCGGCAGATTTACTAATATTATCTTTTTATCCCTCCGGAAAATTGCATCATTTTTCATCGAATTTCCTGTCTGATAGATTATGTAATAATATGTTGCCATGGTATTTGATCATCTGTGGATGACAACTGTAAAGGTAGAGGCAATTATTTTTCAGCAGTCACCATAACATCGGTATCTAAGTTTTAATGGCCAACTTGCCATTAAAGTATGATGGCAATGTTTGTATGCAAAGGCGGAATATATTTTCTTATCACAGTCATTATTATGTGAGTGCCGACAGGAAAAAATATATTATACATTTTGTTTAACAATTTAGATAACCCATTAGTAGTAATTATTTACAGTCGATACTATCGTCAGAATAGTATAAGAAGATGCATTACTTCACGTTTCTCTTTCAAAAAACCTATTAAATGGATATTGAATCATTCTTGCTAAAATGTGGTAATTTTGAATAATTATGATTGTGACGACTATGAAGACAGTCGCCTGTGCCGGATGCTTCAATTTAAGCTATTTACGTCACATATTCTCAGTTAGGCGTCTACTACTGATAGCGTACCACGCCATGTATATCGCTGCTAAATAGTCTTTACGCTTAAGCTTAGAGCTTCTCGGTGGATCACGCTTTTAAAGCCTGTGGTGGTCCAAAGTGAATAAGTCAATTTATTTGACCTACTTCCTGAAAAAGTTTAAATCCCATTAAGAGTATTTTTACAAATTTTCCAATGGTAGCATTGATTTTCATAATTCATCGGCGCAGAGCTACAGTACGTGTATCTGACCATTCTCTTGTTCGTTTGTGTTATGAAAAACAAGTTGCCTAGGTTATAGTTAACACCCAACAGAGAATATGCATATAATTTTTTATGTCAGTGTACATAATAACAACGAACGTCAAAATATTATATTAACTTTAATACACGTTAATTTTTATTTCGTCTATTTTCAGTGTGACATGGCTGTTGGGACAAAGCTTTTATTTGATATGTTCCACAAATCACCACCAGTTATGCTGTTTGGTGGAGCGTGTCCACAAGTCACTGGTCCTCTTGCTCAAACTACAGTTCCTTGGGAGATGGCCCAGGTGAGCTTATTTTTCATCTTGACGCGAACTGCTTGAAAAGGACTATTTGACTGCATTAATGCGTCATATTTAACATTCGTATTAAAACAAATTGAAAAAAATTATCAATGTCAGTTCATGATTGCATTATACCTGCTTTTCAAATTAGACACACTCATTTGAAAGCACTTTCCATATATCAGAAAATTTCCCTAGTAAACATTATTATATCATCCAATGCTAAATATCCCATTTAACTCATTTCCCGAAGAGAAGTTATGCTAACGTAAATAGATTTGATTGCGAGAACTTAAGTTATAGAGACAACGAACCATTAATATCAATAAAATACAAAACTATCGTGCTTATAAATAACTTCGATGTATTTTTCTGATTTAGTTACTTCATTTGGGTCATTATGGCCGGTCATAATACAACTTAAAAAAATAAATCGACATTTTTATCCTTAGAGAACATAATAAACATACAATATGTAATTTATATGACTGCTTCTAGCTCTCATACGCTGATACTGATCCTGGGCTGTCTGAACGAGATAGATACCCGTACTTCTTCCGCACCGTTCCAAGTGACATAGATCTCTACCCCGCAGTCCTTGCCCTCCTTAAGCATTACAACTGGACCCGAGTTGGGACTATCTACCAAGACTCGTCGAAAGGGTACTCTAGATACGCCGTGGTGAGTTCTACATCTGTACATATGACTGTTGTATGTATATTCCGAGCACAGAACTTGCAAATTGGAACACCTTTGTAAGCAGGACAATTCAACGAAAACCTCAAATTCTGATTATCCATTAACTTAATTTAAAATGAAACAGAAGAACACCATCCAGTTTTAAAACTATTTTGAGGGACCAAAATACCAAATGTGTTACACAGATTATACTCTATATCTGTATTATAGGAGTACATATAATACCAGTATGAACACCACAATGAAAACAAAACTAGAAAAGAAAGTAATGAATAAACAATAAACAAATACAAAAAGTCCATCTACAGACGAACGCAAAGCTATTGATGTTTTTCGTATTGGATCTTGTTCTTCGTGTTATGTTATTCTTCGTTTCATACAAAGATGCGCTAGGGTTATTTATATTGTCATCGTTGTTTTTCTTGGTTTTCCTATTCTCTTTATAGGATTTTATTGGTGATATGTAGTCTAGACAATACCTTATTTAATGCTTTTCCCTGAACACTTATAAACAGCATCAGTTAAGGAGTAAAGAAAATAAAGATAAATCATTTAATTTAATCACTCTTCGTGCATGTAAGACAATTACATCGTTTAACTCGAAAACAGCAACTCCACGGAATAGCAAATCCCAAAGAACAAAACATGTCTTGATAGATAGCGGCCATCTTGAAAATTTCTTCTTGAACAGAGCTCTCTTGTCCCTGCCATCAACATATGAAATTTGAACCAAGTCCGTCAACTGGTATTTGGGTTATCAAAGATTACATTTTTAACGACGAATGGCGGCTATTTTGATGAATGGCGGCCATCTTGAAAATTTCTTCTTGAGCAGAGCTGTTTTATCTCTAGGCATCAGCATAAAAAAATTGAACCAAATCCAGCCACTGGTATTTTAATTATCAAAGATTACGTTTTTTACGAAAAATGGCGGCCATTTTGAAATTCGGTAGCCATCTTAAAAATGTCTTCTTGAGCAGAGCTCCTTTGTCTTTAGGCATCGTGATATAAAATATGAACCGAATCCCTCCACTGGTATTTGAGTTATCGAAGATTACATATTTTAATGGCCGCCATTTTGAAATTCAGTGGCCATCTTAAAAATCTCTTTGATTTAATAATGTCTTCTCGAGCAGAGGTCCTACACCCATAAGGCATGAACCTATAAACTTTGAATCAAATCCGCCAACCTATATTTGAGTTATCGGACGGACACATGAACGGAAGGACGGACGAACGGAGGCATCGCTATATCCCCCTTGAACTTTGCTCGGTGGGATATTAATTTGTATTATACATGAACCAGCAAGCCGTATATATTACTGAGAGGTCCGCGGCCATGTAATGTTTTGTATATACTTCAACTAAACCGTATATATTCCTGAATACACTGCTGCCATGTAATGCTTTGTATGTTCCTGAATATGGTATGGTCATCTAATAATTTGTAAAAACAATACAAAACTAATCCCCATAAATGCTATGAAAAGATGATATGATGAAAATACATTTACTAAAATACAATACTTTATGCTGTTTAATGAATAAGAAAATATAGAGGCAAGGTGATTGTAAGATTCGAAAAAATTCCCATCATTCCAACCGTGTCATGCCTTACTTCTAAATCCAACAGTTTTTACCTTATTTACGTACAATTTTTCGACTTCTAAGGTTATCTGGAAAAAATTAAAAGGTGGAATCTTACATCGTAAAGGCCCGGTCCATTTAAAGTTCTGACCACACCGAGTCTTTAGATCTTCAATTAGTTCTATATTTGGTATAAAATATATCTCAATTCTCAAGAAAACATTTGTTTGGGAGCTGCTGGGCGGCTTTTCGAAAGATGCTATAGTCATCATCATTTTATTGAGCATTACTGATGTAAAAGTTGATCTGACTGATTTGCGAGGGTGCTCTTGAGGCCATCGCAGATTCTCTGCGACCGCCGCAGGTAACTCTCCACTTCATGGCTACGACCGCCGTTTCAAAGCTGTTAAGCAAATGCGACTGATGCATCAGTTACACTCATATTTTTAAACTTTAATGGTCATATTTCAATAACATTGCTCAAACTTCTCTATATTGAAATTTGACCTTATGAGAAGCATACTTTTGGAGGAAAACACCGTTCGTTCCAGTTAAATACAAAAACGTCATCTGTGAACTAATGGTATTTGCAAAGGTTTTGCTGGCACCGACAATGGGCCGTAGATCATATATACATACCATAAAAATCAAAAAGTGAGTAATTCACGTTCTCATCGAAGATTATAACTATCATCTATTTAATTCCCTTATAAAATCCTCGAACATTTTTTTCATTATGTTTTATAGACTGAACTCAATGAATGCTATCCTTCAATTACATCCATGAATACCCCAATAGTTCCAAGGACACCCCACACAGAAAGGGGTTTGAGATGTAATTTGAAATTTCACGAGAGAATAACCGCCAAAGCAGCGGAGAGGTTGAACTTGTTTACATCAATGCAACACGAAAGGATCAGTTCCTATATGATGCCATTCCGTACATATTCTAAAAGTTCGATAATATTGAGATCTTTTTGAGATGGTTAGGCTGAATTTACTGGTAGTCTGTGGAGTAAATCAAATTCGTTCTAGTGTGTAAGTGAACAATTTTCTAGATTCTGTACTATATCAACAATAATCGAAACGTACCATGCAATTTGTTGGAGATGTCTTCTAAGTAAGCTAGTTGGCATGGTGGTTTAGATACAGCATAAATATGTGTATAATCTAAATGATTTAGTATTCAACTGATCTCATTTTTGTATGCAAAAAGTATTGTTCCAAACAAATGCTGAATAATTCATTTGAGATCATTTCTTCTTCTGTTTCCATCAATAACGGGGAAACGCCGCGATCGCGTAAATACAATGTTTACAATTAATGTATATTATGGTAATTACAATAACATTATTGCCAGTGAGACCTGATATAGATGACGGGAATGTAGAAGAAGTAGCTTCAATTTATGATTGTTAATGCTGATTACCGTTTAAAATACAACTATTCATCACTTAATGGATGCAATCAGCTGTTTTTCCATTACCTTTTTGCACAATATTTCATTTAAATTGCCGCTAAATTATTCTATTGTACAAATTCTAGTTATCATATCTATTAATCTCAGTATGTGTTATATCACTCGTTGTAATTACATTTTTAAATATAATCAATGAATCGTGAAATGCCTGTTGAATGGTTTCTTTCATTTGCTTTATACGATGCTCATCATAAAGTATGATGAATAATACTGTTCTCACAAGTTAATGCATACGGGGCACATATTTCACAATTTGGTGTCTGGAAAATGTTTGCCTGCATTTTGTTAAACATTTCATATCCGAATTGACAGTCCGGCGCACGTTACATAGCAAACATTGCCCCACGTAATAGAAAATGAATTGAGCAGCATCTCAGTTTTTGATAAAATTGAAGGCATCGTTTTAAACTGTACGCAGCAATTGTTGGATCTGTGGAATAAAAAAATTGATTTATACCTTAATAACCGGTGGGAATATCAGCTAAGTAAATCAACATATAGCGATTGGCCATTTTTTGTCCGTCTGACATTTGACCAAATGCAGTAGCTATTCAGTTTCCTGAGGACATCACTTAAGGGCCAATTTATTGATCAGAATCATATTTCTACAAAAAGAACATGTGTAAAAGTGATTTTAAGAAGGAATCTGGTGCAATAATGGTAGATCTACCAAGCATGAGTGCAATAACTACTCAGCTGAAATTATTGAAGATTTGCATAGCATCATAAACATTTGTTAAATAAATGGCATTGTTGCGACAAAGAGGAATATTGTATTTACGATATTTGTCGGATACTTCGTATATTGCTATATTCACCATAAATCACCTAAAAGGTTACAATACAAGGAAGTCTCTTGAAGTATTATAGAAACGTATAACAACTGACGAATTCTTCTAGTAATTCACCCAAGATTATGATGTTGGAAAATATCAAATTTAACTCTATTCAGTTTTCCAATTTAATTTGATTGAAAATATATCTTTGTACTTTAACAGCTATAACAGTTACTTATTGTAAGATTATAATATACAAACTCTTCGGGTGTTTTAATATTTAAGATATATCATTCAGGAAACACCGCAACCTTGATTAGTCTTCTTCACTCACTATTATCAACACTTGGTTTGTCATTGGCTTCCGTTTTGCCAACTTTAAGAGTAGCACATCAAGATATTAATTGGAAACTGGAACCAGGGGCTAGACAAATTATAGTTATATACGTGCGTAAATTATACGTATGATGGTATAAATGCTTTTCATTTGTCGCAATGAGTGACATAATTGTACCATATCAATTTAGGTCCATGACAATCATCTTACAAAACAGTTGAGGGATGACAACATCACTATCTTAGCTGTAGAGAATAATGGGTTCGCTGATGATCCATCTGTTGCTGTGCAAAACCTTAAGGTAACACCATATGATGATAAACCTATATTATTTATAATATATTAAATATATATTTAAATATACAGTGTCTAAATAATCCGCCAACTACTATTGAATCATATTGCCCCTTCGTATTTTACTTATATTTTGCAAAGATCGTCCATAGAGGTTTTCATTATGGTTCTCAACCGAAATAGCCGAAGATACTATCCCTAAACCCTAACCCCTAGTCCTAAACCCTAGTCATAAACACCTACCCCTAGTCCTAAACCCTAATCCCTAGTCCTAAACACTAACCACTAGTCCTAAACCCTAATCCCTAGGCCTAAACACTAACCACTAGTCCTAAACACTAACCCCTTAAATTCTAACCCTTAACCCTAAAGAAGAATCGGAATTTCACTCGACCATCTTCGGTTGCTTTCCCGTTTTCCATATGTTCACCAAAGAGGATTAGCTCCCAGAGACCCAAGACGATATTTTCCAACCATGAAAATGTCAAAATGTCGTTATTTTCTGGCATTATAACTGACTAAAAATGCATAATCAACACTCCAAAAGATTCGAACCAATTATATCTCGATCACTTCCTGTGTGTTTTGGAATATTTTGTTTGGAAATAAGACCAAAGCTCGCAATTCAAATTCTGAAGTACAAAAATGAAGGCTGTAATTCAAATTTTGTAATCACGACATCCCCATATATGGCAGAATATCGAGTTGGAACCCTGGGAGCCAATCCTCCTTGTATATTCACAATAAAAATTCTATTTTTACAATTGGAGTGAATAGAAATGGCTGATTAAGCTGCACTTGACGCGGTAGCATCTGCGAATGACTCAATTAAATTGATGCTTTTTATTTGAATATCAGGCCAGAGATGTTAGAATTATCTTAGGACTGTTTTCTGCTGAGATGGCGCGGAGAGTATTTTGTAATGTAAGTTAATACGTTATCTAATGTGTATAAGGTTTTTATCCAAATTCTTCTGCAATAACGAGATATAACCATAGTATGTAATGAGGAAGATAATGACATCATTGGAAAACAAGGATCCCTGTTGAAAGTACTTATAAACTAAAGAGAACCAATTCAAGAATTCAAATAATCTTCAACACAGATACCCTTGATTTACGTTTTGGAACCTAATACTCATTTTTGAAGGTTTTAAAAATTGAATTGAATTAGTATTATCTATACAGTCTAGCATCTAACCGATGGGCATCAGATAGTTCAACACTGGTTTATAGGAGGCAGCACTAAATTTCCACTTGGGGTGTCTACTAATTGACTCATTTCTTTAGAAATTGAATATAATAGGCAAGATATCATATAGATACAGAGCTGTTCACTAACTTGGATCACTGATTTTAGTTTAGACAATTTATACAGTATGTAATCTATATTTATCCCACATACTAGGTCCAGTGAATACAAAATATTCATTGATAGAATGGAGATTTTATTTAAGTGCAGGTTGAAGCCTTATACAATACTTAAAGGAGTGGTATCGATATAGAGAACTGAATTCAACAATGTTTTTCTCTTAAACCAATCATTGAAAACATTAATCTGTAAAAAACACGGTATTGTATGTAATGTTGACTGATTGACAACAATTTAATGCGAAAATTATTTAGAAATATTTTATAAAACTGTTTTTGTTAAAATTTTTTGTTTTTTTAGTGCAATTGTTTTTGGTCCTTTCTATCAATTCTTGAGAATGAAATAAAATGTCTTTCCGAACCTTGTTGGATCATAATAGCATACACAACATGTTTTTAGACCTCTCAATATTATAGTTATTTCAAGGAATTTTTGGTTGATTTTAAAAAAGTATTCAAAAAATTAAACAAAAACCCCTCAAAATAGATAAAAATCAAGATAAAACTTATATTTCACAAGATACTTTTCTAAAAATCAACCAAAATTTCCTTTGTACAATTACAATATTGAGAGACCTAAACATGTTATGTTTATGTCGCTTTGTTCCAATGAGGTTTGGAAAGATGTTTCATTTCACTCTGGAAAACATGATACCAAGAACAAAACAAGTGTTTGATGTGTTTTCTAAAACAATATCATGTATAGATGAAAGCATATATGTTTTTTCAAATTATATTGTTACCATTCAAAAGATGACCATTAAATTGACGATGTTTTAATTTTTTAGATTTTTTTATGACTAGGTTTAAGAGAAACGTGTGTTCAAAAAGTTCTCCATATCGATGCCAATCCTTTAGAAACATACAACAAGATATGAATGTGAATTCTAAAATCAAGACATTAATTAAGTTCAAGTTACAAGAATAGTAATATTCATCTACAAACTTTATAAGTGGATAATCACAAAATTCATACAATAATTTGTATTCTTCCGATAACTGATAACTGTTTTGCTCAGAAAACAATTTTAACCAGAGACATATAAAACATTTTTATTTGTCTCTGTTTTAACTAAGATATATCATTTCATAAAGTAATTCATATGTTTTAAAAAGCTGATATGTCTCCAACTTTACATTTTGATAACTTGAGATACAAACATGTTGAACACAGTTTCTTGTAAATATAATCTAGAACTCTCTCCTTCATCTTAAGTAATATTCAGATCATTATTCTTGCCTAATATAATTGCTGACATTCACATTACTGATCCTGTTATTTGAGTCTAGCCCCCCAAGTCCAAGCTGAAGAATCTCTAATTAATCACTCTCTCCATAATCTTGGATTTCCCTATTTTGTGCCAAATTACTAAACAATACACAATTTGTCAACCCTAATTAAAGGGATATATTTATGCCTTTTTTAAAAATAATATTTAGTACAGATTTTATTTAGATATCAAATTAATTCATCCATAACCCTCGGTAAAAATAAACAAAATAAACTAGCTAATCTGAATTCATATTGTGTATGTTGTTTAAGTAATAATAAGATTTCAATTTGAAATGTGTTGCAAATAAGTATGTAGATACTAGTATGTAGATTTTTCAACTGGTTGCTCAAGGGAATCAAATAAATATACATCATGTGCATCAGCCTGAGACAGCTATAACCTAATGTTGAACTTGAGTGATTCCTTTGAGATGGGGGAGGTACACATAGTTAATTTCATGAATGGACCATTATATAACTAGACTTGAAAAGATTTTGTCCAATTTACCGACGGGACCATTTTGGTCCCAATCTAAGCGGTTAGATGCTAGACTGTATATATCTAATATCACATCCAAAGAATGTCTCTATTTATATAGGCATTCCATGAAGGTCTATATGGGCCAAAGATAGTGTGGTTTCTGCAAGGAGGGTATCCCACACACTGGTGGAAGGTGAACGATAGCTCCATTGACTGTACACCAATGCAACTAGAGAAGGCATTGGAAGGCCATTTCACGACTGATGTACATCCAATCACGACCAGGTTTACCTCTACTGACACTGGAATGGTAAGACCATATATAGTAGAACAAATTGACTTGTAAACATGTCTGCAGCATTTGGGCAATATGATGATAAAAACGACACAACCCCTTTGGAAATACATGTATGACTGAAAATAATTTTGAAACCAAGAACGACATTTCTTATAGACGAAACTGCGAAAATGCGTTTATATTTAACCAGAACTTGAATTAAGACGATCTAGTTTGAAAATTTTATTGGAATTAATTATTTAATTTAAATAATGATTGAAACTTCAAATCAAATGAAGACAACCGTGATAGACATAGACAATGATTGACGACCCAAATACTATAATAGTAATCGGTGTGTCAGCAGTGAGCACTCTGTATGTGTTTTTAGAATTTTTTTCGTGCCCTGAGGGTAAAGTTTAAATCATTCTTCTACACCTTTTGCTTTGACAAAATACATCTTCCGTCTCTTGAACAAAATGTGATTGTAATACTGTACGTATATTTATCTATTCTATTTATGTATTATTCTCGACCCATTTGAGACTTATATTTACTTATTTATTCTTTTTATTCACCAAAAACTTTCTATTTAAAGTCGACTACAGAATATACTGCAGAATATAACAAAAGACGTAAGAAAAACTACAGTAAATTTCATGGTTATGCGTATGATGGGATCTGGACCATAGCTAAGGCCCTACACGCCATGGTTAGTACCCCCGATAGCAGGACAAAAAGAAGTGCATCGGAAGAAATAGCCCAACTTTTCTGGACACCTGAGTTGAGGAGTTCTTTGAATAACACACATTTCCAGGGCGTAACAGTAAGTGACTGAAATTACTCAGATGCGAGTAGGTAGTTACCAGTTTCGCCACCAGGTGGCTGATTCGGGGGAAATAACATGGCAGGGTATTACAAAATTCCCTTAAACTTGAATATTTATCAGTTTTAGTGGTTCACTTTTCATATTACCCTTATGTGTCTGATAGTTATACAAATTAAAATATGTCCAGTAAAAGAAAATATTATCTGCCAAACACAAGAAAAGATATTTCCATTTTTGTGATTTTCCAACATGGGGGCTATGGGGAATCTCCGCGACCTAGAAGTCACATTTTCAAAGAAAATTAAATTTTCAAAGTTAATAAACTCTTCAAAACCATATTTCTAGATGTAATTTTACATGTAGATTCCAAATATGACATCAGTTTGACTGAATTTTGAATTTTTAATGACGTAAATCAAGATTGTTTCTACTCGCATCTAGGATATTGTTTGATCATACATCATACTGCATATAATAAAACATGTTATTCGTCGTGCTTACATTTAATTACTTATATTTTGGATCATTACAGTATATGCAGTCTATATGACATGAGCTATCTTTATTTGTTATTGGGAATATGAATTGATCATTTGCCTCATTTCTAATACCATATGATTTACCATTTTTGCATAATTTACGATTTGATGGAAATTACTATAAACCAATACTATAAACCAATGAAAATGGTGGGCCAAACTTATATAGGGGAGTGTAGTATACACACTGTATACTGTATACATCCTTTTTCGAGTTTCATGATATGGCTATGATATGATATGACTTGATACCATAGGTATAATATGATATCACTTGATATGTAGGGATTTATATAATGATATTGTATGGGATGATATGATCTAAAAATTTGGCAGCCCAATTTTTATGTTAAATTTCCCACCCATGCTTTTGATGATTTTGAATCTGAGTATGTTTTCAATTTGCCATTTTGGTACAAAAATACAGCTTGGCGAGACATTAGGTCACAAGGGATGCGTTTGTCTTATGGATGTTGTGGTATGTTGAGATACTGTTCAAAGGCGTAACTTACAACTGTGTAGCGACAATATAATGAAAGGATCTATATTTCATTAGGCCTTTAAAACTATTAATTTCAGTCCAGTTATAATGAATTACCGTATATTAGCTATCAACACCTCACAGTAAATCAATTCTACCAATGCGGTCATTACGAGAAATAAAACTTCTTTCAAACTTGGCAGGCCATTTGTAATATAGTGTATCATTACTATTTTATAAAAAACTCATTTATTTTTGAAGTCATTAATGATTTCCATGATGTTATTGAACCTGATGGGTGCAAAACTGAAGATAAAATGTCCCATTACGTTGATCTCATCCACTCGCTCAATAATCCTCAAGCTATCAATTCCAATAGTACTCATTATAGCTCGGTGACCCCCTCTTGTACTAGCATTGGTATATAGCAATTGGCACTTGATCTAGTATATCGTTATGTTCCCACTCACCTTCAAGATCAATGCCATAACCATTCACTGATTCTGTATTTTGAAAACATATCAAGAGGTTTTTGTTTACAATGATATTGCATATGGATTAACCTAGAATAGCTGCTTGTCTCATTTTTCATTTTATTTTTGTAGTGTATGTAGAATTCCATCGTATCGATTAATATAAGGAAAGGATTAACATATTCAGTATTTTTACCTATTTGAATTTTGATAGGACGTTCCAGTTAATAAGGGAAATTACCCTGTGAATCAATTAATTGGGAAGCCATTTAAATTATATCATGCTAATAAATGAAATTGTCACTTGTATCATGCTTATAGAAATGTATCCATTATATTATGAACGTAATCAAGGAGGATTGGAAGCCAGGGTTCCAACTCGATATTCTTTAATCTCCACGCATGCGTCATTTGCTATTCGTGTCTGTATAATTTGTACGACTGCATGGAGAATGACCCGATACTCTCCAACAAAGCTATCGCTAGGTGATTGTTTTGCAGAATATCGGTGTTGCATTCTGGGAGCCAATCCTCCTTGGAACGTAATAAAGACATTCTGTAGTTGTCACGTGCTCATAGAGAAAGATATACCATGCTAGTAAAGACAGTCATATTTTGCATCATGCTAATCAAGGTCACTAAAAACAGCCATACTTTGTGACATTCTAATTAAGGTAAACGTAATTGTTTGTGTCATGCTTATGAAGAAAGGTAACAGATATGCCTTGCTAGATAAGAGATAAAACAATGAATATTACATCTTAAGCCCGGTATACACCAATGGGGCAAGTTGGGACCTCCATAGACTTAACATTGCGTGGGACCTCGTGGGACCTTTTGGGATTTTGCCCCATGAAGTCCGTGGGACTCCATGGGGCACGATGGGACAAAGTCATCAAGGTCCCATGGGACTTGGTGGGATTCGATGGGGCAAATTGGGATTCGATGGGGCAAGATGGGACTCGATGGGGCAAGTGGGATTTTGCCCCATTGGTGTATACCGGGCTTTACATGTTGCACCCTACGGGACATTGCAAATCAAAATGAAGACAAAACTCATCGATAAGTAATGTTGTTATTTTTCATTGTTTGATTGTTTGTGCTATTTGTAATTTAATCACGATAAAAATGTATATCAGCAAAATATATCGCGTGTCAGTGAGCTGTCTACTTTTATCATCAATATACAAAAGCATCACTCAAATCATCATAAATGATAAGTAAGTAATATGTGCAATATATCATCTAATGAATTGTATTCCATCTGCGACAAAGGTTCATTAATGTATCGCAATTAACTTTACAATAATGTATCATATCCTCATATTCCAGGGTGTCGTACGCTTTAACAAAGGAGAGAGACTGGGAGAAATAGAGCATCGACAATTCCAAGGTATCTACATATACAACTCAATAGATATACACTTCTAGTAATCTAATCAGAAAATGCAGTATAAAAAATATCAATCCAGCTGCTATCCCTATTGAAATAGTTGTTATAAGCCACATAAAAAGTGCTTTGACATGGAATAAATTGTATCAACTTAATTAATTTGTGTTGCCATCCGCATCACATTGTATAATAGCCATAAAAATTAAACAATTCCGTAATATGATAGGGCATTGCATAAATTGCATGTATTCTCCACATGAACGTCCGATCAGGAAGTACATCATAAAAATCACACAAAACCTCAAGAGAATACAAACATGTTTTAGGCAGATTCCGGTTGTGGCATTTTTATGAGCAGTAGGGATAGAAACTAGTCATTGTTTTAGGCAGATTCCGGTTGTGGCATTTTTATGAGCAGTAGGGATAGAAACTAGTCATTGTTCCCCTAGTGGTTATCCCCCGGGTGGTTATCGTTGTCAAAGTATTGTATGGAATATGACCATGTGACCCTTTGGCACTCTTGAGAGTTCTGAAATGGATTTTGTCGGCCCAAGATCATTTAAAACATAAAGCTCTATCTTGTAATAGTTTTAGTAACCACAGCTATTTTTCATTTAGAACTACTGTTTTCAATTGCTCTTCAACATGTATTGCAATCACTACAATTTCCCATGGTTTTTGTATTGCAATTGGGGTATTAGTTCCTGGATGGTGAGAAAGGGGGAGAAAGAGATTGCCTGTCGTACATTTAGGTCGATTTTGGATTGGGATTTGAGATTTCCTAAGATTATTGGTTGTACCCGTACATACAAGAACTTTATTTTCTAACTGTCTTTTTACACATTCAGACACTTACACATAGACATCTTAATGTGAAAGTAGTCAATGTAGCTGCTGCTGTGATAATATATTACATCCATTTCATCGGGACATTGTACTGGGGAAATTGTTTTGTAGGAGGTGACATGTACAAAGTAGGAGAGTATTATCTTGATTCAGAAGTGTTAGATCTCCATAAAGGCGAGCCAGTGATGTGGCACGGTGAGTACAAAGTAGATTACGCCATTCCTCGTTGTCTGTAATCATACAAATGTTATTGATTATGATTATGGTATGACCCCTATGTAGGTCAAAGCATCGACAATAATAATTACATCAAATGAAAACATGCCTGGTATATTGATAAGAATGTGAAAGTAAATCCATATGGAAACGCGTTTACTGGTTTTATGATTGATGACAAATTCTAACCCAATTAAATATATTCTACTGGAAGCACACTAAATGAATAATAAGAATTTTACAAAGTCAAACAAGGAGGATTGGCTCCCAGTGCAACATCGATATTCTGTCCCATATATGCGCATGTCGTGTTACAAAATTCGAATTCAAACAGCCGCCATTTTGTTCACTTCAGCATTTGAATCGTGAGTTTTGATCTTATTTCTTAACGAAAAATTCCAAAACTCACAGGAAATGGTCGAGATATTGGTTCGGATCTTTTGAACTGTTTATTTTCAATTTATAGTCGGCCATAGGCTAATTTCAGAAAATAACGACATTTCGACGTTTTCATTGTTGGAAAATATCGAGTTTCGATCCTGGGAGCCAATCCTCTTTGACAGTCAAATAAATTGAACAGCAGATTCAAATATTAGTAACAATGATGTTTAATTAATCCTTATATATTGGCAAAATCGTTTTTTCGGATTTTGACGAAATATGTAAGACTTTTCTTGCACCTTAACCTTCAATAACTCCCTGTTTACCCTGCATTATCCATTCCATTATCATTGGTTTTGTCCAGTGGGGTTAATATTAAGTAACATGTTCTTTGCAGTAACACGAACTGAATAAGATATGCACCTCAGGATCGACTCAATATAATCCTCAATATAGCCTGTGTGATATTACAACTGAACAAAACTGGGCTTAGTGCATTTCTAGGGTCCTAGCCAAATATAGGCCATTCTCTCAATTACATTTTATATTGACTTTAAGCATAGCATTGTTGGTCCATCATGTCCGACGGCAACACAAATACGTGGGACAACTTTGAAAACAAACCCCTGAAGAACACCAGCATTAATAAAAGTCGACGAGTATATTTTCAAAATTGCTCATTCCCTAGTGACCATTGACGAGTTAACTCGTTCAAAGCATATGTTCTTAAAAATAGCAAACCATGGGTTCAGATCCAGTGAAATGGTCCAGCTGAAAGTAATATACATTGATTCGGGGATAAAGAGGGGTAACCATCTGACTTTACAAATTAATTTGTAGGAAAGGGTCCCCCAATGGACAGAACATTGAGTACTGAAGAGGCAAAGCGGGTGAACCTGCTTGCATATGCCATACTATGTGTGCTTGCAGGCATCGGCGTCAATGCCGCAGCCATATTTCTTCTTCTGAACATCTATTACAGAAAGCATAGGTACGTATGTAATACTAAATGCAAAAAAGGCGTCCAAGAATTTTTATCTTTACATTTCAATATTTTGTTTTTAAGGTACGTGGTTTCATCATTTTTATAAAACTTTCCTAGAAATAATAGAGCATGCCTTGGATTCTTAAGGAATTCAACAGACTAATAGGAATCGTGTCTCAGAAAGTGTGTTTCATTAATTTTTGAAACATATGCCTGCTAAGGGGTACAAAATGTTTGCTGTGTGTCTTTGAGAAACACTGTAAATTATTCATTACTTTTTCGCTTTAGGTACATCAAAATGTCAAGTCCTAATATGAATAATATCATCATGGTGGGGTGTATTATGACGTATGCAAGTGTGTTTTTACTAGGAACAGATGGTGGACTTGTTAGTCCTCACATTTATCCTTATCTCTGTACAGTAAGTTATATATAGTTTTAGTATGATAAATACAAGTATTAACACTTCTTATCTAGCTTTCCGTTCACCATTATACTGAAACAATAGGATTACCTGGATTATATTGATACTAAGGTAAATATTTATTGTGTTTTAAAGACGGTTTAGCCATTATAGCTAGACCTATATCTCATTTATCAGGAATTATGGTTCATTTGATATCAGCTACCGGCAACTGTGTCTTATCAAGGCTTATATTAAATACTAACTCAACATTCCTCCTTTCTGTTTCTTCTCCTGTAGGCTAGAGCTTGGGTTCTTTCTATAGGGTTCACATTTGCCTTTGGAGCAATGTTTGCCAAAACATGGAGGGTTCATGCCATTTTCACTAATATCAAATTGCAAAAGAAGGTATGTATTCTATAAGAAAATGCTTCAAAATACAATTTGTCAGTTCAGCAATGTAAACATTGGTGTGTAATTTGTTCTATTTACTTATAAAATTAGTTTATTGAACACATTATTTAATTATACAGCTTATATAAAATGTTTACAACGAAGATTGTATCTATCACTATTAAAAACATATTCTGATCGGTCAGTCTACTGAGTCTAGTACCCGGGGGTCTAGTACCATGTGATCAATATATAAGCACTAGTGCCAAAGGGAAGGACTAAAAGTTGTACTGGAACTTAGCAAGAAAAAGCAAACTATAAGTGCATACCAGTCAAGAAAAACAAACCCCATATAGCCCAAAACCATGATCTAACGTGAAAAATATTTGCTTATTATTTCACAACATTTAGGTAATTAAAGATTACAAATTAATAATGATAGTGGGAGTTCTCCTCGGCCTCGACCTCGTCATACTTTGTACTTGGTCGTTCGTGGACCCTCTTAGACGTTCTACAAAAAGATTGGACCCAAGGGTAGGTAACCTAAGTTCCGCATGGACAATATACCATGCCAGCTAGTGAAATCACTGTCTTTGTAACACTTATAGATTTTTAGATATATTACCCTAAAGACGAATTAGGCAAAGCTAATATCTTTCGGTATCCAGTTCATGTGGGTTTTTCATTTATCCGGAAGACACATCTGATTCAAAGAAAAATCCATATGCCACGATAACAACAAATTAATGCGATCCTAGATTATTGATATGATATAATAGTTTAGAGGTAATATCCTTGGGGAGAATAAAGACCAACAGAAGAGTTGCAGCACCATAAGCAAAAGAATCAACAAAATCTAAAAAAATGAAAATATATTGCTTGAGGCTGTCCCTTGTGTGGAAAAGAGTATTGACGTAGAGGAATAACATGACCGCCCTGGTGGTATGTCAGCCAATGTGTAAAATGATAAATGAGTTCGAAACCTGTCCCAGGGTAGCTAGATGCTGCTGGGATCAAGGGATGCCTTTTTCTACCAATGAATGTAATATGTGTAGCCAGATCGGGCGCCATTATACCCAATGTGATTGGCAACATGGCATTCACGTTCCCATTGTCCCCAAAAAGGATAGTGTGTTGAATTAGTAAATGAAATGACTTATGTATAGAAATTAAAGGGGTTATTGAATGCTGTGTCTGTAATGCCCAGAATCTGGAAGGAAATATCATGAACTATCATAAACTTACAAATATGGACTCGAAACTGTTGACTTAGTTACTGTTGACGAGTTTGCGCTAATGACCCATGAAGATTGTCAGTGGGTTACATGAGCTTTTGTCATAAGGTACTCCTGACAACATAGTTATATATTGTACAATATAAAATTTTCCAATAGGTGGATGCCACTGGTGATCGAGAAGTAATCCCTATCATGGAATATTGTGTCAGTGATCACATGACCATATGGCTTGCAGCAATATATGCATATAAAGGCTTATTATTAGTAAGTGAAGATTCCATTGTATAAAGACATTGCATTGCTATTTAAACCATTACCGAAATACCAATGATAGTTAATACTTACATCGATAAAAGCCAAAAATAATTGCAAGTAACGTCATCAAGTTATAAATAAAACAAGTTATAAAAAATATCTTATAGGTTTTAATTTATTTATTATTTTATTTCAGGTATTTGGTTGTTTCCTAGCCTGGGAGACACGTCATGTCAGTATACCAGCGTTAAATGATTCTAAGTATATCGGAATGAGTGTCTATAATGTTGTTATAATGTGTGTCTCTGGCGCAGCAATATCTTTCATCATCAACGATCAACAAGATGCTGCATTCATAATATTATCTCTCTTCATCATCTTCTGCACAACCATCACCTTATGTCTAGTATTTGTGCCAAAGGTAATTATTCATTATAGATGTTTAATTCATTTTTACGCAAATTCCAACAAGCGTTCATTCTCTCTCTAGTGTGATATGTATACAAGGGGTAATTCATTAATTCAAATATGATTCTCAATTCAGATGAATTCTCCTGCACCATTTCCTTGGGATTATATACAAAAATGATCAATTGTATATTGTTAGTGTCCTCTTCATAAAACTTGTCCAGTGATTCTTGATCCATTAGAGTATTTCATAACTGACGGAATTACACTAATTGAACAGTATGGTGATTCCTCTCAACCATGTATATTTTGTCAAAGATATGCGTTGTATTATAGTTGGTCAACATAGATATAATGTTTCATATAAAAGTTCCCAAGAACAACCTTGCTAATACAATTATGAGCACTAGTCTCAGTCTCTCATTTCACGAATGCTTAAATATTACTTTGCAAAAAAACAAATGTAAAAATCAACTATGAAAAAGGCGATGACTGGCTTTATTGATTGATTGAATGTCACATTTGTTTTACGGCGACCGTAAGTAAAGATGCTACTGACCGCAGAAATGATAGACCATACGGTCGCCGTAGCAAATGTGACCGAGGTGTAAGTATGTAAATATCCCGGGTGGACTACCAATCCTTATTACCTGGTTTGTTTACATTACTTAGGATTATAAGCGATCTTGTTGTGGAACATAATCTCCATTTTAGTAGGATAATGTCACCATTTTTACTGAAAAGATCGCTTATAATCCTTAGTAATGTAAGTATGTGTAATAAGGATTGATTGTCCACCCAGGGTGTAAATGGATGTCATTAAGAGTCAAGAGCACCTCAATTACATTTTCAGCTTTTAGAGTTGCGTAAAGATCCCAAGGGTGATAAGAAAAGAATTCATGTAACAATAAAAAAGCCAAAGGTTCCAACTGATATTGGTTACACAGACGTCCAGCAAAAGATTAAAGACCTAACAGATGAAAATGCTAGAAATCGACAAATTTTAGAATATGTAAGTATGTCAAGATATTAAAAATTCCAGTCATTCTACATGGCAAAATCTAAAGATATATAAGGGTTATGTACTGGGAGGTTTTGGATATAGGGTATATCCTGAGGAATAAAATATCTCCCCGAGGGACCAAGGGGAGATATAAATATTTCCCGATAATGGTGTATCTCATACTTGAGTGGGTTTGGGGTAGATATAACCTTTTCCATTTTTTCAAATGACAAGATAGGCCTATAGTAAAAGCCTGGAGCGGGACATATACAATGTACCCTGCCCGCTCCTCAGATATGATATATATTCCCGGGTGATATGTACCCCAAACCCACTCAGGTATGAGATACAGAAATATATCAATATACGTTCATATACTGTATATGAAATATAATATTACAGGGTGACCCAAAAAAATGCAACCCTCCATTTCTTCTATATTTTTCTTAAATGGAGGTTAATTGCTCTGAAATTTGGCACACAAAGACTTCATTCAATATGGGATCCTCTTGCAACGTTTCAATTATCATAGTCTTATATTGATAGAGTTATGGTTGTTTCAAAATATGCTCCAGATGTCGTCAATTTCGCTGTAAACAAACTTGCAATGTTCAAGGAAAACTGTTCATAACACGGATGCACGGATGCATTCAAATTTTGCAGCCATTGCTTGTTGGAGTTCTGCAATTGCGGTAGGGTTATTTTCATACACATTATCCTTTAGATAACCCCATAAATAGAAGTCGGGGGAATTGAGATCAAGACTGTGGGATGACCATGGGTTCTCCGTCCTAGGAGAGATAATCTTCTCATAGAAATGACAAGTGAGCCAGGCTATGCTATCATTAGAAGTGTGAGGAGTAGCTCCATTCTTCTAGAACCACTGTTCTTGTCTATTGAAGCCTTTATGTCACTCTAGAACTGCCTAGAACGCCAATATTGCGCTGTGTGTTAACAGTAACAGTGTTGCCATTATCAACCTCAAACCAAAAGGGGCTGATGATTTCATGTTTGGAAATTGGCAGCCCAAGCTGTGCATTTAACAGAATGTAGGGGCCTTTGAAGCACTTCATCTTGAATTTGTGATCCCAGAACACATTATTTCTTGAGTTTACATGTTCAGAAAGAAGAAACCTAACATTGGAAATGGATGACATTTGGAGCATATTTTGGAACGACCATAACTCTATCAATATAAGACTATGATTATTGAAACTTTGCCAGAGGATCCCACATTGAATGAGGTTCTTGTGTGCCAAATTTCAGAGCAATTAACCTACATTTAAGAAAAATATTGAAGAAATGGAGGGTCGCATTTTTTGGGTCACCCTGCACTATATTTACTTCTAGAAACATCGAGAAATTGAAAGCTTGCTGATTCAATTAGGCGAAGATGTCCATGCATCCAACGGTGGCATACCAAGGTCGCCAGGTCTTAAACCAATGGTCTTGCTCAAACAGCCAAATTCCCACTTTCTCATACCACCTGGACGCCGGCCGTCTCAGGGTAAACCAAATGTTGTTTTGCAAAACACCAACTTCGGTTATGAATGAGTATAGTACAGAAACAATCATAAGTAGACAATATTTGATACTTCATATATTTTTTAGATATTATGAAATTTCTTAAGATGTAACGTTGTCACAATTACAAATGCATATATTTTAGATACCTTAAATTCAGACGAAGCCTCTGTATTCTCCGAGTCTCTCAACAGTGTTGTTTGGCCACTCGACGGTTCTGGAAATAGTCGGTCATATTTTGTAGCGCAGAGGGATGCCTTGTCATGCTCCGACTCTGTAGAATTAACAGACTTAGAGTAAGTTTACAATAAAATATATATATGCCAGTTTTAGCCTTGCCCAAGTCGGTCTATTTACTTATCTTGATTTCTATTATTATGGTAATAATTCAAGATCAGATAAGTAGAAAATACCGACTTGGGCAAGGCTAGGTTAGTTTATTTTCCATTGTAATCCTATCAATAATTTTATTCATGTGTACGTGTATATACTAATAGCCTATATAGATAGGGACTGGTTTTAAGTATTTAACGGAAAAATCAGATCTCATTTGAAGGGATGGAAAGTGAATTATATTTTGGAAGTAATGTTAAAAATCATACCAAAATTCCCTCAAAACCCCGTTTTCTGAACAAACGACGAATTGAGATATCTGATCAAATATAGAAGCTATTATTGTTGATAAATAATTATTTCGAAGAAGTCAAAGGATTTTAAGATAAACTATGGGACATTGAATATAAGGCAAGGCATGGAAGTAAAAGATATGTGTGTAGTTATATCAATTTACCCATCCTTTATTCCTTCTAACCCCTTTAGCACCTATTTGTAGGTCTTCCAAACGTTCTTTCCAAATCATGCCAACGATTGAGTCTGAGACTAGTGTAGAGAGGGAATCCAGTGAAGACCACAAGAAGGTTGAGTTCACCGTCCATCCATGTATTCACAATAACTATGGTGCTTTAGAAGAGGGTCTGCATACTGAAGAAACGTAATCAATACATATTCTACTTTACTCTGTACTATATCCAATATGAGACAAATGTGATCAAAATGACGAAAGTATGAGTATACAAATAGGTGTATTAGAGAGGATCAATTGAAACCAAACACAAATCAGCTCTTATTAACTCAAAGTAATTAAGATTTAACCATAAAAATGCTTTTGTAATATTGAAAAACCGAACAAAGAATATTTTCGCAATATATCGAGTTAATCAACAAATTAAACAACAGTGAAACACTCTGGTTAGTAATTGCTGAGATTAACAATCAAAAAGAGTTCCTTCGTTTTTCACATATATCTATGTTGTTTACAACAGGTCTCTGAACAAACAGGAAGTTCCAAAGACGCCATCTTATTCTGGGTTGAAATACCTGAAGGATGTTTGGCTTCGAGAAACAGATATCTTATCTGACTCAGATCCTTCAGTTTCAGGTATCTATGAAGATTAAATTGCATATGTTTTCAATTCAGTGTTTTATATATATCAGATATTAATGTAATGTAGAGGAATTTCGATTTTATTATTTTATTCACATTGGTGGATGCACACTTCTATTGGATTTCAGAATTTTAACCCTTAATTCTATGTCTGGTACAAATACAATGTATGTGGCCTATTCTGTATTTGGTCTAATTGTTGTATGTTTTTCTTGAAGCTCTTGGCTATCTGTTTGTATTAATTGTGAAACTAAACGTGTTTTGTTCAACAATACTACTGTTATATTAGGAGTCCAGTAAAATGATAAATGTAGCTGATTCTGTAACAAATTGATCAACATTAGTGTACTGTAGGCCTAGTTTGTTTTTACCTATTGTTTCTATTCTACGTTTAACCAATGCGTCTATGCAACTATGCTTTGAATAATTTCACAGTGAATTTGTTCTTTTAAATGTTGCATGCGTCTGTGATCCACAGTGTAAGAAAACTGTATGCAAACAGTATGCAAACTTGCATTGAAATGTTTAATTACTTCTTTAGTGTTCTTCTTACTAATTTGGATGATGCAGACGAACTTGTGTGAAGCGCATGCGAATGTCGTTGATATCTGTACTAACCACTGTCGAATGTTTCAGAACTAGAGCATGATGATGTCGCTGACCTCAATACGAACCTATTGTAGGGTATGTCAAGGTCACATTTCTTACATATGCATGACAGTCATGTGCATATGATTCTGTGTTGGTACGCATAATGTATATGTGTTTGTATCATGTGTTGTCTGTGTGTCTTGCGTCTAAGGCCTGTTGTACACTATCCCACCCCCTATTCTGTTAGATAACTTAATCATACACCACATTAAGCACTTAATTAAGTATACACTTAGATATACACCATTTAATGTTCATCTATGCTACTGAATGACGTGCCAGAAGAGTCAATCAAAGTAAACGTTGAAAACTCCAGCGGTTTGGGTATAGCAAATCAACAGTTGGATTGCATCTCTTAGTCATCTGTTGTAATTTCCATACACAGATCATTGCATATTTAAGGATTCAAATAAGACAGGGACGTTTTCTTTTTCCAAAGCTTGTTCGGGGTACTATACAGTACAATCAACTATATATGTATAATTTGTATTATAAACTGTGGAGTTTTATTCAGGTGTTGATTGACAATTTTATTGTGGTGAGTACAAGAACGTCACGTGATTACACCTGCGCACCTGCACAACCCAAATACTTTGCACCAAAGCACCTAGTATTGTACTTCGTTATAAATTAGTTAGTACCTTGCATCTATATTGCACCATACTAACAATTGTTCACGATATTTATACGAGTGCATCGTGAAAGAATATTCTTAGGGCTGTGGTTCAATTTTTCCAATGGCGCTCTTTGCGACTTAATTATTATATTAGAATAAAATGTTTAAATTGACGTGGTAATTTGACAATAAATAGCATTGATATAGGTAATTATCAAAATTATGTAAAAAAAAGCCTGTTGGAAATCAGTCAGTTTTGAGTTTCTAACGCTGTTAATTGTCACACACAAATAAAAAATGCACTAAACCACCCCAAATCCATATACATCTATAACTATCCATATCTATAAGTAACAAAGTTTGATACCTATTTTAATGTTGCATCGCATGGTCTTGTCCGACATAATTATCTGAAAATGTTGGTTAGGTATTTGTTAAATAAGGTTTTAAGATAATTAGATTATTGTTCAAAACCTTTTTCTTGTTTGTTCCCGGCAGCAGCACCATAGTGTCAGCTTTTATTTCATGACCATGCTAGCGCTGATATTATCAATAAATACATTTATGATTTAAGTGACAGAATATTTGATGGATATAATATGGTTGAAAAAATGGAGGTCCTACTAGGAAAAAATGAAGCATTAGACTACAGAATGTATGTGAAGATAATGTTAAGTGTCAAACACATGTTAAAAACAAGAGCTGCAGCTATAGCTCTATAAACTGTTAAATCAACACAGTTTGCGTTGTAAATATATATATTTTTATTTTTATATTTTTAATATTGCCACATTAACTTTATAATTATTATGTACTCATCTGCATAGGTGGAAATAAAGATACATAAACATAAACATAAACAATTGAGAGCATTCACCATATTGAATCATATTGAAATTAGAACATTGATTGGTGTTGATGTGTTCATATTTGTACATGTCTAACTGACGATTGATAAAGCTAATAAAAAATATGTTGGAATCGAATTTTAAAGCGTCAGATAGTATTTTGAAATGGTCTCAATTGGATTTAAAAGACCCGTAAAGGAATCGATACAATTTCTGGTTATACCGGAATATGATGGGTTTGTCTTCTTTTTCTAGCCATATTAAGAACTCGGAGCTCTTATTACAAAATAAGTCATTTGTTCAAACAAAATATGAGGTTGTCGATTTTATATGCCGTGTTTCCAGTAATTTTGGGTCCATTTTATTTTGATTTGTAATGATTTTTTAAAACTTGTAGTGATTGTAAAATTAATGTGAAAGCTAAAATACAATTTTTTCTGATTTTCGGTGACAACTCTCTCATCGGACACCATCTTATTCTATATTTAATCATGTGCAATACCAAAAATGCAGAAAATAAGCACGGTCAAAATTTGAATATTGTCAGATTAGTATGTGTCTATTTGATTTCTAAGGTCAAAATACCAATTAAAGCAGCCCTAAATTATTGGAAATACGGTAATCTCAGTCTCGCTCAACATTCTTCTATCCAACAATTGATTCTAATATAATTGTGTTTTACAGGTCAACTTTGTAAGAACTATTCTACGTCATCAAGGACGCCTTTGATTGATGAAGACGTTGAGTATTTAGTATGGCCGCGATCAGAGGAGGGGATACATTTTATAGATTCTTCAGGTGATGACGTCACGCCTCATTCAACACCTGTTACGACAGGCAAAGTTACTAAGAGAATATCATGGGGAGATACTGCTAAGGAAAATGATAATACTGTTAAAAAGGGGACTGATGTTGTTCAGTTAATTAAAGCAGATAGAGATAGTACTTCAGAGAAAACTTCCCCAGATGATCTTATTATATTTGATAAGTCTAAGACTCCTCAGTCGCCAAATGTTGCTGTAGAGTCTAATTCTGAGCAATCTTCCTCCATACCCGGTGCACATTGTGAAAAATCTGATGATAAATCATCAACCTCAGGTCCACAAATGGATGAGGCAAAGCAAGCACATACTTGCGATATTGTGGAATACATATAACCATTTCAAACATCTGTGGACACCAGTCAAATCACACACAGTTAGTAATCCGAATGATGGTCTTTATAGTGACGTCATGCGCAAATAGAACAAAAATCGTCCCACTTTGCCCACTTTAACTGCAGTATGCTGAGATAACAGCAGTAAATCAAAACATCTCTTTTAATTAGAATTAGCCTACTCATAGAGTTTAAAAAGTATGTCTTTGAAGGAAAACTTGCAATTGACTTACCAATGTTCGGGACATTTCCAGATTAGATGTTAGAGTTTAAGATCTCAGTGATATTATTCAACGGTGGCATGATAGACACAATACTATATGCAAAAATGTGAAAATCCTTCGAATTCAAATCACTATCGAATACATGATCAAGCATGTATGTATCCCAGTAATTTACGACACGATGGATCATTTCAATATTATAAATACAATAAAGGAAATCGTAAGCCAAAATATATTCAAAAATATAGATGATGCTTTCTTTCTCTGGTTTTGTAACAATTTTATTCGATGTTTATATTCGATTCGTGTAAGCAAATAGTCTTTGTAATTTTATAAAAAATCATAGCAATAAATAGCCAATAAAACATATACAAATTGTTATTCTTCTTATCTACCTTGAATTACGTGAAAACCCAAATTAAAGTTCACGTAAATATACCCCCTCCCTTCATGGGTCTGGAAAATGGGCGTCGCCGTTTGATAACGTGTTAAATCAGCATTAGCACAGGCTAGTATCGAAAGATTTGTCAGCTGTGACGGAGCATGCTGTTTTTCATAAAAACAATTACTTCACAATATATTTTTCAACTCGTATGTTTCGTTATATAAAAAAAACTTACTTCATGCAATGAATATATCATTTGCGGGTAACCTTCACCTCTGTTTGAAGTCCAAGAACGCTAAGGAATAAAAGCTATTGAAAACGGCGGCAGAGTATCAAACTCTAAAATGTACCATTTCTTTTTTAACTTTTTAATGGCATGATATAGTGACACGATAATATTATTATTTTTTTTTTGTCCGCTTTGACGGAGCAGTTTCACAGTTCACAGTTGCAACTGCTCCGTCACAGCGGACATCAAATTTGAAAATTATTTTTTATAAAAAAGATTAAAGAGATCAAATACATCAACATCTCATAATACCTTCATAGTTATACTGAAAACATGTAAATATTATCGTGTCAATATATCGTGTCATTAAAAAGTTAAACAAGAAATGGTACATTTTGGAGTATGATACTCCGGCGTCATTTCAATAGCTTTTCCTCCCAGCGTTATTGGACTTCAAACAGAGGTGAAGGTCACCCGCAAATGATAGATCCATTGCATGGAGTAAGTAATTTTCTTTGGTATTACGAAACATATGAGCTAAAAAATAAATTGTGTGTGCTCCGTCACAGCGGACGAATCTTTCGATACAAACCTGTGATTAGGTTTGGATGTTAATTTTATTCCTCAATACTTTAACTAGGTTGGAATTTCATAAAAGAGTAGATAAACTTGTTAAAACCGCCAAACATAAACAGGCGCTGAGTCTAGTTATGAACTCCCCGAAGAAGAAGCTCTCTTAAGAAGCGCAGTCGAACGAATGCAAAGGGTATAGCTTTCAGACGCAGTCCGAAGGGAACTCCAATTTGGCAAACTTTTGGAGGGGGAGTAAAGGTAGGCTAGGATGAAGTTCACTTTATGAATTGCCCTTAATTGGTATTTCAGCTGTCAATAGGAAACATTCTGAGACTTCTTTTCTGAAAATGCGGGCTCACGCCTATTTTTCACACATTAGGCCCATTTTCCGAAAACTGATTTTTCATGTATGAGGAAAAGTTTTCGATATATGAGACGCACCAAACCCCTGTCAAACAAATCCAACAGTACCGACAAAGGGTGTTATCAGACAAAAATTTGGAGGTCGAAACCCTTATCATTTGTTAATGAGAAAGTGTAACTTGTTCCGCATGTATACAATGGAGAGGTTAATCTTTACGTTTTTAAGAGAATGTGTACATGATCGTTCAATGTGATGACCCTCATGGATAACTGTCCCACTCTCGATTTCTTTCCAGGAACCTAACTTTAACCTTTTCCTTAACTATTTTAAATCGGGCAATTAATTAAAGTTGAATACAGAGGGGGAGAACTAATCCTTATAAGGAGTTTTTAAACACATTTACGTCCAAGTTCTCTGAAAAACGTGTATCTTATTCTTAACCTTCCTAATGACATATAGTTGTACCACCCTGTTCAGCGTAAGTGTTATTGTTTAGACATAAGAAGTTGGTCGATCGAGGACGCAAGAATGCTTGGAATCAGGTATCTAGTGAAAAGGTTTTTTTTACTCTTATTAAGCAAAATCAATTTTAAACATACTTCAACCCCTTTAACGTATGTCTATATATGATATAGGGTCAGTCTTGGTGAGTTTATCAGCGTAGCTAGCATTTACAGTGGGCGTAAAAAATCTGACTGACTGCTGAATTTTCCGATTTTTTGTTAAGTCTTTCGCCCTCGATCTAATATCGGCCCAGTTCAAGAAACACGAAGAGTGTCTACAAAAAGGTTTTACTCATATGCACGTTTACTGAATGCATTAAATCCTACATATTCGTACACATCTCCAATCTGAGCACCTCAATGTGAACATTCTTCAGTCCCTATTTGAATCTGTCATAGATTACCATATCAAACGAGGCATTAACATGCAAGATGTCACCACCTGCCATTTGTTACAGACGCCGTAATTTGTTACAGACGCCGGACACCGTCCGCAAAAAAGTTTGAGACTATAACAATATGTCATCACTTTATTGGTGACAAAAATCTAAAAATGTGAACAAAATATGAATCAAAAATATGATACACCTGGGTATGAGGATTTGAATGTAGAGATGCCTTGTTTGTAGGGTGATGAATTCGGTAGAATATCTGCACTCGTGGAGTGCTTTCGAGTTTATTGAATAATGTTTTTAAATTGGGAATAAATGGAATAATTTTTATTTTGTCATGGAGCTACTGTAAGACACAGCGCTTGTGGTCCGAGTGAAATATTTTTAAATCCAATTGCGACTTGTAAGTAACTTTAACCCTTTAATACTGACCCTTGCAATTAAAACACAAACCCTTGCAAACAAGGCATCTTACATGCAAAATGTCACGACCTTCCATTTGTTACACACGCCAAACAATAACCGCAGAACACGGACCGCCAAACGCCGATCGCTGTCACAAAATTTGGAGACTATAATAATATGTCACAACTTGTGGTGACATTAAAATGAACCAAATGCAAAAAGTACAGTTATCGTCAGAACACAAGGATAACGCAGCAGGGAATTGGGGACCGACTAATAGCTTCTCAATACCCCAATCACAAACATTATCGGTGGAATATTAACCCTTAAACGGTTAGGCTGTAGAGAATTACACCAACGGTCAGGGGGGCAGACCGGCCATTGAGCCATTATTAATGGAGAAATTCATATTCTAAGAACATAAGGGTTTTTCTTTTCAAGTCAAAAAGTGACAATTTTACTTCACCAACTTTGACCCGCTCTTACTTTCCTAGGGGGTTAGTCACAATTTTTTCGCTAAAACATTGCCTAATTCAATTTTAAGAAAAGACAGAAAAGGAGTGGTATCGATATGGAGAACTGAATTCAACAATGTTTTTCTCTTAAATCAATCATTGAAAACATTCTGTAAAAAAACACGGTATTTCATGTAATGTTGACTGATTGACATCAATTTAATGCGAAAATTATTTAGAAATATTTTATATGAAGAGACAGAAAAGCTACTTGTCCCAGGTCCCATTTCCATGGTTACCAATTTTTTACCCTAGCAACGCAGTAGTGCCCGTATGTTGACTAAACTTACATATTTTATGAGCAATTAAATTATCCTCATTTTGTGCAAGTTTGATGTTGTAACTCCCAAAAATAAAAAAATGAGAGCATTTTTATAAGAATATCTGGATCGACCCTCGTATTACTGTTTTTGTTAAAGGGTGACGCATATCGTTTAGCAAATCGAACGCTCGTTTCTGGTGTTGCTCACCGTTTAGTATTAAAGGCCCGATCCCGGAATAATACTCAAGGGTTCACAGGTTCGAGCTCGTTGTGTCAACACCTCTAACTGTTATATAGCATAAGTATATTATAGATCGTCACACATTTATAAAAGGGTGATTTTTATTTTGACAAATCAATTCCACATTTATGGGTGAAGTTTCAGGATCTTCTATTTGTGTATAATAAGGAAAAATTGGCATCTAAATTTCCCCATAACGTAATAGCACACAGCTTGGCATATGAAATATCCTACAAATGAAACAAAGCAAGACAAACCGGTTTCTAATACAAGGATTTATATTGGCTGTTGTACATGTATTCTTTGAACGCAATCACTCTTTGGATAACGTTTTCAAAATCGTTATAAACGGATTACTTTATCCCAAAGACAATTTCAATAAACTGGATTTTACAGAACTCCCCTTATTTCTTAAAAATGGACTGATCCAGTTGATTCGCCTGGAGCCGCCATATTGTTTTTATACGGGATGCTAATCGGAACCCTTTAACATTTTTTGTTTTTTAGTAAAATTGTTTTTGCTCCTTTCTACCAAATCTTGAGAATGAAATAAAATGTCTTTCCGAACCTTGTTGGAACAAAATAGCATATACAACATGTTTTTAGAGCTCTCAACATTATAGTTATACAAAGGAATTTTTGGTTGATTTTAAAAAAGTATTCAAAAAATAAAAACAAAATCCCCCAAAATAGATAAAAATCAAGATAAACCTTTTATTTTATTAACAAGATACTTTTTTAAAATCAACCAAAATGTAATTTATACAATTACAATATTGAGAGACCTAAACATGTTGTGTTTATGTCGTTTTGTTCCAATGAGGTTCGGAAAGATGTTTCATTTCACTCTGGAAACATGATACCAAAAACAAAACAAGTGTTTGATGTGTTTTCTAAAACAATATAGATGAAAGTATATATAAATTTTTCAAATTATACTGTTACCATTCAAAAGATGACCATTAAATTGACGATGTGTAAAATTTTTAGATTTTGTTATGACTGGTTTAAGAGAAACGTGTGTTCAAAAAGTTCTCCATATTGATACCACTCCTTTCAGGTCAAAAGATAAACTACGAGAAAAGTTATCAAAAAAAATCCTGAGGGGGACAGATCTGCCTCCCTAACAGTTGAAGGGTTAACAAGGATTAACAAGTGAAAATGTTGAGGGTAGCAGACTACACATGAAACAGACAATCTCAAATATTTGATTTATTATTTATTCCGAAAATCTACGGACCTTAACTAAACATAATATGAACTTTTACCACTAGAGAGTGTTACTTAATTCGTTGTAGATGTCTTTAAAATGAATATCCCTGAGGCTAATCATGATACAAAATGGTATTGCACTCTGGACAGCCGAGTCTACGACGTATCCATGGACATTCTCCGGCCTTCAGGTAGAGGAACAGTCACCTCTTCTTCTAGTTGAACACCTTCTTGTACAATCTCTTCAGATTCAACAACAGTATAATCACTTGTCTCAACATATGTCACTTCATCTTCAATCATTACCTCATCCTCAATTGCTGCTGTTTGAACGTCATTTTCAATCTGAATCTCAGTGTCTAAAGCTACAGATGGAGTATCTTTGATTAGTATTTCATCCCCAACAGCGACAGATTCCGTTATATTTTTGTCATTTTCACTTAAGAACTCAACAACTGGGTTTGCCTTTATGAAATCTTCTTCTGTATACAGAGCTTCATTGTCCCTTTTATTAAATGCACTATCCTTGTTTTCAACATGTGCACCAGAAGGTCCAGTGTTAATATTTTCACTCACATTGTCTGCTGCATCTGGTGCAGTTGGTGCAGTTTGGGTGGGGCTTGGATAATGTTGATCTTGGCCAGTTCTAGAAGGTGATTTTGCTTCAGAATTGTGAACATTTTGATTTTGATCAGGGGATTTAATTGTAGAAGTTTCAGCATCAATGACTATGGTGGGAATGACTTTACCAAGACTTGGGCTGAGAACCCCCCATGCTTCTGATCTATCACATTCAGAGGAAGATGGCACTATAATTTTAGATTTTCCAGGCTTGTTAGTAGAAGAAATGGCTGCAGCAGTACTGGATTGATACACCTGAGTATGAGGATTTGCATTTGATGAAGTTAAAGTGGTCAACGTTTTTACTCCATTTTCATCAAAGGATTGAGAGTTTGATGATACTACTTGTGATTTGATGGCTGTAGTTCCTGTAGATTCAGACTGATATAAAAGACTTGCACCAGGACCCTGTGTCACATTCTTTGGAGTCCCTAAATGAGCCCCATGGCCTTGGGTTACTATTGAAGTACCTTGTCCAGAAACTCCCAAAGGAGCCCCTTCTTGTTCCTGTAGGCCTGCTGAAGGTGACACCATATAAACATGGATCAAACTATCCTTGTTTGGTGTCTTCTGGACATGGTTTCCAGCGGTTTGCACAAACACCAACTGTCCGGGAGAGACATTTTGAAGGTTACCCTCGCTGAGTTGTGAGATGTTGATGAAACGCCCAGGTGGTGATATAGGCCCCTTAGGTGCTGGTGGTTGAAAGTGACTGTCTGATGTTCCAGGCCGACAGGAAACTGATTTGTATCCTGGAAACCAATTGAGAGCTTTGAAGGATAACACTTAATAAACATTTTAAAAGCAACAAAATTCTAGCTTCATATGGGATTGAAGATATTTATCGAAACAGCAGACTTGTTCACTAATAGAATGGTTTCAAATAGTTTATCTTGATATAAAACATTGTATATACAACAAGGCATTAACATGCAAAATGTCACCACCTGCCATTTGTTACAGACGCTGAACACCAGATGCAAACCGCCATCACAAAACATGGACAGCATATGATTGGATGTACATGTAATCACTGGATTCTAAGGCAACTGAAACTGAAGCTGATATATCTAAGTTGTTGAGATATCAAACCTGCAAATGATTGTTTTTCTGAGGTATCGGAATTCTTCCTAGCTCTCATCTCTTTCAATAAGGCAAAGGCTGTCTTTGGTTTGGCAGTCTTCTCCTCAGTTTTATTCAGAACAACTTTCTTGGGCTTCCTGCCTGATCTAGTTGGTCGCATCATGGTAGAAAGTGTTCGCTCCTCTGCCTCATCATCAACTGTGGATATGTCAAGTTTGGGCAGTGTGCGATGTCCATCATCGTCACCTAATTGATAGTCTCCAGGAGGTTTCTCAGTAGCAACTTCATCATCTGAACTCAACACTAGGTCTTCATCTAAACAAAAGAGGTATGACAGTCAAGGACATAGCCAAACATGAAGTAGGTAAGGTATTAATTAAGGTATGTATTTAGACATCTTTCAACTAAAACTTAAAATGAAGTTCAATCATATCAATCTTCAGTGTGTATCAAAAAATGCAACAAACAAGTAAATCTTAAAATTAAAATCACAAAACCAGTGATGACAGCATCAATATCATTCAATGTACTACGAAGCTACAAATTAACCTATTTTCAACGATATGTCATCTATTCATATATGGTCATAGTTGGCTCAATAATCATTCCTTTTGCATAGTGGGCTAAAGTCAGCTCGGGACCAAGTTTTAGACATTGCAAAGCTTGGCAAAGGGGCCGGTGCTCTTGGAAAATCTCCTGACTTGTGACTTTTTCCCCTTTGGGGTTATCTCAAGAGCAAAGCGTTCACCTACCCTCCACACTTATAGAAAGAATTGCTGTTCTTCGCCCAAACCCACAAATGGACTCAAAGAGCTACATATGACATGGGGAGATGAGTCTATCTCTGTGTGCAAAGTGGCCATGTGGAGAGGTATGAGATGTATTCTTGCATGAGTATGACTATCAAAACCTAACTGTTTATGCTAAATCTTCTTCCAATAACACATGGCCCCTTGCACTGGATTTAAAAGTCCTAAACTTGGTCCTTAGCTGAGTTTAGCCCATTGTACAAAAGGAATGATTATTCAGCTAACCATGACCACATGTGAATAAATGACATACCGTTGAAAAGAGGAGAAATCAATGTACTAGTAGTTACTAGTATCGCTTGTTTTGTGGTTTTGCAATTTATTTTTTGTTGCATTTTTTAATATGTCCTGTATCACCTTTAGCTTAAACCTGGCTTGCCAATTTGAGTTTTCAAAATTCATAAGTCTATAGCTCCAAGTTTTTAGATGCCAGGAAAATGCCACATATATTCAAAACTGAGATGAGCAAGAAATATTATACCTTCTTCTGCTCCAATATCACCAGCCTTTTTCTTAGTCTTAGGAAGTTTCCCTTTCTTTTCTTTCACCTTATCTTCTTCTGGCTCCTCATCCTTATCTGTGTACTTCTCAAATATTGACATGTCAAACTTCTTTGTGTCTCCTACAATGTTTTAAATACTATAGAATAGCAGACTTTGAATATATACAAAAATAGAATAATGAAACCATTCTCTAACATTGAAAATAAACATAGTGAAAATATATTGTTTTAATGAAAATATAATACATCTTGTATGCCACAAAGTTGCTGTTTCTACAATATAAACAATGTTTTCAGTTGTACTGCTTCATGGTGAAATCCACCGAATATTGTTCAATAGATTAGTGAAGTTTGCTACAACCTGCCTGGCCTCAAACAAAAAATAGGAAGATTACATCACAACAAATCAATTCCACCTAGTTGCACAGTTGCAATAATAATCTAAAATTTTCAGAAATATTAAATATGTGTATTATATAATTTATTTCCATCTCACATGTTGCTATGATAACAATTACTATGTAAAAGCTGAGTGCTTTGAGAACATGTACTAATATGTACAATACTGTATGTGTTTCACGTCAATCTGAACATTATACTTGTGATCGCCATATCATAAAAATGTTCCATCATACAGACAATAACACCAAATGCCAAATGATGGATGTCATAAAAAGTGGAAAACTGGAAGTAATTTCTGGAACAGTCTGTTTTCCAGACTGCCCATTGCTGTAATTTAAAAATATGATATCTTACTCAAGTATTTGTCAATTTTGCCCTTGTTTGCTCTCTCTTCCCTCTTAAACTTATTCTTCAGTTCTATTCTTTTCCTCTTAGTGAACACATTCGACATCAGAGAAAAGTCTGTCCCAACATAGCTCAACATTGTGTAGAACTTCTCCGTTTCTGAAAGAATAATTTAAAATATGTATTGATTTTGAATGGATAGAATATAAAAACTAAAAACACATAAAACGGATGTCTTTTGGGCACTCCTCAAAAGTGTGGACAAGAAACCAATAGAAGAATAAACTCTTTAAAGAATTAAACAAATACTGTGATAAGATGTGAGATGTGCAAACATTTTCTGTTCAATTTTTCAATACTCCCATCTCGAACAATGAGCACGTGTAGACAAACTGATCTATAAACTGATTTCTCTTGAACAGATTATACTACAAATCAACCAAAAGATCAATGTGTACAACATACCCTTTGCTGTCCATACTTTAGCAGTGACACGCTTTCTGAAGCTAGCAGATGTTACATAGGAGTCCTCCTCATGGATGACTTCTCCTGTATCTTCTATTAGACTCTTAGCAGGACTAGCATCAATAGTTACACTACAAATACAAATATCAAAATGCAAATTTAGATGAAATGAGATGATGACTTCTCCTGTATCTTCTATTAGGCTCTTAGCAGGACTGGCATCAATAGTAACACTACAAATACAAATATCAAAATGCAAATTAAGATGAAATGAGATGATGACATCTCCTTTGTCTTAGGCTCTTAGTAGGAATTGTGTCAATAGTAACACTACAAATACAAATATCAAAATGCAAATACAGATGACATGAGATGATGACTTCTCCTTTGTCTTGTATTAGACTCTTAGCAGGACTGATTGTTTGACTAAAACATTCAAGGAATAAAGACAAAGATTTGATGATTTATGGCATATCTTACCTTGCCTCATTGAGTATAATGCTGCCATCTGGTCCTATCTTTACCTGAGGAACAGGCATGGGTTCATCATCTTCAAGGTCAGACACACTAATGTTCTCTTTCTCGATTGGGTCCCGCTGTGGTGTGCCGACAGATTCTGCTATGGATGCTCTCCTAGCAGGGGCTTGAATTCTCTGCTTGGGTCTGAAAATTTTGATCCTGATGGATTGCAATCATGGCTTTAACAAATTAGAATTAAAACAAACTTTCCCTTTTACAGTTATGGGTTATGACTCTTATGTAAATGCAACTCTAATTATTTTAAGAACTGGTATACTTCCTTTAGCAATAGAAACAGGGAGATTTACCAAACCGAAAACCCTAGTAAGACAGTGCCAAATTGACTTAGTAGAATTCCACTTACATCATTGGATTATTTTTAGTTTTCCTATAAATGAGGTCTTTCATAGTAATCTTGGCTCTATCAGGTGGTTCATCAACTGTGATGACTTTCTGCAACTTCCTTTTGGGGAATATGGTGGATTCTTTCTCTATGGTAGCTCTCCTTTTCTTGATGGCTGCTAGCTCCTGGAATAAAATATAAAAGCACATGCATTATAGAATTGCAAATCAGAACTTGTGGCACTAGAACAACCAGTTCAAAATTAATTTATAATTTTGGAAAATTGTGAAAACTGACATCTTTAGCAGAATATAACATGTGCACCAAGACAGAATTAGAAACATGATGTGATCAAAATCACAAAACTAAGTAGACAGTAAATATGGATTTGTCTTTAACCTCTTGAATCCCAGTTTCTAAAATCGGTTGAAACCAGAGAATTTTTCATTTTTGCCACCTTTTGATATTAAACTAAATTCATATACAACTTTAGATGCTCAACTTAGTAAAATCAGACGGCGGAGATCATTTCTACAAATTCTAAAATTGGATGAAAATTGTTCAAATAAGAGCAATTTTAGTGAAATATATTGTGACAGATTTTCTCGTCATTTCTGAGGTGACGAGATATCTCGTCACTCCAGGTAGTCAAGAGGTTAAAGAAAATCTGATGATCGTTTCACTGGAATGTAGATGACAAGATTCATTCAAAACTTAAAAAGCCAGAAAACAAGATGACCACCCAAAACTTTGGTGACCTCTTGCTGGTCAAAATTTGCCAAATTTTCATGATTTACTTTATTTTTAAATGTGTGGAAAGGAAGATTCGAGTAGGTTTGTGCCAATTGTCAAAATCAATAAGGTGTAGCACCAGTGCTGGTATGAGTAGTTCAAAATTCCGTTTTACTCACAAGCGATTCTTTAGCGTTGTTGAGATCATTATCGTGGTAGGTATCAGCTGGACGTTTCTCTGCATGTTTCAACATCTCTTTAGCCCCATCATAAGACTCACAGTGCTTAGCTGATGCATCTGGTAGTTGTCTATGGTCTTCAGTTGTCACCCCTGTTAGTGTCGCTATCTTAGTTTCGCTGGATTTCCTCTTGCTTGGTACAGTGGGAGTTGTCTTACTAGCAGCAGGACCATCTTGCCTGTGAAGCCAATGTAAGGTTTATTATCAAATTTAACTTCACTAGGGACAAAGTCATTGGAATATATTTATGGTGTAAAAATCTATTATCTGTTTACTACTGATATTCATCAATAGATGTACAATGTACTTGAATATGACAACTGTATTCCAAGGTTTTACTCACCCAGGTTTTATTGATGGCACTGCGACACGTTGTACTGGAGGAGGATGTTTCCGGGGTTTTTCCTCATCTTCATGGGTTTCACTACTCACTGATGAGTGCCTGGAAATCAGCAATGAGTTAACATTCTGGTAAATAATCAAGTGTATAGATCATCGCTCATAATCCTCAATTATTATAAATAACTTCACCAATTGATAAAATATCATGGTTCTTCTTTGAGATGTTTTATTAGGATCAGATAAAAGGACACACTGGAAGGAAAAACTTCATGTTGCTTGGAATAAAGTCATCCCCTATACTTAACATTTACCCAGGATAGAGCTTAGACTTGATAAGGCATTCATATTGAATAAAGTCCCTATATGTCTCTGATTCATGGAAATTGAAATAAACTGTATCTTCAAATGATAACAATGTCATTAAAATAAACACTAAATATAAAATTACTTACCTTATTCTTTTGCTTGGCCTCCCTGCCTCAGAGATATTTGGCCTGGCCTTTGTTAAAGTGCGTCTTGATCTAAGTGGATTGACTTTAACATCATTTACTTTTTTTTCAACATTAGATGAATCGTCCTTTGGTTTGACAAAACCAGCATCACCCTTGTCAGTTACAGTCTCTTTGATTTTCTCTGTTGTGTTGTCAGATTGGACAACCTTGGAGGATAATGTTTCTGGCTTTTCAATAGCGCTAACTGAAGGGGTGCACTTTTTCACCTCAACATTTTGATCTTTATCTAATTCAGAAGTCTCATTTACAACTACATTCTGCTTCTTTGAATCACCTTTAGTTGTATCATCTGTCTTCACTTCATCTAAATCTTTTTCTAATGAATCTTTCTCTTTATTTTGTAATACACTGGACGATTCTTTAATTTCTTTCCTTTTTGCACTGCGAGGTGGAGGAGCTCCCTTTACAGGGCTTTGTGGAGTTTTGGCTGATGTTGTATTTGGACCTGCTCTTGGACCACGACTCAAGTTGGGTTTTATGCTGATTCTCGATCTTCTTGTTGCCATGGTTACAGCTAGGAGACTTCTGAAAATAATATAATTATTTAGAGGATGACACATTTCTTTGGTTCAGGAGGTTTCTTTGGCATTCATCAATTTAATATATCATCAGAGTGAATCATATTAAATACATTGTTGAAGGCAGATGTTAAAGGGAATGCGAAGTTTTGTCCCTTAAACTTGATAATAAGTTAGAATAAAGATATATCTTTCAATCCAACTTAGTTTTATTGTTCTATCATTATCCTTTTAATTGTTATTAAGCCCCGGGTTTTGCATATGAACTGGACCACGGAGCTGCCATTTCAACCGTAAAGTGGTTCTTTACGACATTGTTATGACGTCATTGATGCCAGATTGATGCCTTGGCATTCCAAAAGTTTTGTGGCGCCATTTTTGAATCAAAAAATGAATGCCGAGTTGTTGCCATTCCAAAGCCAAAGAAATCATTTCAATGGAACTAAAAGAATACGTATATACCACCCATAATAAAGAACGATTTCAATAGAATATTAACGCCGGCATTTTGGGAATTGCTTTTTACCTATCTAGACATGGAATGCGGGTTAGATTTATTCTTTATTTACACTTGAAACAATCTGGGATTCGTGACTTTTAACTTTTATAAGGTCTAGCGCTAAATGCGAACAGAGAATGCTAATTCTATCAGGCGAAAGCAAACTATTTGAATAAAACATAATAAAATTAATTCAACCAACCCATCTTGAATTTCCAAGAATTCAATGGTTTAATTTGCTAGTCTCATTACAAAAATACGTGTTCGTACTTTAATATTCATTGCATTTATGTTTATCTTTAACACAGGTATTCAAAGAAATTAAGATTTTAAAATTAAATTTTAAAACCGTATTCAATTACTATCATGGATTCTTAGCCTCACGTCACATTTTTACGGGGACCGTACGGTCCATCATTTCTGTGGTAAGTAGGATTTCTACGGTTGCCTAAGTATTTCTGCAGTCAGATAATTTAGCAGTCACATTTGCTAAGATAGCCGTACGGCGTATCTTGATTATGAGGAAAAACTACGATTCCCGTACGGCTGATAAATGATGACGCACGATCAGCGTAGGGCGGCCCTACGACGTGCGTACTTTTTCTTGAAGGCATCCACAAGGGGTTCTATGGTTCGATAAGGTCAATTGTAACCTATGAAATCCAAGCGCAGCCGCAAGTCGACCGTGAACCCGACGTACGGCCGTCGTGAGACCTACGGTTTGGCTGCTGCTTTTTGATATCTATGGTGACCAAAGGAAAGAAAAAGTTATAACTCCGACTCTACGCCTTGTAAAAATTGGATATGTCGTGTACGTAGACAGCAAGGTGACCTAAGTCGACTGTAGTTTTCCTATGTTTTTTTTTACTGATTTCAGGGAAATACGATCGACGTGTGGTCGCATTGAACAAATGTGACTGAAGCTTTTAAAGTTCTACTTATTTTTCGATATAGAAAAACAAAAGGTTGTATGCCACTAAATTGAAAATCATTATTCCGAAAATACTATAGAACTGTACTTACCACGGATGTTATACAATTAAATTCGAGCTCGAAATCAGGAATTGTTTTTAAAAATAAGTATATAATAAAATGAATATTAAACTATTGGCGTACTATCAATACGGCAATTGCCTTATCGTCGTTGAATTGAAATATCATACTACAATCGACCCAGTCGTCTCCCCGCATCACTGAATGTTGTGAGCCTTCTCTTGTCATTACCCAAGGTGAAATACCATTGAATTTTGAAAAGCTTTTTTGTCATATTGAATGTCGCTACGGTGATATGATGATTGAAACTGTTCGTTTAACAACTGAGAAAAATTAAACATTACGTATTATTCTTTGAAAATATGACAGTGGCATGTCCTTGTAAAGCAATTGCCAATCTTAATATTTAGGAGATTGACATTTACATACGTATCATTTAGACGACATCGATTTTTCGTTTTTTTGTTTGCGTTTTTCATCAGCATTTAAATGGCTAAACACTTTAGGGAGTTACTGTTTCATTGGATTACTACTTTTTGTTTTATTTCTTTCATTCTCCAATATGCACCTATTCATATTTGAATAGAATACTACAGATTGAAGAAATCTACCATTTATGATTAGGTAAGGGATATGCAGTTAAGGCGTGATGCACAGTATGGTAACTTCAAGAACATGAAAACCACAGATGCAAATCCCAAGGCAGTAAAACTTGTTCAGGATCGTCTCTATGATTCAAACGGCCTTGTGTCACCTACATTCTCCAAGTCTCCCCTTCAAATGCCGGTTAAGGTATTTAGTGCTCAAACTGATTCTATTTCAGGACAACCCTGTGATGGTTTTATTGCATCTATAGCAACAGTCAATACCATCAACAGTGCTGAAAATGCTCTTACCGCCATGAAGGCAACTTTGAACACCGGTGTATCACCTTATGCTTATAGATTGACAGTCGATGGCCAGTTAATGACAGGGCATGATGATGATGGTTTGTTTGGGGCAAGTAATGAGCTCATGAGCCTTCTTGAGGAAGGTGAGGTAAACAATGCCCTAATTATTGTTCACAAATCTGGGACTAGGCTTCAGCCTTTTAATTCCAAGATAAATCCCAGCTTTATAAATGCTGTAAAGAGTGCCCTTGCAGCCTCCTTCTTAATGGACAATGCTATTCTTGAGACACTTGGTTAATTGACTTTTCCTTAATGGACATTATAAAATGTTAGAAATTGACAGGTCCCTTTTTTGAGCTGAAGTGAACTTAGGTCAAAAAGTGTACACATCAGTTTGCAAACACTACAATGTGTGACACACCTTATTTTCAGTTTATATGACCATATATAGTATTCATGCTGTATATTCAATTGTATGGGGTAATTACAGTCCACTCGCATTTCTCTTGCTATAATGAATTCAGCTTGATTACCTTGACTGTAAAAACACTGTATAAATATCACACTTTGTATATATGTTATATTATTGGGTTTATGTTTCTTTTTTGGTAATACCAGTATGGAATAATTTGAAATTGGTTTGTTTCTAATTTTAAACTGGAATCAACCAATCGTGTTGCAGTTTAGCATATTATGGCTTTCTTAGAAGGCTACCTTAAAGGGGACCACCACCATGATCACATGATCAGTCGTGTGGAGGTAAGCTCCCAGTTGAAATAAAAGCACTGTCCTCCTTTGGTTTATGTGAAAAGTAGCTAATACCCTCATGTATTTGGTCAGTTTGTGTGTCACACGACTTATCCACACCATATGCTTCATTTAACATATTTTATGCTATTAAGCTGCATATAAAAACACTACTTAGCTGTAAAAACGTACCACATGGATGAACTCAGGTTAGGGTAATTAAATTAGTTGTTTCTCATTCTTGCCCGCGTGTGGCCCAATCCCCCTCCACCTTTTTTCTGCCATTTCTGAGAAAAAACACCTTACCTCGCGCGCATCCATGGCGTGTGAAACACTTTTTTTAAAATTTTTATGGATCAGGATAATTGACAATATCTTGGTACTGATATATGATCAAATATACCAGTAAAGTAGGCTAAATTCAACATATAAATTCAACATAAACCCAGTTTATTTCCTTAAAAATTAGTTATTTGTTTTTACAGTTATTTAAAAAAAACGTCCCTCATCAGCATTTTAGATAGACAAAAAAGGTAATATAAAAACCGTCATTCCCGTATCAATTTTGAAAAATAGAAGAAAGAGAAACAACTAATTTAATTACCCTGGCCTAACATAAAATACAAAGCCACTAGCCAGCTCATACAGTATACTTACCCCTTGCAAATTGTAATTTATTGAATTCACAGTAAACCCATCAATTTAAAAAAAACAAAGAATATTGTTCTCATGGATCTATTATTCATGTTAAACTAACTATGAAAATATAAATATGAAATAATATGTTAGCTTGAAGTCATATATAAGATGAAAATATATGTCCATGCATTTGCATTTTTCCAAAGGGAATACTGTATATTCCCATGTAAGTAAATACAGGTGCAATATATAATTTATATGTATATCTATGTCATCTGTACATCTATACATGCGCGTAAAGTGATACATTTGAACAAGATGATGGTCCTGGAAAGAAATGAGCGTGGCAGATTTGCTAAAAAGCCACATACACCACAAAAGCAAGACCAATTTGAAAGTAAGTTCATTATTTTCAAGGGTACACTTCAAGTGAAAGCTACATTGCTACAGGGTGGCCTATCATTCTGAGACAAATGTATTTTCCAACGATTGTGATTTTCGAAGCTAAAATATAATATCTTGAGCAGATGGAAATACATTCCCATGAGATATGTATATATAGTCAAAAGTGATAACTATTTATTGAGTGTAATGAAACGTATCCTTAATTTTTATGTGTGTCATTGATCCTAATCCACCCTGTAGTCTGGTGTTTGTAGAGCATTGCACCTCGTACAACTTATTCTCACAAATATCAAACCTCATTTACTAATTAATTTTTTATGTGAATATGAAGAGTCCAAGCATTGCTTTTTTATGTTTACTGTATAGCTATATTTAGCCTTGATATCCATGATTTTTTAAAACAAAATCTCACCGTTAGATTTCGAGCTATTCATGTTTACTCATTTTTCTAATTGGAAAACAATGCAAATCTCATTTTTTCAAAGGAAAAAAATTGAAATTCTAAGACGGTGAAAAATCATTAAAAAATACACAGATTCAGAATCCGGCAAGCATTTTCCCTTATTCCTCTCCGTTAAGAAGTTTTGTAAGGTGTTGGATTCCTTTAATTCTTTATATAGTTGTCCCAGCTCATAACCATTATACCTTTGAGATTATAAACAATCTACCAGCTTGCTTGAGTATGTGAAGTTCTATACTATGGCCTCCTGGGAAACAGTACATTGTAATGCCTCCCTTGTATCACACAGCTTGTATTTTGCACTTTGTGAATCCACATATTTATATATGAGGGGGAGGGGTACCTTATGATGTGAACCATTAGTCTGTTTGTTCATTTCATGTATGAATTACATTTCTCTAAAAAAAACTTTACTGGAAAAGTGGTGCATTAGTTTTAATTTTCTACTGTGGAAACAGGGAACATTGTTTATGATCAGTGTTATTCAGACTTCAACAGAGGGAAATGAAATCTGTTTTGCTCAACATGAAAGGGGTTGGGAAAGGAGGTTTTCTACTTTGTGTTTAAAATTTTTTTTCACTCATCAGTTGAGAATCTTTTAAAAGTATTTTGCTTGGAATTTTCTCCAAGTGTGAGTTGTGTTTTGCTCTACATTTTTTTCAAGCATTGCAGAAAGAAATGAAAGCTGTTAAAATGAATAATAAAAATATGTGTGCTTTTGGTGTATTCAAATGGTGTGGAATTTTGGTATATTTTTATAGGAGATCTATAAGGCTTGGTGTTGGCTAAATGCCAGCAGTAGTACTAATTTGGAGGGCAATTATTGGAATCTTTAATAACACTTTGCATTTATCTAGGAATTTTGATACTGAAATGAAATGCCATACCCTCTTCAGTAAGCAACAAAAGACATGGCTGGTAGTAATGTTGATATTATTTTTATTAATGCTTCTAATTAGCTCTTTTGGAGATGTACATTTCTCATTTATGTTGAATGCTATAATGTTCTTATTAGTGCTATCATATCAAAGTATGATCATTTTAATTGTCTACTATTGCATCGGTTATATTTCTTTTACATCAAATACGTCATACTTCAAGATTTTAATTAGAATATTTAAATTGCTTTCAATATTGCTGATATTTCCTGGCTCACCTTTACTCGATTGCTTATATGATTGCTCTCAATTATTATATTTATCTGGTGACATTGAAAAAAATCCAGGTCCTATATCAGAATTACCCATATTATTTTCTAATATTAATAGTCTCAAAGCAAATAGTTTAGCACGTTTTGAAGCACTAAAGTTCAAAGTAAAAGAGCAACAAATTAAAGTTATTGCTCTATGTGAGGTGGGAAATTTGACAAATAGTGACATACAAAAAGATCTTAAAATTGACAATTTTGAACTTAAACATTATAGATCAAATAATCGAGGTCTTATATTATATGTTCATAATTCATTAGAAGCTGAAATAATTCATGAACTAATGAATGATACACTAGGAAATATTTGGTTAAATCTTAAAGTAAGTGGTAAACTATTCAATTATGGAGTATTTTATAGATCACCTTCACAAGATAAAATAAATAGACTAGACTATTTCAAATTACTTGGTAAAAACCTTGAGGATGCTCAGAAACTTCCTGGATCAACTGTAGTAAATGGAGATTTTAATGCACGTAATTCTTTTTGGTGGAAAGATGATAAAGTTGATGAAGCAGGGACTAACTTGCACAACATCTTATTTGATCTTAATTTTATACAACTTATAGATGAACCAACAAGTGTGCAGTCTCGTAACAACTTTATTACTAAATCATGTATAGACTTGTCTTTTACAGATAATATTAATATAATTTCTAATCATAAAGTTCTACCACCAGTAGGAAATACTGATCATTGCACTTTGTTAACATACCTAAAAATGAACATTATTAAAGAAACTCCAACCAAGAAAATCATTTGGCAATATGATAAACTTAATAAAACAATATTGAATCAAAGAATACTTAATTCAAACTGGGGAGAGATCTTAGAACTTCAAAATGTTCATATTTCCACTCATAGGTTTGTTTATACTTTGTTCAACATTTTTAAGGAAACAATTCCTCATAAAGAGGTTTTAATAAAAGAAAATGATCAGCCTTGGTTCAATTCTGATATAAAGAAGCAAATTAATAAACGAGATAGACTTCACCATAAATTTAAACATTCAAATGATTTAACCTTTCTTCAAAAATACAAAGAACAAAGCTTATGTGTTGTAAATATGATAAATGAAGCTAAGCGTAAACATATAGAATCAACATGTGGAACTTTATCAGATTTAAATAGAAACTCAACAGATTACTGGATACTTTTGAAGAAGCTACTTGGAAAGTCATTTAATGTGTCACTGCCTTATTTACATTTAGATAATCCTAAACTATCTGCGGGATCTTCTTCTGAGAAAGCTGAACTTTTTCTTAAATATTTTATTCAGAAGAACAATGTAGATCAAATACACGAACCATTACCAAATTTTCCATTAAGGTGTAATCTAAACTTGGAAGATATTTTTACTGATAAGAATGAGGTCTTAAAACTACTTCAACAACTTGATGCATCAAAGGGGGAGGGGACAGATAAAATAAATAATAGAATGCTAATTTTATCAGCTGATACGATATGTGAACCATTGAGTTTGCTTTTTAACAAAATTTTTACATCTCATTGTTTCCCGAAGATTTGGAAAGAGGGTATTATTGTTCCACTACACAAGAAAGGAGATAGATCTAAAGTTGTCAATTATAGACCAGTCACATTGTTAAATGCCTTATCTAAAGTTCTGGAAAAGATTATTTATGATAGAATTTTCAATCACATGATCCAAAATAACCTCTTTTACAGTTTTCAGTCAGGATTTCTTCCTAAGCATAATACCACTTCCCAACTTTCATATATAATTCATTGCATTCAAGAAGAATTGAATAATGGAAACAATGTAAGAACTATCTTTCTTGATTTAGCGTCCGCTTTTGACGTCGTTCCGCATCAATTACTATTACAAAAGATGAGATCTTATGGCATCAACAATAATCTCTTACTTTTAATGAATTCATATCTGTCACAAAGACAAGTGAAGGTTAAAGTAAATAATTCTTTCTCGAAATGGTCAGAACCTGATTTTATCAATGCTGGTGTGCCTCAAGGCAGTGTATTAGGGCCGCTTATGTTTTTAATATATATAAATGATCTACCTGATAATCTAAATTGTAAGACTTTCATTTATGCAGATGATACATCAATCTTCCTTCCTTACTCTAAGAAAAGCCCTTTACTCTCTCAAAATCTGCAAATTGACCTAAATACAATTAAAACCTGGGCTGATACCTGGCAAATGAAATTTAAGGCATCAAAAAGTGCTGACCTGACTTTTACATCACCTTTAACTAACCCTGTTAATGAACCTATACTCTATTTGGGAGGTGACCCCATTCCTAAAACTATTAGTCATAAACACCTTGGTGTTATTTTAGATCAAAAGCTTAATTTCAAGGAACATGTTAATGAGCTCACCAAGGAATTACAGAAATCTTAAATCCATTTAAACAATTAACTCACATTCTTCGTTCGAATCATTTGGAAACCATATATAATTCTTTTATTCTAAGTAAAATTGATTATGCTGATATAATTTACAATAGTGCTCCAAATATAGCTACCAGCAAACTTGAAAGACTGCATTATAATGCAGCTTGTCTAATTTCCGGTGCTCTGCATGGTTCAAGCACCTATAAGGTCTTGAAGACATTAAATTGGATTACTTTGTCTGAGAGAAGAAGAAGCCATCTTTGCTCATTTCTATTTAAAAGTAGAATCAATTTATCAGCTTCATATGTCACTGAATTATTTAATAAATACTTACATGAACCAAATAGAATTCTAAGGGCTGTCAGAGAGTATATTGTGCCTCTAAATATCAGCATTTCATTTAGAAAATCTACATATTTTGCTGCGATTGAAGAATGGAATGGTCTGCCTAATGATTTAAGAAATTGCAATAGAATATCAACTTTTAAAGGCAAACTTAGAAAGCATTTCGGGAATGAAAAATGTATAAATATAATAGCATCACTTGATATCACTAGAAAAACTGAAATTATATTTAACAGGTTAAAAGTGGACCTATTTCTAAAAAGTCAATTATTTGCTCATCACTTTACAAACATTGACTCACCAGCCTGTAACTGTGGTCATGAAAATGAAACCCCTACTCATTTTTTCCTCAAATGCCCCCAATTTGTAAATGATAGAATCCAACTACTTATAGATCTCCATATTATTGGTTGTTTAGAAAAATTCTTAGATGCTAACTCTGTTAGCAAAGTAAATATGCTCTTGCATGGTAACAGTGAACTTAGTAATGAAGATAATACACTTCTGCTGAAAGCAACTTTAAAATTCCTACAAGCAACCAAGATTGACTAACATGTATATTTCACCATCCCATAATTTACACCACTGCACACCTTTTTTTTGTAAAGCATTCCAATATCAGCTTTAATTGTACTTTTTCCTTTTTGTTTATATATGAATAGTTACGAATAATTGTAACAAATTTGTATTGCATATAAGTGTATGGTATATTTTCTTCGAAGTTCAACACAAATGTTAAATTGATTAACCTTGTTGAATTTTCATTGTATGAAATTAAATGTTATAATATATGAACTTGAAATAAAAATGATTAATAAAAAAAAAAAAAATGATTAGGTAAGAAAGCAATTGCGGCAGTATGCCTATTTGCCGACGTAAACCTTAAAGATGTTAATTTAAGAGTAAAAAAGGCTCCAAAACTTAATAAAATATGTAGTTTGGATGTTCATTTATGTCTGGGGATGATATTTTATACCACAAACACTTATAGATACCTGAAATTTGCAATAAAAGTGCCCAAAAATTGTTGTTTCGAAATTCCCCATTTTTCCTGTAACGCGCTAGTCACGTGACCATTACGCGTAGCAGGCAATACAGATATTACAGTACATATTTCAACATGTTCAATATGGCAAACATCAGCGATTCTGATTCCCGGGTTCTGGGAAATGGCTATTATAAATCGGCGAGAGGGTGTAATTTGACTGGGGACTATATACAGGGGAAAATGTGTCCAAGTATACCAGTAAGAGAGCAGAAATGGTGACATTAGACAAGTACTATGACGGTCGGAGAATCAACTAAAAATCTGAGTTTTGGAATGAAGACCCGAGGAGACTGATCCAGCGATCATATTACTCAGTTTGAATTTTTGACGCGGAAAACAGGTTATGAAAACAGGTTTTCTGCAAAGTTATCAACTTTATAAAATATGGATCTTGTTTTTGAGTAAGGCTTAACAAGCATTTAGATACAAGACTTGGCTATCTCTTGTCAAATACACGCAGACTTGCGGTAAATTGGCCATTGCAAATTGCAAAATCAGATCGTCAAATTAATCGCTTCGTTTTAAAACGTATGCTTCACATCTTCATCCCGAAAACTTTAGTATTCATTAGAGATAAGTTATAACTTTTACAGGAAGAAATGGCAGATCCTACCTTTATTTAGAATCGCTGATTTCTCTGGACAAATTCCGAGAAGAAATTGTTCAACATCGCGATCAGCTCAGACTACATGTCGTGTACTTGTCACTCTGAACTCACGTGATAAAATACGCCATCTTGATTGGTTACTACTCACGTTCCCTCATGTTGTCATGACGCGAAAAGCAGTAGTAAACACTGAATATGTTAATGAACTGCCATATATGGAACAATTGTCTTTCTGATTGGTTAACTTTACACGCCTCCTAAATGAATATAGTAGTCGTAGTAAATGATTCATTGATAACTATGAAAGTGGGCGTGACCAGCTTTATTTTGACACCAAATTCAAGATGTTTCAAATCAAAATGGCCTCGCAAGACGAGGTTGAAATATCGGCAATTTGATACTGATATGGTCTACGATAGATCAAAATTGCCTGCCCCGCGTCACGTGAGCCTATATTTGTTGAAAAATGAAAGAGATAGTGACACTTTTTAATCATAAGTTAATACCAATATTACAAGCACGTATCTATTTTTTTCATTATATATTTATTTCTTCATTATACATACATTTGTTTTATACTACATTGATTCATTTTTGCAAAGCCTTTGCTATTAGATCTTTAAGGTTAATAATGATGTGCCGTAAATGCTCATCAGCGCATTAATGAACATTAGCATAGATTTTGATATTTTAAATGGTATGTAGTGTATTTACATAAATATGGTAAATGCAACTATTTGTTGGATGCGTTCAGCTGATGATATAACTTACTTATTTTCACCATAAATACGCCAACACATTAGCCACATTAATCTTAGTTAAATAAATCATTGATGCACAGTAATGCATTTATGTGTAAATGCCATTTTGTATATTTTAATGCATTTACCTCATTTATTGGTTAAATATACAAGAAAGCATTTAAGGATTCGAACAGATTTATCCTTTTTGACCCAGTGTTATCATTATATAAAATAATTCTAGTGGATATTATTCAAGTGGAATATAATGCGATGACTTCCGAATCGCGCAGCCGATATCTCATAAGTTTAGTGATTTTTCTACCTAGCCTATAAACTTACTATATCACATTGGAGAAAATAAATACAAACATTTGAAAAAAGACATTGCAACAATTCAATTTCTATGAAGAATATACTGAAACAACTTTTTCAAATATATGATATGATATGGACATGAACATGCGGCAACAATGTTAAGCGGACAGAAATAGTTATAAAATATCAGTGAAATGTGTTCTATTTCTGCGATCCGAGTATGACGCGATTATATAGCGACATTTCCGAGGCATCAATTTTAAGGCATCAATGACGTCATTGATACATAACAATGGCGGCATCCGCAGCGATCCAGATATGGGTACTTTGAACTTGAATTATATGTTAGTTCAAACACGATATGTCCCATGAGTGAGCTGAAGTGATAGATGATGGTTATAAGTAGCCAGCGTGTAAATTAGAACATGAAACTTCGCATTCCCTTTAAGGCCATTTACACTCTCAAAATGAAGATCAACCATAATAAAGTGGGAGGTTTGATTGATTTGTCAAATACCTAGTTAGAAACATGTAAATCTTACTCAATTATCACTGTTTCTAAATCAGTATTTCACTTCCACAAAATATATTTTAAATGATTGAGCTCTGCCATCAGAGACCACCAAAATTGTTGACAACTTTTAAAAGCAAACTTATCTATGATATGTAAACAACCAACAAACCAAAAGTCAGCTTTCAAAACGTCCATATCAACCAAATATTCAGTCCTTCATAGTTGTATTTAAGGAATAAAAACCGAGATTTCATAATTTATGGCGCAATATATGACCCAAAGTTTTATTCTGTTCATTGTTAAAAGACTAAAATCATGTGGCGATTAATGTCTTTGGCAATGACCAGACCGAATAAAATATTCGGTCTGTTATGATTGATACCCTTCGCATGGAAATCGCGGCGATATTTTGTGCAAATAAATTTCTCGTTTATTACAAGAATGTTCACCTTGAAAATTGGTGAATATGTTGAAGAGATGTTCATCTTAAACTAGAAGCAAAAATATTTGTATAAAGCGGGTACAAGTTTTACGTGTTATTTGTTTACAAATAGACTGATGTCACTGGTTAAATCTCGTTTATCGTGAATATTAGCATTGGCAAAATGGCTTGACCTAATCTAATCAATGCCTTCGCTTCAAGAAGCGTCTGTATGTTTTATAAATATCTTCAGTAAGAGGACACAAAATAGGAAAAAATAATATTGTACACTGTATGCAAAGTCAGCACTATCAATGGTATACTCTACCTTTAGATATAATCCTAAAAGTTCAAAAGCTTTTTGCCATTTTGTTTTCACAACTGCGTCCTGTGTAAAATCGTATGGTATGACTCCACCTTTTTTTTTTTTTACTTTATACCAGCATGTATTTATTAAAAGTTTGTGATTATTATACAATTCTCTCTTTGTATTGCATTCCTTTTTTATATTTAAAATTCTTTTTTTATTTCAGATAATTCAAAAAAGATGACATCAATTTCAAAATTTGTTTACATAAGTTACCTGTTGCATTACATGATAATATTTCTCTTGGAGAGCTCTATTTTAAAATTATAGTACAAGACTCCACCATTGTTTTGCCGTTTCACTACTTGCCACAATCAGCCTCACTGCCAGCATATCAAACCAGGCCCATTTTCCATCAAACCTGGCCCAACTACTATCAGGTGGGTCCTTCAAAAATCAAGTTGGCATGGTTACCAAAGCCTAATAGTTGCCATGGCAACCGTAGAAATGGGGTAAAAAATGGGAGCAAAAAAGCACCCAAACCCACCATTTTTTTTTATTAAAAAACTATATTTCAAATCAAAAACATATATACAGTACAATTAATACATTTACATATAAAGGTTACATGTTGTAAAATGATTTTTCCCTATTACATATCATTTTCAAAGTTTCCTGCTCATTCAGCAGATCACATTTAAACATATGAATAGCTTTTTTTTATCATAATCACACTTTTAAAATATTTTTCTTGTGCGAAATTTTCAATACAAACTTTTTGTTTATCACTGAGACAATTACAATCACAGGTGTTCCAAATATTTAAAACTTCTTTACACTTCACAAAATAATGCATATCATCATCAATTTCATTATCACAATATTAACATTTATCTGAATCTTGTATTTTACACTGTTTTAGATATTTGCCACTTGGATAAATTTTATGGATAATCTTCCATTGGATAATTTTGAGTTTATTATCTTTTGTACAATTAAAAAGTGTGTTCCACACATCCTTACTTATCAATGTATTATCATATTTAATATCACATTTTCTTGCCAAGACTAACTCTGATCGTATATATACTTTGAATCTGATTTACATAATTCTCTATTTACAAATCTCAAGTTGTTATTATTCTCTTCATCTCCATACTTTGTCATTAACTCTTGTTTAACACATGCTTTTAAAATATTATACTGCAGCATGGTTTGTCCATTGCGCTGTACATTTTGAACTATGACATTATATGAACATAACATTCCATCTTTAACAATATCATTTATATAAAGTACATCATTTTCAATCCAATGTTTAAGAAATAATGGTCCCAAACCATGGTGGGTCACGTGCATTATCTCATGGAAATGGGCATACCAGTGCAAAGATCTTTGTTCCGTGATAAAGGAAAGCTATCAAACATTGTCTGAAGAGCATTCTAATTCTACTTTTAACATGGCGACCTGGACAACATATAGCCATTTGGGCGATAATAGGTGATTCTAAAGTGCTTTTTTCGTAGCTTTACTTTGACCAAGGCTTGCAAAAAATTGAAGTGATAAACCTTCCCCCAATTTTTGATATTTTTGTTGTCTAGAAGTGTTCTAGATGATATCAAAAAAAGATTGTATCATTTAGAGCAATACATTGGACACATTTACTGAAAAAATCACAAGATTCTGTTCATTGACCTTTCCTGAGCACCTACTTTTAGCTATTTTTCAGTCACATTTTCATAGGGCAGAAAAGGTTACTTCATCATGTTTAGGGTCATTCTGACCATGAACATTGTGATCCTGGACCTGTAAATGGTATTTGGAACTAGTTGCATTGACTGGAGGTCAAAACAGAACTCTGTTATCTTTGTTCAAAAAATGTCTAAAAATACAAAAAAATTGTCACTTCCCGTTTTGTCATTTCCTGTTAAGGTATGAGGTTCCATATCCATCCGCCAAAAGGTATGACCCCTATATAGTCCATTTAAAAACTCGTGGTATTGTTCTAAATAACGCCATAGTTGGCTTCTAGGGTACCTAGTATGCCACTATTTGGTATCAAAATAAAGAGGAGGAGTTCAACTTTCATTTGAATTACGAAAATAGCGATGTAGGTCAAAAATAGTTCCAACGTGAGGTTGTTTACTACGCGTTTGCCCGTCGTATCAGAATTGAGGAAGTGGTAGCAAACGCGAGTCACAATAAATGGACGCTGATATCTCAAAAAGTAACCTGACTCCCTATAATTTGATGTAGATCAATCGAACCCCTATATGAACAGGTACATTTTGATATATAACACTATGGGGGGTAAGCGTTTTATAGTTGGTCACGAACGCCATATGTGCAAAGTATTGTTATGAATTTTCGAATTTGGTGTTGGATTACGGTACTCATACCTTAACATCCATAGCACCTTAAGTATATGCATTGTGGCCATTTGAGGTATGTATGTAAAGCCGAGGCCAATTACTTTCTAAATGTGCCATTTTAGAAAGAAATCGCAAAAAATATAGTGCCGTAAACTGGAACTACTTTATTCGTTAATTTTCATCGGTGAAGTAGGGATTTTACCTAAAAATGAATCCCTATGTTGGCGTAGTGATATTTAAAAATCGAGACGCAAACCCTATGTTAAATGTATGGTCAAGATGAAGGTTATGTATAGGGGAACGCAGAAATATAGTTATTGTATGGGCTCATTCGTTCGAAAATGGCGATATGTATCCCAAACTTGAATTTTGTGATTTTTTCAATATTTTTCAATGATTTACCGTAGTGACACCTAAATGGAAATATAAACACTTCCGGTAAATATTCGGTTCAAATGCGAATTGGACAAACTTTTGCAAGTTTGACCAGGAAATCACCTTTCATTTGGTATGTTAGTAACGTTTTTGATCGTATTGGGTATGTAAGAATCATATACATGTCGAGTTATTAGCATAAATGTCACAGTTTGAAGGATAAATGGAAATATAACACTTCGGGAAATATTGTCACAAAAGCCTTTTGGACTTTTAGTCTCTATATACTATTCCCTATATTTTTAGAATATACCATTGACAGTGCTGACTGTGACTGTATGTTCCTTATAAGGTAATCATTTTATCATTATACAAACTTATTTGTAACATTTATACAACACCACATTTTACAATAGGTGACTTATAGTCTGAATTTATGGTGACTTATAGTCTGAATTTATTCAGACTAAGGATACAGTCTAACCTCTAGACTACCGTGAGTGCAAAGCATGAAGTCGACAACGTGACGAGAAACTATTGTGTTCCCTTACTAAACTTCTCCAACATGTACAGAATAAATGTAAGAGTCACTTACCGCAATATTATTCACTTTATACTGCGATATCATCTATTTAACAACATAAATCTTAGAAATAGAAAATTACGCTGAAATCCAGAAATTTTCATAGTTTTTATTACGACAATTGTGATTGGTCAATAGGTTTAGTCAGAGCAATCGCACCAATCAAATTTGTTGTAACAACCCGAGTTGGAAAAAGTTGGTTTCTTTTTGAAGAGCTTCAAGTAAGCATTGGAAAATTGGTAAGGACGAATTATGTTTGTTATCTAAACTCCTTATCTTATAGATGTTGCAATGATAGACTATCAATATAGACTTCGTTCCATGACTCTGGTAGTTATTATTTTCGAACTGACTAACCTGGACACAGCCAGCACTTACTCACTTCGAGACTTTGAGAAACAAATGTCCTAAATATAAAAACAACTCAAAATAACCCCACATTTATGGGGGTATTGAAATGTAGCCGTAGATCTATTTCAAAATCTGTTTTACTTTAGCTACACCACTGTTCAACAGCTGGATGACTCTAACTGCGGGGGTTTGTGTAAAAAACCGGGTGACCGAATATCATGTTGGCGTTAACGTCATCATCAATTTCAGTTAGAGTCATAGGCCCAGGGAACATGTATAAAATAGCGAGTCGACATCTGTATTACTACTTCTTCTTTAAGTAGTAATACAGATGTCGACTCGCTATTTTATACATGTTCCCGGGGCTTATGGTTAGAGTCATTCTAAGTGAAGCTGTTTTCTTTAAAATTTTCCATTATTGTGGGTGTTTGAGCCTTTATTTGTAGTTGTTTACAATCATAACTTTATTAGTTTGCATGGCAAAACTTTTGGAATCCAGATTCAGCTTGGTTTATCTGGAGTCGGAGGTTTATTGAAAACTAAAGAATTTTGGCAACCATCTTGAATGAAGCTAACTGCAGTTAGAGTCATCCAGCAGTGGAATAGTGTACACTGTAGGCCTACTACTACTAGGCCTAAGTCTAGTAGCCTAGGCCTAGTCTATTCAATTTCAAATTCTATCACTACTACAATGTATATATGTAGATGTAGGACTTGATCATGAGAAATGCCAGAGTCACTGAACTGACAAATGTCAGGGCGAGAGGCTTTCTTAGGCGAAACCTCCACAGTTGCCCATGTAACATCAAAGCCATGGCTTATATGGTCAGGCCCCATCTAGAATACTCTTCTTCAGTCTGGGACCCTAACCAGCAGAAAGACTTGGCCCGAGTAGTGATGGTGCAGCATCAGGCAGCCAGGTTTGTAGCCAAACAATACTCCAGAGCTCTCCAGGGAGCCAGGAACTATCACTAAGCTTTCTAAATACATGCAATGGTAACTGCTTGAGAACAGAAGACAAACCAGAAGGCAAACCAAACACTGCTCCATAAAGCCCTTCATGATGAAGTGTGAATACCCATTCCCTCTAACTACATCAAGAAATCTAAGTTGTAAAAGAGCCCAACAAATCATCTCTGTCGTTGCCAGAACCAAAACCTGAGACTAACAATAACATACCAAATTTTATGTTAGTCTCAGCTGAAACATACTAGAATAAAAAATCAATAAAAAGGCCACAGTGCCATATTATAATATGAAAAATTCATTCAGAGTGTACCTGTATATGCAAAACGTTTGTTATATTGCAGTTATAATTTAGTTTTATGTGCAATAAACCCAGGCCCATAACCAACCAGAGGGGGTTTGAGGGTTTAAGCAAATCCCCCCTGATCAAAAATTCTTTCAAAGTCTTGCAGTTTTTCACCATTCTGAGCACTTTGTATGTGATTTTGGCCATTTTGGGATAAAATTGTCAAATTTGAACCCACCTGATAATTTTTTGAAAATCGCCCCCCCCCCCCCCTTCTTGGCAAAAGGTGGCTACGGGCCTGAAAATCAATACCATGTTGATTTGTTTCGAAAATAACATGGCCAAGAAGCATCAAAATACTGTAAAACGGGTAATTTTGACACTGGGAAATTTAAGCGATTTTCAATTTTAGGGGGTTTTAGCGCGGGAAATTTTAGCGAAATGAAGATTAATCTTTAAAAAATCAAATTAGCGAAATGCATTAGAAATTTTATCATTTAATAACGGACATGACAGAGGAATTATCAAAATGTAAGACTTCTAAAGCACATGGTATTGGTCCAAACTACTGTAATCTCATCTGACTAATCACAAAACCACGGTAGCATTTAAAATCGTTGATTTTTCGGTCCAAACTAATCTCATCTGACTCATCACAAAATGTAGCATTTAAATCGTTGATTTTTCGTCTTCACGGTTAAGATATACGTCCAACGCCGTGAAACATGTACCGGTAATTTCACGTTGTCGTCCTAGTTTTGCATTTCTGTCCTATGAGTATGCCCCTAATGCCTGGGTCACATTTGCTCCGATCCATTACAAACCGGAAGTCGAGCACTGAACGAAAAGCTCCTTAAATACTAGTATTCATGTAGTTTCCTGGGAATTTGCTAATTTTAGCGCCCGGTTTATTTTAACCCCGGTTATTTTTAGCGAATTAGCGAAACTATAGCGATCGCTAACAATTACCCCTCGCTAACAATACCCGTTTTACGGTATAAGAGGGAAGATGCCACACATTTTATTTGCCAAACCAGAAGCAATCCAACTAATATAGACATTTTGCATGTAAATGAATGTATTTATTATAATATTCATATTGCACTGGGGTCTTTGAATGCTTAATTTCTTTAATTTTGATTAACAGAGAGAAAAGGTGAAGTGGACTTTAGTTTAGTAATAGTAAAACTTTTACTTCAGTTTGAAAAGTAAAATTATACATGATTAGAACTTGAGACCAATTTCATTCAAAATATTCCACAACTCTGTTCTTGATAATTGTCTTGAACATGCTTACATGCACATGAAAGTGTGTAGAAAACATATACCTGTGTACATTGTAGCTCTTTAACACAATTAAAAAACTCATTTCATTTTGCTAGCTTAAGCTCCATGCACTTAACATTGCATAGGACCTTGTGTTAGTCCATCAGGCTTCATGGGGCAAGACCCATCAAGAATGAACATGTCCATTATTTCCATGGATCATCATAGGTAGGACTTGTGTGACATGTCAGGTGACCTTTGGATCAAAATGACGGTGGCAAAATCTTCTAAACTAAAATAACATCATTTCCGTGGGACTTGAATGGGCATAATGGTGATTGGTGAGATGCAATGGGATTCATTGGGGCAATTGGTAATTTGCCTCATTGGTGTTTGTTGAGCTAATGTCGGCTATATATTATTAATAGTACATGTAGATTGTGTGTTAGGTTCAAGCTTTAGAAAATACATTATTTATCTGATTGAAAATGAACTTGAATTGTTTAGTAGAATGATAAAAACATGAAATCACCACTTAGACCCTTGATAATATTGCAGAAGATTGAGAGTGCGCCTGTTCTTTATTTATTTATTTTAAGAGTTGTCAGGCATCTGAATGGAAGCCATATTTGAAAACAAAATTTCACTAAGTAAACATTTGCACAGGTTTAAAATTCCCACTCTGACGCATTGGGTAAACTCATTTTATTATTTTATTTTCAGGCTTTCCTCTATTTCGGCTGCAAGCAATCTGGAAATACATTCTGCAAAAATCATTGAAAGTTGAAAAAGTGTTCCCCACCAAGAATTTACAATATTTGCTTAATCAAGATTTTAGGGCTTATACTTGTAGATGCATTTTTGTCTCAAAAAATTACTAAGTTAAGAAAAGCCACCAAAATGTTAATTGTCCTAATATTGATATTGCCTTTATTAAACAAAGTGGATGACTAGAGTTGCATGAAATATATCTATTTTCATTTTGAAATTCCAAATTGCTGCAAGAATGCTGCCTCACTTATTTACAGGATTAAAGCAGAAACTAGCTGCAATGTAAGGTCAAATACTATACAATCAAAGAAATGTTTGAATATCAAGAGCAGAGACGTCACTGTAGAGGAAGGATATTGCATCATAGGCTTTTAGAATAATGTCTAAATCATTAGTTTTTTGTTTATTGATAATTGATAACAATATGTTTGTCATAGCATCGACAAACAGTCCGCTTGACTACAACACCGTATGTAGTCATTGGACAAATACAACATTGTATGTAGTCATTGGACAAATACAACATTGTATGTAGTCATTGGACAAATAATATTTAATTGAGATAGAGATTTTTAAGGTACATAAGGAAATGGGATAATGTATTTGGTAAATAAGCTTGAAGGTTCTACTACTGATATATGTATTTGATCAGGGGTCCAGTTAAAATATTAAATTACACAACATCCACCGCCCTTTCCCTCTCATTGTAATACCTACAACATATTTGCAAACCCCTCCTCAAATAAAACTTCTCAACTTTATTTTTACAGACTTCAAAATTTTGACATAATCCCTTCTGTGTACTCCAGGTTGAATATCAGTTCATCTAAACAGTTTCCTGGTATGGAAGATAACAACTGCATCAAGAAAATGAAACTAGATGTGGAGGTGGAAGAGTTCAATAAACTTTTTGAAGAGCTAAATGAAGAGAATACTATACAATGGGGTGAGAAAGTCCCTGAAGTGATGGATGCAATGCTTTACTTCAAAGAGGTATGTGCCAGTGAGGTATACTTTTGTAGTTTACATAGCTTTCAATATATAGTGACCACATAACGAAAAATACATAGTTATCCAAATGAAAAAGTTCAGGTCATGTATAGTATTGAATAGTGACTGGGCAAAGCCTTCAATACTGTATACTGTATGTCATTCTGTATTTTAGTCTGGGATCTAACCCAAACACTAGTGAACCAATTTCCTTCATATTTCAGAGATAAAGAAAAAAAATGGTGAGAAAAAAATGTACCCATTTGTTTTCCAGTGGTGATAACAATACGTTGTTCTATCAAAATCAATGCTTTATCATTCATAGGTTGCTGCTTATAATGTCCCATTTGGCAAGAAGAATCGTGGTATGACAGTCATCAACTCGTACTGTCACATGATAGGGTCCGCCAAAGTCACAGAGGAGAATAAACGTAGAGCACGGATACTTGGCTGGTGCATAGAATGGGTAAGTTATTGGATCATTTTTAAATACAATAAGCAGGTTTGATTTTAAATGTTTTAAATGATATTTAGAGATTTATTACTAAAAACATGTGATGATTTCGCTTTTTACAAAATGATTTTAGCCAGGGGTCAACAGTAAATACCTAGAATTCATATGAATTCTCCCTAATGAATAAAATAACTCCCATAACATAATACTTTTATACAACAAAGTATTTGTACATTTTGTTTTTCAGCTTCAGGCATTTTTTCTTGTGGCAGATGACATCATGGACAAATCTGAACTTCGGCGTGGAAAGCCATGTTGGTACAAAAAGGTACATATTAACACATTTACAATGCCAGTCCTCAACAAGTAATATTTCCCTGAAGCAGTGTAGTTCTTTTGCTCTAGGATATACCTCTTGTACTATTTTTCCCATAATCATTCATTTATATGTTTGTTTATGCTAATATTCCAATAACTATGCAACCATTTCCAACAATCAAATATTTGTGACAATCAAATATTTTCTACAATTTCAGGAAAGCGTTGGCATGAATGCAGTAAATGATGCCTTTCAGCTTGAGATGTGCGTATATGACATGCTGAAACGTCACTTCAGAGACCAGCCATACTATGTTGACCTTCTGGAACTTTTCCACGAGGTACACATTTCCTAAAAGAAAAATGCTACATGTACATTTCTTTGCATTTTTAACAAGTGGTTCAATATAGCAGAATATTAAAATTGTAGAGCTTTCAATACCATCAGGCAACAGGAGATTTTCTCTGGTTGATTCTATCAAATTAGCTTGTTGTTTTGAGGAGTTTTGCCTGTGTGTTCACATAGAAATTGTAGCTTAATTGTTTTCATAAGTTTTACCTGTTGTCAGAAATTCTTACATTACCCTGAACATGATTTTTTATTCAGGTATCCGGACAGACCATAATTGGACAGAATTTGGACATGTTGGCATCTCCTATTGAAGGAAAGGTTGACTTCTCTACATTCACCATGGAGAAATACAGTGCAATTGTCAAATGGAAAACAGCCTTTTATTCATTCTATTTACCAGTGGCATGTGCAATGTACCAGGTGAGGCCTTTTGTAGATACCAGAGTAAAGTAAACATTGCCTTAGTATGTACTGCCTTGTTTCTTATATATTGTGGCCTAAATTCAAATTATATGTCACAATTAAGGGACGAGTTGTATCAATACAAACCTAGACGATATTCCTAACCAACAATAATCTCTTTGGCACTATTAAAGTCTACATTGAGAAATGTTCGCATTAACATGGTTTCATAACATGGGAGTTAATATGGGACATCAAAAATTGACTTGAAAGATTTAATAGGCATATCTTATTTTTAGGCTGGCTTGAACGATGAAGTCTCACATCAAAATGCGAAAACTATACTTTTAAAGATGGGGCACTTCTTCCAAATTCAGGTGAGTCAATAAACCAGATGCGAGTAGGTAGTTACCAGTTTCACCACCAGGTGGCTAATTCGGGGCACATTACATGGATATTAGAAAGTTCCTTTAAACTTCAATATTCTTTTTGATGGTTCAATTTTCATATTCCCCTTATGTATCTGATAGTTATGCAAATTAGAATATGTCAAGTTAAAGAAAATATTACCTATCCAATACAAGAAAAGATATTTCACTTTTTGTGATTATTATAACATGGAGTCTATGGGGAATCTCCTCAACCTAGAAGTCACATTTTCAAAGAAAATTAATGGACCATTCTCGGTTTGGAGAATGAAGTTCATCGACTTTTTTCGACGCTATCAATGTCTCCAACAATTTTGATTTTTTTTACATAGTGTAGGTTGAAATGTGATCTTTTGAATATTCAAGATTTAATTATGGTTATACTTTTATTTATTTCATAAAACAAATATTAGCGAACCCCCACTGTGTTATTAAAGACAGAGGGCTATTGAAATTGATATTTACTCTAATCAAAATGAAATCTTACATAGTAGAAATACATGTAATGTATGATTGTACTTTAATTTCCTTCTCTAAACATGTCTGGTGACAAAAAGCTCAAGTTTCCTAGATGAAATGGTCAATGGGACTTTAACACATGAATTATTTAGGGGCTTTGCTAAAATTTGTTTTATGAAAGAAATAAAAATAAAACCATAATTAAATCTTACATATTCAAAAGATCACATTTCAATCTACACTATGTAATAAAATCAAAATTGTTGGCGACATTAATAACGTAGGAATAAGCTGATGAACTTCATTCTCCAAAATGTGAATGGACCTTTGGGACTGGCCTAAATTGTTCAAATTGCCAGGTGTTCACATTTTGATGTTTTACATGGAAGTCTATTGCATGTCAAAATTGGGACTTAAAAAACGCATTAACATTGAAAGGTGTTCAGGTAAGAGAGGTGTTGGGAATTATAGTTTTAACTGTGTATTTTGTGAATGTAATTGTTCTGGTTATTGTTTGAATACCAAATACATTTGCTTATTCTCTGAGCTTAATTTATCTTTTTCATGAACATCATTTGAACATCTCTCTATAGGATGATTACCTGGATTGCTATGGTGACCCAAAAGTTATAGGTAAAGTGGGGCGAGACATAGAGGAAAACAAGTGTAGCTGGCTTATCGTCCAAGCCTTACAGAGAGCTTCCCCTGAACAGTTACAGATACTGAATGTAAGATATTTTCCAGTATATAGATGCATATTGAATAATTTTTCAATTTGAACAACTCTCCCCAAACTTTAAAAAAATTTGCTTGGTGAACAAGTCTTTTTTGCCTGAGAGAGGTTTCTCTGTATTCAGTTAGTATAATTGATGGCTGCACATGTTTGCAGTTGAACGATCATTTTGAGGTTAAATCAGCGGGAAACAAGAGGTGTCTTTTCCTTTTCTTTTGACTAAAATACCACTTGTTTTGACTGTCTGGTCCATTTCTTGAATATTATGATCTGCATAAGCCTTTGCTCTGAATTTCAGCTAATTTTTAGTTTTGCATTTTGACATTATCACGGGGGTCCTACTTTACAGGACGTATCGTAACCACTATGTCTCCCAAAACTGCCAATTTGAATTTTAAAGCTACCAGGTGTTTGAAAATCAAGGATTGTGAGTCACACTTAGAGGTGTCAAGTATTAACCGGTTAACCGCCGATAATGCCTTGACCGGTCTGTGTTTTTATGGGCGGTTAGTTGACCGTGTATAATTCTGTTATGCTTACTTTGCATTTTAATCTATCTGTGACTCACACTACAACGTTTTTCTTCAAACTTGTTTCATTCAGACCTTCACAGAAATACCTTTCAGTTGATACATTGCTATTGTGTACAGAGTCCCTCGTTTTAGCGGCATTTTGGTACCCAGCTGTGAGATTAAGCAAATTTTCATACATTTCAACTATAAGTCTAGATATCTCGCCAGTCTTTTACTCATTCCCGCCCATAATTTCAGAATAAACCCACATTGCAACCCCCCATCGCTACGTCTTCATTTTTGGGCATTAAACGCAGCAGTTTCAAAATCACTCGCACAAATCTGATTGCTACACTGATATTCAATCCTTTCAGAGAATCTTTCCTTGTCAAAGCCTTTTACCAATTTCTACCAAATTTTCTAATTCCATTTTTCAGGAGAACTATGCTAAAGATGACCCTGCCAATGTTGCAAAAGTGAAGACAGTATATAATGAACTGAATCTAAAGCAGGTTTATGCAGACTTTGAAGAAGAGAGCTATTCAGAGCTGATCAAAACTATAGAACAACAAAGTGGAGACCTACCTCAACAAATGTTCCTAGACTTGGCCGAGAAAATCTATAAACGAAAAAAGTGATCAATTAGGGATTTATTTCGTCAGCATTCAAATTTCTCATTTGAGGTCAAATTGAGTAGCGTATGGAGATTAGGATTAGGATTAGGAGATCATATCCATCGCCTTAGCCTTTACACTTTGGTGCTTTGAGTGTTACTTTGAGAAAAGTAGTACTTGTGACTGTTTCATTTTATGTCACCACCAAAAAATGGTGACATTTTGTTATGGTCTCCGTTTTTTGTGACAGCGGTTGGCAATCGGCGGTTGGCGATCGGTGGTTGGGGGTTGGCGTCTGTAACAAATTCTTAAAACTTCCAATAACTTAACAAATACTGTTTAGACTGACTTCATTTTTTTCAAAATCATCTACAAGTTTTCAGAAGTTCAAATCTGACTTTATATTTAAGATTTGACCTTCAATGTCCTTTTCAAGGTAAAAAAAAGTGAACAAATGTCAAAAAAATTGCTTCAAATTGACCAATCTTTTTTTCAAAATCATCTACAAGTTATCAGAAGTTCAAATCAACAGTTCAAATCTGACGTTAGATTTAAGAGTCGACCTTCAATGACCTTCTAAAGGTCAAAAATTCAACTTGCTTCAAATAAACCAATTTGTTTTTCAAGTTTTCAGAAATTCAAAACTGCAATTTAAGATTGACTAATAATATTGTGATCAACTAGGTGGTGACATCTTGTCATCTTAATGCCTTGTGTGAAAATAATGCTCCACTCATCGAGTGGATGTAGTTAAGCTAGCTTTATAGGGGTCTTACAAGCAAAATGAATTATTCAGTTGTTTCTTTATATAACATAATATCTGGTACAGTGCATGTTGTAAGCCATGCAAATTCTAGAAAAGCAAGACCTTCACAAGAGCCTTAAAGTTTTCAGTCAGCATTTCAATCTGTGATATGTAACATATAGTGCTTTAATATTTAAGTCATCCTCCGATCACAGGGCTTCAAAATCCAGAATATCTTCTTTCTTTTTACACCCTGCTATAAGCAGTTAGCATTTCCCCGATTAAGAACTCGCAATCTGATTGGTTGTCGCAACACTGCGACAGAAATCATGTATAAGTCATTGCGCATAATTAGATCATGTGATTCAGTTTAATCGGGCGCTTCCAAATTGGTTATAGCAGGGGGAAGAAGGAGGTACGGATTCTGGATACCTGCTTAGGAGGATGTATTTAAGTATAAATATTGAATATTTTAGTAATAAACTGATAGTATTTGATTATACCAGAATGTTCTGTACAATGTAAAGCCTTGAAGACTGCAATCAGGATTATTAAGGTTGTACATGTATTGTTAGATTGGTATTCATGCAGTAAACAGGTAACCAGTGTGTTCTGCATTCATAAGTACCAGAATTTAGTAATCACAAAACAATTGATTGGAATAATATGGAACCAACCATCGAATGGTAAAAATGTATGAAATTAAACGTCCAGAATTGTTATAAATTAAAAAATAAATAGCATTTTACAAATTGTAGCAGGCACTTTGTGTTGAACTGTATATAGTACAGCCAATAGATTGCTCAAAGCATATCAGTATAGCCAATATGTTGATAAATTTTTATAGCAAATACATGGACATGTATGTTGTTCAACTTTTACAGCAAATATGCTATTCAACTTATACAGCCAATTTGATGTTAAATTTATAAACCCAACAGGGGCGTAGCCACCTTTCAGTCAGGGGATTGCGATCGCCCAATTTTTTTCAGGCAGGAGGTGCGATCGTGGCATAAGCAAGGCATAACAATTTTTTTAAAGATTTGTTTTGAATTTTACAAAGATTGATGCAACTTCCTTCAAAACTGAGCTAGAAGTTTCAATTAAAACGCATTTTAAAGCTCTTTTCTTCTATCTGATGATGCTATTTTTATTAGCCTACGACTATTCCGATTGTTGTTCAACTGTTACAGCCAATAGGTCGTTCAGATTGTAGAGTCAATCTATAGCCAACAATGCAGTCATCTGATTACTTACATATTGGTAAAGTAATCCTTCGACTTCTGTTGTCCACATTTTGATATACATGTAATCACATTTTATGGCTAACTTACGTTACGTAATTCAAACTTTCTAAGGGTTGGGTTAATATTTCAATGTCCGTCAAAAAACTTTAACTTGTGCACACTGCACTGCACGCAAATCAACATTTTGACTCCTTTAATACATCATGCGCGGATCATCATTTTGACTTTCCTTAAAAGAGGGAGTGGGTTAAGACCTTACTAAATTTATTACTTTTTGACGGACATTGAAATATTGACACTACCCCTTATCAATTATTATGCTGATGGTCCTGTAAAATAAATAAAAAAGTACACGTAGCATGATTATAGTCGTTTCCAATGTAGTCTTAATATTGAAAAAAGTGGCAGAGACGATCGGAAAACGCAATCCCACGTCATTATAATGTTATTCCGGAGGCGGTTCCTCCCCTACGAGGTCAACGACAAATTTTCCAATACTCCCAAAATTATCTGCAATTAATAATTTGATAATATCCCCTATGTGATTTTTGAGAATCTTGGACACAGAGTTGCTGATAAGGTCGGGTACTATTTCAGTAACAACATCGGGAAGAGCGCCACCTATGATGCGTTCAATGAAACCGTCAAAAATATCGGGCAGGGTTCCCCCGATCACCTTCTTTAGAGACTCGTCTATAATTTCAGAGATGCCACCTCCTACTATTTTCGACATGAATCCACCAAGGACGTCTTTAAGGGCGCCACTGACAATATCTGGGAGGGATTCGTCGATAATCTGAGGGAGCGAATTGCCTACAATATCAGGCACCATAGCTCCTTGAACAGGGGCCACAACCTCGCATTTAATCTCCTCCGACGATTCACTCATTACCTCTTGAACACGATCTCCAACAATACGAGGCAAGGATTCACCAACTTTGTTAATAATTTTATTCTCTAAGGCATCCGGCATGATATCAGTAACAAAATCTGGCATTACTTCATCCCATATTTTTGGTAACGCTGCTGTAAGAATCTTTGGGAGTAGCGCTTCAACAACTTTAGGTACTATATTAGATATAAGATTGGGGAGCGAACGGGCCTCATCCCCGAGGATGTTGGGCATGAGATCTCCAACCACCTTTCCCATGAGTTCACCAAGTACATTTTTCACGGCATCTACGGCCACTTTGGGCATAAGATCATCGATAACCTTAGGAGTGATGTCATTCACTATACCGGGTGTTTTCTCGGAAACCACATCGGGAAGGATGTTTCCCATTACACGCCCCATCAAAGTTTCCACAATCGTGGGCATAGAGTCCTCGATAATATCCGGCATTAGCCCACTCATAGCTTGTTGCAAAGCTTCCGCCATGTCAATTGTTTTGTTATGTTTTCCAATGTATTTTGCCCACACTGCACTAGGTTTGGTACAAGTAGTTTCAATTTCAAGGACAGCTGGATTATACTCATTCGAATTTATTTAGGGTGTATCCATCCATACTCACCAAAAATCGACGAATTGTACGGATTTTACTTCCCTTTTGACGTCAGTTTTAGTGTGCTACATATATACGTTAACATAGCAGTGTCACCGACTTATTTTGAGTGTCTATGAAAACTACGAATAAAAGGCACAGATGTGACCCTTGAATTAAATTAAACACACGATATCATCATACAGTCATATAAATGTTGCAGGCTATCATATATTCAGAACATGTTTTCATCGCAGTAAATTAACTGGAGTAGATAGTTAATGTTAACATTGTATTTATTTTAGTTCACAGGTTATATGTACTTCTGGTATCCACCTTTACACACTGTTGGTAACTTTAACAGTTTTACAACTGTAAAGGTGGGAGTTGAAATATACCTCAACCTTTTCATAATGGTTTATAACATATATTTAGTACAAGGTTGTAAATAATTAACCCTTTGTTTCAATTGGTGTTTGAATCACTACTCATTGACATTATTATTTGTTTCTTTAATGGCACCCTGTACCAAGTACTGAAGTTAACTTCGGGAGAAACAATTGTTTATATAGTTTAAGCCTCAGTCACATTTGCTCTATGGTGCCAACACGTTGACCGTGGTTCCCTGAAATCAATAAATTTCTGCGGCATCATTAGGAAAACTACGGTCGTCTTGCGGTTTCAGTGCGGCATATCCGATCAAGTTTTCTACAGGCCGTAGAGTCGCCGTAGAAATTATAACTCGGAGTGTTTTCATTCCTGTGGTCACCGTAGAAATTAACAAGCCGCAGTCAAACCGTAGAAAGGACACACAGTGGTCGTACGTCAGACGTACGGTCGACTTTCGGGTGCCCTGAGATTTTATGGGTTACAATTGAGTTTTGCGAACTGTATTATTGCCATAAGGACCCCCTGCTCCTAACCGTATGAACGCCCTACGCTGGCCGTGAGTCATCATTTAAAGACCGTACTGCAAATGTGACTGCTTAAGAATCTAACCGCAGACATTTTGAGGCGTAGTGATCGTAGAAATGAAAGACAGTACGGCTACCGTAACTTCCCAATTTTGAGAGAAATATGCAGTATAAAATAAATGGCTAAGCATTCCTATGTAGATTTTCTATATCGATTTTGTGAAGCTACGGTCGCCGTACGCCCGCCGTAGAGCAAATGTGACTGAGGCTTAGGCTTATGTTATCAAGGCTTCATTTTCTAAAAATTCATTTATTCATCATACCAATATTTTAATAAACATTTTATTCACTATAGCGCAGTCAGATGTCCCTTTGGTAGTTCGACTTTTTCAGGAAAGCAACAAACTTGGCACAGTTGTAGAAACATATGATCTGAATGAAAAATGATTTCGGGGCAAGTGATTCGGGGTGGTCTTCATGGATTGTAAGCCTCTGACCCCCACCCCTATCAGGCGGGGAGGGGGTACATTATAATAAAATAAATAAAAATAGTTGTAAAGTATATTTCTTTAAATGACTTCATTTGGTGATTGCTCTGAGCCTTGAAATTGAGAAAAACCTATTTTAGAAGTGGTGTTTAGGGAGGAAAATACATTTTAACCCAATTATCTAACATGAATTCATCTTTCAAAGGGTCAAATATAGGACATCAAGTACTGTATTTCAAGAATGTGATGTCTGATCATCCTGAAAAAATTCATACTAATAGAGATATAGTTGTTAATCACTCATATGATATATGGCTTGTGTAGCTCATGTAATTTTTGAGAAATAAATTATCGAAATATGGATATTTAAGCCCTTGCGGCCTAGGGGTGACCTTATTTTACCTTAATAATTTTTAAGATACGCAATGTTTGGGCCTCATATGAATTCTAAATGTTGCATTAAGTATTGTTTTGTCATATTATTCCTAATTAAATGTAAAAAAATTATTGGAAATTAAAAAAAAATCAAATTTTCATTTTCGGTTCTAAAGGGCCAGGGGTAACCATATTTTACCCTAATAATTTCCCAGATATGTAATATATGCATCTCAAATTAGCTCAAGATGTTGCTTATAGTTCTGTTTTATCATACTTTTTCCAATAAGATGTAGAAAATGATCGGATATATCTAAAAAATCAAAATTTTCACTTAAGTCCTTGATGGCCCTGGGGTAACCTTAGTTTACCTTAATAATTTTCTGAATATGAGACATAGTCACCTCAAATGAGCTTAAGATGGTATATTTAGTCCTGTTTTATCATATCATTCCCAAGGAGTGAAAAAATGATTGGAAATTATAAGAAAATGACATTTTCATATTACACCCCCAATCCGCAACATCTTCTTGCAGCGCTGTAAACAGTACTGAACAGATCAGTCAGAGTACTGCACTATATGTATATATTGCAAATATGTATACCTCAAATATGTTTTATAATCCATGTCAAGTCCCCCAAATGTTTCTTTAAATATTTCTATTCTCATTTAATGATACGGACTATTTAAAGAGAGAATCAGATCTAGCGTGCAGCCCAACAAAAAATTGTCTCAATTTTAGAATATTTCTGGCTCATGCCATTCCTTCTCATGTCTCTTTTCTTAAAATCATCAAGGTGCATACTTCATTTCTGGAAAATTAAAGAGATCTACAATAACGTATAATATTTCAATAAGAATGGCTACCATTCTTATCATTTGGGAGAATTTCAACATTTCTCACTCATTTTTTGCACTTTGAATCCATTATAACTTCACCAATTGATAACATGGCATGAATCTTTTGGAAGATATTGTATTTGACATTGTAAGGATTAGACTGGTAGGTCAATTGTGCACATTGCCTATCATTTTGTCACCCCTAGGCCTATAGACCTGATTCTGCCTTTAAAGCACAATGTAGTAAACCCCTGTAAACAGGAACTTTAAACTACTGTATAGCTTGGTCAATATGATTAACCTTCATAAAATGTAATATGGATATTTTGATCTGTGTTCCATGTTTCCAATTAAAACCTTTTTTAGGAACCCTATATTATACATATGATCGGGATATTCATTTATTTTATTGTAATTAAGAACTACTGTATATAGTATTACTGATACTTTAATCTTCTAATTGACTCAATCCCCCTGTGAATGGGTGAGTCTGATCACTTAGGCTTACACCCCAGTCTAGTTTAAACTTGAGTTATTTTTTTGTCTTCTCAGAAATCTTGAATATGCATCTAAATTAGATGCTCTTCTATATTACTGCAATTGTGTAATAGTACTGCTATATAAATCAGAAAAAATCAAATGTACTCTATTTATACTGCTGCCCTTTCAGGACAGCTCTTCAAAGTCAGACAGTAGTTAGCTATGATTAAAACATCCAAGGTGTTGGTGGTGCTTGGGGAGGGGGCTTGGCTTGGGAAACAAGGTATAGGATAGATAGTATTATGCAATGGAGGGCTGCTATTGGCTTATTTAACTATGGTAGCAAATCAATTAAAAAATACTTTAAAGTCACTTCTAAGGATGGAAGAACTATATACCCTTATCCCATTTTAACCATTTTACTCATGGTCACAACCCTGATTTTCATGTATAAGATGAACTTTGGATTAGAACTCATATTTGCATCCATCTTAGGATTTTTCCTAATCACATACTCGATAGTAACTATTGTTTTACTACCACTAGTTTGTTTATACATAATTAAACTCCAAGTGAAGTCACCTTTTAGCCCCTATACCACCATATTATTTCTAAAACTGCTGCTAAGCTCCTTAGTTATACCAGGGCTACTGACCCTTACATTTACACCAAACGTGACATCAATTCTTCTTCTAATGTCAGGAGATGTGCATCCTAATCCAGGCCAAAATGAAAAACTAACACTTCTGCTTTTAAATATAAATAGTATAACTGCAAATGAAGGTGCAAGGTTTGAATTATTGAAGCGACGAGCAAGGGAAATTAATCCAGCTGTAATCAGCCTCTGTGAGACTGGTATTTCTAAACTCAAAATGGAATCCGGAGACTTTGACATCGAGGACTATAATTCTATTTATAATGAATCAGGTAGAGGTTTAATTATGTATATACACAAAACTTTGGCATCTAAACCATTACACCTAGACTTTTATGTTAAAGGTACTGAAATACTTTTTTCTGAAATTAAGATACAGCAGAAAAGACTACTGCTAGGTGTATGTTATAGATCACCCAGCCTTAATGCTAAAGAAACAAAAGAATATTTCTCATTATTTAAGCAACAATTATCCAAAATTGAAAATTCTGTTCCAAAATTTGACCATGTAGTCATGATGGGAGATTTAAATGCCAAAAATTCTGAATGGTTTGACAACCAGGATGACAACTTAGCAGGAAAAATATTACTTGATTACCTTGATGAATATAATTATACCCAATTAGTGACCCAACCAACAAGAATCACTAAACAGTCTAAAACCTGCATTGACCATATAATAACTGATTCTCCTGATATCTTTGACTCCTGGGAAGTAACTGACCCAATCGGTAAATCTGATCATTGTACTATTTCCTCTAATATAAATATCATAACACACAAAATCAAGCCAATCTGGAAATATAATGAAACCAATATTGAACAATTAAACTCTGAAATCAGAAACTTTAACTGGATGACTATCATAGATGGTGACCTAGATATGAATACAGTAACCACAAATTTTGTTGATAAACTAATGTCCATTTACAAAAAACACATACCTCATAAAATCATCAAACAACAGGATCTTAAGAGGTTCTGGACAAATCATTTGATTCTGGACTTGACATATTTTTTTTCCAACGAAATCACATCCAAGGGTTGAATTTTTATTGGATATTTAGAGAGCGAGTCCTGTATTGATTTCAATAAAAAGGTTAAAATAGAACGCTATTTGAGAGTTAATCTTATACTTTCATTACATTGATAAATTAAGGCAAATTCTGAAAAATTTTAAAGTGCATTTTTTATGAAATATTATCCAAGTATTTAGATGAAACGGTCTTATTTAAATACAAATCATAACATGATGATATTTTTTCATAAAATATTTCTTCAAGAAATTCAATTGAAGGCTCAAGATAAAACGAGCTAATTTAGGTGAAAACCCTTACATGATGATGTGTTTTCATGACTTCTTTCATAAAATTCCATCAAGGGGTGAAAATAAAATGATCGAATTTAGTGATTTAAGGATCACGAGGATAGGTTTTCTTGGATATTTTCTATGAAATCCCATCCAGTGGTCAAGGTAAAATTTTTATTTGGTATATTTGGTCACGTGTTCGAACCCATAGAACCATATAGGAACGTCATTTTGAATGTTACGTGATAAATCCATATAAGGCTTTTAGAACTATGTGGGGAAAGATGAGGGGAAACCCCTGACACCTGTTCACGATTTTATCCGAACGTTCATCGGATCATTTCGGTTTTTATGCACTTCATTATTTTACCGAAGTTTGCCGATTCGATTCGTCGTATTTCGGAATATTGGGGACAATTTTATACTCCATTGGGAGTATTTTTAATCTACTTCTTATTACGAAGATTCCCGAACCTTGTTCGGATTAATCCGGATTTTCTGACCTACTTCATCTACCGAGATTAAACGAGTTTACATTCGGCTCATTTCGGAATCCTGGTGACAATTTTATACTCCATTGGAGTATTTTTGATCTACTTCTTATGACGGAGATTTCCGAACCTTGTTCGGATTAATCCGGATTTTCTGACCTACTTCATCTACCGAGATTTAACGAGTTTACATTCGTCTCATTTCGGAATCCTGGTGACAATTTTATACTCCATTGGAGTATTTTTGATCTACTTTTTCTGGATTTTGCCCTACTTATTATATCTTTACAACAAGCAAATCAAAAAATTCGCCATGAACGGGTCTCGATCGACTAACCTAGAGCATGGAAGCTAGGCACGTTAGCCATGAGGCTAACGTGCAACCGATACGAAAGGATAAAAGTATTATATATTTATACCGAGCGTCAATTCAAAATGATCTTCACTTTTGACTGCACGTAAATACATATCGTCAGTTGTATCCAGAATAGATGAACGCCTATGGTACATAGATTTTCTAACGTTTGAGTGTAACGAATCAGTTTGAAAATTACTTTAAGTATTACGGAAGGCGAAATGTTTATTGCGTAGCATTTTTATTAGGGTGATCGTAGGTGGTAAGTGAGTAGGGTATTCACGCTTGGAGTATTTCATTTGGACATGTGAATTATGTATGTAATGTAAGGTCATTCTCGGTTTACACGCAAGCGAGGTATGACAAAGTCTTGAACCGACCGTCTACATTTATCATCCAAAATGGCGCACGAACAAATGCCTCAAATAGTGGATATATTAGAAACTCTATTAGATAAAAAACTTAACACGCTCAAGAGGGAGATAAAGGAGGATACAAAACAAATGACGAAGAAGGCAAAGACGGAAACCAAGCTCACAAAGAAAGGAAATCAAAAGCAGTTTGACCACAACGTGGAGGTGCTTGACGTCATGAAAGACGTTAAAGATTTACTGGCAGACAGAGAACAAGAGGCTACAGCCAAGCTGGATGAAGGTATTGCTTTAATTTCTTATAGAAATAAATGCATTCAAATAGCGGACGACTCAACCCTTGGTTGGGCCGCGGTCGAGGAATATATGAAAGATGAGTACGCTAGTGATAGCGACGATGACAAAAAGATTCGTAGTGCAAGGGTTAATGCGGGTAGAAAAGCTAGGGAGAAAAAGATAACTGTAAGAACTGGGTCACGTAATAACCAGAGAGAAAGTTTCAATTTCAGCAGAAACGGGCAGGACCGGGGTAACCAACAATCCGGCAGGTGGCAGGAACGCCAGCAAAGACAGTGGAACAGCAGCTTCAACAGCGGTCCATACTACAACGGCAGAAGCAGAGCAAATGACGTCTGTAGGAACTGTTCCCAGACAGGCCATTGGGCACGTGACTGCAAGCAAGGTGCCACGTTCCAACAAAACTCCTACGACTCAAGCAGCCAGAACAACAACAGATCATAAGTTGAGTAAGACTTTATCACATCTTGTATCTGAAAAATCTGTAAAAGATAGTTTGAAGAAAAACGTTAGCTTTTGGGGAGAAATCGGTGCTTCACAGTTTGTAGTTAATACGATCAAACACGGGTATAGAATACCGTTTGAACAAGAACCAGCAAAAGCAATTCTAAAAAACAATCAATCTGCTTTAAAGAAACGTGAGTTTGTTGAAAAATCAATAAATGAACTATTGCAAGATGGTCGGATCAAAGAGGTAAAATATCCTTCACATGTAGTAAATCCCCTCACCGTGGCATCAAATGCAGAAAAGGACAGGTTAGTGTTAGATTTAAGACATGTTAACCCTTCCATCAATTTAGACAGAGTAAAGTTTGAAGATTTGCAAGTTGCCAAAGAATATTTAGTACCAGGGGGATATATGTTTGTGTTTGATATCAAAAATGGCTACCATCATTTGAACATACTACCAGAACATCAGAAATTCTTAGGGTTTTCATGGGAATTTCAAGGAAAAACTAGGTATTTTGAATACACAGTATTACCCTTTGGAATTAGCACAGGAGGTCTCATATTCACAAAAGTTGTTAGGCAACTTGTAAAACACTGGCGTAGTCAAGGTATACGAATTATAGTATTCCTGGATGATGGGCTTTGTTTCCACGAGAGTGTTTCACTTTGCATAGAGCATTCCAACCAGGTGAGATCAGATCTGATCAAAGCTGGCTTTATTCCGAACGATAAGAAGTCAAAATGGCAGCCTGAACAGGTACAACAGTGGTTAGGTTTTAAATTAGATCTGTCACAGGGTAAACTATTAGTACCAGAAAGTAAACTCTCAGACGTGCATGAAAAGGTTAGTAAGTTATTAAGTAATGCAAACAGAACAACCGCTAGAGCAGTAGCAGCGGTAGTAGGGAAAGTGGTCGCACTTAGGCATGCCATAGGTGATATATGTATCCTTAAAACGAGATCGTTACAAGTAGTTGTAGCATGTAGGTCAAACTGGGACAATTGTATTCGTTTACCAAATGACGCAATAGGCGAGTTAGAATTTTGGTTAGAAGGTCTATACACGTACAACGGGACATCGTTGGTAAGACAATACAAACATTCCAGGGTCGTGTACTCGGACGCTAGCAATAGTGGATGTGGTGGGTATGTGGTCAATTTTGAGAATGAGGTATGTCACAAAACATGGTCAGATGCAGAGAGTCAGAGAAGTTCAACTTGGAGAGAGTTAATGGGAGTGTTCACAACATTACTGTCCCTCATGCATTTGTTAAATAATCAAGAAATCAAATGGTTCACAGACAATAAAAATGTAAGATCAATCATTTCGAAAGGTAGTATGAAACCAGATCTTCAAAGTTTAGCTCTAAGAATACACAGAGTTTGTAAAGAGAAAAATGTGAAATTGAACGTAGAGTGGGTGCCTAGGGAACATAACGTTCTAGCAGACGAAATCAGTAAATATGTAGATTTCGATGACTGGGGAATTCGTTTGAATGTTTTTAACTATCTTAACATTAGATGGGGGCCTTTCACAGTGGACAGGTTTGCTGATGTGCATAATATGAAATTACCAAGATTCAATTCCAGATTTCACTGCCCAGAGGCAGAAGCAGCAGACGCTTTTACTCAATGCTGGAAGCATGAAAACAATTGGTTAGTACCGCCATGCTGCCTGGTGGCAAAAGCATTTAGATATTTAGTAGAGCAGGGTGGTCGAGGTACGTTGGTCGTACCAAAATGGCTGTCAGCAGTGTATTGGCCAGTATTACATGATGGTAGGAAGTATCATTCTAGCATAAAAAGTGTTATTGAATTCCCCAAAGGAGGGCATTATTTCACAAAAGGCTCACAGAAAAACAGCGTTTTTGATAGTGATCAAGGGTTCAGTATCCCGCTCATAGCTTTGCAAATCAGTCATGACTGATTAATGTGGCCTCTGAGGCACATGCGCGTTGTGTTGTAGATGTAATGTGCAAATCAAACGCTGTACTTCTATGAGCACAAAGGGTCAAAATGTAATCTGTGTCATCCAATGTATTTTCAGGCTACAGTGATACGGTGTTTAACAGCAAAGCTTGGACAGATGTAACAGACGTTTGCTCAAAACAAGAAGAATTAAAATACTTTCCAAACAAGTTGAAGGACTTTGCGATAAGAAGCAAGGAACCAAATACGGTTACAAAATATTCTGCAGGTTTTGAAAAATTCAAAAACTGGTGTAACGCACTTGGCTTACAATTTCTTCCAGCAAACCATATACATGTTTCAATATATCTTTTGAGTATTTTTCAAAATTCAAATCAGAGTTACAGTCAAGTAATTTCGGCAAAATACAGTATTGCTTGGGCTCATAACATGGCATGCATTGACAATCCATGCGAGCATAACATGGTAAAACTGGTTACAGAAGGGTCACTTCGTCTTTCTAGCAAAAAGGTCAGCAAGAAAGCGCCAATTACAGTAAAACACTTAGAAGATATAATAGATAAATTTGCTGGAGAAAATGCAAGCGTTTTGGAGCTAAGAACGGCCACTTTTATGATATTGGCATTTGCAGGGTTTTTTAGGTTTGACGAAATGTCAAGATTGAAATTCACAGATGTCAGTTTCAAAGAGTATTACATAGATATCTTTGTAGAGAAATCAAAAACGGATTGTTATCGTAATGGTGCAAATGTTTTAATAGCTAAATCAAACAACAAGACATGTCCATTTTCATTGTTGCAAAGATACATGAGAGAACTAGGTGTTAATTCACAAACTGACAAATTCATTTTTGGAGCACTTTCATTTTTTAAAAGCAAAAGAAAACACCAGTTGAAAGAATGTAATAAACCAATCAGTTGCACAACTTGTAGAGATATGGTCAAAGCTGCCTTGAACAAAATTGGGGTAGATAGTAAGGTTTACGGGTTGCATTCATTGCGTTCTGGGGGTGCCACTAAGGCTGCCAACGCAGGTGTTTCAGACAGGCTTTTTAAGGCGCATGGGAGATGGCGCAGTGAAACTACAAAAGACGGTTACGTTGAAAGTGACATCAGCCAAAGGCTTTCAGTTACGTTAAGTCTGGGACTTTAAGTGAAATCATACACTTAGCAATATGCAATTTCAAACATTTACGCCATCTTTAGCCTCGGTGATACTCGCCCACAAGGCCATTACTATTTGAAAGTTAATTTGGTAGTTGTGTTCTATGTTTTTGGTAAACGTGGAGTTTAGTTTACTTAAATAGATTTTCTAACGTTTGAGTGTAACGAATCAGTTTGAAAATTACTTTAAGTATTACGGAAGGCGAAATGTTTATTGCGTAGCATTTTTATTAGGGTGATCGTAGGTGGTAAGTGAGTAGGGTATTCACGCTTGGAGTATTTCATTTGGACATGTGAATTATGTATGTAATGTAAGGTCATTCTCGGTTTACACGCAAGCGAGGTATGACAAAGTTACACAGGCAAATGTTTTTAAGATATTTCATATTTGTTAAATTTTTCAAAATACCAATCATTGCATTGTTAAGAACAGGTGTATCGTTTATCGAAGTCCTCGTATGTAACTCTGCTTCATTTCGGATCACGGGGCCGACTTTAAGTCGAGTACCTCCTCCCTCCTTAAAAAGGGGGTTAAGGTTGGGTCACCGGAAGTTGAGAGATTTTCGATTTCACCTCGTTTACTTCATGTAAGAATAACATTTGTTTTATTAATATTAATTGCATGTTACGAGCTTACCGTAAGTTCAGGAATGATGATAGCTTACCAATCATTTTAGAGTAAATGTAAGGCTGCCTCGCCTGTTATTAAGGGTATTTACACAGTAAAAAACATTTAGATATTATGTTAGAACTGATTTGAAAAAGTACACTAACGCTGTCGGTCAGCTTAGTATAACGCTGTCGGTCAGCTTGGCTACTACGCCTTTACTTGTTGCTCAGAGCAAATATCGAGATTCACAAATTTTCATAGAGTTTAACGCTGTCGGTCAGCTAGGCTACTACGCCTTTACGTATTGCTCAGATATGATTATTATGATTTACAGATTTAGAGTTTAACGCTGTCGGCCAGCCTGACTGCCGAGCAAAGCGAATATTACAGAATTTGATATTGACATTGTTCATGTACGATGCTGTCGGTCAGCAAAAAATGTTGCTCAGAGTAACATTCAGATGTTGAGATTTGTGATATGGAACGGGGTGTATAGTTGCTTGATGTAAATGGACTGATGAATAAATGTCATACTCGCCCACAAGGCCATTACTATTTGAAAGTTAATTTGGTAGTTGTGTTCTATGTTTTTGGTAAACGTGGAGTTTAGTTTACTTAATAGTGAATAACCAAGTCCCAGGCGAGTGGTTCGCACCCCACCGTGATATGTTATTTTTGCTTTTTTAATACGACAGAAAGGAGCAAGGTCACTGGCATGTAGCGGTCCTGATATCGATACATTCTACACGCAATAAAACCAGATACCTGCGTGTGATTAAAACTACATGTTAGAGCGTCGATATCCTACAAATCCTATTTTTTCATAAAAATATTTTTTCATGAAATCCAATCGAAGGGTGAAGATAAAAACGATCTTTTAGGTAAAACAGCTTTACATGATCTGGTGATGTGTTTTCATAACTTTTTTCATAAAAGACCATTCTCGGTTTGGAGAACAAAGTTCGTCACTCTAATTGAGCGTTATCCCTGATTCGGACAAATTTGATTTTTTTACATAATATAGATTTGAATGACCTCTTTTGAATAGTCATAGTTTAATTTGTAGATTTTTCATATAAAAATTACTAGTGAAACACCCAACGTCGCTTTTATGATTTGTACCACTTTTTTAACTTGGTGTATTGCATATTTCCGTGGGTTGATTTGAAAAAAAGACAAACAACGTATACATGAATATGTCATAAGCATATAGTGAGATAATTGTTAGATTAGGTTTGCTATAAGTGACTTTAAAACAAAAAAATAAAAAACATTAGTTCACGTGTTAAAGTCCCATTGACCACGACATCAAGGAAAATTGAGCTTTTTGTCATCAGACATCTTTATAGATAGAACTAGCTATGTACTACATTTTTAAATACACTCACATTGTACATGTAGCTGTAATATCTAAGATGTTATTTTTATTGATGAAAAGATTCTTACATACTAAAGTTACATTAAAATATCAATTGCAATAGCCACCTGTTTTTAACATCCCTTTGTCACTCATCCCTTAATTATCTCTGTGTATCTTAAACGTGTGTGTGTTCGATGTTGATAGCACCCGAGTGCAACCCAAGGAGCACATACAATACATTTTGTGTATGCCCAGTCTGGCCGCCTTATATCTGCCTGCACCGAGAAATGGGCGCAGCTTTGACAATTAACGAATGATATAACGATATCACGGATTTCACCGAATGTTATTCATCCCTAAATAGCTTTTTTATTTAGTCTTATGATCCGACTGATGTTTCAATTTTTTGCAGTGACTCTGAAATTGCTGCGCCAGATATGACATCACAGCGACTCATTTTCCTACATTTAAATCACTAAACTAAATCAATTGAAACATAATCATTAAAGAATGAGGACCTTGTATTTTACTTTGGCCGAGGGTAGTGGCCATGTCTTGGCATGGCTAGTTGTGCATTAACGTTTGATACTGTTGTGCGGATAAAAATAATGAATATATGTTAAAGTAGCACTAAACAGATACTTTTAAAGTTAAAAGAATATAGTTACATTTAAAGAATGGGCCCAACGAATAGATATTGAATATAGGACTCGTTTGATGAAACGTTCGTTCTTTTAATTCTAATAAACCTAGAAATCAATCAACGATTAAGTAAATTGACAAGACTTCATGTTCAAGTTGGCTGAATTTCGTGTAACTTAACTCTGTTATGTTTCTAGATTTTACATATGGAGAACAGAATTCGAAATCATAATCACAATCGTATTTTAAGGCAAATAGGCCATGAATATGCTTTTAGTTACACGGTGGATGATCAAATTAACACATTTTGGATGTTGAATTTCATTTCAAGTTCATTCGAATTTACGCATTATCGTGGGAAAGCCTATGGCATTATCCAATAAAATTGATATATATACTGTCTAGGCTGAGACTAACATATATAATGTTATTTAATGTATTTAATATACAGGATATATCTGAGAAAGTTATGCAATATATCTACACGAGAAATAGTAGGGACCGAGGGTTGATATATTACCTTCACCTGTCGAAAATCGAGTATAAACTATGAGGATTAGATACGCATTGAATGTAATGGAACCGTCATGTAATAATTAGAAATGATAATCACAATCAAATCATGAATATTTTATCTAGATTTAAAGTGCTTAAGATTTATTTTTAAAACTCAACCGAACTATTAACATTTAAAAGCACCGAACGAATTTTCTGGGGATTGCTGATGAGCGGGTGGGATGGGATGGGAGGGATAAAATGAAATACTATATAAAATATTGATACCTTTACGCATGTCAATCTCAAATTAGAATGCATATATCATTATCTCTTTTATTCTTCTGTATTGTAATACGATAGTCTGATTATTGTCAATATCCTATACATGAAATAATGTACAACGTGTATTCTACATTGAATAACAAACGAAATAAAACTCATCTTTGTACGAATTTATTTTTCATATGACACAAAGTAACATAACATTGTTATATGTTGCATTTACGACTACTACAGCAAATCAGAAAATTCGTACAATATCAAACGTAAGAGTTGTTCACAAATACATTGGTATTTTGATATGAGTATCATGTAGTATTAAAATATTAAAATCATATGATCAGCAAGTTTATAAGCTTAATATTGTATTGTTTTTTATTTAAGTGTCGCATGCTTAATTTCATACATATACATCTGTACAATCATCCAAAAAGCCTCGAGCCACCAATGGCTAATGAGACACTGCTAATCAAAATAAATCATATAATATTATATAATAAGATGCATAATATGAGTCAGTTGCAGAAATAGGATTATGAATAAAGCAAAGTTCATGACCTCTATTACGAACATTGTTTGATGAACTCGATCACTCAGTCAGTTGTTGAACATATGCAAATGTGGTCAGGTTATAAATACTTATACGCCAGTATATAAATTTATGACAACATTGGATAGGGGGTCAGAAAAAGTCTAAAATCAAATATATATATTTTAGATCTATTTTTCAGAATGAATTAAGACTTATTTAGGTAGGCCAAGATAATACTCTGAGAAAATACGAAAATAAAGCGAATACGAAACTAAAGCCTATACATGACGTCAACGGCGGGAATCATAATTTGGCGCACTTTTCAACATCTACAATAACAAGCAAGACGTAGCAAGCCATACTTCAAGCCATACAATCCATATTTCAAGTTAAGTCAAATCATCATAGAGTAAGTACAATTAAAGCATAATAATGATAATTAAATAATCATAGAATATACTAAAAGTCCATTAGATGTTGAAATAATGCATAGTCAAAACATAGATGTAGATAGATGTAACAGACAACTATGAAAACAATAAGCTAGCATAGTCCTAGTACACATCCTCTGATCCTAATTTAGTAAAACGATCTTGTTCTTTTCAAATTAGATTGTGATAGGAGTTATTAAGGTTCTAATTTCTTATGACAACTTTACAATTAGAGTCTGCTTTCTTGCTGACACTCTTTAAAGTGTTTATAATAAGTGGTATGCACTTAGAGTTTGCTTTTCTTGCTAAGTTCCATTACAACTTTTAGTCCTTTCCCTTTGGCACTTCTGCTTATATATTTAGATTTTCTCTTTGATACATAGATAAATCTATTGAATAAAAAATCTCTTTCAGAGTATGGATAACGAAATGAAGTTAGCTATAGTAGGTAGCAGTTTAGTTGGAAATGTTTTTAATGCTAATCCCAAATGGAAATTTAAATCTAAAACAAAAATAACATGGCACTTTAAGCCCGGAGGTCACATTGATGATTTAGATTATTCAACAGTGAATTTTAAAACCCTTAGACCCAACATTGTGTTCTTGCAAACCGCGGGTAATGATTGTTCTGACGCTGGAAAAAATTACTCCAAATCAATCAATTTTCACATTTCAACTATAACAGAGAACTATTTAAAGGCCATTTCCATCATTCAAAAGAAACTTTCTGAGAAAAATGTAATTTTAGTTGGAAAAATTCTGAATAGATCATATCATTGGAAACATTTAAAGCACAAAAATGATGTTGAACGTACCAATATAATCATTAATGGCGTCAACAAAGAACTTCATCAACAGCAAAATTTTCATGACTTTATTTTCTGGCGATCAAGAGGATTGGAGGATGTAGTTACAAGTGGACTTTTAAAGAGCGATGGTACTCACTTAAATTATCAAGGCCTATCAAAGCATAAGAAGGCAATTAAATACGCATTTATCCATGCATTGGGTATATTAGATAGTTAAGTAAGTATCTAATTGTTTTTAATATTGAATACAAATAGTTCAAAGTATCTTAAAAGCAGTTGAGGAAACATTAAATAATGAATTTCTTTGACTTATTTGTTATTCAAATATATTAGCATAACTTTAGCATAGCTTTAGCATTATTAACAGTATTAATAATATAGCAACAGTATTAACAATACTATTTAACTTTAGTTGATAACTTAAATGTTAAAACTAAAGTAAAGAGTGTCACAGGCATGTAATTAAAGTACGATTTTTAATAATTCAATTAAATATTTTTTCTTTTTAACTAGATAATATAATTACTCATTTCTTTCACTTTTGAAGTACTTTAATTGCAAGAGACAACTATATAGCGTTGGAATAGAATAGTCTATTTTAACAAGGTTTGGCATGGGCCAGTGAAATTGATTTAAAAAGGTCAATTTCACTACCATAGCTCGGGAGCAATCTCATTAGCAATAGTTGTTTCTTTATTAGGCCTGATGGCAGATAAAGATACTACAGGAGAGCATAGTTACTCAAAGCGAGCAACAGATGATCAAAGAAAGACAAAAGAGTCACCCCCCAGAATTGATACCACTCCTAAAACTACAGCAAATATAATACCTCAAGCTACTCCAACCTTTCAAATACAACCACAATGGGGACAGGTTTATCAGCCAATGCAAAATTGGCAAATGCCAAATTGGTATTCTCCTTATCAAAAGTGGACAATGGGCCCACCTCAAATGACTAATTTCACTCCAACCATGTTTCCCAATTTGAGCTTCAATAATCCGATATCATCAACTTCACCTTCAGCGTCTCAAGGAGCTCCACCAATAAATACCACACAAACAGCTACTCAAAGCACAAGTACAGCAAGCACTAATATGACAAATCAACAACATTTGAATCCATCAAATAACTGGCCTAATATATCCAATGCTCCACAAGCAATTCCTAATATAGGACAGATTGGAGGTCAAAATTTTCCACCAAATATCATCCCACCACCACAAAACCCAGGTATGTTCTGCCTAAATGCAGTTCCAAATGCCGACATGATAGGTAGCATTATTAACTCTTCACTTCGAGATAAAATATGGTCCAATGAATTTGTAGAATTGCATAAGCTAATCCAAGATGATCTTGAAAATGAAAATGAAGGTTTTGAGGTAACTATAAAACAAGGAAATCAAATCATCATTCCTACCAAAAAGGGGAAAAAGTTTCTGTCATATCCTGATTGGTCCAAGGCAATGTATACATATATAAGCATATACATCTTGAAATATCCTCAAACTGCTCCAGCATTGATGTCTTATATGGCAAACATTCTAGAAATGAAGAATAGAGGTATGAATTGGGGGCAATATGACAGATCATTCAGACAAGCTAGAGCTAATACCCTTGCACCTTGGGATGTGATTGATGGGGCAAAATGGTTGAAAGCAACACCTTATTACAAAGTTAATGTGGATAAATCAGACCAAGATAATTTAAAACGTTCAGATCGTTCTGATAACACAATAGAACCATTCATACCCAATGGGTTTTGTTGGAAGTTCCATAAGGGGAAAAAATGTGAAAAGGGAGATTCATGTGTGGGCCATCATTATTGTCCAGCTTGTGGGGAAGGTGAGGTCCATAGAGCAATAAATTGCAATGAAGCCAAGGCTAATCCTTTTCGAGGAAAAGGAAAAGGAAAATTCCAATACAGTCGAAAGCGAAAAAACTAACATTTCAAAACTTCCAACTCCTGTCAAATTGCAAACATTATTAGAATGGTTATCAGGTTATGATGAAAAATTAGTGGAAGAAATCAAGTTAGGTTTTTCTGAAGGATTTAAAATTCCCTTTCATGGATCAGAATTGAATAGGAAAGATACTAATCAAAATATCAAGCATTTAGATACAGTGTTAAATAAAGTTCAAAAGGAAATCAATTTAGGAAGAGTAGAGGGACCTTTTAAAAAATGTCCAATTGATGGAATGGTAATATCTCCAATTTTTACAATACCTAAGAAAAACTCATCAGAACAACGAATGATTCATAATCTATCAGCACCAAAAGGTAAATCTGTAAATGAAGGTATAAATCATGAAGATGCAACAGTTCAATATGGTACTGTAGATGAAACGATTAAGAAAATAAAATCATTAGGAAAAAATGCATATCTTGCAAAAACAGACGTTAAGTCAGCTTTTAGAATTTTACCGATGCATCCTTCAAATTACTTCATGTTAGGTTTTAAAGTCGATGAGAATTACTATTATGATAAAACTTTACCTATGGGATTGTCAGTCTCTTGTAAATATTTTGAATTACTAAGCACAGCAATGCAATGGATAGGAGAAAATAAATTGAACATAACACACATGGTTCACATATTAGATGATTTTATAATAATTGAAAACACTGAAGAACAGTGTAAAAAGTCTCTTGAGAAATTCCTCAATATGTGTGAACAAATAGGAGTTCCTATGTCACCAGAGAAAACAGAAGGTCCCCTGCAAGTCATAACCTTTGCAGGTATAGAATTAGATACTGTACATATGGAAGCAAGATTGCCAAAAGAGAAATTAGACAAAGCTAAACACTTAATTGATGAAATGTATAATAAAAAGAAAATGACAAAACGTGAAATATTACAAATCATAGGTGTATTGAATTATTGTGCCATAATCATTCCATATGGTAGAACCTTTTTGAGAAGGCTGATATCTCTCTCCATGAAAACAAAAGAACTACATTGGCATGTATATATCAATGAATCTGCAAAATCTGATTTACAAATATGGAAAACATTTTTGAAAGATTTTAATGGGAAAAGTTTTTTTCTAGATAATGAATGGCAAATAAGAACAAATAAAACATTATATACAGATTCATCAACTACTGTAGGATATGGAATAATATTTGGCAATGAATGGATATGTGGAGTATGGCCAGATTCTTGGACCACATATCATATAACAATACTAGAAATATTTCCAATAGTTTTGGGAATATTACTTTGGAAACATGAGTTGTCAAATAAAGCTATTGTAGTTTATACAGATAATGAAGCTGTCAAACAAATCATAAATAAAGGCACATCTAAAGAACCCACAATTATGAAACTGTTCAGGCCATTAGTATTGTGTTGTTTAAAACATAATATTTTAATAAAAGCAGAACACATACCAGGGTTAAAGAATGTAGGTGCGGATGCTTTATCTCGAGGTAAATTACAGGTTTTCAGAGAAGCACATCCATCATCAGAAGTGAACCAAAAAATAGTTCCAAAACATCTTCTACCGAAGAATTGGAATCTATAAGATATAATCTGATAAACAATGCACAAACAGAAAGTACACATGATGTTTATAAAAGATCGTGGAAAAAGTTAGAACAATTTGGTCAAATTTATAACATAAAAATATTGCCTTTGTCTACGCAAAATCTCAGCTTATTTATTTCATATTTAGTGCAACAAAATTATGCAACATCAACAATTCAAACTATTATATCAGCAATAGCTTATTTTCACAAAATAAATAATTTCTCAGATCCAACCAACTCATATATTATTAAACAAATGCTATTAGGCATGCAAAAGACGAGACCAAGTGTAGACAAAAGACAACCAATTACTCAAAATTTATTACATCAAATGATTATGCATTTACCCATAGCATTACATTCTTCATATGATTGCATACTGATGAAGACCATGTACCTCTTTGCTTTTTATGGATTGCTACGTATAGGGGAAATAACAAATTCTCAACACAATCTACAGCTTAGTGATGTTCAAATAAATGGTAATAGTGAAATAACTATTAGATTTAGATCTTTTAAACACAGCATACAGCCTGAAACAATTCATATTAAAAAAGAAATCAATCCTCTCTTTTGCCCAGTTCAAGCTTACAGGGAATATTTAGAGGTACGTGGTTTTCAAGAGGGCTCATTATTCTTGAGACAAAATGCTCCAATAACTTCACAGTTCTTTAATAATATATTAAAATCAATCTTGAGAAGTTGTGGAGCTGATACAGAAACAATTAAAGCGCATAGCTTCAGGATAGGTGGAGCTACATTTTTTGTAACAATAAAAAATTACAGTGACACAGAAATACAAAGATTGGGTAGATGGAAGTCTAATGCTTTTTTAAAATATATAAGATAACATATAACAATTTAAATAAGTTTGAGATTCAAGTAACTTAGCGGTAGCAAGTTACACAATAATGATGTTCAAGATCAGTCTGATACTTAGCGGTAGCAAGTATTTGATTGTATCCTTTATAACTTTTAATTAAATGTCCAAGAAAATTATATAGTCTTAAGCTTAGCATAATTTATAAGTAACAAGTCACATAATTATAATATGTCAATTGTAAGGTATAAGTTTGATACTTAGCGGTAGCAAGTATTAGACTATATCTTTTATTTATATTCAAATATGCCAATAAAATATTCATATTGTTAATATACTGGTTTTCTTGATTATAATTTTATTATTAGTGGGGCAATTGTAACTTCATAATCATAAAAACAATGAAGGTATATATAGAAGTCACAATTAGTGGCGAATAACCCCACATCAAATGAGAAATTATAAGGTAAGAACATTAATTAGCTTAATTAACTTTATTTGAATTAAGAGTAATTAAAATTGTCTTTAAATAGGCTCCCTATCTCACACACACGCTAGACAATGAAAGGCATAAATACTTATACGCCAGTATATAAATTTATGACAACATTGGATAGGGGGTCAGAAAAAGTCTAAAATCAAATATATATATTTTAGATCTATTTTTCAGAATGAATTAAGACTTATTTAGGTAGGCCAAGATAATACTCTGAGAAAATACGAAAATAAAGCGAATACGAAACTAAAGCCTATACATGACGTCAACGGCGGGAATCATAATTTGGCGCACTTTTCAACATCTACAATAACAAGCAAGACGTAGCAAGCCATACTTCAAGCCATACAATCCAAATTTCAAGTTCCCACCACCATCCCCAAAATCGCCACCTCAAATAGATTAAAGTATAGTAAGTATGTAGAGGCGAATAACCCCACATCAAATGAGAAATTATAAGGTAAGAACATTAATTAGCTTAATTAACTTTATTTGAATTAAGAGTAATTAAAATTGTCTTTAAATAGGCTCCCTATCTCACACACACGCTAGACAATGAAAGGCATAAATATAAGTACAATTTAAGTCCATGATATTTTCACATATTGAACATAACACTCAGTTCACAAAGAGATGTATACAAATCTAATCCACAAGTAGAAATGATTGTTTCATGCTGTTTATGCATTGTGTATAAACTGTAATCCAAAACATGAATAAAGTGGGCAAGAGGTGGTTGTATGATGGCCCATAAAATCACATTATGTAACACCGGCACCCTGGTTCAATATAGTGCAGTGGCCCATGTTTGATATACGTACATCAAAACTCATGTTTTTTCAAGGAAAGAAGCTAGATTAGTGATATATTGAAAAATCAAACTACTATACCCCAATACTGTAGCCCGTATTTCTTTAAAAGGAATACAGGCTACAGTGAAGTTGCAAATGGAGGACCTTTGTTTATTTCCATAGTTCTGGAGGAATACTAGATTTTACATTGTATAGATTCATCGAGCAGTTTGCAACGCACTATCACCAGAAAAGTCCTATGGAAAAGGACAAAGAATACCCGCTCTATTTGCAACTTAACTGTACCCTGTATTCTTTTTAAATGTGTTCACGTGGTAGGGTAGTGTGATACTCCCTCTGCCTATGCCTACATCGTTCAATCTTTTTTTCATAGTATAACGCCTTATTAATACAACAGTTATTGAGCTGTTAAGAAAACATACTAACAAACAAACCACCGAGTTTACAGTAAGACATATACATGTATTGTTCTATTATCAAATCATATATTGTGTCCCAATTCTAAAACGTTAACAGTTTATGGTGTACAATAAAACTATTACTATTAACCACTTTAATATATTTAGACATAAAATATCAAGTTATTCATCAGCCAACAAATCTCAAATCTAGGAGTCAATTGGTAATGTGTACCTATAGATAGTTCTCAAAGTAAATGAGCAAAAGCGTAACATTTGTATGTAGCATGCTTCATAAAACACTAAACTTAGCCCAAAAAGTAAGCGTGCATTTTGTTCCTGGCACTGATTGGTTAATAAGTGAATACAATTCGTTGAATGCACGATGCACTCAAAAGATTAGCAGCTGGGAAAGGCTATTGAACAAAAAGTACGCTTTCGTACTCAAAAAAGGATTACCCTTTTACAACTTTGACAACTTTGAAGCATGAACTTCGGAAGATCTAACGAAATGTACTTACTGTTACCCTGTGGATCCCAGGGTTTTGATATGTTCTACAAAGTCATGCAAAGACAGACCATATATGCACTAAAAATATCTGTGACACTTGTATGATATGTATTCCACTTTGAACCACCATCTATTACAATATTGTGAAAATATATATTTCCCAAATTATGAAATAAAGGAGCTTGTATTCGCGAATGCCGCTAACGCCTGTCGGCTACCGGATAAACCTACTTTACTATTTTATGGGCAATTCATTAAAATATCAATGGAATATTGTCAGGTTCTTTTCATATTTAAATGAGTCGCCCATAGAATGGTAGGTTAATCCGGAAGCTGAAATCTTCCATTCCCAAATCATAGTCTTAGCTTGTATTCGCAAATGCAACTAACGCCTGTCGGCTACCGGATTAACCTATTATTTTACTGGAAACTCATGTCAATACGAATAGTACCTGCCACTATTCCATTCATATTTAAATGACTTGGTCATATTATACTGGGTTAATCAGGTAGCCGGTGTGAAAGAGATTATGGTCCCCTGGGGATTATGGGCCCCTTTCTTAAAGGCCCTTATTGGCCCTGATTGTGGATACAATAATAGGGGAAAGAGTTGTATTTAGGTCACCATTTAAATCAATGGAAAGTAGGACCATAATTTGATAGGACCATCTACCCTTTTACACCGGAAGGCGTTAGTTGCATTCGCGAATATAAGGTTAGCTTGTATTCAATAATGCAAGAAACGCCTGTCGGCTACCGGATTAAACTACCTCTGGAGACATCGGGATTTTAAAGCGGCGTGCAAAGCGTAATCGGGTACACCCCAGTTCTCCGAAACCCAGTTGTCCGAAACCCATTACTCCGAAAAATAAAGTCATAATTTACCAGAGAAAGCGGGGGGCGTAGCTTACTTAAACTTACGTCAGTTTCATGCCATGTATTTGGCCAAATTAATGGCATGGACGCATTCTGTTATTCATAGATCTCTCTCTCACTTTGAATTGCATCCATTGCATGGCGTTACCAGAATGGCAGGAACGGGAGATTTATTTTACATTGTGATTCTAAAAAAAGGTTATTAAAACACAATATATATTACGGAACAGTTTATCTTATCTTCTTCAATCTCTTTTATATAGGCAAAATAAAATGAAACATTTTGAAACAGATAAAATAATTTATCGCATAGAACTTTAAGAATAAAACAGTATACAAATTACGTTGTCAAAATATTTCGTCGCATTTAATTTCTTAGTCTCGGTCTCTTATCAAATCGTAAAAGAATAAAACATTCTATACTTAATCACTTGGGATTTATGTTTCGGCATTCGTTTCAGGCATTTGTTTTTTATGTTCTTCTCCTGAAATGTATTTGTTTGACAATAATCAGAGAAAGTGCGTATACGTATAAATATGCCACGCAAACAAACGGGTGTGACTTCAATTTCTTGTCTGTCTGAGGACGTATTGGGAACGAGGTAGAATTAAAGAATTCTTATGAACGAGTCATGCAAGATACTAGAACTAGTAAAGTAATGTAAATGGATAAGTTAATTTCTGATGGATCTGGATATAATATATTTCAAAACTTTGTAAACACTAGATAACTTCATTTAGGCAGATATAGTATCTTGATATATTTGGCTATCATGCGTTTAAAATACGTTCCTAAAACTATGAAGACGTTAGGTGAGAAATATTGCTATTGTACGTTCGAAAAGTATTTGGTTGTATTTTGTAGTTCTCAAGTTACCCATGAACTTTCGTGGGCTAATCAACGTCTTGACTTAGCATATTTAGCCTAATTTTGCAATGATGTCAACGTGATTCAAATGTTATGCTGTCGTGATTCGCAGAGGTTGCGACAAGATTCGTTTTACAACAGATGTAACTATGAGAACATGAAAGCTCATAATCCTGATTATGCAACCTTATACAATCGTTATCTTTGGGACAAGAGCCCAAAAACAAGGTACTCGTGAACGAGAGTTGAATTTGCTCCGTGAACGATAGGATACGCTGTTCCCCACCAACAAAATACAGACATATGCTTCAGTGTCCTCAACGCAGATTGTAGAGAACAAGAGAAAAAATGAAATATACTTTGCCATAACAGAATACTGTTAAAGTATTGTTTATTAAGTTTATTAAGTTTCACAAATAACTTTTAAATGCCTTCTTTACCGTCAACGGACACTCAAATAAATACACAATACAATGCAATGCAATGTAATACAACGCATTACAATACAAACTAAATTAGAGTATTTGTGCATAGCATTTTCCCCTTTTGTTTGAAGGATATTTTAAGAATAATTCCAGCGTTCGTACACACCTGGAAATGTCAGGGTTTTGATTTAATTTTCCAAGTGCCTGAAATGTCAGAGAATTTTAAAATAAGGTCAAAAAGGGCCAAAGAGTCCGGGAATTTTGAAACTGTAGACATGTCATGGAAATGTCAGGGAAATTTGTATCAGTGTTGAAAAAATGATGTTCCAGAAAAATAAATTTTAGGACTATGACAGGATCTCAATGAAATCCAAAATGTAACATTTAGTTGATTCCACACGGGGCGTGTACATTGTCTAACATATATCTAAAAGGTTTACACTGTCTTGATTAATGAACTTCTTAGATCTAGTCGCGCTTCAGAAGTGGAAATCCTTCAATTATCAGAGGTTAATGTTTCTAAAACTGTATTGAAATAAACGTACGTCTTGTTTTCAAACCTACACCTTGCTCCTTTCTGTCGTATTAATAAAGCAAAAATAACATATCACGGTGGGATACGAACCACTCGCCTGGGACTTGGTTATTCACTAACACCATAGGCGTTCACCTATTCTGGATACAACTGACGAGTTGTATCTAAGTGGAGTCAAAAGCGTAGATCATTCTAAATTGACGCTCGGTATAAATATATGATACTTTTATCATCTCACACAGGTGAACGTTAGCCTCATGGCTAGCGTGTTTAGCTTCCACTCTCTAGGTTAGTCGATCGAAACCCGTTCATGGCGAACTTTTTGATTTGCTTGCTGTCAACTTATAATAAGTAGGGCAAAATCCAGAAAAAGTAGATCAAAAATACTCCAATGGAGTATAAAATTGTCACCAGGATTCCGAAATGAGACGAATGTTAACTCGTTAAATCTCGGTAGATAAAGTAGGTCAGAAAATCCGGATTAATCCGAACTGATTCGGGAATCTTCGTCATAAGAAGTAGATCAAAAATCCAGAGAAGTAGATCAAAAATACTCCAATGGAGTATAAAATTGTCACCAGGATTCCGAAATGAGCCGAATGTAAACTCGTTAAATCTCGGTAGATGAAATAGGTCAGAAAATCCGGATTAATCCGAACAAGGTTCGGGAATCTTCGTAATAAGAAGTAGATTAAAAATACTCCCAATGGAGTATAAAATTGTCCCCAATATTCCGAAATACGACGAATCGAATCGGCAAACTTCGGTAAAATAATGAAGTGCATAAAAACCGAAATGATCCGATGAACGTTCGGATAAAATCGTGAACAGGTGTCAGGGGTTTCCCCTCATCTTTCCCCACATTGTTCTAAAAGCCTTATATCGATTTATCACGTAACATTCAAAATGACGTTCCTATATGGTTCTATGGGTTCGAACACGTGACCAAATATACCAAATAAAAATTTTACCTTGACCACTGGATGGGATTTCATAGAAAATATCCAAGAAAACCTATCCTCGTGATCCTTAAATCACTTAAATTCGATCATTTTATTTTCACCCCTTGATGGAATTTTATGAAAGAAGTCATGAAAACACATCATCATGTAAGGGTTTTCACCTAAATTAGCTCGTTTTATCTTGAGCCTTCAATTGAATTTCTTGAAGAAATATTTTATGAAAAAATATCATCATGTTATGATTTGTATTTAAATAAGACCGTTTCATCTAAATACTTGGATAATATTTCATAAAAAATGCACTTTAAAATTTTTCAGAATTTGGCTTAATTTATCAATGTAATGAAAGTATAAGATAAACTCTCAAATAGCGTTCTATTTTAACCTTTTTATTGAAATCAATACAGGACTCGCTCTCTAAATATCCAATAAAAATTCAACCCTTGGATGTGATTTCGTTGGAAAAAAAATATGTCAAGTCCAGAATCAAATGATTTGTCCAGAACCTCTTAAGATCCTGTTAAACCTAAATACAATGACCAACCCTGGTTTAATAACTTTCTTCAATTGGAAATGAAAAAGAAAAAAAAGCTCTTCAATTCAATGAAAAAACATCCTACTTATCAAAATAAAATACTTTATGATCAGCAAGCAACAAAAGTTACAAATTTAATTAAAAATACCAAACTTGACCATGACCAAAATCTAATCAAATCTATTGATAATATGACCAAGAATGATAAGAATTACTGGAAAATTATTAGATCTTTCCTTGGAAACAATTTTAAGAAATCAGAAATAGCATGCATTATAGATGACAGAACTGGTATCCCAATTAATAAAAACCTGGACATAGCCAATTCTTTTATGAAATATTTTTCTGGTAAAAATCACATGGAGATCAACAACAACGACACACTACCAAACTTTCCATCGAGAACAAATTCCTTCATTATATCTGCAATTACCAACCAACATGAGATAATGAAACTTATACTTAACCTAGATACTTCAAAAACATGCGGTCCTGATAACATAACGAATAAAATGTTAAACTTAACAGCCCATACACTTTCCAAACCACTCTCTAAATTATTCAATAAGCTTTTGACAAAAAATATTTTCCCGGAAACATGGAAAATTGGTAGTGTCTGTCCAATTTTTAAAAAAGATGATAAGACAAATATAAAAAACTATAGACCAATTATGCTCCTAAATACCCTATCAAAGCTCTTTGAAAAAGTTCTTGCTGATCGAATTAAAAAACATCTTATACAAAATGATTTACTTTTTAAACATCAATCTGGTTTCCTGCCTGGCCACAGTACACACTCTCAACTTTTAGCTATTGAGCACTACCTGCAATGCACTTTCGAGGAAGGCAAAGCCTCTAAATCAATATTCCTTGATATTTCGGCCGCTTTTGATTGCGTACCACATAATCTTCTATTGCTTAAACTTAAATCTTACGGTATCCAAGGCCAACTGCTCAATGTACTCAAATCCTATCTGAATGACAGAAAATTCTTTGTTAATGTAGGTGGCGAATCTTCAAAACTTTCTGATACTAATTTTATTAACTGTGGCGTCCCACAGGGGTCTATTCTAGGGCCTATTCTATTTATCTTGTACATTAATGATATTCCTGACAACCTGGGTGGCCAGTGCTACATCTATGCTGATGATACCTCTTTACATTTTAAACTTGATCCAAAAGACCCCACTAATGTTGATGATTCTGTTAAGTCAAGCCTAGAAAGCATTGAACAATGGTCAACTACTTGGAAACTACAGTTTAAACCAGAAAAAAGTCATGAACTGATATTTCATAAACCTAGAACACGTATTAATGATATCAGTCCATCTAATCTTAATAATATGGAAATAGTTAGAGGTGATTCCCATAAACACCTCGGTTTCACGTTTGATCCCTGCTTAACACACAAGCACCATATAAGTAACATCTATGATAACGTAACAAAAATGTTGAATCCATTTAAAAAACTCAAAAACAAAATAGGATCTAGTCATTTGGAGACAATCTTCAACTCCTTCATATTGCCCCATTTTGATTATGGTACCATCATTTACAATAGTTCTTCCAAATATCTACTTCAAAGGCTCGATAGATTATATTATAAAGCTGCTATCTACTGCTCAGGTTGTATTCACGGGAGCAGCACAGATAAAGTACTAACGCTACTTCAATGGCCATCTCTTGACACTAGAAGAAAAATGTTTATAAACAACTTTATGTACAAAATAGTACATGGTCCTAACCCTAAATTTCTTGATGACATATTTGATAAGTTCAAAAAACCAGAAACTCGAAACTTGCGTAACACTGATGAGTTCATTATACCAAAATGCTCTGAACGGTACAGAAATTCAGCGGTACCCTCTGCAATCTCAAACTGGTTAGCCCTGCCAAATACATTAAAGAGTAAAGCTACTATCCAGAATTTCAAGAAACATCAAAAACTGCTTTTCAAAAATCCAATAAATGTCATCACAACCAGCAAACTGAACCTCTCAAGGAGCCATGAGATAATAGTAAATAAATTCAGGGCCGACTTTTTATTTAAGGCCCAACTATATGCTCATAACTTTAGCAATATTGACAACCCTAACTGTTCATGTGGACATCCACAAACAGTTAAACACTTCTTTTTCCACTGTGCTCATTTGACACATGCCAGGGATGAATTTAATCAATACCTGAAAAACCTGATCCCTGAAATTTTTGACAGGCAAATCTCTCAGCATAAATATCTTGAAGTTCTGAAATATGGCTCAACTGAAATCACTATCGAACTTAATTCGAAAATGATGACCAGGCTAGCTTCCTTTATAAAAGCCAATATATGATTTTCCCTCCTTAAACATCTTTTATCTCCAGTAACTGTTTCCCACGCCAAGCACCCCCCCCCACACACACACAACCCCAAAACTACTGTTAACATTGCTCCTTATATTATATTTCATTAAGTTCCACCAATTCTTCTATAATGCCATGCATGTATTTGGCGATTGAAGATTTTGTAAATGTTATGTAATGAATGAGGATAATTAATAAATAAATAAAAAAAAAAAAAAAAAAAAAGTACTGCACTATATAGCAATGTACAATGCTATTCTAACACCATCTGTTTTGGACAGCGTAGTACAGTACTGTTTTAGAAAACAGCTGTGTTCAGTACTCTTTTTACAGCGCCATGGGCGTAGCCAGGGGGGTGCGATGGGTGCGATCGCACCCCCCCCCCATAACCTTAGAAAATATGACCATTGGATAGAGGTAGAAAAGAGCTTTAAAATGCTTTTTATTTGAAGCTTCTAGCTCAATTTTGAAGGAAGTTGCATCAATTTTTGTAAAATTCAAAAGAAATCTTAATTTTTTGTGTTGCTTATGGCAAAATCGCACCCCCCCCTGACCGAAAACTGAAAAATTTTCGGCGATCGCACCCCCCCTGACTGAAAGCTGGCTACGCCCCTGAGCGCTGTTTATGAAACCGTGCTGTTTGATGCAGTTTGAGATTGGTAGTGTAGTTTATGATAGGTCAGGAATGACCTAATTTTACCTTAAAAATTTAAACAAAGATATATCATATTGTATACTCAAATGAGCTCAAAATAGTGAATATAGTCTAGTTTTGTCATATTATTGCTACTGAGATATATACAATAATGATTAACAATTATAAATAAAAAATGAACCTCAACAGCCATTTATTCCTTTTTAGTACCAATGGCAATACTATCTAGTTTTATAGAACATTTTCTAAGATATGAAAATGTTTGATAAGTCCAGTTCATACTCGCACGAGTAGAAGCATTGTTAAGATTCTGTATATTATCATTTGAGTATATAATCCAAATCTATAAAACCTAATCAAAGGAGTCACAATTTATGGATTCTGACAGTCTCTCCTACAGCTACATAGCTCAGAGCAAATCAGATCTGCTTTCAAACATTTGCATCTATTCTCTTGACACAGGTATCTACCCCATGACCTACATTTTATGTTGTGGCCTCAGTATCAGCAGTGGGAGTAGTCCAGCCACATTCATGTGGTGATAGAAACTGTGGGTAAGAATGCATCAGAATGAATAAGGACTCTAGTCTTCTAATTTTAGGGTATCCAGAATGCATCTAGCGATTGTATGAAAAATGGTAAGGGCTAAACTTCGTTCATGGCCAAGTGGCCTTGAAATATCTAAGGCAGGTCGTACATACTGGACGAATTTCCCCTCACTATAGGCCATATGCAATCCAAATTGACATTTTCAGCACAAGTTACTGCCAGTTTAAACCACATCAAAATCAACTGTATTGACTATGATTCTTATTAGGTCATGACAGAAGCCATCTTTGGCATGCTTCTTCATATGAGCGAATGGTGATGGCAGATACTTCACTATCGGGCTAAGATATTGCATTACCTCATTGTGAGGTCACTATCTTCTTGCCATCTTCCTCCAGGGTTTCAGTTTTGATGCCTGGAAGGAAAACAGCTCCCTCTTGTTCCAACTATCTTAGGAAATCTTGCCAATTCCACAGAAGAAAATTAGTAGGATATACTTTCCTGACTGTTCCAGTTTTGTGCTGTTTGTATCTATGCTCATTAACATCAAAGTTGAATCAAGGGCGTTACAATACCCGGGAATTTATCGGTTCGTGCAGTACTTGTTTGTGATAGCGCCCTCTGTAGGTCACTGTGCTTATAGCCTACAGTAATACGGGGTAGGATATCGGGAATTCGGTCAGTTTCTATCCGTCGATTTCGCTATGAATTGAAGCAAGTGTGACCACTTTATCCACTTAAACAATTTGATAATTGATTAAATATTTAAACAAAATCGATAAACACGTTATACACTTCCTATCTCCTTAGAAATTAGCATGTATTTATACATTGTGTTTTCGAACAAGGCTCGACCCAAACCAATAGGGAAATCCTTATGCTAATTAGTATGACGTCATATTTTCCTGGGGAATCCTAGATTTCAAAGCCTCAGTCTGTTATTGTGTCAAATGTAAACGCTCTTTTGCAGACAGAAAATTGACAGATTAGCTTTTAACTTTCAGCTTTGATGTTTAAATATTCTGTATTTCTACCGGACTTCTTGCTGAATATCATATAATGTTATAACTTGATTTGGATCATTGCCTGATTGCTCATTCTGAAATTTTGATTGTGATTCATGATTGATTGGCAAGAAAAATAATTCCTATTGTTTTCCAGCGAAGTCAAAATGTTACAGCATGAGTTATAATGTCGAGTTTGCATCATGTTAAATTCTGCTAGTGATTAGAAGTCCATGCACAAGCATACACATTAGAGACAAACACACCCAGGCTCCAGGCCGTGGATGGAAATATAAAACTATTTAAGGCACAAACTGGTATTAATAGACCGATATGTAGTGTCTGCCATGTATTGAAGGTAAACCAATCTGCATTATTAATGTTTCTTCTATCAATACATGGATTGTGCAATGGAAAAGCAATGGCACAATCAAAAATGTGCATATCAATCGTGAATATCTCTCGGTTCAAAGCTTATTTCCAACAGAATCGTGTCAAAATATGTGTCTGAGTAACAGTTATACATTATAAGATCGCAAACTCTCACCAATTATCAGCTGAATGGCTCATTTTCAACGAAATGTCCTTAAGACATCAGCCCTGGGTCGCGCCTAAGACCAAAAACTATTTCAAATAGCCCTCCCCTAATTATATTGGATAATCACATTTATGCGTGCGCGCGCAGCTCATCCACTGAACGAAACGCCACTTCCCGCTGAAATCACCGGGTATTGATCTTTCCCTTGGTTGAATGACTAAGCTACATAGTAGATGCCAAAATAATAGACAGGGCATGTAAAGTAAAACATGCTGACAGTGAAATATAAAGAAAATTGGGTGATTATGCAAATATGATATTACCCACGTAAAAGTCTGCAAATAGTTCATTGCCTTGATGTCAGCTGGGATGTTTACCCGGGGATGTTTACAAGGACACTAGCTTAAAGGGGCAACAAGGTCTGTAGAAGATTCTTTTTTTTTTACTTTTTCTGAGCTATCAGGGCAATATTTGGCTTTGACATACCTATTTTTTTAAAATGTATGGATAAACTATCAATTTCAGCATTAAGAAGTGTAAATTCAGTTCAAAGCTTCTATAAAGGGAGTCCCACTTATAGGTTTTTAAGATCCAAAACATTTCAAGAGCAATCAGCTGAAATAATGTTCATCCAGGGGGTTTCTTTGGAAGAAAATAAACATATATGTTAGTCTTGATGAAATATCAAAACTTGAATATATTTTGACACTGGTCCATGATCGTTGAATGGCCCCTTTGCACTAATTGTTGCACCTTTAAAACAGCTCTAGAGAGACTTGTGGAACTGGAACAAGGATAGTCTAAGGAGGAAACTGAAACCCTTGAAATGGATGGAAAGAAGATAGTGACAACATAAATTAAGGAGGCAATGCAATGTTTTAGCCCAACAGTGAGGTTCTGCCATCACCCTTGCTCTTATAAGAAGAAGTAGACTCAAGGATATTTCTCAATATTTTCAGTTAGACTACTTCAATCATGGCCTTCAAGAGAAAGAATAATACTCCTTACATTTAATTCTGATGTGATTTCTGATGTGGTTATTCTGGCATATATGTGATGTTAAAAACTGAAAAAGTCAATTTGGATAGCATATGGTAAGGGAGAAAACATATCAATATCTACCTGCCCATGACCAAAGTTTAATCCTCCCCATTTCTCATACAATCATGGGATGTGATGTTACATCTGTATTCTACTGCTATGGAAAAATGGAATAAATGGAGTGAGATTTAAATGTGTCACTGAACAGACTATTTTCCCCATTTTGAGATCATTTTATCTTGAATATTATTGTGATAACATTTGGCATTCTTGTGCCCAATCATTGACTGTCATTATTCACTGACAGAATCCTTGACAGAAGCAGGTCACCTTAACCCCCCCCCCCCCCCCCATCAGGCTAAGGTGACTGGACTTACTACCCTTTGCATTCATTCGACTTTCCTTCTCAAAAGAGAGCTTCGTCTTCACTCTATCAGTTTTCAATGAATCTCTGAACTCACTGCCCTAATCAGAGTTTGTTGTTGAAATAAGGACGGCTTTCTATATGGTCATTTTCTCTGGCGAAATCGCAACATTAATGTGCACGCATTTACCACTTGTTCCTTCAAGCACGCTGATTGGTTGAGAATAGGTCAGCATGGGTCATAAATGCTTTAAGACCCAAGCTGCCAATGGCATCGGTCATGGGGACGGGGCTGCTAAACTCACTCCATCCTTTGCTTCTATATCATGGTAATATATGATAAAATCACCCCTGACCTGTCAAAAGCTAAAAGTGTCGTTTTTCAAATTTCCATTATTTTTTACATCTCCTAAGGAATAATATGACAAAACAAGAGTATATGACACAATTCTAAGCTCATTTGAGATGCATACGTCTCATAATTAAGAAAAGTTCAAGGTTAAATAAGCCATCATAAGCTAAAATGAAAATTTCAAATTTTAAGAAATGTCCAATCATTTTCTACATCTTATTGGAGGTATTATGATTAAACAGAACTATATGCACCATCTTGAGCTAATTTGGGATACATATATTACAAACCTTGAAAGTTATTAAGGTAAAATATGGTTACCCCTGGCCCTTCAGAAGCAATAATGAAATATTTTTTTTTGAAAAGTTCCAATCATTTTTCAATCCAATTAGGAATAATATGACAAAACAAGATTCAATGCACCATTTTGAGCTCATATGAGACCCATACATTGCATATCTTAAAAATTATTAAGGTAGAATAAGGTTACCCCTAGGCCGCAAGGGCTTAAAAATTCAAATTTCGATAATTTTTATCTCAAAAAATACATGAGCTACCCAAGCCATATTCTATATTTGTGATTAACACTTATACCCCTATTAGTATGAATTTTTCCAAGATGATCAGACATCACATTCTTGAAATACAGTACTTGATGTCCCATATTTGACCCTTTAAAAGATGAATTCACGCTAGATAATTGGGTCAAAATGCATTTTCCACACTAAACACCACATCTCCATATCAGTTTGTCTCAATTTCAAGGCTCAGAGCAATCACCAAATGAAGTCATTTAAAAAAATTTACTTCACAACCATTTTTATTTATTTTTTATAATGTACCCCCTCCCCGCCTGATAGGGGTTGGGGTCAGAGACTAAAAAATCCATGAAGACCACTCCGGATCACTTGCCCCGAAATCATTTTCCACTCAGATCAAGTGTTTCTTCAACTGTGCCAAGTTTTTTGCTTTCCTGAAAAAGTCGAACTATAAAGGGCTCATTTCTGGACATCTGACTGCGCTACTAGGCGGTTTTTTGACCTTGTCAATGATCAATCTGGTGCTCCTCTGGGCTCTATTTGGTCAGTAGTCCATGCAAGTATGTCCAAATACCGTGATTTCTTTGTCATACATACTGCACATGCATTTGTGTCGACGCCATTCAAAGATTACATTTTAACACTAGGTTTCTAAATATACAGTCTTTTGTGATTTCTTTGAGGCTTGTGTAGCCTGAAAAGTACAACAAAGCAGTAATTAGACCACTGTTTTATTTATTTTTTATTTATTTTTTAATTTACGATGCCAGTACTGCTAGATTGGTTTTATCATGGACTGATGGATTTTAAGCTCATGATTCGATCTAGTGGATTTATTTACTATCACGGTGTCCGCAGTGCACAAAACCTCTGTGGATCATTTACGGCAATAAATATCATGATACTCATGGTACGGACCATAGCGGACCATAGTATGTATAGGTGTTTTGCTCGAGTTTTTGTAGGTCCACGAAGAGCCATACTAACCTAATAACGCCATTGTTGTGTCGATTTCGTCTCGAAGAATTTTTACCACATGTGCCATTCCGTCTTCACCCTACAATTTAAGATACCGTATGTCTGACTCGCGAAGTCTGTGACTGGTATTTGTTCCTGAGAAGGTTAAAATTCGTGCCACATTTTACTTCAGGGCGTCAAATAAGTCTCCCCCCCCCCTTTAACTTTTTTATTTTTAATGTTATCATACTTTCCCATGTATCATTTTAAAGCTTATGGAAAATGCTGATAACCATAATGGGCTTTAATTAGAAGGGTAGACAACTTCCCATATTTCATACATAAGCATTGCCTTTGGGTTTTCAAAACTGGAGAATGTACACATTCCAAGAAAATCTTATTTTGTACTTTTTATGGATGATTTAAAGTAATAACTCAAAAATAAAAACATGATTATCTGCATACATGTTGATAATTTAATAAAAAATGGAATTCATCATAATTATGGCAATAAAGAAAGTGAACATTCTCCCACAAATTATGCTTTTATTGGAATGTGTTCTTGGATAATTACACACAATGCAATACTTTACGAGAACATCTTGATACCTCTTTTTCTTATTGGTCTTTTTTGTTTACTTTTACATGAGATTCAACATATTTTATGCTTTAATCATATTGAAAATTGTTTTTTTATTCAAAATAATACTCAAACATATACATTTATCTAATACTTTTTGAAATATTACCATAAAAAGGGAAACATGGCATTGCTCATTTTGAAGGTCTCATGTTTATTACACATAGTTGCATACCCTTCTAATTGAAAGCACATGTCACCATCAAAAAATCAATAATGAAATCTTCTTAATGAAATTCCTACAATGTTTCTTGTAAGGTTGTAGTTGACATTTCATTACGTCAAAATAAATAAAAATTACCAGGAGTATAGTGAATGAAAGGTAAAAAGTTGATACTGCAGTGACAATGCCAACATTGGGTGATTTCGATATTTTTCAAGATTTCTATTTCCCTGGAGGAACATCACAGCTATGAAACATTGCTCAAATGTATCAAAAAGCTCTTAGTAGCCTGGAAAGTGCAACATCGCCGTTTGTGAACATTTTGGAATCGTATCCTTGTAGAACTTGAGGCCGTCCGAGCTGCTTGAGGGAAACATACGGATTATTAAAAAAATAAAGTGTGGATATCACTAAAAATCCTCTTAAAATTTGGGATTTTAACCAAACACTCTGAAATTTGGTGTGTGATCAGCAAATTAAATTCCCTTTAAGATGATATATAGTAAGTCTATGTAATATCATGGGCTTTCAACTTCTAATTGAAAGCCCGTGGTAATATCTGTGTTAGAAAAGTTAAGGGGGGGGGGGGACAGACGTACTTATTTGACGCCCCGCTTATGATACTTTTTTCAAGATGATAACGAACTGTACATTATGTACTTACTCCACATATCAATCCCCATAACGCGGGTCTACCTACAAACACTGCACGCGCACCTAGTGCAATGGCTTTCACTATGCCACTCCTCACACCACCATCCAGATAAATCTCAATATCATCTTTGACAGCTTCTTTTATCCCCGGTAGAGCATCTATCTGCAATCAGATTATTCTTTGCACATGCTTCCGAAGCCGTCCGAAGCTTTCCGAAGGGATACTTTACATATACGAACAACCCAACGATGTAAAGCGCACATATACTAATGGGAACGAATTTTACTCAAGTCCTATTCGCAAGACATTTTAGTGGATTCATTCCTATGTGAGGGGGGGGGGGCTTTGGGCCCCATAGATGGTAATAGTACATACTGGTGCAAGTAAAGAATCGAGTTGTCGTCCACCGTGGTTAGAAATCCAGATACCAGACGCTCCATGCTTCACCGCCAATTTCGCATCTTCGGGGTGAAGGATTCCCTTCAATATGATTGGTAGTCGCGTGATAGTCTTCATCCATAAGATGATATCCCATGTGAATGATGGATTATATCCTGCAATTTCCGCTGATCCGCAAAGACTATCTGATAGCGTTTCAGATTTCTAAAACAAGAAAAGGTTTTCAACTATGAATCACTTCCACATTAACTTAAGTTTTCATACGTCTAAAACCTTTATCAGATGGCCTCAGGTTATACGTTATTACTTGTTCCGTTAAAATACATGCATTCGCGATCAGATTGGGAATTTAATCAAGCACAGCCATTTGTAAAGTTCAATGACATTGAGAAGTTCATATATGGATAGTCAGATAGTAACCTCTACGTTATTTTCATGTTTGATTAGATTTGGAAAGTGTTTGGCGTATGGGGCGTTATCAATTTCTCCCTCTTGTTCCACACGTCTGGTACCTAACACAGGAACATCCACGTCGAGAACAAGAGCTTTATACCCCGCCGCCTCTGCGCGCTTTATCAGAGCCTTTGCCACGTCTCTGCAAATTTAAGAATCAACTTAATAGTCTGATGCAATCGTAATGATCTTTGGACGCTACTACATCTACCTTGTTTAATATACAGGACCAACGCAGAATAATTACAATTACGATGTCAGTCGGATGTAGAACTTACCTTGTAACTGGTGATGCGATTTCATTCATGATGTACAACTGAAACCATTTGAAGCAGCAATGTCCTCAAGACTTGTGTTTGCGTATGTAGAAGAAACATAACAATGGCCGTACTTAGATGCACCTTAAAACAATCAAACCAATGAATATCACTGTACAGGATGACAAACTATTTTAACACTCTTATTTTGAAAATCCAAATACTGTGATACGTTTTTTAATATTCACACACAGACTAAATGGTCGCAATGCATGAGACGATTTTAAAATGAGAGGGTTGTGTGTACCGGTATATTTATTTATCATGGGTCTAAAATTACAAATCTCTACACACAAAATTCATATTTTCAAAACAAGTTAGACATTTGATTGAGAAAAGCTTAACTCTAGTACTATTTTTAACGTTAACAATAGCCTATTTGTTAAGTTAATAGAGTAGTTTCTAAATAGCTTTAAAATCTCGCTAAATCTCGTTTTTTCATGAGATTTTTAGAGATTTGCACTTTTTATCTCTAATGACTTACTTTTCTTTGTTTTTGATAGCATATTTGAATTCGGTGACAAGTTTTCTCAAATAATAAATTTGATTTACACAGTTATGTCATTTAAATCATTTTCCATGACATTTAAAAAACTTGGGCCAAATCTCCATTGGTGCAATTCTTAGATTCATTAAAACCTTGGCTTATTCGTATGACAACCAACATTTTCATGTTTAATCACAATATGTACATTAACAGTATCATCCGATAGTATGCCATTCGAGTTTCAGACAGATTCAACCAACACTTTTTGACAAATCATGAAATTAAGTGACTATTGCAAGTTTCTAGCATTGAACTGAATGGAGGTGTGGCCCAAGAAAATCAAAGACAAACTAGGGTGACATCTATTATGTCAGCGTTATTCAGCTATTTAGAAACTATACAATTGAACCTTTGGCAGTGGCTATCTCCCCCTTTGGATGGGCAAATTTGTGTACAGATGTTGGTGCGATCCCTACTGGACTTGGTACCCACTCCCCTTGTAGTGTGGTACTCTGGTTCCTCTGAGACACATCTACCAAGATCCTCGGTAGAAACTGCAATCTAAAATGCAAGTTACATCAAAACAAATAGTTGTAATGCTTGAACATTTATAAATCATTTAGTGCAGTGCAGCCATTAAGTATATATCATTCCGAGGAAATGCAGTACCAAAAGAATGAAAATAAAAATGAATTGATCAAAAAGTCAACTTTGATATAGGTATGAATCGTTAAACCGGAGATCACCCACCTTTTGAAAGCGTCTTCGTTTTCCTTTACGCATCTTTTGTCACCAGCCCCCTGACTATGGAATTCCCAGATGAGAGGACCATGGGGGCGTAGTCTGAGAATTTCTCTCGCAGCTTCCTCATAGTCTTTTAAACAAGTCAGCTTTCTGGCGATTGGGCCCATATTTGTACTTGTAGTTGTTTACTCATTCCAAGACGTTTCCAAGTATTTCAAAGATGAATTCTCACTTTTCACTTGTTACAAAAGACTGCTTTGATTTCATACCAATGTTATTTCCATTCACCTTTAATATTCTGTATTTCCCTGGATTCAGTATTTATTACAAAAGACTGCTTTGATTTCATACCAGATGTCCTTTCCATTCACCTTTAATGAATTGTATTTCCCTTGATCATGTTGAATATTCTTCTTGTTATTCATACATAAAATGACCTGGCTAAATGAGTTATATATCGGACAGACTTGTGACTTTGATTAATTTTCCTGATCGATACCACACTGGCTGAATGGTCAGAGAACGGTCAATGCTAGGGAAACCAATGGCCGCTCTGATGCCAATAAATGTCGAATTGCGATTAATCATTTTAATGCGTCTAAAAGTATCCATCATCGTTCTGTACTATACAGTTATTTGGACAATATTTAAGATTCTGTTAGCAAATTTTGTGTTGAAAGCTAAAAAATTTCAAACAATAACCGAGTTTTCTTTTTAAACATCAAAACATTGCATTGTCATGACTTCAGGACTATAAAACAATACTATAGTATCAGCAATGTCGTATTTTAAAATGCTATCAGTTTTTAAACACAACTAGGTAGTAACACGATAGAACTGTAGTTTTCTATTGTTTTTAAAGAATTGCAACTTGGCAAGCTATCCAAAACCAGTGTGGCACAAAAGATGATTGACTGTCACATGCAGTGCATTAAAGCTGAACTAGTTACACCCTATTCACTCATTCAATAGTTGAATAGTGAACACAAAAGAAACCAAAACTGTACCTGGCCTGTTACATGCAATACACTGAAGATGAAATAATTACACCCATTCACTTCTCAACATATTTACCTCATAGTCAACAGAAAATAAATCAAAAATTGGAAATGGATTATGAACCATTTACCTTTCATAAGATTCAGTGTGGGATTTGAGTTAGATAAACCATTCGTACTGGGTTTTATAAGAACTAATATCCTCGAACCAAGGCCCTCGGATATTATTTATCATAAGACCCAGCACTCAAAGTCAAATTTAAAATTGTACATTACAGTTCTCTTGATACAGGTAACGTGGATGAAATAGTGGAACAAATGAAGAATGAAATATACTTGTATATAATCTTTTTAAAAATGTTTTGTTTATTTTATTCAAGTTGTGTGTAATCATAGAACAAATGTGAAAACAAACTTAGAAGTCGTCTTAAAATACTAGATATAGTATGTGTTCTCCATTTTTCTTTTATCAAATTGAATGATTTAATGTAATTTGGCATATAAGTTCAAGTCAAATTGTTTATAAGTCTTTAATTTGTTTAAATCTGGGTATTTTCTCAACGAATTACCCTCCAATCTTGTCAAATTCTAACCTAAGTGACATCTATACGTATTCAGGTGAATGAGCCAATTAGTAGCTTAGGTGATTCTCCAATGGGCAACGCAGTAATGGGACAGTGTTGACATACTGTAAGGGTAAAGATCAGTCAGGGAACCTTTTGGCTCCTTCCAACTCTCATGTTTCGATTAGCTATCTGGTGGTCCTTCGCCTCCAAAATCTTCCTGCCCAATCTTTGAGTTTATATAACACTGGTTAGTTGCCACTTATGGATATGTACCATTCTTAATATTTCATGTAGTTGTCGGTCAAATCTATCGATTAGCCCAATTCGGCCTGATCAATCAGAGCCGAAATTGTCCAGAGGACAAAAATAAGATTACATAAGTCTGACATAATTACTGAAACGTTTGGATGATTCTTTGGATGAATAAATATCTTATATGAAATATTGGCCACTCCATCAGTCCATCACTGTTATTGCTAACATCATCTTATTTTACTGAATGGGCGATCACAGATTGGACTTAAACATTGGGTTCCTGAATAAACAGTCCTTTGTAATTTCCTCAAGACTGGTATAACCTGAAATGGCATAACAAGTTCAATGTTGTCATACATGAGCACATTCAAATAATAAAGAATGGATGAAGAAAGGCGCTTGTGAGCAAGGCGTTCGGGTCAGTTTAATAATTTGGGTCCAAACAAAATATGGTTCTTTTTTCAATGAAGTTAAACTAATTTAAAAATTGGATTTCTCTCTATTCGTTGATTATCTAATAATCTATCTCATATTTAATTTATCTAATCTTTCTGTCGGCTTAGACGCAATATCTTTAACACCCGTTATGGAACGTTGTGTCCTTGTTTCATCTGGTTTGGTAATTTGAGATACCACATGGCGATGCGCGCCAGATGAAAAGCGCGACCGACATGGAACCTCAATTTAGATCCAAAATTCAACATACCCGGCAGCTCCACCATGTGATATTTTATTGTTTCATTTTATTGACAAACTAAGCAATTTTGAGTCGAATACTTTAATTCTATTTTCTCTAAATATGGTTCCTACCTAATAACGCCATAGCTGTATCCATTTCGTCCCGAAGAATTTTTAACACATTTGCCACTCCGTCTTCACCCTACAATTTAACATGTATTGTAATATAAATTCATATGAAGTCCACGTTGATGAAATAAAGATACATATATTCACATAAATCTATTGGGAAGTTGAACTTTGTGCCCATGGCATATTATTTATGATACCATTTTCAAGATGATGACGAATTATGCATTTAACACTTACCCCACATATCAATCCCCATAACGCAGGTCTACCTACAAACACTGCACGCGCACCGAGTGCAATGGCTTTCACTACGTCGCTACCACTCCTTACACCACCATCCAGATAAAGCTCAATGTCATCTTTAACAGCTTCTTTTATCCCCGGAAGAGCATCTATCTATTACAAATAAATAATGAGTTAGGCTGATTTCCGTAGGCTGGCTTGACAATTGAATTGATATGGTATGCAGTTTTGCCATTAGTAATTCGAGTAATTCGACATCAGAAACTTAAAGTAGTTTTTATAATCAGAAGATTTTGATTCTGCAACAATATGTAGATCAATATCAACGTGTCAAAGTAAACAGATATGTTATACCGGAGCGAGTAAAGAATCGAGCTGTCGTCCACCGTGATTAGAAATCCAGATACCAGACGCTCCATGCTTCACCGCCAATTTTGCATCTTCGGGGTGAAGGATTCCCTTCAATATGATTGGTAGTCGTGTAATAGTCTTCATCCATGATATGATATCCCATGTGACTGATGGATTTAATCCGGTAGGACTACTCGCAGACTCTTCTGACCCAATTAGACTAGCTGAGAGTGTTGGGGACTTCTATAACAGACGTGGCAGGGGACGTAATAAAAGGGTTATGAGAACATATTCGTCTTCCAAGGTGGTTAATGAAGTTGGATCAACTAAAACCTTGGGAATGAAGGTGCGTAAGCTTAGTGTTCAATGACCATGAACTTATTTTTAGAAATGTTTCAATTCGATTTTATTCACCAAATAATTGTACAGTGTCCTCGATTTGCTCAAAGTAAAAGCTCTAGGATGTAATATTTACCACTTTGGCAAAGTTTGGCAAGTCGTTGGCGAGTGGTACGTTATCTATGTCTCCTTCTCGTTCAACACGCCTGTTGCCGAGCACGGGAAGATCAACTGTGAGCACAAGAGCCTTATACCCAGCAGCCTCTGCGCGTTTTATCAGATCGGATGCAAATCCTCTACAAAATACACCATTTATCATCTATGGACAAGAAGCGTGAGGCGAGTTCAAAGCTACGTTTTTCCAAGAAAAAAGTTTACAAAAAGTCTATGTCATGCCCATATTATAAAAGGTTTAACTTAGTTTATAAGAATAAATTGAAAGTGTACTTTAAATGATCAATCAGTTCACGTATTGTGTTCAGAGCATCCTTCTGTTTAACTCTGTGGTACTATGAGATTTAGGCTTTTTTAGTGCAGCCCTACCTTGCAATGTTTGAGTTAGCGTCATTCATGATATACAACTGGAACCACTTGAGGCAATCAATGGAGGAGCTAGCGATGTCCTCTAGACTTGTATTTGCGTATGTACTAAGAACAAGACAATGGCCGTGCTTAGCTGCCCCTAAAAATGCAAGTGGGAACACCTTAAGAAGGCCCCGTCCCATGTAGGCCTTTTTGACAAATTTTCGGACAGTTTTTCCATGTTTTCTGTATGATTTGTACTTTGACGTGCATTTGTTTGTTTCTGACAGAATAGTAAGTTGATTATAAAACAAAAGAGAGACGATTTATGGGAAGGAACATTGTGGTGTCTGGACTATCACGACTTGAAATAACTACTTATATGCCTATTGAACGGTCTCGTGCTCCTCGGCTTTCTGTAACCACCAAGGAGCTCTCATTCGCTTCTCTCGAACATTTACTAGATTGGCTATCCTAAACAAAAATACCTTTCACGGTGGCCAGCTCTCCCATGGGATGGGCCATCTTGTGAACGGATGATGGTGCGATTCCTATCGGACTTGGTACCAACTGTCCTTGAAGAGTAGTGCGTTGGTCTCTCTTGGACACATCTACCAAGATTCTCGGTAGAAACTGCAATCTAAAATACACATGAGATTTGCCAAACTCTATGCTATCGTTATGTTTGTGATATAGTTGAAACACTGTTCAGCCTGTATTTGAGAAAATCGAGATCTCTTCATGAGGAAAACATTTTTGAAATACTGAGTAAATGGGCTACTAATCAATTATCTATCGGTATACGTAGTCTGAATGATAATTTTTGCTTAAGTTGAAGATAACACAGTGTTCTGATGTAAAACGAGGAATGTGTGGTCTAACAATACTCCCAGTCAAAAATAAAAATGTCCAAAATTGTTCGCGATACACTACGTGTTCCTATCAATTTGTTTTTCTGTAAAAAGGCCACGTGGGTTATCGCAGACATTCCAGACGGTTATATACATGTATCATGAATTCTAATATGATAGGTGATATCTGTTAGCTAGAACAATTGATTAACTGGTCTATATTGGAGTATGTATGACCGCTAAAATCCATAAATGCAAATAGTTGTGTTTCTTGTCTGTTTATTATCATATTAGAATCGCAACAAAACACCTCAATTTTATGATTTATGTCAAATATATGACCTCAAATTATATCCTGGCCTTTGTCAAAGACCTTAATCGCTGTACGCGATTTCGGTCTTTTAACAAAATAATAAAATTTTCGGTCATATATTACGTCCTAAATCATAAAATCTTGGTCTTTATTCCTTAATTAATTATGAGTATTATCTGACCATGTAAACAGGAACATCTTTTAGATCCATTCAGTATCTCAAAGAAAAGCACAAGTATATACGATGCATTTTCAGTGGAAATATATTAGGTAAACCTTTTGAAAGGGAGTGTTGATGCGTTCTTTGCCCTTCATACCATTTAGTCTGATTAACCAAATTTTCCTTATATATACTTTTCTGGGAGATAATGGATGGATCTAATAGATACACCTGTCTTCAATATCAGAAAATAATCATACAGTAACACCTGTATATCTGAACACCTGACTAATCCGAACACCTCCCAATCTGAACACGTTTTCGGTTCCATTTTTTACTCCCATTGACTCCAATGTTAAAAAACTTGAAATATGAACACCTCCCAATCTGAACAGTGAACAGTCATATTTATGAAATAACCCTGTTTAATCTGAACACTTTTCATAAAATATGACATATTTCATACAAAACTGCTCAAATATTTGAAAGTTAAACACTGATTTGTTTTGATAGCAAAACTTTTGGAAAAACCTTAAATTGTCTTAATCATAATGGGGCTTTTTCCAACGTTACTAAATTCATTTGAATCAATTTTTCAAATTACTTTAACGCCATAAAGCTTTGTGTCAAAGGAACAATAAATTAATATTTATTGAAAATGTTTTCACATTTTTCACAATCTCGCGAGTGCAAAAACCTCAAAATGTGAACACCTCCTAATTTGAACGCTTTTAGCCGGTCCCAATGGCGTTCGGTTTAGACAGGTTTTACTGTAATCAAAGATTGTCTGACTGCCGTTTGCGATAACCCACATGTCTCTTTTGGAGAGGCGGTTGCCTCACCTACCTTTAAGTTAGGCCTATAGCAGGTTAAGCCCATACAATATATCGTACGTGCCTTTTCCAAACAAAATGGTATATAATAGAAATCGAATACTATGCATCATTTTCGAATCACCGCGTTACCCCTTTAGATATATGAATAAGATACAGTTTTTACGACCTCCATCTTGTGGAAATCACATACCTTTTAAAAGCATCCTCGTTTTCCTTCAAGCTTCTTTGGTCGCCAGCTCCCTGACTGTAGTATTGCCAAATGAGAGGACCATGGGGGCGTCGACTTAGAATTTCTCTCGCGGCTTCCTCGTAGTCTTTTAAACAAGTCAGCTTTTTAGTAACAGGTCCCATTTTCTTGAACGTGTGGTAATGAGAATCGATTTGTGTTATCCTGACAGTGTGACTGGTTTACCACATACACAGTTTTACACCAATAAGAATGTATCTTACTTATTTAGTACATTAGCCTAATTCAAAGATGTACTGAAATACTTAAACAGTTGTCTCTGCACGAAGCTGAGATTTATCCAACGGAAATGTTAATGAGACGCCTTAAATCCCTGCATTAGTATATCTTTTTTAGACCATGGTTTAAAATGCCCAATTGTAGCGGTGTTTTATCCAACTTTCGAATGGCTCTGGATAATTTAGGAAATGTCGACCCCCCCCCCCCCCAACATATTGATCAGCCATTTAAAAGTTGAATTAAACTCTGCTACTTGCGTTTTCCCTAAATTTATAACAGCATGTTCATCATGTTAATTAAGCAAATTAATGAAGATTTTTGTTAGTAACGTAACATAAATATTGTATAATTGTTGTATATTATATGTTCTACTATTAAATACTCACAAGCGTGGATCGAACTCGGAATAAATGAAAAAATTTTTTTTTACTATACAATCACTTTCATTCAGAGAATCAAAGCTAGGCTATTCAATAAAATGTACATTGACCTCTTAATATTTTGATAGCTTCAGATTTATCGGGTTATCTATCAAAGATCAAATTCTCTTTGTTATAAGAATATGTCGCTCTTGTAACTGTGTACAGCATGTATGCTTGTATACCAGTATATTCAAACAGCATATGTATTACCCGGGACGTATTATCATATCATATCTGTCAGCGAGAGAACATATAACTCATAAAAGCCATCCCGTACTGCGCTAGCAAAGCAATCTATTTTCCACAATGGGACCTTAACACCCCCCCCACCCCCCATTGGGCCTTACCCCAACTACGTTTCCCATTGCATTCTTTCAAACAAAACTCTGTGTTACAATGTATGTGATTTCATACTCTTTGTTAATGATGAAATTGTATGTCTGGACCTTGATTAAATTATACCAAGTTTTCTTGATATATTAAACCTATTGACACAGGAAATTGCAATTGTAAAGTTTGGCATCGAATAAGTTGTTTGACAAAGGATGAGTCTGGGAATGAGTCTGGGTATCGACTTAGAAAATATTGAAAATTGTAATGTCTGAAAAACCAACTCAATCACACATATTATTAAACTTCAATATCTTATCCTTCTTATGAGATTACAAAATTATCAATTGTATCACAGTTGATGAAAAATATTGGGATCAAAGACAGTGCATATCACTTTGTCAGAATTGAAAAAAAATCAATGGCAAATATTAAATGAATTATTTATACAAAATGTGTGAAACATATCCTCCAAAACATTGCTTACTTTCTTTGTATAGACATTGAATGGTATTTCTGGATAAGTTAATTGGTGTTTATCTGGGTAATCAAGGGATTATAGTCACTCAAAGGTACTGAGCATCCAGTTTTGACACTTCAATTGTGTTGGTGAAGTTACACATCTTTCAGTCAAATTCATGCTGAGCACAACATTTCGGTTTCAATTTTATAATCTCTATACATGACCTTTGTGATGAAGAGTCAGAATCAGTCAAAAAACCTAAACCGGAAAACTGTGCTCAATGTGAAAACTAAAAGTGAAGCAACTTTTTTTCTGATATTTCTTACATCAAATGGCAGCCATCTTGTTTTTCCCCCTTCAAATTAAACTGGCGGGAAATTCAAAAATTTGAAAAAAAATTTAATCCTTAAATATATTTCAAAAATATGATTTTATTTTTAATTCTTCATGGATCTTAAGTTATTTCTTCTTTGTATGTCATACATGTTGCCATTGGTGTTTTTTTTATGATAATGACCCTTTTTTTATTTGTTAAGATACTTATTCTGACTCTCAGCAGGGGGTTAATTATGCATCAAAACTCATGAAAAAGTAAATATACTTATCAAATATAACTAGGACAGTTATAAAAACCATATTTCACATACATTTGACTGAGGGACCAAAAGGGCATATATCCAGACACATCCTTTAGCTATTTCAGCATTTCATGCAGTCATAATATAAACAATAGCACTATACAGCTATATCAAGTATCATATAGAATCTTATAACAGCAATCTAACTTAATGTCATCATGTACCCCAATTGGAAATAATTACAGTAAAACCTGTCTAACCCGAACGCCGCTTGGGACCAGACAAAAATGATTAGATTGGCAGATATTCACATTTTGAGTTTTTTGAAGCATGGACGTTTATGGCAGAATAAACAAGACATTACAATGCAAAATGGCACCACCCACCATTTGTTACAGACGCCGAACACCAACAGCAGTCCAAAAAAAGTTAGAGAATACACAATAGGTCACTACTTCTGGAGGTGAAATAAAAATGGGTCCAGCATTGTATTTCAGGGTATGTACGCTTTTATCGTATGATCTGTAAAATGAAGCCCTCTGATTGGTCAGTTCTTGTGCTGTACCAATCTGTATTGCTACTGAGATTGTCCCAATTGATCATCATCATGGTACGGAGGGACAATCTCAGTAGCAATACAGGGAATACTGAGATATTTCCTAGGGATTATCTCCTAAATAAAATGTATTGGCCTAAGATCACACGATAAAAACGTTGTAGAATGACTTGAAGAGCAATATACCCAGAATACAGGATATATTCTGCTCTCGATATTCTGTATTGTCACTTGGCTTCGTCTCGTTCCAATACAGACTTTCTCGAGCAGAACATATTCTGCATTGCCCTTCAAATCATTAAATAACTTTAGTTTGAGATAGTTGTTTTTGATATTTGCAAATGTATGCATATTCTAGCCTATTATTGGACGGTAGCGAGGATTGGCCAAGGGGTGTTCACTTTTTAAAAATGCCAGGGGGGTTCACTTTCGACAACTTTGGCCCAAAAAGGGTCAAAATCGCTTGAAAAGTGCTCAGAATTATGAATAAAAACTGCATGATTTTGAAAGACCCCCACCCCCTGGCTACGGGTCTGCCAGAATGCTGTACAGTATTTCAGACTTTTCCACTATCATATTTTTATTTTTTCAGTTTTTTTCATTTTAATACCTTTATACTACAACATGCAACGTGAGTATAGTGATAGGTGATACATGTCAAATTTGACTATAGAATGTGTAATATAATAAGTCCTCATTTGATAGCATTCTATCAGTTGGCCCATATTATAGGAACATTTGATCGCATTCTTTCAGTTGGCCCATATTATGGGAACATTTGAGGCATGAATTGATCTGAACACTAAAACTGTCTCTAATACACAGCCAAACCACATCCACGTGGAACCCATGTCGCAAGGATCCACGAGAAATCCACGTTGAATCCATCTATCCATGTGGATTTTTCTCATGTGAATGCAGGTAGATGAATGAAATTGTCCACAAGTATGTGCATGGAACTTAATTGGAATCCACGAGTATTTCAGCCACCAGGATCCATATGGTTTCTACGTGAATTGGATCGGGAGTGTACTGCCTGCATCCACTTATAAATAATTATTGGCAAGGAGCAAGGTCAAATATCAATGTCCTATTTTTGCAAAAAACATTACAATCGGGGGAGGGGGAGAGAGATTAAATCACATATTTCATAATGAAAAAAAACATTGACTTGCTTGACAGTGATGTAATTTCGATGTTCAATAAGGATTAACAACTTTGTTGAATGGTTGTCTAACAGGTGGTTTAAGCATAATAAATGAGTTTTGCAAAATACACTGATATTTTGAACCGCCCCTAATTTTAAGTATTCAGTTTCAATCTGCATCCTTGTCCGCCAAATCATCCATTTGTTTTTGTAATTCCCTTTCAATAACTTTCCGCCTATCACAGAACCCCAAGTTTCCTTTCCCAAATGAATTAGGACCTGTTGGAGTTATAGTATTTCTGGAATAGAAGTGAAAATAAAATTATATTTCTGAAAATAAATGAAATGTAAAAAGTACACTTTCTAATATCATAGTCATCATAATAAATATAAAATATGGTTCACATTTGTGTTTCCTTGTCATATAAACTGATAAATATGATATCATTGAAAGATATTTTTAAAGAATTCTGATGTCCTCGATACATTTGTTCAAAAAGAAAATCTGTATGCATAAACTAAACAACTGACAATATAGTGATTTTTGGTTTTAAAAATTAATATGGAAACAATCTTCTGACGTGGGTTTAAAAACCCAGTGAACATTTTTCTAAAAAATGACCTCATGGAAATTAAGCAAAATCAAAATTGGGAGACTGTTATTTTTTGTAAAATGTCTTACTTTCCGAGATTCCTCATTCTCATCTTTGCTTCAGGTGGCATCTCATCCTCTGAATCATCACTCTGGAATAAAAATCAATTTATTGCAGGATGAATGTGTAAAGATATAGCCTTTTTGGGACAGTGAGTACTGTAAAAATAAGCTATGTTTATTTACTCATGAAGCGTAATATGTACATCATTTAGCAAATGGAATGCTTGTTTTGGGTGCTGCAAACTGTTTAGTATAAAAGGTGCAACTCTGGAATAATACTAAAGGGTGCACAGGTTGAGGTCACTGTGTAAAGACCTCTGCCTTGTTTATGTAGCCATAGTATAGTATAGATGACACTGACACTCTATAGTATGACCAAAGAGGTCACCATATAAATCAATGGAGAGTAGGACCACAATTTGATAGGACCTCCTACCCTTTTACAAAGTATTGACACACATCATGGTCTAATGAAATGTTCTGTAAACGAAAAGTAGTTTGGATTAATACAAGGGTTTATTTACCAGGTATTTTATGAAGCATTAAATTCTGAGAATGTTATGGTTGAGTAGCTTGTTATTATTAGCAGTAATCTGATTGGGTAAAGTTAGATCAGAGGATTATCTCTTTCCCAGAATGCAGAAGAGGCAAGAAGTAAAATCAAACTATTAACAAGAACACAAATGTGTACAAAATGTCCCCACCAAGTGGTGATCCCGTGAAATGGTTATCCTGAAAATGAGTAGACAAGACTTTACCAACACAATTTGAGGACGGAAAATCCAAAGTGGCCACCTTAAAATTTACCCAGAATGCCAAAAATTTAGTCAGTTCTAGATTTTCATACTAAGAACCACCCCTGAAAATTTGAAATTGATCCGTCACACAGTTAACCAGAAAACATGTAAACAAGACTTTACAGACAAGACTTCAGGATGGAAAATCCAAAATGGCTGCCTTGACATTTACCAAGAATGTCAAAAAACTAATCTGTTTGTAGATTTTAATACTAAGAATCATCCCTGAAAATATGAAATTGATCTACCAAACGGTTCACCTGAAAACGGGTAGACAAGACTTTACAGACAAGATTTTAGGACAGAAAATCCAAAATGGCTGCCTTAACATTTACGCAGAATGCAAAAAGAGTAATCAGATGTAGATTTTCATACAAAGAATCATCCCTGAAAATTTGAAATTGATCTATCAAACCGTTCACCTAAAAACGCGTAGACAAGATTTTACAGGCAAGATTTTAAGACGGAAAATCCAAAATGGCTGCCTTGACATTTACCCAGAATGCAAAAAAACTAATCAGTTCTAGATTTTCATACTAAGAATCATTCCTGAAAATTTGAAATTGATCTACCAAACAGTTCACCTGAAAACGAGTAGACAAGACTTTACAGACAAGATTTTAGGACGGAAAATCCAAAATGGCTGCCTTGACATTTACCCAGAATGCCCAAAATCTAATCAGATCTAGATTATCATACTGAGAATCATCCCTGAAAATTTGAAATTGATCTACCAAACGGTTCACCTGAAAATGCGTAGACAAGACTTTACAGACAAGATTTTAGGAGGGAAAATCCAAAATGGCTGCCTTGACATTTACCCAGAATGCCCAAAAACTAATCAGATCTAGATTTTCATACTAAGAATCATCCCTGAAAATTTGAAATTGATCTACCAAACGGTTGACATGAAAACGCGTAGACAAGACTTTATAGACAAGATTTTAGGACGGAAAAATCCAAAATGGCCGACAATAAAAAAGTGATTATGAGTTTTTGCTGATTTCTTTTTACAAAATTATCACATATAACTACTGTTAACAATAACATAGGCTTTTACAACAAAGTACACCTGAAATTATTTATAAAGCTAAGAAATAGTTTAAGTATGAAAACTGAAAAACACCATTCAATATGATACAAAGTATTATCGTGCGCTAACTTTTCTTAAAACATTCAAAATGGCTGACATGACTGAGCTAACAGGTCCAAAACCTAATCAGATCTAGAATGAAGTGAGCTGAACAAGATATTAAAGTTTTAAAAGCAACTGTGAAGCCGTTTTTCTTAAAGTTTGCAGACAAGGATTTTAGCATTTGACTTCAAAATGGCCGACAGGAAGTAGGTATCGAGTTAATTTTTTTTCATCCACATCTATATGCACTCATAAGTTATCCCTGAAAATTTGAAGGTGATATCTGTAGCGGTTTTGGAGAAAACTGCCGGACGTACGGACAGACGGACAGACAGACGGACGCGCCTAGGCCGACAATATGGCCCCACACTATGTGGTGGGGACATAAAAAGGGTTGGTCAAAGATTATGAGTGTAGTTTAGTCACATATCACTTACATCATCCTGAAAGGCTTTTGCCACGGATAAACTTGTTTTATTCACTCTGCTTTGTGATGTCTCTTTCGTTTTCTGAAAAATACAAAAAATAGAATATCAAAAAGTGTAAATATTATTTTAGTAATGATAACCCTAATATCCCAACAATGACCTAATATACAAAGAGACTATTGTCTGACACTCACTCCCATTCCCTTTACCATACAGCAATCATTTTCACTATCCTAAATGATGAGACATTTTATGATGATTTAAAATCTGACATCCAAATCATCAGTTTTTTTCATACTATTGAAGTCAATTAGAAAATTTGTGATTCCTTAATACAGATAGCATTTACATACAAGAACACAAATGTGTACAGAATGTCCCCACCAAGTGGTGATCCCATGAAATGGTTATCCTGAAAATGAGTAGACAAGACTTTACCAACACAATTTGAGGACAGAATATCCAAAGTGGCCACCTTAAAATTTACCCAGAATGCCAAAAATTTAGTCAGTTCTAGATTTTCATACTAAGAACCACCCCTGAAAATTTGAAATTGATCCGTCACACAGTTAACCAGAAAACATGTAAACAAGACTTTACAGACAAGATTTCAGGATGGAAAATCCAAAATGGCTGCCTTGACATTTACCAAGAATGTCAAAAACTAATCTGTTTGTAGATTTTCATACTAAGAATCATCCCTGAAAATATGAAATTGATCTACCAAATGGTTCACCTGAAAACGGGTAGACAAGACTTTACAGACAAGATTTTAGGACAGAAAATCCAAAATGGCTGCCTTAACATTTACGCAGAATGCAAAAAAAGTAATCAGATGTAGATTTTCATACAAAGAATCATCCCTGAAAATTTGAAATTGATCTATCAAACCGTTTACCTAAAAACGCGTAGACAAGACTTTACAGGCAAGATTTTAAGACGGAAAATCCAAAATGGCTGCCTTGACATTTACCCAGAATGCAAAAAAACTAATCAGTTCTAGATTTTCATACTAAGAATCATTCCTGAAAATTTGAAATTGATCTACCAAACAGTTCACCTGAAAACAAGTAGACAAGACTTTACAGACAAGATTTTAGGACGGAAAATCCAAAATGGCTGCCTTGACATTTACCCAGAATGCCAAAAAACTAATGAGATCTAGATTTTTATACTAAGAATCATCCCTGAAAATTTGAAATTGATCCATCAAATGGTTCACCTGAAAACGCGCAGACAAGACTTCACAGACAAGATTTTAGGACCGAAAAATCCAAAATGGCCGACAATAAAAAAGTCCTTATGAGTTTTTGCTGATTTCTTTTTACAAAATTATCACATATAACTACTGTTAACAATAAAGTAGGCTTTTACAGCAAAGTACATCTGAAATTATTTATAAAGCTACTAAATAGTTAAAGTATGAAAACTCAAAAACACCATTCAATATGATACAAAGTATTATCGCACGCTAACTTTTCTTAAGACATTCAAAATGGCTGACATGACTGAGCTAGCAGGTCCAAAACCTAATCAGATCTAGAATGAAGTGAGCTGAACAAGATGTTAAAGTTTTAAAAGCAACTGTGAAGCAGTTTTTCTTAAAGTTTGCAGACAAGGATTTTAGCATTTGACTTCAAAATGGCCGACAGGAAGTAGGTTTCGAGTTAAATTTTTTTCATCCACATCTATAGGCACTCATAAGTTATTCCTGAAAATTAGAAGGTGATACCTGTAGCGGTTTTGGAGAAAACTGCCGGACGTACGGACGGACAGACAGACAACCAGACAGACAGACAGACGGACGGACGCGCCTAGGACGACAATATGGCCCCACACTATGTGGTGGGGACATAAAAACTAGATAAATGTAGAATATGTCATACTTCCTGAGTTTTGCTGCCTAGGCTCATTTTGATTGGTTTAATAGCTTTATTGCTGCCCCCTATGTTCATGGTTAGTTTCTTCTGTGGATTGAAAGATCCAAATCCTGTTGATTTTTTAACTGGGGGCCCATCACCATCCTCTGCCTCCCCATGATCTGTGGACTTCCTTTTGATCTCCTTCGCCCTGTGTGAAGTAGCACCTGATTAATAAAGACTGGATAACATTGATATTCATTCTATAAATACTGGATCTCATAACACATTTGATGGCAGTAATCTATGACATTTTGACCATGCCTATTCTTGACTAATGTTCTTGTCAAAAGGGTTCTGTAGGTTCTTTTACTTTTGCTAGAATAAACAATAAAAGGCCATAAGTAAACTAGTAGGATTAGCCTGGAGACCTAACCTGCTGTACAGTATTTATCTTTTAATTACAACCAAAACAAAAGTTTTGTTACATGTAGTCCATATGACAAGTTACACAAAATGAACCAGTGAAATGGTGTTGAAAAATGACATCTTTACCATGCTTACTTACAAGAAAAGTTGACCAGCAGAAATATACAAAAGTTAGAGGTTCAATTTTTACTTGGTTCAGTTTTTCGTGCATGCATGAATAAGATAAAAAGTCTTTCATTCCTTCAAATTACTTTTCTGCGATTGGTTCAGTTTTAATTTATATACCAAATGAAAGATTATTGCCAAGAAATAGAGAAGATATATTGGAGTTGAGAGTTGTTTTTACAACATACAAATATATTCCCACAATATAAGATGCATTATGCAGGGGTTTCATTAGGAGCAGACAGCAGACAACAAATCACCTGTTGTTCTTAAGGACTTCAAATTTTTCCATGTTAATAATTTTGCCTATTGTTTTCATTTATTTAGCCTGTTGTGAGCAGAAATCCTAGTGAAACCCCTGATTATGGGTAATGACTGCTGTAAAATATTGAACATAAGTGACGTCTATTTAAAAATGTATGTAGTTATTAGTTATTGATCATGCATGTGTCTATATAATCTTAACTAAACAAATTGATGGATGTAATGCGCATACTCAAAATTTGAACCTCGCGCAGATAATTGCCCTGCTAGTGAGTCTCTATCATTCATGGTGCATGTTCGGAATTTTGCTGCAACCATCAATACGGTCACATTTTATTTTTCAAATTTGAATCATTCCTTCCCAACAGTGTCTACATCTTTTACTTTTGCACAATGAGTGCACTAATGTACCTAGAAAAGAATGTACAGAAGAATGTTTTATCGATAAAATGTATAATAAAAAAACAAAAAAAATCATTGAAAAACTTCAGAAAATTTGTTGCCTGAATAATTTCGTTTTTTATACATTTTACAAAACAAATCTTATCACCAGTTTTTTCTAGGCACATTAGTGCACTCTTTGTGCAAAACTGGAAGATGTAGACAATGTGTGGAAGGAGTGATTCCTGTTTGAAAAATAACATGTGACTCAATTGAGGAATGCAGAAAAATTCAGAACATGCACCCTGGCCTAAAGATGTTCTTTCAACAATGTGTTAGATTGCAGAAAACCAGTCATTGGTAACAAAAAGAGCTACTTATGCTGAAAATAATATCATCATCATTCAATTTCAATTCATCCATCTAAAAAAATCTCCAAAAGACCTCCTAAATTCAACATACTATTCATCGAAATGATGCAAAACTATACAGAGGCCGATTCGATAATACTGAGTTTACAATATTAAGTCTTGAATTAAACGATACGATCTTAAATAACTGTAAAATTGCAAATATAAACCTGAGTTTGAGTTTTTTGGAAAACGTTCCGCCATCTTGCTTTTCTATATTGGTTTTCGTTCAGTTTCTTTTTGTTTTCAATTTTTTTCAATCTTATTAAATAATACTCTTGCTTTACATAATAGATATGAGATTAGAATATGAAATTCTAAATTTGACTTTGATTTGTACACATAATAAAGATAATAAAAGTATACTTTTCTCCCGGGGTTTCCAACAAAGAAAGCGCGGGAAAAATTACTATCCGGATATGATTATTGCGCATGCGTGAGCTTCTTATAAACACCGCTGCAAATGAAAATGCTGTTAGACAAATGGTAAGAAATCTTTGCTATAACTGTTGAGAACCATAGAAATTCATAAACTGTGTATACGACATATATGAATTCATCATCTACCATGATCATAATAATTTATGTTTGATATATATTCCAAACCTCGCAAATTTGATGTTGAACTTAGCAATATTTTGAGCCAAATTTTGATCTCATCTCAGTGAATTTTGTTTCATTTTATCTTGTAGATCTAGACTGGGTTCTTTGCTGAACGCATGAATATGCTAGTATACTTCGCTTATGCCTTCCTTTTTCAATTTAGAGTTGCATCTTATAGGGTATCAATTTTCGTGAAAATTGACCTACATTTTTGACCTATTTGGCCTCAAATGTTGACCTAAATTCTATTTTTTGGTACAAGCTTGGTTCACATGCTATCTATTGCAAGACTTATGCCTGGCACAACCGTCACCATGTTATTAAGTGATTTTATGTCCCCACCACATAGTGTGGAGCCATATTGTCGGCCTAGACGCGTCCGTCTGTCTGTCCGTCCATATGTCCGGCAGTTTTCTCCAAAACCGCTACAGATATCACCTTCAAATTTTTAGGGATAACTAATGAGTGCATACAGCTGTGGATGAAAAAAATTAACTCGATACCTACTTCCTGTCGGCCATTTTGAAGTCAAATGCTAAAATCCTTGTCTGCAAACTTTAGAAAATCGGCTTCACAGTTGCTTTTAAAACTTTACGAAGTGTCTGGAGTACCTTAAAATTTTAGCCAAAATGCTAAAGAGCCTTAAAATTTAAAGCTATTTAGCTGTGAACATAGTGTTTTGGCTAGAGAGCCTTTGTGTTTATAATCCGTGTTTATATTGTTTTTATTGAAGTTTTCGTCATCTAAACAATAAAACAACACTCTCGAAAGTTTTTCAACCCAGAATGCCACTTAAATATTTCACACATGTATATCACTATAGGCGTGCAAAAAAATTAATCCATTCATGGAAAAACTCACTGGTATAGTGGTTAGGGTGCTCGTTCTCCACTTCTGCAGCGGGGGTTCGATTCCCCGAAGGTGCACTTTTTATTTTGAATAACAAGCCGGAAAATTGTGCACTGAGGTCCGGAAATTACTATGTACACAATTTTTTCTAGAATTCTTGGGCTTGCTCCATCGCTCAATCATTAATTAATCACTTGTATTGGCTTTGCTATAGTCACGAGAATACAGGGAATCCCATTTTAAGATGGCAAAAGTATGATGAAGACCTGGGGATGAAAAAGGATCTTGTTTCTTCTAGATACAGCACACCTTGACGCAGTTTATCGTGAATGCAGGGACATCAGCCCAGGGACATCACAGAATACACTTCCAAATCTATTGCCCATTAGATTTCAATGCTGCTTTTTAGAATTTTTCATGTGACGAGATATTTTTGCATAATAGTTTCCTCACAAGTGAGAATCTAAGCACATGAGATAGCACAAAGAAAATTTACAGTACAAGAGGTGAACTGCCGATTGAGGAAACAGCGGCTTACACAACAACATTTTTATCCTAGCCTCCAATCCATCAATAAATGTCTATACATCAAAATCTTTACTAAACAGACGTTGCGATTTATAGTGGATAAAATGGTAAAAAATAACATTTTTCTGGCTATACGTGATTGCCTGGTCTTACACCTTTTCTGGTGAACCAGAGACATATTTTCGATATATGCATGAACGGTCCATTCAAAATCGATGTTTGAACCTTTGAAAAGCCAAATTTAGACTGAGGATTGAAAAGGTTCTGAGAACTTTTATTTCTCTCGGTAGACCGGAAGTAAATTTATGAGTCGAGCAAAAAGTGATAATGTTTATTTATGAAGTGGGGAAGTCAAAACAGTACTAATAGAAGTCATAGTAAGCATTAGCAGATCATTTAAATAACCATATAAATAAAATCGACGGCAAAGATGAAATGACTGAAATCTTTATATGTTTCCTTCTTCATCTTCGCGGACCTCAGAGAAGACACTTCCGGTTTAATAATCAGTGATTTTATCGATCAAAAAATATTTTCTTTATAATTTTGTCCGATATCTGCTTAATATGGTATGTATATGTGTGCTGAATATTAAATTACATAATAGGTTGGGTATAGAATAGTCAAAGTCTTTTGATCTCGTCCCAGAAGCAATATTTTGTCATTTTGCACCTAAAATTCCCTTAAAGGAACATTCCTTGCCAGACTATTTCTCTCCTGATATGGTAGCTACAATCATATATAAACTTTACATATTTAGCAAAACACGGGGAAATGTTTTCATATGGTCAATATTGATCATTTAAAAGTGTAGTACTCATTCCCAGTAAGCTGCCATCTTTTCAGATTTCTTTCAGGAAGTGATGTCATCGGCTCTCACCTGTTCTAACCTTGTCTATTACAGTATAGGAAAGAAGTATAAAATCACTTCTAAACAAGAAGCCCTTATCTTCTGTGTAAAATTATTATCAGGAGTTGTCAACTTAGAACTAAAGAAGAGATCATCAAAAGGATTTTAATCATGGACCAAATTGAAAAAATATTCAGCTGGTTTAGTAATTCTAGTAGCTCCTTACCTAATGTTATATGCAAAGTTGAGAGTCGATGACATCACTTCCTGAGTGAAATTTTAAAAGATGGCAGCCTACTGGAATTGAGCACTATTTAGTGATCAATATTGACCATTTCAAAACATTTTTCTGTTTTTTGATAAACTTGCAATGTATGTATATGGTTATAGCTACCATATTAGTAGAGAGATGGTCTGGCAAGGAATACCCCTTTAAGGCTCTCTAGTGAAATTGGCTATCAAAATGCTAAAGAGCCTTAAAATTTAAGGCCCTTTAGCCGAATTGCTAAAGAACCTTAAAATTTAAGGCTCTTTAGCATTTTGGTAACCCATTTGGCTAGAGAGCCTTAAATTTTAAGGCTCTCCAGGCGCGGCCAAAACTTTAACATCTTGTTCAGCTCACTTCATTCTACATGTGATGAGGTTTTGGACCTGTTAGCCATGTCATGTCAGCCATTTTGAATGTTTTAACAAAAGTTAGCGCGTGATAATACTTTGTATCATATTGAATGGTGTTTTTGAGTTTTCATACTTTAACTATTTAGTAGCTTTATAAATAATTTCAGGTGTACTTTGTTGTAAAAGCCTATGTTATTGTTAACAGTAGTTATATGTGATAATTTTGTAAAAAGAAATCAGCAAAAACTCATAATCACTTTTTAATTGTTGGCCATTTTGGATTTTCCCAAAAGGGTGATCATCGAATCTTGGATAACTTGGCCTTAGACATTTCTGTCGCACAACAGGTCCACTTCAGTTCCCAAAATATCATAATTTATCAAAGACAGAGACTCATTTTTTGCTTGGTTGAAGCATGAGCTTTCAATCAGAAAGCTTTCTAGTTTAAAGCCCATGGTTGAAGTAAATAAATATATTTTGAACAAATGAGGAGGAGTAAAGGTTGACAATCACGGATAAAGTAAATCTTTCAAACTTTTCCAGGAAATTTTCAGGAAGTGGTTTTGGTCTCTTTAATAGTCCTTCTAGATAGAAAATGGTCAGGTTACAGGTTACCATCGCTCTAGGTGTCATTCTAGATGTCAGCTGTTGATACAAGTTCTTGTGTTCATTGCTTCTACTGGCGGATATGGAGGGAGGCACCCCCCCCCCCCTTGGGTGGGCCCAGAAAAAATTGGGCCCAAAAAAAATTTGGGGCCAAAAAAAGCCTTAAGGCATTACTGGGCCTTGTAAGGCCTTATTTTCAATTTCAGGCCAAATTTTGAAGAAAATGGGCCTCAAAATTTCAAAATTTGGGTCCACTTTTGGATCTTAGAGGCCCAAATTTTTTTTCTCTGACCTGAAATTTGCCCCCCCCCCCCTTGTTGGTTCCCAGATCCGCCCCTGGTTTCTTCCAATTTTAGTAATTCCTGAAAATGTTCACAATTTTCCAACAAACAATCAATTTCTGCAGAAGTGTTCCTTGTTTTCATTTGTTGAGAAAAGTTGAAGGAAAATGTTGCAGAAGTATATGAGGGATTTATTAATGGTAATCAGATGATGACTGAACAAATTCAATGTACAGTAGTTTTAAAGGTTTTGTAATTAAAGAAATGTGCTCTCTTTTGAGGACAGGTTTTTGAGAAAATGAAACTGACCAAAAAATACTGCAAAACCAGATGGTGATTGAAGTTTTAAAGATAAAGAATTATCAAATTTTATGAAAGCCTTTCTTTAAGAATTGCTCTAAAACTATTCATTTGGGGAAAAAGTGTTTAGAGAAAATTTGTTGAGGAATTGAGCGATAGAGGTGCATGAAAAACCCGTAAGATAATGAAACAAATTGTTTTAAAGATTTGCTTCATATTTCAATTTGTTCAAAAACATCAGAAGTGGAGTGTATCAAGCTTCATGGTACACTTTACATGGTGAAATCAGACTCTTCAACAAGATAAATTTTCTCAACCCTTGTCTTCACCTATAAGTTTCCTGCTGCATAGAGACAGACCTCTACCCTTACAGTATACATACAGGATAGAGCATTTTACTAGTTTGCAGTAGCATCAATTTAACCTCTTGAATTTAATCTATATTAATACTCTGCAAAAGCCTAAATCCCAATCTGGTGTCAAAGCACCAATGTAAAGTAGTACCCAGCTGTCATTTTTGTTTAGATAAATAATGTTCTGATCCTTCTATTTTCAGATGGCTGTACTAAGTGAAAGCTAACAAGGAATTTTAACATGACCGTTGTTTTAGTTTGAATTTCATAAACTTCAGGATCTGCACATCATATATCAGATAAGATGTTATAACAATAGTGCCTCAGTCTGTCTATGTTTAGCTTCATTAAAGGCTTTGTAAACAAAGGTATAACAGCTTTATCAAAAATGACAAAATCATCTAAGGTGCCCGACAATGATACCTCAAAAGGTGCTAAAGCTCAGCCAGGACGGAACAAAGCCAGAAAAAGTTTTGAAGTCATCAAATCTAGATCAAATGTTCAGAGTGTCTCTCCAGACCGTAAGCCATTCCCAAAGCACAAAGCCAGGAAAAGTCCACCACATGGCCCAACTTCAGAGCTTATTTCAAAAATGAGGCAGGAACAATCAATGGAAAAAGTCAAAAAGTCTTCTTTAGGGAAAGTAAAACTTAAGAACAAAGCTAGAAAGAGTATGCCACAGTCTCCTATTGGGAAGAAAGAAATTGAAGATGTTACCACTGTTAACTTATTCCCAATTGCAAATGTTTCACTAAAGCTACCGGAAATACATGATGCATTTGGAATTGATGAACCCAAGAAAACACAGGATGTTATATTTCGTAAGATGAAACCAGAATCAAGGTCACAATCTGAGAATTCTGGGAAGGGAGACGATGCAAAGAAAACAAGATTAAAAAAGCGCAAACGGTTAAGAAGATTTAGAGGCGGAACTTATAGCCTGGGATTTAATAGTACAAAAAATAAAAACAAAAAGTCTAAATTAACATCATCTCAAACACAGGAACACAAGACTAATACAAATGAATCAATTTTTAGTGATATGAATCGTGACCATCTCAGGACCAGTAGTAGTATCAATCAAACAAATCTTCACCAATCGTTGACAAACATGTTAAAAAACGACAAACTCGAAATACAGGAACAGCTTCAACGAGTCATACAAAGTGGGACACAAATAGTTGATATCGATCCCAGTAGAACAAGCTCATCCGATGAGTCCATGAAAAGTCGACCTATGTCATCATTGAATTCATCTTCAGAGTCATCACAGCATCAACCAGGTTTTACTTCTGCATCCAATCATTCAGCTATTGTAGATGCTTCATCATTAGATTCAGATGCTTCATTAGATGTGGCTTTCTCCCAATCAAAGGGATCCTCCTCTCCTACTGCAAGGAAACAAATGACAATTGCCCAAACTCTTGCAAGGCCACTTCCTGAGGATAGAGCCCATCCAGGTAATTGTATTATTTGATTTTGTATTGAAGAGGGTCAGGCATGGCTAATTTGCCCATTTTTGTCCTTAGTGCTGTTTGTAAACTCTTGACATAATGAATATAAACTAAATAAAGAGGTAAAACATTTCTGAACAATTAACAAGAAGTGAGTTGTTTTACATGGTCATAGCTGTTAAGAATGCATTATTTCTAAGTATACCAATCTGTAAAATTACATGTTTGTAAATTTCCACAACTTTTCCAAAATCAGGTGCTGACTCTATTAGATTGCTTAGGAAGAGGAAACCTGGGGGAACAGGGGGAAGCGGGTCTCAGTCTGAGGCTGAATCAAGTGACACAGAAAAACATACTCGGAAGAAAGGTAAAGATTCTCATTTTTTCAAGATAATTTGTATTTGAAATTGATATATTATGACCCCCAGGAATTACTGTTCCACCGATCTCAATTGGTTTTTCCAGGAATCTAATTACAACTGTTTCATATTGGTATACATTTATAGTATAACAGGCGAGTGAATTCTATGGAGGGGAGAACTAATCCCCATAGGACCACTCATTCCACTCATTTGTGTACATGCAAGTTCTCTTAAAAACATGTAGCTGAACCTCCCTGCTCAATGTTACAGTATTTAGAATTTGAGAAAATATAAAAAAGGAAAATATTTGACAGTTCTAACTTTGAAATTCTCAAGGTAATATCTATGTAGTGCCAGAAATAACATTTAACCAGTGTATCTTTTCACAGCTTTTGTTCATTTTTCACAGCTTTTGTTCATTTTTCATCCAAACTCATATTCTGCTTATATTTTTCTTCCTAGGAAAGAAGCCAAGAATTCAAACAGACTCAGCTGTTGGTTTAAGTGAAGGGGGTGTGAATGAGACTATAGGTGGAGCTAGTGTGCCTTCTTTGGGTGAGCCTAGCACTGTGATTCCTCTCTCGTTAAAGTATGAGCATCAACAAACTCAACGTGCTATTGCAGGTATGGCTCACATACCAACAGAAAGTCTTGCATAGACTCTGTCCCATCATTTTTTTGATTGAGGGGTCAGAGGCTTGATGCAGGACTAGAAATTATTCTTGAACTAACACAATCTGGCACTAGAATTGCACAACATATTTTATACTTGACTTTCTCAACTTTGCTCTAATCCTTAACAAGAGATGGATATCATTCTGCTCTTTTACTGCACTTGAGGATTCAAAATCCAGTGCAGTGCTAGTCTTCAACATATCACTGCGGCGGGCAGACCGTTTATCATAAGCATGGCAACTTTAACAACTGACGTGATTGGTTCTTGTCTCATGCTGGTTTCACGTGATTGTAAAATCTAGACAAGTTCATTGGTTGGATTGCACGTATTAACTAATAAACACAGGTGCGGTGAAACATTATCAACAAAACTTTTAACTCTAAATCCTACCGTGGATATTTTTCTTATATTTCATGTTTTTCGAAATATTTCGACAAAATAATGATTAGGGAACCTAAAAGAATATATATTTTATAAGTTGTGGGAAAATTGAGTACATCTGTGATGAAAACGGGGACTATCTTCTCCAAATTTTGGTAAATCTTGATCTGCCCGCCACAGTGTCTATTCCGAGACACTGCATGGGAGTATGTTGAGGATTGCTATATTCAGTTGTCATGGGCCTTGTATCTGATTGGTGTATGTAGGTGGTACAAGAATGCAACCAATATAGCAAGGAAACTGTTCATTCATTTAACTTGAAAAGTTTAACAGATACAAGCAGACTTGCAAATGTGTAATTAACTTTTTTTGTGGTATGCTTGGTTTTACAATGTAGCCATTTTGAATTTCAAGTTCAATATTTATCACTGTTAGTCTTGCAAGAAATTGTTCCTCATTCTTGTTTTAATAGTATAAAGATTAACTCTGATCTAGTAGTCCAGGGACCATCTTTCAGGACCCGGTGCACTCAATTTAGCATCAGGTTTTATCAAACATAGGTAATAATACAGAATATACTATATCTTCAGTGAAATAATTATAGGATATCCTTTGATTTTGAGGAATAATATTTTTTTATCTACGAGGTGATATTGATATCTGTACGAGAGAGCAAAGCGAACAAGTGTATATATCAATATCACCGAGTTGATTAAAATGATATTCTGAAAAAAATCATAGGGTGTTCTTATTATCCTACACTTACTAGTAGTGTACTAAATGTATAATATCATTGAAAATGAATTTTATGCCAAATAGAGTCATTTTGATGGGAAATCAACAAGCGGAGTATATCGTCGCAATATCCTCCGCATATTGAGTTTTCAAGAATATATCGTTACGATATCCTCAGCATATTGGTTTTCTGGAGTATATCATGGCAATATCCTCCAGTCATTCATTTTGCCAATAGATATATATTTTTTATTAATTTAAATTAATTTGTTTCTTTCCAGAATTGGAGAATGGGAAATTTGTGAATACTCCTGATGGTTTAATGTATCCCGTGACACCCCCTGAGACTCCCGATCACTCGCATAATAACAGCCCTATCCCTACCCAGGCCAAGGGCTCCCTGAAAGACCTTATACCATTGTGTTGCTGTAAAATAACCAGTAATTCATATGCACCAAATAGTAAAGGCATGTATTGTCAGGCATTGGATACATTGCTTAACAAAGTGAGTGAAATGATGCAAAATATCTTATTAATGTAATCAAAAATTGCATGGAGAAGTAATTTTAACATTAAAAATTATACATAGAGTGACCCAAAAAGATCATGTACATGGAAAATAAGATTGATTGCATGTGTTGTTCTGTTTTGGGTCACCCTGCAGTCCCATTTATAAATTATTTTTCATCATCAGCTCAGTAGTGTATTTTTGTCCTTTCAAGCTGTTTTATCTCATATTTGAATTGAATATTCATTTTGAAAAACATAAGGTCAAATGTTTGCCGCTTTTTGTATTGGTAATTTCTAATAATTTATTTAAAAAATATTCTCCTGACTATAGCTCAGCATTAGTTATTTGTTTGTTTCAGATCTGTGGCTGCAGTAACAAGGTCACTGGAGGTCTTTTGGTGCGTCCTGCTCCTAAAGTACCATTTATGGCTGTCTGTGAAGTCCACAGGAAGCGTCTAAAGGTGCATCATTGTTGTCCTGGATGTGGTCACTTTTGTGCTCAGGTAAGCATCAGGTTTGTCCTGGATGTGGTCACTTTTGTGCTCAGGTAAGCATCAGGTTTGTCCTGGATGTGGTCACTTTTGTGCTCAGGTAAGCATCAGGTTTGTCCTGGATGTGGTCACTTTTGTGCTCAGGTAAGCATCAGGTTTGTCCTGGATGCAGTCACTTTTGTGCTCAGGTGTCACTTTTCTGTTCAGGTAGATATCATATATAATGTCATATAATGTAATATGATATCAGTATAATGCTGTCCTTGATATGGTCCCTTGTGCTGATATAAGCATCAGTGGTGTGCTGAATGTAGTGCTGAGTGTGTTTAAAAGGTTGCCAATACATTGATGTTATCCTTCCTGTCATTTCTATGCTCAGTCGAGCATCAGTGTTGTCCTGTTCTCAATATACTGCCATCTATTGAGGTTTATGATATATCTCATTAATATCATTATCTTCACTTTCAGGGAACATTTTATCAATGCAAAGTGGATGAAACGGATCCACATATTTTCCACAAGCAATGTCAGATCCAGAGAGGTGGGGGTACATACTGCCCTCACTGTGGGGAGGAGAGTGTCCATGAGGAGGTGACTATGTCACCAAATGATATAAGACAATCATTAGGTGTCACATCAGCAATGGAGGGATCTCCTAATCTCAAGTAAGGCCACTAATTCAGTTTACATTTTTATTTTGTTTCGCTAAAGTTCATTCTTGTACCGCAACACTGTTTGAAATATATACCTGAATCTAAATTGTAAGTGAAAATTGATCTACCACAACCAGTATATAGCATGAAAAATTTTGTGTTTGAGAATCCTGTGGACTTTTGTTTACAATTTTTGAAAAATATTAATTTATTTATTTATCATGCTTGGACATAGAAGATGGCGCTGAGGAAATACAATTAGTTTCTAGTACATATTTTCCATTTATCCATTTAGTCAGTGTGGCCAGAGATAATAAAATTATTAAAAAAAACTAAGTTGATTTCTTCATATGTTTTAGTGCAACTGCCAGAATGGGCTCATTAGTAAAGAAGGGATCAAATGCTGATGATGATGATGATGCCACTCAGGAACCACCAGCTATACCTCTAGGGCCAGATGGCAAAGCTTTACAAGAAATGATCTCACAATTCGTGGCAATAAAAAACAAGTAATTGGAAATAATTTCTTATGCATCATAAAAATTTTGCTTATACAGGTTATTAAAAATCAAAACTTTATGGTTAACGAAATTGAATAACAGTGTTGTTATATCACCACCAGAAGTGGTGACATATTGTTATAGTCTCACCTTTTTTTGGGTGATGTTTGGCATCTGTAACAAATTACGGCATCAGCAATAAATGGCAGGTGGTGATGTTTTGTATGTACAGGGTGTCCCGAAAGTATGGGCCCCCCCAAGGCAGACATATTCCAGTGTCCTCATAGTATGTGTCACATATCATTTTAAAGCTTATCCAAAGTTACATTGATTTGCCAAGTATCATGGTTTATCTCCCAAATGGGAAAAAGTTACAGTCATTTTAAAAGTTAGTGTTTTGTCAAAATAAAGTTCAATTTTACACCACATTACTAGTCAATGAGCCCCCCCTTGGCCATGTTAACAGCAGCAATTATTTTCAGATATGACCTTAAAAGCCCTTCAAATAGGGGTGTGGAATTTTAAAACCCTCTTAAAACCTATTACTGCACTTTAGAAGAGTTTCGCTAGAGTTTCTACCCTCATCGTTCTCTTTTTCCAACTCAATATCCATCCGACCCGAAAAGAATTGCTGCTGTTAAGATGGCCTGGGGGGACACATTGACTAGTGATTTTGTGTAAAATTGAACTTAATTTTGACCAAACACTAAATTTTGAAATGCTTGTAATTTTTTTACATTTTAGAGTTGAACCATGATACTTGGCGAATCAATGTAACTTTGGATAAGCTTTAAAATGATATATGACACATACTATGAAGACAGTGGTATATGTCTGCCTAGGGGGGCCCCATACTTTCGGGACACCCTGTAAATGACTTTTATGTTATTGCAGGGGACCACAACGACCAAAGTCATATGCTACATCCTTCCTAAAGGCAGCAGCCACAGGTGAACTATGGAGAATCATACAGATGTTAGGTATGTTCAACATCTGTGTCTTTTTCACTGCCACTGTTCAAAGAATAGAAGAAAAAAAACAGAGTAAATACCATAGCACTATTTATGTATATGTTTTTCTTAAAAGGCCATAAAAACCCATAGGGATAACCATCATGTGACTTTCTTTTTTCTGTTTTCTAAATTAAAATAAATGATGTATTATATTTATATTGATTTCACATTGTCCCCCTCCACTTATCTCGGTCTTTCAAACAAAGCCAAATTTTCTGTCAGAAGTTGTATATCGCTTGAGATATTGCTGTTTTTCTTTTCAAGATGAAATTATGTTGCTAGAATACATTTGGGGAATACACATTAGGAGTAGGATCAATATTTCATTATTTTTGACCAATCAAAATAGAGTAAATTGAGGTACTAGCTATATCTCTTGTGACATTCAGGTGAAGGCTTTAATCCTAACCGTAAGTTTGATGGTGGTGAGACAGCACTCCATGCAGCTGCCAGTTCTGGCTACCTGTCCATTGTACATGTACTTATGGAGGTAAGTGGATATAAAGTGCAATAGATTCAGACTGAAAAGCCATCTTGAATTTTTATAGGAATATTTTAATTAGGGTGTGGCGTAAGTATTGTCCTGTTGGACTATGTCCAGTTGATTATTTTTGCATGACTAGGAAAATAACATTACAAGTTGTTCATAATTCAGTCTTGACCAATAGGGCTTAAATTCCAATGGTTAACCCTGAATACAATCATAATACAATATAAATATGACAGGGAAGTTTCTTTTATGACTCTGATCTTTAAATGTGGACTTCACTTTGGACATGGAGTGCATATGTAATAAACTAAAATCTAAACACATAATAAATCCTTACTTTTCATGTTGCCACCAAAAGTGGTTTATGATGACATTATAAAAGCCTCCAACCTTTTGTGGTTGGTGTTCAGCATTCAGCGTCTATAACCAATGGCAGATGTTGACATTTTGCATGTTAATCCCTTTTCTTTATATTCTACAGGCAGGAGCTGTTGGTGACGTATTCAATGAGGAACTTGTGACACCTCTCATGAAGGCAGCAGGCAATAACAATGTCGCAGTAGTCAGGTACCTGGTTGCCGCGGGGGTCGTGGTGGATTCAAAGGTAAATGTGTGTGATAAATTAACGGGACAAAGTTTTAGGAGGGATAAAGAGAAGTTGTCCCTTCATTCTTGTGTATGGACAATTACTCATATACCGATTGGCTGATTGGGTTTAACTTTTATTATAATATTAGTTAGATTGATGATGTCATAGGTTGTACTTTTTTCAAAATTTGCAATAAGTTGATTCTATTGTTACATGGACAGATTGCTATGTAACCAAAATGTATTCTTTTTAGAATTAATATAAGATGGTAATTTTCTTTTGTAGATCTTGTTCTATGTGATCTTTAATTTGCCTTTGATTTGAATATTGATTTGGTTATTTTTTGACATTGACCAAATTATCTCATCTCCATTTTGTATTTTTAGGGAGAATATGGTATGTCTGCATTGCATCTTGCTTCCAAGGCAGGTCACCTAGATACCATACAATATTTGTTATCCACTGGCAAGATAGATGTGAATATCATGGATGATGGGGGCTGGAGTCCAATCATATGGGCTACTGAACACAAGCATGAGAAGGTCGTGAAATATCTTGTTAAACAAGGTGCTAATCCTAATCTAAGAGACCATGTAAGTATGCAAGATAATGAAGCACATATTCATAATATTAAATATAGGATTTCAATGAAAGGATACATGGGCAGAAGAAACTTGATACATTTTTTCTAATTTTGATTGAAAAGTTTTATTGATTTCACTGAAATAACTATTTCTAAAATGTTTCTAAGATTTGGATAATATAAGCTTTATTATTGAATATTTCTAGGAAGAGAACACTGGTCTTCACTGGGCAGCCTACTCAGGTTGTGTTGCAAACATGGAGTTGTTCCTTGACTGTGGATGCAGCCCAGAAGCTGTTAATGAGCATGGTGACAGACCTTTGTGAGTACTGAATTTTCAAGCTTGTGGCTGCTCACAATTTGTGGGGTCACCAGAACATATCTGAAGTTTCTCAATGTCTGTAATTGTAGTGTTACTTTTTTTTAATTCGAATTTTTTGGCATGTAGCATATTATCCAAAATAAGTTCATCATGCTGGCAACAACATATGTTTAATTATTTTACAGGCATATAGCATCTAGACAGGACCATTATGAGGCAGTTGCGTAAGTATATTATTGAAAAGTATTTTATAGTATATGATGTTGAATGATTATTGGAATATTATTATCTATTATTATTAGAGCTGGAGCATCCCCAGCTTAATCAGTCTGGTCTCTCCCACTTCTGGAATTTCCCTCATTCATTTCCCTCAAACATCCTTGAATTTCCAACCAGGCTGTGAATTTGAACTTGAAAAATATACAAATACTGAATAACATTAAAACATTACATTAAAATAATTTTCTAATTTCTTCAATCATTGATCCTCCCATCCAAGTTTGTACTTGTAAGATACGCATTAGAAACTGTGAAAAATGTATGCTAACTATAGAGTTGTTAAGCACATATTTATCATAACATGCTTTCCTTGTTTAGGTTACTCCTGATAAGAGGTGCTGACAGTCAAGCGAGGAACAATGAGAATGAACTGCCTATCAATGTAAGTTGTAAACTGGTTATTTCATGATTTTCCTTTTTAAAAGTGGACTCACTTTGACTAGGTAACATAATATCAAACCTCGATGTTTTCCTCATGCATTTATCGATCGGCTGAATCTGTTTTTGTGCGTTAATCGCCATATATGTGTCGATATCAATGAAAACATTTACTCTAATCCCTCCGACGAGGCCACTTTGGAACTTGACGGCAATACCCAAATCTAAATCTAAAAGCTTTCTGTTATTGACTGGTCTTCATTGTCAGAGAAAATATTTAATATTCATAAAATACTACTACACATTTAAAAAGAAATGAATGTTTGTTTTTGTTAGAAACAGTAAAGAAATATTTCTTGATTGGGAGCTTCCATGATGCACTGCAAATGTCAAATGGTTACTGATACGCTTTGGTCAGATTTACATTTATTATAGCTTTTAACTCATCACTAGAAGGTTGATTATTAATGGAATTTACTCTATTATTGCCCAATGGCAAGTAATGGAAGTTTGGAAGTAATGTCTTGTGGGGAGGGATCAGTATCCATTCAGTATCAATTCCCAAACTATCCAACCACCTAGAGCAAAAAGTTATGTTGTACATGTCCTATTATTATCCCATCGAACGAAGTTCGGAGGGATATAGGGAACGCCTCCGTCCGTCCGTCTGTCCGTCCGTACGTACGTACGTACGAGCGTCCGTCCGTCCGTCTGTCCGTCCGTCCGTCCGTCCGTCCGTCCGTCCGGGCAATAAATCAAATACGGTTGGCCAGATTTTGTTCATATTTTGTACACATATACCCTATGGGGTTAGAAGTTCTGCTCGAAAGCCGATTTTCAAAATGGCCGCTCATTTCAAAATGGCGGCCATTTTAGTGACGATTTTACAGTAATTTAGGTGCAATATGTAAAACTGTATTAGCAATATGTTTTAAATGTAAAAAAATGATAAAGGACGTTAATAATGCTACAAATGTAGATATTAAAGAAGCACATGGCAGCCATCTTGAAAAATGGCGGCCTTTACTCATCATTTTACGATTTTTGCTGTAACTCAAAAAGTAGTGGAGCGATTTTGTTCATAATTGGTATGTGAATACTATAAGCATGGCACACTGTCCTATGACACTTTTGGTAGAAGGCGGCCATTTTGAAAAAAATTTTGAAAAATGGCCGCCATTTTAACATATTTCACTATAACTTGAAAAGTAGTGGAGCGATTTTGTTCATATTTGGTATGTGAATACTATAAGCATGGCACACTGTCCTATGACAATTTTGGTAGAAGGTGGCCATTTTCAAAACAATTTTGAAAAATGGCCGCCATTTTAACGTATTTTACTATAACTCGTAAAGTAGTGGAGCGATTTTGTTCATAATTGATATGTGAATACTTTAAGCATGGCACATTGTCTAATACAACTTTAGGGAGTAGTCGGCCATTTTGAAAAATGGCCACCATTTTTATGGGTGTTATTTTACAAGCATGTGTGCGATTTTTCAAAAATTTTAGAGGTGGCTACTTGAAAGCATATTATTTCTTCTGATGACAACTTGGCTAGTGAGCAACCATTTTGAAAATGGTGGCCTTTCTGGTGTGTTCTTTTATGATATTTGTGCTTCGTTTGTAAAAATGCCAGCCATTTCTGTTCGATGGGATTCGCTACGCTTTGGCGTTGCCGTTGTTCTGGTTTAATGTTACCTACAAGCATTTACGATGTTAAAACCTTGTTATATTAAGCCTGTGGGAATCTGTGCTAGATGCACAGAGCATTTATGTAATCTGCTAATATTTTCTAATTCATGTTTTCAGTGTTGCCTAGACAGTACTAGTAAGGTGTACTTGGCTTTAGAAGTAAATAAACATCTTAAAGATCTTGCTACAAATAAACTCCACAAACCCACAAGATTACTTCACAGGTATGATTCAACATTTCAGTTTTTTCTCATGCTTGGATTTATTTCAATTATCTAATAATTAATGTTGCAATTATTAAACATTGGAAACCTGAATAAAACCCAAAAAAATGAAGTTAAATTTTCCGAATCAGTGTCAGTTATTCTTAAAACAAGGGCTTTTTTCCTGAAATAAAGTTGTCTTTTAAAACTTGTAAAATAGTACAATAGTACTAGTGAATAGTACTTTAATGAATAACTATATTTCTGTTTCATGATTTTTAGAGATGTATCCTGTGGTAAAGAGGCAACACCTATTCCATGTGTTAATGGCTCAGATAGTGAAAACTTCCCACAAGATTACATGTACCTTGTAGCAAATGTAGAGACCATACCTATGAATATCAACAAAATAGTTACCAGTATTCAGGTAAAGTAATTTTAATTCCAATAAATAATATTGAGACCAAGGATTTTATTCCGTTAATTCAAAATCCCAAAAGAGCAATTGAGGTATTTGGTAAAGGTCATATATAATACATTAAACAAAGAATTAAAACAAAGAATTGTTTGTATAGAATGTAAAAAATACATGCATTAATAAAACTCAAAATATACTCTGTCATTGAGCATGGGCAGGACAGTTAATTATGCACATTCTTCCGCATGAAAAATCACATAAAACTTAAGGGGATAGATATACAGTTTAACAAACTGAAACGCTTCATTTAATCCAGTCTCGGTTATGAACTGCAGTGTTTGTACATGTTATAAATGAGGTGAAATGTTTTTCGTTACAGTACTGTAAGTGCAGAGATGAGTGTGGATCACCTCTGTGTGTGTGTGGTAGAAATAGCATTAAATGTTGGTACAACAAAGTAAGTGAAATTGGAATAAAACTATCATACCATTAACCATTAATTATTTTTATAAACTTTTTTCAACCTACATTGCAATTCATGAGAATCTATTTAAAAGATACCAGCAATCTCGAAACCATCACCCTCCTATCCAGGATTTCACTAAAGCTACTAACGTTTGGGAAATTGTAATTTTGAGTCTTATTTATCCAACTTTTTCCTGATGGTATCACATCACTACTATGTAAAAAAACAAACCTCAACTGATTTCCCCTTATATCTTTGAATCTAGGATGGTCGACTAAGTGACGACTTCAATATGATAGAGCCCCCGCTTATATTTGAATGCAATAAAGCATGTGCCTGTTGGAGCTCTTGTCGGAACAGAGTCGTTCAAAATGGAATTACGTAAGTAATAATGATTTTTAACATATCCATGGCCACATTCTCATCCTAAATAACCCTAAGTATTTTAAATTCTTAATAATATATTAAATAATTAACAGCTGTAATTTTCATCCTAAATAACCCTAAGTATTTTGAATTCTTAATGATTCTTAAATAATAAACAGCTGTAATTCTTATCCTAAATAACCCTAAGTATTTTAAATTCTTAATGGTTCTTAAATAATAAACAGCTGTAATTCCTATCCTAAATAACCCTAAGTATTTAAAATTCTTAATAATTCTTAAATAATAAACAGCTGTAATTCTTGTCCTAAATAACCCTAAGTAGTTTAAATTCTTAATGATTCTTAAATAATCAATAGCTGTAATTCCTATCCTAGATAACCCTAAGTATTTTAAATTCTTAATGATTCTGAAATAATTAACAGCTGTAATTCCTATCCTAAATAACCTTAAGTATTTTGAATTCTTAATGATTCTGAAATAATTAACAGCTGTAATTCCTATCCTAAATAACCCTAAGTATTTTGAATTCTTAATGATTCTGAAATAATTAACAGCTGTAATTCCTATCCTAAATAACCCTAAGTATTTTGAATTCTTGATGATTCTTAAATAATTAACAGCTGTAATTCTTATCCTAAATAACCCTAAGTATTTTGAATTCTTGATGATTCTTAAATAATTAACAGCTGTAATTCTTATCCTAAATAACCCTAAGTATTTTGAATTCTTGATGATTCTTAAATAATTAACAGCTGTAATTCTCATCCTAAATAACCCTAAGTATAAAAAAAAAATATAATAAAATATGATAAAAATCAACAAACTTTTTGGTTTTGGCAATACTTCTAGGTGCCGAATGCAGTTATTTAAAACAGTAGGTAGAGGCTGGGGAGTGCAGACACTTCTTGATATTCCTAGAGGATCTTTTATATGCGAGTAAGTCTATCTCACAATTTGATTAATAATGACCACCAAGGATGATGTTCCAGTAAAATTACAGGAATCAGTATGATTTATATTATATGTACAATATGTATTTGTATATGTTTTTGTATAAATCTTGAACTTCTCTTGTACATGTTCATATATATTTATTATATTGACTACCATATACTGTACCATCTTTAGTGAGAGATGATAATTGTCATAATTTTACAATATTTTTTGCTCTCATTTGGAATTTTTGCCTGAAAATGAAATTTGGTTTGTATGGGAAACATGGTATGTTCAATTCAAGATTTGTTTCAACATTTTTTATTCTCTATCTCGTTTAATTCTTGAAAGGATCAAAAACCGCAACACCAGCATTGAAAAAAATGTACTCTAAAACCCAATAAACCACATCACTTGAAACCCCAAATAAATCAGTTTTAATCTTATTTTCAAAAGTTCAATCAATTGTCGAAATACTTAAGAGCTATGCTGTTGTGACAAATTTATGATCAATAGAACAAGTGCCTTGAATTTTTGTATTGTATTGCAGATACGTAGGTGAATTGATACCTGATGCAGTAGCTGATGAGAGAGAGGATGATTCATATCTCTTTGATCTTGACAATAGGGTAGGTTAATATGCAATATCCTTAAGCAAATACATTCAATTCTTTTCTAGATATTTACGTAATACTAATATGGCACACAAAGTTTCGATCAAAAGATTAAAAGTAATTACATAATATTTTCTATATACAATTTAAAAGTTAATGCTAATGAAAAAAATTCATAGCATCATAAAAAGCATCATGATAACACGTAAGGGACAACCTTTGAATAATGCAAACATTCATATGCATTTTCGCTTCTTTTCAAAAGTTTGAGAACCCCATTGTCTTCATTGAACTAAGTGTTAAAGCCCATTTATTTTGAGAGAATTCAAATCTCATCAAATTAGTTCTTAGTTATAATAATGGAGAAAAATTATTTCTACACAAACAAGCTTTTCAGGCATTCCAGTGATAAGTTTGTGTTTTGAACTCGATGTATTTCGTTGTTATATTACAGGATGGAGATACATTTTGTATAGATGCTCGTAAATATGGAAATGTTGCACGATTTATAAACCATCGTTGCGAGCCAAACATTGTTCCTGTGAAGGTGTTTATCGACCATCAAGATTTGCGCTTTCCAAGAATATGCTTCTTCGCATCTAGGGATATTAAAGCTGGGGAGGAATTGGGGTAAATATATATTGCTTCATTTTGAATGTAAAAGAAAAATGAAGTGAATTAATTGGAAATATAAAGAAATTTGTAGTTGCTGTACTCCTTGTTATTGGTTTGCTTACCACTTACAATTAGGGTTAGTATATATTGCAACATTAGGAAAGTAAAGGAGGTATAAATTGAGTGAAGTGGAAATAAGCCAATTAGCCAATTCTGTCTACTAGATTATAGGAGATGGTGATGAAATTGCTACATACCACATAAATATGATTATGTATACATATTTTGGAATTTTGAGTTAAATATTAACATCTCTATTTTCAGGTTCGACTATGGTGAAAAATTTTGGATGGTAAAATGGAAACATTTTCTATGTCATTGTGGGTCAGATAGATGCAAATACTCTAAAGTTACTATCCAAGACACTCTAGTTGACTTCAAGAAGAGACAATACGACAGTGATAGTCCTGATGATTTAGATTAATCAAAAATTCTACCATCAGGGCTATCACCGAGGATTTGGAGATTCTGGATCTGTTTGAAATATTTGTCTCTGAAATTGTTATTGTTTTAAGAGAATTTATGTGTGAGTTTGTATTCTGATGCATTAATATTCTCAGTTTGAGCAATTTATTTGACACGGATCCTGAAAGACAGTGATGTTATGAATACTTCCATACTCCTGCATTCGATTTTATGTTGTTCGTATTGTAATGGATTTTATACTGGATGATTATAAAGATATATATTTGGTTTTAGTGATGGAGTACTGTGAGGATTGCTTTGGTTTAATTAGACCCTGTACACTGGTGATCCACTCGATTACGCTGGTTATATCAGTATCATATGTTTTAGAAAAAGTACATGTTTGCGAAAAAATAGCTCAGAGGACAACAGAATCGTCGATTTACTTCCTCACTTAAGTTACATAAACGGTTTTTCGAAAAACAGTTAAGAGCTGCACTTTTAACCCAAACCGTTTATGTAACTTAAGTGAGGAAGTAAATCGACGATTCTGTTGTCTTCTGAACTATTTGTTCGCAAATATGTACAATTTCTTAAACATATAATACTATTACACGTTTGTGTTAAAAAATGTCGTGGGAATTCTGCCTACAACGTGTAAAATAAGGAAACGAGAAAATCGTACCTTCCGGATGTTCCGACATTTTGTTACCAAAACGGTTCGTTTTGGTAACCAGCGTAATCGAGTGGATCACCAGTGCTGTATGTCTATTATAAATGATGTATTATTGGGATATGGTTACTAAACATAAATTTACACGCTTAAAAGGAACTAGGCTATACAATACAGGAATATGGTGATTTTATAGAGAATATTATGGGATATAAACTCTTCATTGTGTTATTCCTTCAAACTTGCTTTTTATCAACTAAATAGACCTTTCTGATAAATCCCGTCCACTTTTCCTCCAAAAACATGGTTTACCAGCGTAATCGAGTGGATCACCAGTGCTGTATGTCTATTATAAATGATGTATTATTGGGATATGGTTACTAAACATAAATTTACACGCTTAAAAGGAACTAGGCTATACAATACAGGAATATGGTGATTTTATAGAGAATATTATGGGATATAAACTCTTCATTGTGTTATTCCTTCAAACTTGCTTTTTATCAACTAAATAGACCTTTCTGATAAATCCCGTCCACTTTTCCTCCAAAAACATGGTATGTTTGATGGTTTAATATTGTGATACAGTATATCGGAACTGTGTTGCATTTTAAGAAATTCTTCCAAATCGGTATTGTGTTCCTCATACGTTGCAGTAAAACTGTACATTCTATCCAATAGGTGGCGTGATTTACTGGAATTGTCTGTTTCTCCTCAAATGTTTGAGGATGACTGCTCCCTACATTCGTTGTGATGATCATGTAAACAAGAACAGTTATAAACAATGCAAAATGGAAAACACTCAAGTCAACATTTTGATATTCTTTCTCTGCCACTTTGATAGGAAAGAGGAGGGACCTTGATTATCAAAATGACATGAAATGAGTGGCCACATTATTTTTTGTCAGATATTACTACAGTAATATGCTTGTTAGGTTATTTTAAGCACTGTCATGTAGCAACAAGTAACCAGTATATTATAACAATACAAGCATTTATAAATATCCAGGCAAATGCTAGGCCTTAGTCTGTGTACCACTAAAACGAACGCTCAAGAGTGGTATGCGAAATGAAATTAAAACTACGTGTATTGTTTTAAATAATGCTTGACATAAGTATACTGTACTTATTAAAAGATGTCACCCTTGCATTGTAATAAAACATTAAATGTTACATTGGAACTTGTATTGGCCTTGGCGTGATCAGGAAATTAGTTATACACATAACACTACACAATTACATTACTTTTAATGTTTAGTTTTAACAGTCCTAATTTAGTTATTAGTGATTTCTTAAAAATGACAGTTATATACTAATATGTTCTCCATGTTAAGCTCTTGAAAGTGGAGGTCTTGACTTTATAAATGTGACAGACCTGTGACCTTAATGTTTATAAAAAGTAAGAAAAATCAAGTGTTTTTCTAATGTAGCATTGTAAAAATACCAGGGTATATTTTAAGTACTTTTAGAAAATTCATGATCATTTTTTATAACTCCACTTTACTTTTGCAAATACGTTTTTGCACACACTGTTGTAACAGATTTCACCATAGCAGAGGCTATAAAATATCCTTAAAATGGTTAACAGCTAATTCTAAAAATGGATAGATCATAAACTGGCTCTCAACCATTTTTGTGTTTCTGCATGAAACTGATAGACTGACACCCCCTCTCTTCCAGGCTAGGATAAACATAAGGTTCGAAATTAGGCTTTTATTTCTTCAGTTAATTATGGCATGGGGCTTATTATCCCAACGAACGAAGTCCGGTAGGGATAAAGTGAAGCCCTCCGTCCGTCTGTCCGTCATTCAGTCTGTCCGGAAGATAACTCGAATACTAGTTGACAGATTTTCTTCATATTTGGTGGAAAGATGTATATTGGTGAATCGTTTTAAGCAAAAAAAAATTTTTTCAAGATGGCTGCCAGTTTAAAAATGGCGGGAATTTTTCTCAAAAATCGTATGTTTTCATTTTAAACAAAAATAATTAATATTATTATTTGAAATTTTGATAGAATATTCACAACATCTATCCGTTTCACATATATCCCGTGTTTTTCACCTTGAGCCCCAGGGAAAACAGGAATTTGTGTTAATTTTGAGATAATTTTGATAATAGCTTTATAATACTCAAATGAAAGGCAATTTAGAGTAGATTGCAACTATTGTATCGTTTTTCTGATTTGGACCTTGTAAAATTCAAACTAGCCGCCTAATGTGGGATTTCGCAATTATTATCCGATCTCTCAAAAGTATGGCTATATTACAATCAAATTGAAGGAATTTCAGAGTAGATCATAATAATGGTATTGTTTTTTCTGATTTGTGCCTCAGAAAATTCAAAATGGCTGCCTAGATCAGGAATTCGCCATTACTTGGAGTTGTCTTGAAAGAATGTTTGTAACACGATATGATGTCAAATATTTATTGAAGGGAAGAGTAGATGGTAAATATTAAATTGTGACTGTACAGATTCATGATTTATATACTGTATTGTTCGTTGGGATTTGCTACTCCGTGGAGTTGCTGGTTTCTAGTTTTTTATATGTATTTTGATATTGTAAGTCTTTTAGTATGGATAAAGAGAAGCCACTCGTTAGTTCTTCCGTAGTTCTAGATGATGTCTCAGATATCGAATTTGGCTCAAACTTTATAGCCTTATGCATTGTGGGCATATGCTCAAGAAACACTGTAAATAGCTGCAAAATTGTATTTTTAAAACTATATTTCGACGATCTTGACTGTATTTGAATTATAATGTGTCGATTATTTATTCAAGCGAAAAAAGTTTTGTTTTAAGTTTGAAAACTGTTTGATTCAAATATGAATAATGGAATAATATTTTACTGCTAGGAATGTCTATTTCATAGATATTTTTCAAAATGGGGTCTGATTCAAAAATTGCCGACATTTAGTACTTCTTGTCCGATATGGTCCATATTTGAAATATCTGTGCGTTATGGATGTAATATTATGGAAATAACCTACATTGCCTCTGCACGACTTCTACACGTTCGTTTCTAGCGTGAACTATTAGGAGTGTTTTTGGTGGGATTTGTTACTCCGTGGAGTTTCTCTTAAATTGTATTTTTATCACATGCCTTGGTACTTGCTGGTTCAATCTCATGAAGTGCCTATTTTTGCTCTTTACAGGAACTGTTCCTGTTCACCACGTTCTCTGAAAATAGCAAATAAATTGTTTATGAAAACAGTGGGAATATCCTACTGTTTAATTGATTGCAGAGTGCATATGTTTTTAAGAAGTGGAGTTTTTGTTTGTAATGTGGTCTTTAAATATAAACATATTTTAATGTGTGAATGAATTCAAATAAATTTAAACACAATCATGTTATTTAAAATTTAATACTGGTTTTATTGATTATTTAAAAAATGTTTAGAAGTGTTTGAAAGCGAGTTATTTCATGGGAAACCCCTTAATTATACCTTTAAACTTGTTGACTTTTAAATTGTATGAAATATTGCATGGTATCTTTCAGTCTTTAGTCCATGCCGCATTTTGAACAGTTTAAAAATTAAAAAATTGTTGTGCTGGTGTTGAATTATATATGTGATACCACTGTAAAATTAGTATTGGATAAATTAATTAATGCATGTCACTTTGCTGCATGTGTGTGATGGGGGACACACGACGAACAATGGTGACACAAGTAATTGCGCATGTGCGGAAATGCTTGTCGTCTGCAAATTACTTTGGAATGGCGGGAAAGTGGCTAAATTACGTTCTCTTGGAAAGTGATGGCCAAATACATAATTAATTATCAATCGAATTTTTCTCACGGCTGTGGACCTGTGTCAATTTTAATTACATATTCCAAGTATGTAGGTGGAAACAAAATGAACAAATAAGTGGGTTAATTTTAATTTTGTATCAAAACGAACCTTATTTGCTGATCTCTGATTTTTATTGACTGATTTGGTTTTATCATTGGGATTTTGAACCTTGGATTGGGTCAATATTGATATCCATTAGATGTAAAATAGAGTTGTAAAATATCATAAGATAAGGCACGATCTTTAATATCTTAAACCCGAGGCCAAAATATATTTTATGAGCTATATAGGCTACTTGTAGCATGGCTGTACGTTCAGATATTCCTTATGAACAAAACTAAAGCCAATAGACATTCATTTATGTTTTTCAAACGTCCCGGGATGTTTTTTATTGAATATGACAAAAGAGTCCAACTATGAACTTTTTTTGAACTTCGAATGCCAAAGTTCAATTTGCCCATTGAAAATGGAATTCTTTCATGTGATTCAGTGTTGTAAAAAATTGTAGAGATTACTAGGCCAAATGGAACGGGAATTCCCACATAGATACAGACTCTGATTTGTAACGTTATGGGAAACAGAGAAGCCTTACTTAAAATTCCCACACAGATTGTATGTGTAAAGTTTATTTTAGACCGCCATCGCACACTGTGAACATTGCGTTTTCCTACTTAACTCGCCTCAATTAACAAGTCTGATTGTATTTTCCACAAACTTTTCACACAAAATGCATTTCAAATTAGCACGGAATCGTCCTGAATTAATGATACAGCTAGATTCCCATTGTGTAAAATTAGTATATAATTCCGTTATACTTTATAGTTGCGTATGGCCCCCATTGTGTTAATTTTTGCCTTGTAATTATTCACATTGTATTTTATTAAGTGAAGTTGTAGTTATGCTAATTGTAAGCTTTGTAGTATTTGTTTGTTCAGGGCTTCAAAGTGAAAGCTGGTATTATGCGGGAAATGTCTGCGATGGTTGGAGAACAATAATGCAGTGAGCTGATGGCGTTGCATTCGGGCATTAGTAAACACAGGCCAGCGTCCTGGCATCCAGCTTCTATAGATCCATCTCCATGCTTGATCATTTTCTCAGATGGAGGCTACACGAGAACGTCAGTTATATTTGTGAAACTGTTTTGGCATTGTAGGTCCAGAATGATGCATGGTTGTGGAGAAAGGATGTCTCAGTTGTTAATCTCTACCTCATTCGTTGTTTCCATGAAGCATCATTACATTACCAATGGTTTCATGGTTTTTGCATATTCAATTACAAACGTATGGATTTATTATGCCTCTTTGTACAGTTGTATACATGTATTTACAATTTCATATTTCTTTTCTAGGCGCTTTGCAGTACAGAAAACATGAGTGCCCCAAGTGAAGTCTACATGAGGTAAACACTTAAAAAGAACTACTAAAACAAAATTACTAACATTTCCATTCAAATTGTCCATGGGTTATGAAGTTCGCACCATTTTATGAAACATTAACAAATAACACATAAATGGAGCGAGAAATTACTTTCGCATGCCATGGCAAAGTTGAATTTGCAGGAGTAGACAGGGGCATAAACGCAAGTGTGGATTCTTTGAATGCGGAAGTTTATGATCTTTGCTCGATGCATATATACCTTAACATCTATTGCAATTCATGAAAAAATAAACGTGCATATACATTCGGTTATTATTTTCGCCGAAAATAGATTAAGCTAAACGTGTCGACTAGACTAATACCTAAGAACGGTTGACAGTTAAATTAGACAAGTATACAAAAATCTAGATTCATTATTAGATGAGCCTTTGATCACTTCCCTTACATCGATTATCGCGTCCATCTTCAGTTCTGGTCAAAAATCGAAAATGTGGCCAACAATGACTTGGAGACCCATATTACATGTATTGCTAGGGTCGTTCAAATTCGATTTTTATTGAAAGGTAACGTTGCAGTCTTAATTCACGCTTGAGGATATTGCATTGAAATGTGGTCTATGCAACTATTTTCAAAGGAACGTCTACATAATATAGGATAAAAAAGAGTTGATGAATATCCCCATCAATTTCAGTTTTTTAGGATCAAGGGTCATCTCACCCTTGGCCCTTCATGATGTGTAATGAATTGAGAGCAAAATCCCATCTTTTATATCGGCCATTGCAGCATAGATATATGACATATATGCATTTAAGATGCATTTTGCCATAACAACGTTAACTTTACAGACTAGACGAATGTTTATCCTTTCTGATCTAGTGAACACACATATTTTATTTCATCATATATGTTTGAAAGTTACAAACTTTCTGTGGTGTTGGTCCCTGTTTGAGGACATTGGTATTTTTTGATAATTGCAATAACGTGTACGTAAATCACTTTTATGGCTTCAAGTTTCAACGATTCAGACTTTATATCAAAATATGTGTCGATGGTTTATTTGTATGACTTGCATGTACTGTATACCCTGAGTGTCGCAGCCTGGTACATACGGCAGATGAAGCACTCTTTTAAAGGCGCACTGAATCAAAATTATTGGAAAGTTTAGATAATACGCTGCATCCATGGGAAAAGTAAGCCTGGTGTTCTGATGCGAATTCCTTCGGGGATATCTTATGATGTTGCGTCATAGTCTCACCAAAACAAACAAAATTGTTTAGGTATCGAACTGAATAAACATATAATACTATCTCTTATCTTGTAAATAGCCTAGTGCTTTTCCGAATGTCAATCATAATATTGATTTTGATTGTAAACAGCTAAACAGTCATTAGTTTCCCTCGAGTGATCAACTGAAAAATAGGCATGGACCTTTTCTGATCTGGGGATATGAAATAGGCCTAGATGTAAACATTTACTCGATCAACTTCATATGAAACAATAAAATGACGAATGGAAAATATGCACCGGTATTTTGACAACTATTCAGAAACCGTTGAAAATTGTAACCAATTAGATGAACATTTTGATGTAAAATCACACAAGTTTGTGTCACGGATGTCGAAAGCACAGTTCACATAAACAAAAATACTTCAGCGTGTGGAAAACAGATCTGTATTTCAACCGTGAAAACAGTCTGGTCGATCTGTAAACTCTCCAAACTGTCTGTTTTATGCACTAAACCAGCTTTCAGGATATGCTGGAACCGTAATTCTAGAGTAATTCTCACAGTTCTGAAATTGGATTTAGTGCATGGTAAAGGAGTTGCATAAAAGGAGATTCTATTTCACACACCGTCTTCTCACATCAATCCCTTGCTTTTGGCAATTATGATCGCCGTGGATTTATATTGCTTTTGATAAACGATGGCTTTTAAGTTTCTTATCTGTGTGCTGTGATGGTTTTATATCAGTCCATGCCTCATCCTTGCACTGTGCTAGCTATATACTTACTGTGTGGGGTTGAAAGCACTTTATTGTGAGTGGGGTTGTGGATTGGAATATGGAACAGTCTGCAAACAGAAGCGTTCTCCATCGATACGACGTCAGATACTGTACATCACGGCGTAACATTGTAATTGTTCATTTTACCGACAAAATGCAAAAATCTACGCGATAAATATGCGCAATGCTCCTCCAAGTAATTGCAAAAGTTTTAATATTCGTGGAATCTTCTTAAAAACTTCGAGTTTTGTTCAGATTAATATGCGCTTCAATACAATTCTATATTCAAAAAGGTTGTGTCACGATATACAGAATTAGAATCACCAGAAAGTAGACATTTCAAACCCTACCCGTTTTCTTCTTTGTCGCGCTTTTCGGCCCTGCGCTCTCGTTGTCGTACCGTCTTTCTAGACTCTTTCACAGTGCCCCTTGTCATATTCAGCTGATTGTACACAGACGGGAAGATATTAAGGATTGTTAAATGCATTATTTGTAATTTATTTTAACTCGAATATTTAGTTTTATTTATTTAAAGCAATGAATAATAAAGGAGAACATATAATACGCTAACGGCGTAACGTCTTATTTTGTAAAGGCTTCACTTGGGGTTGCGGTGATAAAATGATGTCTATCTCAATATATACTGGTTCAAATTAAATGAAATTAATTGTATGTAGTAAGGGATATATTTAAAAGAACACGCTGAAACATTGGAAAGTTTTGAATGTTTATCCCTTAATTAGAAATATTTAAACTCAAAAAATGAAACGTAATTTTCTGAATTTTTCACATGGCTTCACTTCATACTTCTTTCAATTTATACTTCTTACAGACTGAATTTTAATCTAAATGATATAGTTTTTTGATAAAAATATAGAATATGATATGCCTTTCAGGAATCAAAAAAGAATAATTCACCTTTCAAACGATTTAATGTTTAATTGATCAAAATATATATCTTGTTGGTACGAAATTCTGCCTGTCCACACTTTTTTTGAATAAATATAAGCGTTAAGTTAGCATTGTTATATTATGACGTCATTACACAGAATCTGTTTGTCTTTTCCAAAATGGTAAATTTAAATATTGTGAAAATTTGAGAAAGATCCGTTAAGAAATGAAATAGTTATCTTCATTTTTCGTTTAAAATTAAAATCATTTTTCTTCAAAATGTTACAGTCCACACCCGGTTTTAGCATAGAAAGTCGCATAATACGGCTTGCGTGATTCTCATTTAAAAAGTCCCGGATCAGTAATTTAGAATTCTGATAGGCAAAATATTTCATGGACATACGTGTTCAACTGATGACGAAAAATTGTAGAAAAATATGATATTGCTGTCGAGATATTGCGGTTTTAAAAGTAAGTACGCATGTAAAAATGCAGTAAAATGCCGCGATGTACAGTATCTGACGTCGTATCATCACAAAACAGCAACTTCGACTTGTACATTTCGTGGGATTCTACTTGTTAAAACTTGAACCAACAATTTTCCCACGGTCTAATTTGATGAATAGAAAATGAAAGGATTTCATTGGTCTAGTATGTAAACCAATCATTTATGACCTGCGCGAGTTGAGAAGAGATTGCTTGCTGTGTAAACTCTCACACGGTTTTGTTTGCGCATCCCCGCGCAGCTGTACTTCATCTCATTTTCAAACAATCAGTGAAAGTGATAATTCAAGATCTGCTTGGAGATCGGTGAGAATATTTTCACATTGATTGCCATACGAATGTCGATGTGCAGTTGTATTGAAATGTCGTGCATAGTTTAGTTCATTCATACAGTGTGAATAAGTACATTAGCAAAGACCCTGGGATGTACTAGTACAAGTAGAAACACTGCGTCACAGGATACAATATAAGACAATCTTGGAAAAGAACGAGCAGTTCAGGATATAACCAAAACAGAAAAATTCCCACGGATTAGATATTACGTTTTTTGTAAGAGGACACAAATACTTTGGAATTCGTACCATAATCCTCGCATACATCAGTGACCGATATTTTTATCAAGGCTAGGATGTCTGCATGACAAGCTTGAATATGCTGTAATTCCTGATATAAATTCGATTTAAAGTGTTAAGGATATACATCTCCACCCTCATACGGATTATACGTCAGCTAGAACTATAATAGGATGGGTCAGCCAGCGACCCCTTACCAGAAAATGTTTGAAGATGCAGTGAAGCGTGGGGATATGTTAAATTTACAGACTATCTTAGAAGATAGGGGTGGCAAAATAAACGTTAATCTATATGACACAGAAGGGCAAACAGCCCTGCATCAAGGATGCTTAGAAGGTAATTTAGAACTTGTTAAATTGCTTGTCAATTTTGGTGCAGATGTTCGACTTTGTAATCGGGACGGTTGGGCCCCCCTTCACATAGCCGCTTATGGGGGTCATAACGAAATTACGTTATACTTGATAAACGCTAACAGAATAAACAGTAAGAACGCTAGAAATAACCAACAGCCACAAGAGGAGAGGACATAGGTCTGCGTGGCAGCATGTATCTACATATAATATATAGTAGATGTCTGGGGGTACCAGACGTCGTTATAATTGCAGTATCCACTCAGAAATAGTTGCCAATTGAGCCAGTAATGGTTTCAAGTCCCGCACTGACGCAACCATCGCCACACAGAGCCAGCAGATAGTCGCCTCGCACATACTGACCGCTCCACAGTGATTACCCAACCCTACATACTAGAATTGATTACCCCAAATAAGACAACCATACAAGTGTCAGAACACGAAGGGTTACATATCAGATCACCACTATTATTTGGTAGTTTTCCCATCATCTTCGCCAAACCCAAACGCTCACCTCTATCAATTAGGCAAGCTAGACCAACACAACGACAAAATGGTCACGAGTACTACACCCTAAATTTAACATACTACACTGACACAAGAGACAAGTGTTAGTTTTTATATCACTACGAACCAGATTTCCACTTGATTTCTGTCTTTATGATGCCAAGGATGGTGAAATGTGAGAAGGTTGGTTCTAGGCCTAATGAAATCTATAGGCCAGTGAGAGCAAATGTTAGACCCTATCCCCGATGGTTTCAATTTATGGTGACATGACAGACAGGGCAGAGTTTTTACCTCAACGGTGCCGCATAATATACCTCACAACTGAACTAAAGCTGCTTGATAAAACTGAAAGCAATATAACCCACAACAATACTGACACAACACCCAGAGCAGCTATTGATAAACGACAGTAATCGATTGCGATTCGAACCATCGCCATAAACTTATGCTAATACGTTATCTTCATCACTGTCTATGTTTTGATCTCCACTCGCCATTGATTTTTGGATTTATTGGTTTGAACAAGTGGGGTCGTTTGCAGCCTTGGAATGTCTCACATAGTTGAAGGCCAGTGTATACAGCAGGCTAGCACCTGTCATTAAACTCCAGTTCCACAAAATATTCCGCAGAATGGCATACAAAGCATGTATTTAATTGGTTGAACGAACTCACGTGACTATATCCATCTCTTGCTTACGATACCTCCCTCGTCGCAGACGATGCTGCAGGGATGCAGAGCTAGCCCTTCTTATTCAGTTTGGTATGATTCTCCTGGAATTCTATTTTTGCTCAACTTATGTAATTCATTTTCATAAAGGAATGTGAACTACTTGACTACATTCACTCTTGGTTTCACATGATTGCGATTTCACATCTAGACCCACATGGGCATATTCCACGTGGAGGGTTCAACTGTTTTGAGACTGTGAGGGTTCAATGATCGATCTACAGGCTTTCATTCATTCTTCTTCATTTAGAATCAATGGCCAGTATTTCACAGTGAAGAGCTACCGTGATTTATGAATGTAAAATTTGCATATTTAATATGGCTTTTATATTGTACGTGGTTTATCAATGTTTGAACCGCCATTGCTTGTATACACGACGGAAAACGTAAAAAAGTTTATGTCAAAAAGTGTTTCAAATCAAATGTGAGCATTCCCGCCTTGTATCCTATCCATTGCAACCGAGATATGTTTGAACACGTTCAGAGAAAAAACGAAATTGGTAGCACATGTGTGTGGGTTTCATTGCAATAGACTTGCAGTTCGAGATTTGTCACTTCGCCACGGGGCGTTATCGAAGCATTGTTAATAGTCACTTCATATAATTGACATATCAATAATCGATGTCATAATTAGATAATAATTAGATAACAGAACATGATCACAACAGATAATTATCTAACTGTCCAAAAGAATTACACACACCCACCGGGTTGTTTATGGAAAGTTTCCATCGAGATTTTTATCCTTGCTCCAGCTTTTGGTGAATTCAAGCAGCATGGTTTGTCAGTTTGGGCCAAAAGTTTGTGAAGTTACATTGAAGGTATTATCAGATACATCTCAATTAACCCATTAAACACCCGCTGACTGCCATATTGCCTGATTTAACTGAGAAATTCCCACGGCTATTTCCAACTCGACCTTATATATGTGTGTGTGTAACATATACTATCATTGACCATGTTTGCTTATACTTTGGTTTTACGTGTACTTCTCGTTGATTTCGAATCTGCAAATACTACAACGTTAAAGCGACAAAATCTCAGATTAACACCTCTAACAAATCAAAATTGAGTATTTACAAAATTAAGGTGGATAAGTTCAACTTTGTGCATATTTCTCGTTACCTGACAACGTGTGACTCAAAATCGTATTTTATTACATACACGCTAAGGTTGAGAGTGATTTTGTATTTTTATTCGGTTGTAGAATTTGTTAAGTGTAAATTTGACTTGTCAGGTCGATGGATGTCTACACTAAAGCGGCAACATTTGTAGATTTAGTGAAACTGTTCACACATGTAAGAACGTGACCCTGTGTGTCCACCATCACTCGTTCATTAATTTTTCATCATTAAAGGTAAACGGAGAAAATTATTGATTAACATTGTCAATTGGGTGACGTTTATTTTGACATAGAGTTCAAATTATCCCCGAAATCTGAGAAAAGGCGTGAAATTCCGATGTTTCTTTGAATATTTGAAAAGGTCCAACGACGTATGTACATAGCAAAGATTTTTCACAGCATTAAATAAACGTATTCTTTTCTGAACCCGGGTAAACATATAGAATAGAAATGAATTGTCAACTGTGTGAACGAAAGAAATGATCGTTTGGAATTCAAGAAATAAACTAAAAAAATTCAAAAAATATTTACATGCAATATTTGATGTCCATGATGATCGAGAAGTAGCGTTGATACATGTGATGATAACTTGTATAAGTACCAATGAGATTTAAAAACAGGTAGAACGGACACTGTAAAAGCCCAAATTCATAATTAGGCCTCTGTTGTGAAATCTATCATAATATTATTTAACATTACCGTCTTACAACAAAATGCATTATATATACCATATACACGTAAATTAATATATTGTTCAGTTGAAAGGCATGCAATCCTAAACTATTTGCACTCCTGGAAACTATATCACAGTATGAACACCAAATAGCACAAAGGGCCATTTTGAAGATAAAAAACAACGTAAACAAGCAATAAGAAATAGTTTCCAGGATTTGTAAAATTGTATGATGTGTTCTTTTTTTATTTTGGGCATAGAGTTCTGAACTCACTCAAGACTGAAATATTTCAAGATTTACAATTAGTTTCGTACTAAGTACGTGGTACAATGTGTATCTTTAAATATAACTATTAAAGATCGGTACTGAATGAATTGGAAAGTTGCAACATTTTGTAAATATATAAATGCAATATCGTAATTCATATAGGACTCATCTTTATACAAAGGGTAGGCTATCTTGTATTTTTGTATATCAGTATTACTCAATATCAACTTCATAAAGAGAATGTCTGGAGGAGGCGAGGCCTTCCCATAATTCTTAACTCCATATTCATTGTAATCTTGCATTAAGTCCAGGCGTTGCCTTAACTTCCTATTAATTTGCTTCCTCCATGGAGAGTTATGACCAAGGACTAGTGCAAGACTATACAGAGGGTTCTAGTTCCAGGACTATGCATATAGGCTTTCCTTGAATATAAAGGTCAAAGAAATATGAGAAGGTCTCCCCTCTTGTCTGTAGTTGCAGCATATATAGATCACAACTGAAGAAAGAACCATACACTGAGAAAATAAATGTAACCTTGAATAGCAGGTTACGTAGGTCTGCGTCAATACAAGTAACACTACGGTGAATCGATATTTGTTTCTATATTCAATGTTCCCACGAGCCAATTTTGTTTCTGCAAGCTATTTTGATGCATTTCTTCCCTTGACGTACCATCCTGATTGAACCCCAGACTCTCAATATTGCAAAATTATTGGCTTTATTCAGCCATGCATGCCGTGTTCATAATTTTTGAAAGCTGGTGTATTCTTACATATAGTGTATCATCAACGCTTAAATGCATCAAAATAGTTTGAAAATTAATAAATATATATTAGGATATGAAACATACACCTAAGATATTCTTTGCAGTAAGATGTACATAGAAATGAGCATTGCATTTCCAATTTTCTATGTAATAATATTATGTGACCTGTCAATTTTCTCTACCCCAGAGCGTCCTACACGGAATGAAACTTGGCTAATGATGTAAAGATTCCAGGGGAACTCTGCGGAAGAGAAAAAGCTGTCATTTTTATACATTCACAAACATAACAGACAATAAACTGTGATAATGTATTTGAAAAGTATAATAATTGTTTTATTTTTGTTAGTTTGTCTCTTTGATTTGCATTAAACTGGCAGACGTAATTAGACTTTGTCAAAATTTTGCAGTATTCTTAAACGTACTTTAGAAGTAAGTTGTTCCATTTAGTAACGAATCGTATAGGGGTCAGAGTTTGACATATGTGTAAGTGATGATATGATCACATAACAGAAACCCTGAGAAATAGTCTGCCAAGTTCATAAAGCCCCGTCACTAATTTTGTATTCGCCTCTATTTCATTGTATACTTTCCAGGATCTGATGTAACGTACACGTCCCATATTTTCCTTATACATTAATATTATGTATCCATTTGACCATGATTAGATAGATCTGATTAGACTCAAACTAGCTTTCATCAAAATAACAAAATTATAACGGCCATATCACAAAATCGATATAAAGTCTACATCGTTCAACTGATCCCTGTATTTTATGCTGCACATTTCTCTCAATTTGGAAAGGTACGGTTGCCGTAGATCAAATATGACCGAGATATAACTCTGGCATCCAATGGCCTAAACCACCCAACTAACTTTTAGAAAACCATTTTATTAAAGGAATGGCATGGTTTCCATTAGACTTTTTATCACTCCCCAGTTCACCAGAAGAGACTGAATTAAACCTTAAGAAGAATTGCATTGAAAATCTCCACTGCATATTTAACCCAAGTTTTTATTAAAATGCATAGTAGTTCGAGTGGAAATCACTATGAATGTCCCTACCTCTACTGTATACTTTATGAATCAAAGATGTATGAAAACTACCCTGATCCTCATCGCCTAGCCACACTCCCCTCTGATAATGACAAATGACTAATTGATCATGATGCTTATAAGATAAAAATAATCTCAGTTGTAGAAATGTATGTACAGGAAAATGATGTTAGGTAGCCTATTTAAGGCCAGGAAACGTTTCATCGTGATTATCTGACAACCTATTTTGATTTGATGTATCATAATAAGAATGATCTCCTATTTAAAGAGTAAGGTCGTTGGAGAGCTCTTATAAAGGGTTTCTAAAAAGTTGAAAACAAATTTGTATACTTATGTTTTATTAAAGTCACTGTGGGCCATAGTCTGGATAATGAATTTTTAACTTGAAAGTAGAAAAACAACTCAAAACCTGACGGGACTACTTATTAATTACATGACTATTAACTTGAAACTTATTGGCAATTATGACAGTGTTATTTGCCTTCTTAGCTTCATACATAATCGAAAATTTTCTCACCCAGTGTAATTAAGTCGTCTTTTTAAAAAGGCATTTACTTGTATATTATATTAAAGAGAGAATCAGATAAAGCGAGCAGGCTAAACAAAAAATTGTTCAGATTTTAGAATATTTTTGGCTCATGTCATGCCTTGTCATGTCTATTTATCTAAATATCACAAAAGTGCATACTTTATTCCAGGAAAACTAAAGATTTTTACAATAATGTATTATTTTTCTGTAAGAATGGTTGCCATTCTTATTATTTGGAAGAATTCAAACATTTTCACTCATTTTTGCACTTAATAACTTCACCAATTTATAACATAATTGTGAATCTTTTGGGAGATATTGTATTTGATATTGTATAAGGAATAGATTGGTTGGTCAATTATACATGTTTACATGTTGCTTGTAATTTTTGTCACCCCCTATAGATCAGATTCTGCCTTTAAGTAAAGTAAACAATCACCTTTGATTACTGTTCATTAATAATTAATGTAAAGATAATACACAGGTCCCTTATCAATTTTAGCATTTGATTGATGCTGAGGATATATCTGAATGATAGTTCAAAGAAAACTTTATGAAATATTTTTAAGAGCTTTAAATATACAATTGATTATATAACTATCTGCTCCTCTCTTTACTCCTTAACAAACATGACAAATAATGGACTTAAATCGGGTGACTACCAAACATAAGCTCACACAAATGGTTAAGAGGCTGGGTGATTTAGAATTGGCTGTAGATGAGAGGGCGGTCACTATGAAACACTCTGTATTATATGGTCCCAACGGGGACTAAAATACAATGAATAGTAGAAATACAAATCAAGAAACAGTCGTTTGGTCAAATTAGGAAAATATTCCATTATATAATTGAGCAAGTGTATTAATTTACTGTTTTGTGATTTGTTTTTTTATTTAATGTTGTATGTCGGGTTATTTATATTTTTCTGCTGTTCCCTCTTGTGATTTTAAAAGGGATATTTCGGCTGTGAGACTTTTCTTTCCAATTATTCAAACTGACCAAACCCACTTAAAACTTTTTTAATTTTGGCATGGGAAAATTTACCAACCAAATCATACCACAAAGTTTAATGTATGAGAAACAGGAAATTCCCGTTAACTTGGATAATTTTGTTGACAATGCCTCGATGTGAATAGAATGAGTGAAAAGTCCAGTTATTTATATATGACCCGGGTCATTTAGAAAACCTATTGAGGTTTATTGCATTCATGGCTCTCGAGTTGTGGTGACCTTTACCATTTACCCTCCACCTTTTCAAAGACCAAAATTCCTAAAAATTGACCCATTTCAGCTCTCTGAACAAAGAGCCTTGACGGCTCAATGGCAACGAGCAAGCGAACAAAAACCTTCAAATTAGCATCAGAACGACTTGTTTGGAAAAAATCTCTCTTTTTATAAAAAGTATATAATGGAATATTAAACTGTGGGTTGTTTGGGGAACATAGACAATGAACGGTGTGTCGACTCGTGCCCTGTGGCTCACTGGTGCCGGTGGCAGTGTTCATCGAATCCCTGAATGACTGAAAAACTCAATTTGCATTTTTTATATTCACATGTCAAAAATTCTTGCCACATTATCTTAGCGTATGATAGACAGTAAACTTTAAAGGTCATGGTAAAAAAATTTAGAATTAACTTCCTTCCAAAAAGCGCGCACAACGCAACGTTTAAAAACACGACAACTTATACCATCTAGTATCTTATCTAGGTAGAATCATTTGAAATTAAAAGGCAAAAATGGAGTCGATTTCAGTTTGAGAAACATTCAGTAACACGGTTTTACAAATGTTTTGGGAAAAGGGTGGGGGTCAAGAGGCTAGATATGTCAGAACACTAGAAGACCATACCAAGATTTGACATCAGATCCTGGGGTACCCATTTTGATTTTGAAATTATAATGTGATATATGCAGGGAAATGGGGCGGGGCGGAGCCAACTCGATTCAGAACTTATCCACTTATCGAATGTCTCCTCTGTAATGCAAGCAACAGATAAGGTGTGTTTAAAACCATGAGCTTTCAATTAGACATGGTTAAAACCAACTGGATTTGGATACTCCTAAAAATGACATTTTCTTGATCTATGACCTCGTGTCAGTACATTAAATAACTTAGACATATCGAAATGAAAGTTAACAATAAAGCGATGGAAATACCATGGACTTTCTCTTGAAAGCCTTTGAAAAAACTGAGCTGTCGAAAACTACCACATTTTTATCCGACTGGTGCAACTTATTTGTACCTAGTCTTCCATCAAATCTCTGGACCCCATAACGGCTTCAACTAATACTTATTTGTATTACATGATAATAAACACAGCGGAGTTGAGACGATTTTACACAAGGATAATCAGAGTTAAAAAACGGAAAACATTATCGGCGTAATCCTTTAGTTGTTCATGTAACTGTGACTGATAAACAGATCATAATCACTCAACTACGAGTATTTATTAAGGGCTCGTCTGTCTGACATCGAACTATGATCGTGCAGATATCCCGGCCTGCAGATCATGTAACTATGATGTAAAACGAAATAGTGGACATGTCAATTTTTCTGATAGGGCATGTCATAAACATACATGTACATGTCACATTCCAATTTTCCATAAATAAAAAAAACTATTCCGATATAACAAAAAATCCGTGAGAAAATGCATTTCAATTTCCATAAATTATATTATCATTATCATCAGCTTGTTCGGTGATTTATAACTTGGCTGCATACAAGTGATAAATGAAATTCTATTTCATGACTACACTGTTCTTTTGTTATCGGTCGCGTGTTTCTGGTACACGTCTGCATCATGCCACGCGACGATGCGTATTTGTTCCCAATTAATTGCTATCTTCGTACATTGGCATGTCATTTGATAAATCGGATTAATGCTATTCCCACACCCATCGGATCGCAGATTGCCTTTACCTCGTGAATCCTCGCGAATTAACGGTAATAAGAGGGAGGGCGGGGAGGGGTGGAGTATGTAGATATGAGTTTAGTAATTAGACTGTATTTCGAAAAGCAGTATTGAATTGGTATATCCAGGTGTAAAAGGGTATCAAATTATGGTCCTACTCTCCATTGATTTATATGGTGACCTAAATACAACTCTTTCCATCATTATCTTATTCACAATCGGGGCCAGTAAGGGCCGTAAAGAAAGGTGACCATAATCCCTGGGGGACCATCATTTCTCTCACACCGGTGTGAAAGAAATTATGGTTCCCCAGGGATAATGGTCCCCTTTCTTAACGAAAAATTTGAGGTGTCCAAAATTGGTTATATCATGGGCTTTCTAATTGAAAGCCCATGGTGATATGCAATCAAATTTGAACCAAGGTGCTCAAGTCAAGTCACTCAGGTGTTCCCAAGTTGACAGGCCTGCAATGGAGAGTAGGACCATAATTTGATAGGACCTCCTACCCTTTTACACCCCGTCGAATGAGTGAATGCCAGTATGGGACAGTGATCATAATCATGATAATAATTGGCCAAGACCTACCCTTTGCATTTACCCTTTGCATTCGTTCGACTTCGCTTCTTCAAAAGAGAGCTTCGTATTCAGCTAGTTTATAACCAAATATGTGCGCAGTGTGGCCAAGACCCACACCCACCATCAAACTTAAGAAGATCTGGAACATGATAATCTACAATGAGCATGCTCTCAGACCCCCCACTGTGACTCACACCACTATCCACACATATACATCAAAAGAAAAGCTGGACTTTAAAATCGTACAGCGAGCATGACCCATGGACATGTCTGTAAGTCCCTGCATGACCACAAGCTAAGCCACCGTGAGAGAATTTGCTTCGTTCCCACCATCAATCACTGAGTAGGCAGAAACACAAACCATGGAATATCAACTGATCAGTCATCGTAAGGAAATGGAAACCCCCTTGCTATAAATACTGGAATCTATCCAGTTACGAACCCCTTGCTGGCATTAAAAATACTCAGTCAACAGTCAACAGAGAGGACCGGAACATATGTGAGAAAATAATACAATTAACTTGCAAATGACTATTCAATTTTGTATCTGAATCTTTTGGAAAATTAATATGAAACCAGAAATGAATTGAAAATTTTCTTGAAAGGGTCATAATGACTGGCAGGTAATAGGTTCCACAGACAGGAATTGCAATTGTATTTATTGGATTACAATAAATATTACTAATGTGTTTTATTGACTGGTAGGCTCAAATGTAAATCGGGACCCTTGATTAGAAAAACGTGCCTACATTCTTATCGATTCATGACTCCTCGTCCATTGTTAATTTCCAGGACTTTTAATATGATCACAATCGAGGAATGCAACTCCTTTTAATGCGATCATCTTGATCCATCATGGCATTTCATATATGGCTGTAAGATTACTTTGATAGAATAGTATAAATGCAGAACTAATCTGGCAAAATCCAAGAAGTCAATATCATCATGATGATACGTAATTAATTGCCTAGGATCCTAGATTGGATTGATTATCATTAAGAATGTACCCTTGCTTTTGCATTCCTCGACTATGTGAAGTGTCATGAGACAGTGTGCAAGATTCATAAGTATTCACATACCAAATATGAACAAAATATGGCTATTTTTCAAAATGGCGGCCTACTACCCAAAGTGTCATTAGACAGTGTGCCATGCTTATAGTATTCACATATAAAATATGAACAAAATCGCTCTACTACTTTTTGAGTTATAGTAAAAAACGTAAAACAACACAAGTAAAAATGGCGGCCATTTTTCAAAATGGCCACCTACTACCCAAAATGTCATTAGACATTGGGCCATGCTTAAAGTGTTCACATACCAAATATGAACAAAATCGCTCCACTACTTTTTGACTTACAGTAAAAAATGTTAAATAACACACATAAAAATGGCGGCCATTTTTCAAAATGGCCGCCTACTACTAAAAATGTAATTAGACATTGTGCTATGCTCAAATTATTCACATACCAAATATGAACAAAATCGCTCCAATACTTTTCAAGTTACAGCAAAAATCATAAAATGACGTGCAAAGGCCGCCATTTTTCAAGATGGCTGCCATGAATTTCTTCTGTATTCACATTTCTAGCTTAATCAATGTCCTATATAACTTTTTTACATTGAAAACATATTACTATTACAGTTTTATATGCAGTACCTAAATTACTGTAAAATCGGCACTAAAATGGCCGCCATTTGTAAATGAGCGGCCATTTTGAAAATCGGTTTTCGAGCAGAACTCCTACCCCCATTGGGTATATGTGTACAAAATATGAACGAAATCAGGCCGGACGGACGTACGTACGGACGGACGGAGGCGTTCCCTATCACTGGCGGATCTGGGGGGGGGGCCCAGGGGCCCGGCCCCCCCCCCTTGGGTGGGCCCAGAAAAAAAAAATTGGGCCCAAAAAAATTTTTGAGCCAAAAAAGGCCTTGAGGCCCGAAAAAGTGGGCCTTTGTGGTCATAAATGGGCCTTTTAAGGCCTTATTTTTTAGTTCTAGTCCAAATTTTGAAGAAAATGGGCCTCAAAATTTCAAAATTTGGGCCCACGTTTTGGTTTTAGGGGCCCAAAAACTTTTTTCTCAGACCGCAAATTTGGACCCCCCCCCCCTTGTTGGTTCCCAGATCCGCCCCTGCCTATATCCCTCTGAACTTCGTTCGATGGGATAATAAATAAATAATGTCAGTTGTCAGAATATGAAAATGTACCAGTTATCACAGAGATTGGCGTCTCAGTTGTCATAGAGATCACCTGTCATGGAGTATTGGCATTTTGTCATGAATTATTGATAGGTGCCATCAGTTTTCAAACAGAGTTTGAGTCGTCGACTATCTACACCTATTTCAGTTATACCCAGAGTATTGGAATTTTGTAGATAAACACACAATTGAGACATCTTTTGATCAAAAAGGAAAATTATTTACAGTAATTGAATAGTCAAGCTACAGGCCCTTGTGACCCCTGACCTACCTTTACTTGATTACATACTTTCTCACCATCTTGATACATCAAGGTATCACATATGACTGAAGGAATACACAAACAGTAAATAGTATGCCTTCTCACACTTATTTGGATATGTAGTTGTGGGGTGATTACAATAGCTTGAAGGACAATTGAACTAAGTTTTCTTCCATGTCCCTCTTTGACAATCTTAACTTTTTTGGCACAACACAAATACTATGTTAATATCAGGAAATGTACATTTATTCTTAACATTAAATAAAGTAATATTATAAAATAGTAGATGTTTCAATTTCTTAAATATAGGAAAATACAAAACTTATAAATGCTAAAACCTGCATTTTCTTGGTACTGATGATCCAGTAATCTAAAAGCCTATAAGCCCATAAGTGACTGAATTCGCATAATTTACAGTACTATTTATTTTTGTAAGTTACTCAGTCTGATTATTTTGTGAAAATTGCATCTTATTTTGCAAACTGTTAATATAGTTAAAAAAGTATTCACTAGCAAAATGAAATGTCTTTTTTCACATAACAAGTCATGCTTGTGGACTGTCTTATATGTTATACTGGCTTTTTCCTTAAGTGTTAAGTAAACTAACAGACAAAATTCAGACCACCTCAACCACCCATTACAGTCATCTTAATCACGGCTGTTTAAATGTTCATTTTTGGCAGAGGATTTGCAGTGGCAGTAGTCTCTGACTGGTCTCTAGTGATGGGCTCAAGGCCTAGTCATAATATCATATTAGGATTGTCAGTCCCTACCAGAGTAATGTTGTTCTCCTGTTCACTCTCCTCAGTCATAGTCTTAAATTCAATTTCTGGAAGCCACATGCACAAGATATTAGATATTAGTAAGTTACCCTCTGAAGGACATGCATCTACAAAGGATTAGCTCATTGGTAATCTACTGAGGGTCGAGGCAAACATGAGGCAGGTGAGGCTATTATCAAATTTCTTACCAAAAATGACTCATTAAGACATTTTTATGTGAAAATTACCAAAATAAAGCCTCAGTCACATTTGTTCTACAGCGGATGTATGGCAGCCGTATCTTCAAAAAATCTATATACATGTAGAAAATCTACACTGTATTGCTTATTCCTATATTTTATGCTGAATATTTCTTTCAGCTTTGGGAAGCTACGGCAGCTGTACAGTTGACATAGATCAAGTGTGACTGAGGTATTAGGTAGAACTACAAATATATAGTTTATATTATATTATGAGGTTATATAATGGTTCTTTCTGTATATCGTGTTTATACTCGAGTGAGTATATGATATATTCACAAGTGAGCGTAGCGAACGAGTGAATATATTATATTCTCACGAGAGTATAAAATGCACGATATACAGAATGAACCATTATATAATCTTATTATGCCACTCTAAGTTCAATAACAGTTGATTCGAACACAATCATAACAATTAAAAACCATAAAAATACCCCATAGCCAACTCAATAAAGCTGATGTTGATCTCGTATTCATTAGTTCCCAGAATGCACTTCTACAGTGGTATACGCTGGAGTGTATACGGAGGAGTTGTATACGATGACGATATACCACTCTCCACTGTATATCGTTGTTATAGACCCATGTTATACAACTGTAATTAGACTTAGAGTGGTATAAAAGTTTTTATACAAATATATATCAATCATCAATATTTTTTATATAATCTCCTGTAGCTTTGTGTTGCCTCACCTCTTTAAATTTGCCTCATTATTTGTTATCTTGCCTATCCCCTTTCTCTTCATTTAAATGAAGTGGAGAGAATAGAGATTAGAAAGATAATCAGGCTTCACCATCACCAAATCAATACTTGAAAGATACAGAAAAAATAAAGATCTTCTCAGTTCTCAAACCCAAGCTGTCAGGCTAAAAGTCAATAGTATCACATACAAAACAAAAGTATAAACGAAAACAAATTATATGTTAAGATGCGTGCAAGAGTCAACCCCACCTAAGTTGTTAGTAATGTCCGCAACGGCATGCAAACACAAATCAACACCTAAAAGGGATTGCAATTATTCAGTTTTAGTAAAATGTATTAGTTGTTCCACATGCATACAACCTAAAACTGTACAGGATTAGTAAAAGAAATATTACATACAACAAGATGTGAAAGGAAGAAGTAACAATATCAGAGGTGTATTGTACTATTAAAATCTTGTGTGACTTACATTTTTACTTTAAAATAGTTTTCTAATATAAGTTGAACCCATACTGACCTTCCATTCAACAAGTCAACATAACCTGTTCCCAATATTTTTTTCTCTTTTCAGAGTATATTTTTCTTTCTAAGTGTGATTCAGAATACAAGAATATAACATAAAAGATCGCTCAAGGACGAATATCTCACTTTTAAATATTGAATTACAGAATTTTTTCTGGAGGTTCAGTCACCTTTCAAGATCTTATAGTTGACTCTATTACAGGACAAAAGTAAAAGGAATGTAAAGTATAATACCATTGTGCCTAAAAAATATAAATAGTTGTAAAACTAAGCGTCCTTGAATTAAGCAAACGTTTGCACATAAAGTCAACCAATCCAAGAATGTTAGAGCTAAAGTAAATGTGCATAACGAGAATGTGGTGTTAGTTCAAATATTATTGATGAAATAATACTTGCCATTATACATATAATGACAAACTCCAAGCATATACAGAGCTACGGTTCATTCTTTGTTTACTCTGGTGTCTAAGAACTGTTAACCTCTATTCCATAACCAATTAAATAACAATGTGACATACAAAATACAATTACATATATATACAGGGTGATCAATAAATAAGGTAAAAGTATCTGGCATTTCTTCAGCTTTTACCCAATCCTCATAAAATTTGCACAGAATAATGTTCAAACATTATTGAATTGGTATGTTAAATTACAGATCAAAGTAATGTGATTGGTTGAAGTTATAGTTGCCATAGTAACAGAAAGCATGAAGACCCGGGGCAACTTTCAAAAGACTAAATTTTCAGTCGAAGCACTTTTGATAATATATTTCAAATCACAATTAAAATGGCATATCATATTCTTATTTTATACTTCATAACCACTACTTAATGTCCTTTGTTTTTAACATAGGCTTATAGTTCTTGTCTTCTACTCCAGTCTTTGTCTTTGAAAACCTTTTTAAACCCATTTTCCCATAGCCTGCAAATTTTCGAGATAGCTGACTTCAAGTCTTCCAATGAGAAACTTCCTCAACTCCCTCTTCAGCTCACCATGAAGGTAAAATCATAAGGGGACAAGTCAGGAGAGTATAGTACATGACCTAACAGTGGGAAACCCAGTGCTTCAATGGTTTGTACTGTGAGAATAGCATATCCCAGTGCAATGTGTAACGTTTTGCAGGCCTCTTAGTCTTAGCTTCTTCCTCTTTTCTCTCATCAAACTCTTCTGTGGGTATTGTCTTTCATCATTGACCTGTGTCATAGACTATCTATGATCACATCAGTTTTCATTATATATTAATCTTTTCCGTGACATCAAACATCAAATTTGCAAGAAAATATGTAACAATGTAAACTAAGTATTAAAACAATTAATGATGGCACCCACGTTTATTTCTTTTCAGTTTGAAAAAAGATGTGCTTTTTATCATTTTTTGTCCAAATTGGACGCAATGAAATTGCCCCGGGTAACCACGACTCCAGTTGCCATAGTAACTATTATATTGACCAATCAGATGGCAGAAGTTATATATTTCTATGTTTTAATTAAGAAATGTGCAAGGTATATTCTGACCAAATTTCAGGATGTTTGGACCAATATTTACAAAATGCCAGATACTTTTACCTTATTTATTGATCACCCTGTACTTGATATAAAAATAATACAAATTAACAAAACAAAATATCACTTTTTCTGTTCAATTTACATCAATCATATTTTAAAAAAATATGCAATCAAAGGACTGTCGTGCAATATCATATGTAAAAATACATTCATAGTTTATGTACAAAGGTTTTCGTCCTCTTGTAATTGAGGGAATTTCAGCCGTGGTAATTTTCTTCATTTTTGAAAATAACATATCAGAAAAGCATCAAAATACAAGAGGCCACACATTTCTGTGCAATCATTTAGCATCTAAAATATGAATGTTTTTTACATATAACATTGCATTATGGTCATTCGATTGTTTATAATTAAGTTAGATTGATGCATAGACATAGTGATTCAGACCAGCTTTACAGTGACAATGACATGCACTGAATTCAGGTGAAATATTTTCAGAATAATGTATAATATATACACACGTAACGTGTTATCAATAAATAAGCATTTTGTTGTTTCTGTGTTACTTGGACATAATAATCTAATAAATATGAACTAGAACACAATATAGTCATGTGGGGTTAGGAGTCATCTTCTCATCTCCAATTATGTACAGGTCTTCTTAAAGAAACATCTGTGATAACTCAATTTTAAATAAGATTTGAATTATTTCTTGCAATTACATTTGTACAAAAGCATGTGTCCATTGAAAAAGATATAGGGAAAGGAACATAGGACAAATTCCAAATTCCCATTTTCCAAGCTTTTGAATTGAGGTGTTCATTTTCAAGTATAATCATTTTACATTGATTTCTTTTGGATGGATACTTTTCAGATTACAGATGTCTAAAGCACAATTAATTAGTTTCATAAAAATATGAAAAAGAAAATCATTATCTCAAAAGAGCAAAATATCTAAAGTGTATAAATCAATAATATCTTCATGAAATTGTATCCTATTGGTGAGGAGGGATAAGACTCCCTGACCACTTTATGGCACTTTTACAGTAGAAGTGAAGTGACAATGAACAATTCAATAATATTTTGCCTACAATGTGAAATATGGGCTTTATTTTTAACTTTTGATGCTGTCTAAATGAAGCTTCAATATATTTTGATCAGAGGCATAATATTATATATCTTTGATTTGGATTGCACAAAATTAAAGGTGATATATTTCTCTATTACTCATCTTCAATTTTGAAGTTTGAGTCTTAGAATTCCTTATGTGTTGTAAGGATATCATTTGCATCATCAATCATATAAACCTAAAGGTTTAATCAGTAAATAAGCGATCTTGTTCTTGGGACACCATTAAGTGGCTGGGCATTGGCAGCCTCTATAAGCGGAGCCGTAGAATCACTGAATTCATTGGAATTTATTACACCGCTTTCTGATGGAATGTCTGCTACAGTAGCACCATCTATAATTCAAAATAGAAAAATATTATAAATAACTTCTTACTATATAAAAAATAAAATAATATCAATGGATAAATATTTAGCATTACTAAATTATTTAAGGTGAAATTCCTATTTATATCTTAACTACTGTGCTTTTCCTTTGCTTGTTCTATCTTTTAATTACTTTCTTTTTTAATATCACATGCATTTAAAAATTCTCCAACAAATAATAAACTTAGATTAAAAAATCAAGCAATAATTAAAAAGCTTACATAAAATAATAAATTGTTATACTTTATTCACTGTTAGTCTAGTTCTAACTGTTTCCCCTAATGTTTTTTCATTTTTTCCTAAATATGAGAAGCATGAAGGAAAAAAGAAAGAACAACCCTAAAGCTACATTTTCTTCTCACATGGCAAACATTTGAGAATAATAACAACATCTTTTTTCATCATATTTTCTAATAACACAATGTTAAATACATTTATAATATTGGCAGTAGGGTATTAAGGAAAATATTTTGAAATATGAGCTGTAATAAATATTCATATACTAGTATTTCATGGACATAAATAATAAGATGGTGAATGATTTCATTCAAAATTCATAGTTGAAATATTTAAAGCCTTCATACTAATAACTCATATTCCTGGGCCCTATCTAAATAGCCCACCCCATCCTTTGTTCATAAATTTAAAAAAAAACATATCTTAAAATCTTTTGATTCCTGCAAGGATGAAGATTCCTGTTATAAGCGTGTATCAAGTCTCTAACCCCTCCACTGTTTTTCAACCTTGTGATTTCTTAGGAATGTGTGTGTTTTAAAGAGGTTGAGGGGTATACAAGGGTTTAATGTTTGATTTAGTGCTATCAAATGTATTTTCAATACCAGGTGTAGTAGTATCCTTTCATTCAGTGAATCAGTGGAGATTCATATAATCAACACATTCATATATCTAACAAGGCATTAACATGCAAAATGTCACCACCTGCCATTTGTTACAGATGCTGACTGCCGAACAGCAAATTCAAACTGACGGTCCCTGTCCACGAAAAAGATAGAGACTATAACAATATGTCCCCATTGAGGGTGGTGACATAATTAACCCAAAATATTCCCAGGACTACCTCAAACATTAATAGGTGCTGCCATCTTTATAGTGGGCTGAAACCTAAGGCTCACAATGAGCTCTAGAGGGCAATATTAACACTAGGCACACTCTGCAAAAACTGTAGAATTAAAAATGACTTGGTATTGTCACAAGCTTGGTAAAATGGTACATACCTTTACTTCTCCTAGGAGGTAATAGGAAACATATAGAAGTCGCCATACACACATGCCAAGCACTGTGGGTGTAGTCATAATTACTTGTAGTTTCTGCAATGCAAAAGTTGTACACATGTTGTGAACAGGGAAACATTCCAGGTTCAACATCCCTGTAACAGGAAGTGGCATGAACAGGGCTGGCCCATAGGATAGAAGAGAGTCAGGCAAATTTTACTTTAGATCAGCCAGCTATTTTTCTCATGATTAATAACTGGTCAGTTTTGACCAATATGGCTGAAATCTCATACTCACTTTTACTTGAACTATTTTTCTGAATTCTTTATCTTTATTTGTCTTTAATCCTTCCATTGTCAAATATTACTCTGTGATTAACACTCCAAAACACTTATCAGCTAGGTATCATTCAAGTGTTTAATTTAAAGGAATGTTACTTTAATTAATTTTATATTAGCATTATTAAATATTCCTAGTAGAATCAGATGAGCTTTCTATTTAATTCTTATACTAGATATAGTATGTCTAAGCTAGTATGTCTTCATAATTAAGCTAAACTATGAAGATACGATAAGGTATTTTAAAAGTACTTACAGCTATTATAAATTCTAAAGGATTCATCAGAATCATTAAAAATATTTCAGATGAACTACATACATGTAGCTTTGATATAGCCAAACATAGTGTACAAATATGACTGCATAACGCTTACTAACATTGTATTTCAGGTTGCTATGGTAACTGGTGTAGCATTACTTTTGGAACACCCTATACGTGTGTCATCAAAATGAATGATATAAGCAAGAATATAGATTTATTATATACAAACCTAAGAATGCATAAATGATGAGACCCATGCCTGCTATAAGTAGTCCTGGTATAACTGAGATCAACCATTTCTTTTTAGTTGGGTAGCAACCCTTTCTCTTATACATTTTGAGACCCTAAAGTAATTCAAATAGATGGAATCATTAAACATGTGATGTGAATCTTCAATGAAGTGATTACATGAACTGATAAAATTTAAAAATATTGACTGGTGAGAGGAATTGATCTAAAGTGCAATATAAAAGATTAAATAAACCTCATAATTTAACACCGCAGAGTAAATGTAAAAAAGGTTGCCTCTGGCTATATGAAATTAAAAAATGTATCTTCAATATTTATATGTTATAAAAATTATATAAGGACTGATCAAACTACTGTACCTAAAACACAAAATGCTTTTATCTAAATATCTTTTGATGGTCCATTCTTGCATAAACTCACCCAAGACACAGCTACAAGCAAGGCTCCTAAAACTATGGATATAAGATATGGGTAGATGCTATGCTGAACCCACGACACTCCAAATGCCAATCCCAGTGCTCCAAATATATGAGCGAAGTGTTGGGCCTTGTGAGGGAAGCGTGTCATGGCTATGAGGGTCACCCAAAATGACATGATAGAGCCGTAGAAGTCACTGAAGCTGAGTGTGGAGAGTTTCAGGAGGCAGAATGTGTGATAATAGCTGGAGTTATCACAGGCATGGTAGAACTGAAAATAAACAAGTTGATTTTATTTGATTTGATTTTAAAATATAATATCTAAATGGGAGGGATCCTCAATTCTATTATACCTTCTGTTATCTTATGACATACATGTACTTTTATTGGCGGCTGTGTATTGCTGTGTCTTTATAGTTAACCACCACTACACAATATTACATTATAATATCATTTCAGTTGATGCAGGATGCATGATTGACAACCCAAACATAAATATTCTTATATATAATAGTCTAAACACATGCATAATATGTTATTGTGCACAATTTCCAGCATATGCAACACTGTCTTCTCAGGATAGATTTTGATAAGGCAATGGCTATTGTAAAAAAACTATGTTAAACGAGAATAATAAAATATATAAAATACACAGAAAACCAATGCAATGTTTTTAAAACAAAAAACATGTACAAACTTGACTTGTACTTGTTTGCCAGCCTCCAGTGAGGTTTGAACTCACGACCCCTGCTTTACGAGGGTAACTGGTCAACTCAACCCCAAGTCAACTCAACCCAAGTCAACTCAACCCTTAGTCAAGTCGACCCCAAGTCAAGTCGACCCTTAGGCAAGTCGACCCCAAGTCATCCCGACCCTTAGTCAACTCGACCCCAAGTCATCTCAACCCTTGGTCATCTCAACCCTTAGTCAACTCGACCCCACCATAAAAAAACAAATAGATATACTATTTTCATGGTATGATATTGATGAATTTTGAAAGAATGAGGGACTAAAATGCTAATTTTCCAAAATAAAATTATCAACTATTGAAGTTTGTGCTTAACGCATTTATAATTTTTATAAATATGACATTTATTTACCAAAATAATATTTGATTAATCTTAATAGGGCTATTCACGATGCTATACATATATTTCACCCCTTCATATTTGAGCTTGTTTTATCTCTCTGAAATAAAAATAAAAATTATCCATACACTTTTCTGTTATACTGAAATTGTTGCAACAGTATTTTTGACAACAGGTTACTTATGCAACATGTGCATTGTGCCAACATCCATCCATTACTTTGTATTGAATGATTTTATATTTTGATAATAATAATAAACAATATGATATATTTCAAATCTTCCTTCTGATCTATAGGCGATAGAAATGTTTATTTTTTTAATCTAGATTTTAAAACAAGACTGAACAAACAATGGGATTTATGATTTTACAATTTCCATTATCGTACCCATCGATGTCAGGTGTCATAAACAATCAGATTGGGATTTTATGATCCATTTCAAATCTTCGTTTTGATCTATAGGTGGCAGAAATGTTTTTTTCTTTGAAGTTTGATTTCAAATCAAACTGCACAAACAATGGGATTATATTGTATTTTAATCTACTTAAAACAAGTAAAATCATTTGGGTCGACTTGACTAAGGGTTGAGTTGACCAAGGGTTGAGATGACTTGGGGTCGAGTTGACTAAGGGTCGAGATGACTTGGGGTCGACTTGACTAAGGGTCGACTTGACTTGGGGTCGACTTGACTAAGGGTTGAGTTGACTTGGGTTGAGTTGACTTGGGGTTGAGTTGACCAGGAAGCCTTTACGAGAGCAGTGCTCTGCCACTGAGCTATAGAGGCTTTTCTGTCTAATTGGTTTTAGAGGCTTTTTTGTTATGATGTGTTTTATTTCGATTGATTTTTATGAACACAGATGGTACATATGATATATACCAGGTAATAAGATGCATTTAGAGTTCTCAGGGAGGGATTGTATCTGACTACTATGCCTTTTTAGAAAATATGTCATAAATCTCTTATGTCACGACAACAGATCTAATAAACCCAGATAATAAATTAAAGAGAGAATCAGATCTAGCAAGCAGGCCAACGAAAAAAAATTTCAATTTTGGAATATTTCTGGCTCATGTCATTCCTTGTCATGTCTATTTTCTAAAAATCCCCAAAGTGCACACTTTATTTCAGGAAAACTAAAGATTTTTACAATAATGTATTATTTTTCTATAAGAATGTTCTTATTATTTGGGAAAATTTAATCAATTTTCACCAATTTTTGCACTTTGAATCCATGATAACTTCATCAATTTATAGCATATCTTGTATCTTTTGGGAGATATTGTATTTGAGATTGCAATGAATAGATTCTGCCTTTAATAATTTAAATGACATGACATTGATATTGAAAGAACTTCATTTTTGATTAATTTCACAAATATATAGAGAAGCAGTTCTCATCTATCTAGCCTCAATGTTTTGAAAACTGCATGGTTATATTTGTCTTTTTGGACCATATTGATAGTTGATCAGCCTAAAAGCATGATCATATGAAAAAAACATGAAATGCTTTCTATAAAAATATATTGATTTTAAGATAAAATCATCAATACTGGAAAGAAAACTCATCTGTGAAGACCTGTTGCATTTAGAATTTAATTTTTCAATTATATCAGATAAAAATCTGGAATGTTTCATCCAAGCCTCTATAGCTCAGTGGCAGAGCACTGGTCTTGTAAACCAGGGGTCACGAGTTCAATCCTCATTGGAGGCTATAGCCAAATGCTATTTTTATTTTTTAATTCAAAATTAGTATTCTAAAATACTCCATGGCATGAATAGACCAATATAACGTTTTGTTCATGGATGGATGGATAAAATGATGGCAATGTAATTTTGGTAGGGATAGATACAGAACACTAATGAAAGTCACTTTAATTTTTTGATTTATCGAATTATCAAATGTGACTAATGTACCTCTCCAGCATAGAGTTCAAAGACAGGGAGAAAATAATAGATTTATATTAAGTTTCAACATTTGATATTTAGAAAGGAAGACTCCAGATGCAGACCTGAAAGTGATCATGATATTATAACACACTGTGTTCAGTACTACTGTCAAAAATTTCTAATATCTGAAGCATTACAAGTAATTTATAGTCGGAATAGATTTTGATATGTTTAATTTCGTAACTACATGTATAGCATTTAATTAAAAACAGTAAAATTATACAAAAGAAAAGAATAACTTTAGAAAAACATATAAACCGATGCAATTTTTTTAAACCAAAAACCAAGTTCAACTTTGACATGTACATGTTTGCCAAACCTGAGTGAGGTTTCAACAAACGATTGTATTGATGCCTTTTAGCATGTTCGTATGATATAGAACTAGAAAATCTATTAACTATTAAAATATTGATTGTAAAGAAAATATAATTGATAATGTAAAGGAACAACATCTGTGCAGATCAAGATTTGTTGCATCTTTTTAATAGCTATCACACAATTAAAATCCAGTTGGTCCATCCAAGCCTCTATAGCTCAGTGGCAGAGCACTGGTCTTGTAAACCAGGGGTCATGAGTTCAATCCTCATTGGAGGCTACAGTTGAAGTGTGATGCTGTTATTTTTTATTTTATTTTTTTGTTTTTTTTAACATACATATTCAAATATGTCAAATATCATCAGTATTCAAAAAATGGATGCCATTTAACTTTCATATTAAACACAGGGTGTGTACCAAATTAAGCGTGACAGTTGAACGCTCGGGGTAAAGTACAACACGAGGATGATGCTATTTCAGCAAACATGTTTTCATTGTTTCAGAAAGATCGGGTCTAGTGTCTAGATATTTTTGTATGTAAATGTCTGTAACGCGGGGGTAAAGTTACCTGAGATACGTTAACGTTTTGTACATTAACCCGCACATTCAACTGTCATGTTTGATTTGGTACATACTCTGTGTACTATAAGTGGTCTTATCCCACCCTAAGTGCTTTATATGATTGTATAATAGCATTGTATAACTGCAATATAAAACCAACACTAATCGTATACAACTCTTGAGAACGATATACAACTCCTGGATAGCGTATACAACTCCTGGGCAGCGTATACAACTCTTCGACTTGATATACAACTGCTGAATTTAGATTAATCTTTTATTGATTAAAGATTAGGGTGGGATAATAAGATCATATAATGGTTGATTCTGTATATCGTTATACTCTCGTGAGTATATGATATATTCACTTGTTCCCTTCGGTCACTCGTGAATATATCATATACTTACTTGAGTATAAACACGATATACGGAATCAACCATTATATAACCTCATAATATCCACATCAAAATGTTGATATTTTGATTCAAAAATTGTATATAGTAATTCGTATTTACTCACTGTTGAGAAAAACATGTTAAACATGTATACAAATGCTTCTACATAGAATCTCCGATACACAGACAGGCATATAGCTGGGATGAAGAATAGGTTGCTAAGGGTTAACAGTAATGTTCCAAGAAGTTGGCGGTTTGGTTCTCTGGCATACTTTCCATCGGTGCATCCATAGCCTCTCCAGCCTAGAATAGAAAGAGTTAATTACACATTTTTATGACCAAAATGATGACAGGAAAAATGAGGAAAAAAAGATTTCTTCACATTAAATGTTTGTTATTCGAAAAGGGAGGCAACATAGGCAAATCTGAAATTGACAGGGGGTGAGAAAATTCTGAGCAATCCTTTAATCTGCAACATAGGCAAATCTGAAATTGACAGGAGGTGAGAAAATTCTGAGCAATCCTTTAATCTGCAACATAGGCAAATCTGAAATTGACAGGGGGTGAGAAAATTCTGAGCAATCCTTTGGTCTTTTTAAAATTTTTGAAATGTGGTCCCATACAACTCCTCCATATGTTTTAATAAACCAGATGTGAGTTGGTAGTTATACATTGCCATTGAAATCACACTGAAAAGAAATTGTTCATAAAATTTCAAATTGTCCATTTTATTTTCTATTAATAACATGATCAATAAATGTTTTCAACCAATCAGTGATTATGATACAATAAGACCAATGTCATCATAGACCAATAAAATAGAACCTCTCTGTGAAGATAGGGACTTGGTACAATGGAGGGTTAATCTCTCTAAAATGGGAAAATGCCACACCCACCTGAGGAACAGCTACATGAAGAGAATGGGAAAACTCCACTTCTGTAGATGTAGCAGTAACCATATTTAGAGCACCCATTGTCATAACACACTTGGACATCAACTCTGAACCTGACTATAGTGCTATTTTGTATGCATGGTTGGGTCACATCACTGAAATGCACAATACATCCCACAAAATAAGTTGATTTTGCGCTATGCTATGTTTAACACACTTAGATACAGTAATAGTGCTGAGCTATCAAATGAATCTTCCATTTTTTCTTGAAACAGGCTCCAGATAAGTTGTTTTCACACATTATAAACAAACATTGAAATTATGATGCAGTGGTATGAGGGAGAGCATTGATATATTTACATTATTTGCGAACTCTCAACTCTAGGCACACTATGCTAACTTACCTGTTGTTGCCATGATAACAGCTCCTCTCCATGACGATGTACCATTTTCCTGGTTCTGGATATGGAATATAGAGTGAGCCACTAGCTCCCGAAGTAGAATTAATTCTGATTCTCCCTGAATTCTCCCTACAGTAAAACTCTCCATTCTTCACAGGTATTCTGTCTTTCTGGATGCAGGCCTTAACACTCACATTCTCTGCAGATGAGTTCTAAAACAATGATGCTGCTGGATTGTTTGTTTGCCTATCTGAGCTGTTTGCATATTGGTTTATTTGTTTGTTGACTGAGACATGTGATGTTACTATAAATTTTGCCTACTGGTAGTTGGGTCATATAAGTAACCTTGAGTCATATTTTTTATCTTATTGCATTGTATGGTACTTGAAGCATTATTTCATACAAAAGCAATTCCAAAATATCATTTATTCAATTTATATCTTTTAAAGTGTTCAAAACTTCCAAAGTCTCTATACAGCAGTTCACCTCCTCTTCATTAAAACATAATTGAAATGACTTTAATTTTGATATTTTTTAGAAAATAATTACTTTTGTGCCTCAAATATTGATATCAATACCCTGCCTTTGAGTGCAACGCTACTTACAGCAAAATATTCTTCAATCTTAAGCTCTATCCTCAAAGTGCCACCTATACTTGATTCTTGGGTCTCTAGGGCAAGGATAGATGGCTCTGAATCTGTTAATTCCAGAAGGTCAGGGTAAACACTATCTAGTCTGTAGCGAGACTGAAAGTAACCACCTTGATTCGTCTCTCTGTAATATCACAAAATATATAAGTCATTAAACATTAGGCTACTTACATTTTATGCACTATTGTACCATGCCCTCTTCATCTTGGCATTACAAAAAGATGTTATTAGTGAAAACCCATGTTATGTGCAAGAGAATACAAACATAAGTGATTACATTGTATTTTTGTGGCTCTTCAAAAACCATAACAGCCTGTTACTTGCACCATCAATGAACTTTATGACAAATTTTTCTTTTCTGTAAAAATTGATAGAGTTAGAAAAAGGATCTGGGCCCATTTAATGAATATCTCTATCTCTAATATCTCTATAAACACACAATGAACACCTGGTAATAAATGGATATTCCTGACTGAAATTGACCAGATTTGTGCAATGACTTCGTTTCACATTGTTGATTTACAAAACAAATTATAAAAGACCTAATTACCTCATTAACATTGTCGCATTGTCACATCTTTTCTGCAAATCACAAACTTTGCTTGCACTGTCTCTCTCACAGACCTGTCTCCCACTCACACCCTCACTATTGAAGTAACTCCCAGCCTCAGGGGATTTGGATATGATGATGGATTCATTTAATGAATTGGAATTTTGCGACCCCATATCTGTATCTTGGATTATTTCACTGTCTTCCTCTATTGTAGGATGGTCAGTGGTGGCATTGTCATTGACTTCTACATCTTTGGCATCTTGGAGTTGAGTGTTGTCAAAAAGTTGACCAATGGGTTGGGAACATTCTGAAAATTAGACACAGAATTGTCATTTTGCAATACTCCATTTCCTATGAATTGAGAAAGTAGAAAGTTTTTCAGAATAATTGAAAAAGCAGAACTCTGGGCATTTTCAATTAACAAGTCAAACCTTATGTATTTGGAAAAGGGCATGACATTAGAATGCTGTGAGATTTGACATTTTTAGCTTGAATTCGTATCTATAATATTTTGTACTTTGTTTCACTTTCCCGATGGGAATACAAACTGAAGGGAACTTAACAATATGAACCATGGTTTCACTGATTTACTTACAGCAGGAAGAGAAAAAAATGAGATTAACATAAAATCAAGACCATGAAATTTTATGGTATAATTTATGATAAAAATGAAATCCTAATTATAAGATAAAAACCATGTGGTGGCTTGTATGGCATTTATATGTCAACACTAAGAACTGTTATACATTTCAGAGGACATTGTGTAGCCACTGTAATGGGGGGGGGGAGTGCTGATTGGGCAGTGAATCTTGAGGCATGATCCAGCAATGAGAGCTACAATCTATACCACAAGAAAATGAGTAATATCATACATTTACAATAAGCAAAATTGATGAAGAATGTGTAATTTAACAATTTTATGCATCATCACATGGCATTGTTTATCACATCACTGGTTGCGTTTGACCACTTACTTAGTAATTTCTATGAAGATTGAAGATCGAATGAGAAATGTTTGTTGTCACTATTGTAAAGTTTAACAAATGATATTTGGTCTACAAATTTTATAATTTGTTGTCTAAAAACATAGTACTATGTTTCAAATTACCTATCTTCGGCCATTTACATTTTAATTGTGTATCGCAAACCTTGTAACTTAGGTGAAATACCGCTTCGTGCAATAACAAAATATGTATACTTGGTAATATGTGGAAATGGGCTATCTATGTTAATCTATAACTCCCTAATTACAGTTTTAAAACTTACCTATCATGGACAATGTAACTGCAGCACTCACATTGAATGGTTCAGTCTTGAGAATGGAAATATAGTACCACACGTCAAGAACAGGATTATTTTCTTCTAATACGCAACCAGTATCTGATGTCATGGAACAATTCCTCGAAATTGTTTCCAAGGGAATCCCCTCCCAATTTGGGAATGCCTTTGGTCTAATTGCAATGGAAACTGGACAATCAGAGAACTTGGTGCCATTTACAGTTGCTGTACAGTTTGTTAAGGTCACACTTGTGGATTTTCCTGTCCATGGAACGAATATTCTGAAAAATACAAGATAGTTTAAAAAAGTTTATTATCTAGATTATTCAATTTCCAATTATTATAGAAATAAACATTATAACACAGATGACTAGTTTTTTTCACATACAACACTGTGTTTTATTTTTTTCAGCGAATTATGCAGAGATAACTTTAATTATTACATCACTGATTCTAAAATAATGATTTCATCATTCAAAAAATTCTTGAAATTCATAAGAAAAACTCAGAATTCATAAGAATTGTATGATTCCTTTTAATGATTTAGAGTTAGTGACAGAGTATACCTGAGAAGTTGTTGAGTGTTTTCATTAATGAGTGAAACAGAATTCTGTTTGCCATTGTCTACAACAACAATGTCTTCAAATGTCACCACGTCAACTGTTGCCTGGTAACTGTATGCACACTCTGTTGTTAATCCCTAGAAAATAAGACATTTGAAAATAAGGGCAAGATCACTTTCTTCAAAATTATGAAATACAGCATCATGAAATCCTTCATGGGTGATAAAAATCAAATCAAATGAAGAATATTGTAGTTTCACTTATACATATCCAATAAACATATTTGTTTTTAATTATGTACATGCTCTTGCAAACAATAGGGTTTGTAAAATATTTTTAAACAAATGAATGAAACAGTGAACTTATCAAGCTTAAAACTATAACATGTATAAAATAAACTTACATACAGGGTGGGCCAAAAAATTTTGCAACTTTTTTAAAAGGCTAGAAAAGTATCAAAACATAAGGGTATTGCCATAAAAAATTATTTACAGAAACTTAAGGATAGGCATATATTACCATTTAAATACTAAAGCTAAACTGGACTTAAATATTTTTTATCAGATCTTTGAATATCAATGGTCTATTGTTCATGTGTCCGAGATTTACCGTTTTTCCTAGAAAATGTTACATTTATGTGATCAACAATAACACATTCATTATGTTCACTAAATCTGTTACAATCTTGGATAACTGTTCAACCAATGTCTAGTACAGTTTATATCAGTATCTAGTCATTATGATATTATGTATCTATTGATTATTTATTAAACAAATTTTATGCATCAACCTTTCACCTTCTCTACAGCGCGCAAGGAGACATGGGCAGAACTGGTGAATGGCGCGATCCAGCGATTCTTGTGGTAGTTCTCTCCACTTCTCCTGCAGAACTTCTTTTAGTTTAACAATAGTTTGTGGATGGGGGATTACCATTAACTGCAATAAGCTGCTCCAGGTGCCCCCAATGGTGATAGTCACAGGAGTTTGCATCTGGGGTATTTGGCAGCCATTCATCAGGACTAATGAATCAAGGCTTATTCTCCTCCAGATATTCCAAAGTGACTTTTGCCCGATGGCTGAGAACGATACGGAAGGTGAAAGGGGATGCATAGAACATTTGTTTAATAGATAATTAATAAATACAATATAACATAATACCATAGTGACTAGATACTGATATAAACTAGACATTGAGGTAGACATTGTTTAAATAGTTATCCAAGATTGTAGCAGATTTAGTGAACATTATGAATGTGTTATTGTTGATCACATAAAATCATAGAAAGTCACATTTTCTAGGAAAAATGGTAAATCTCGGACACAAGAACAATTGACCATTGATATTCAAAGATCTGACAAAAAAATTTGAAGCCAGTTTTAGCTTTAGCATTTAATTGGTAAAATATGCCTATCCTTAAGTTTCTGAGAATAATTTTTTATGGCAATACCCTTATGTTTTGATACCTTTTTAGCCTTTTAAAAAAGTTGCAAAATTTTTTGGCCCACCCTGTAATGTATACATATATAAAACATGCAATGCTAAGAAAATATTTAATGAAGTAGAAACCTTTCATTACCAATCTACCTGGAGGAAAGCCAGGAATCCTAATCTCAGACTGAAATCATTTGCAAACATATAGTCTGATTTTTCTAGAGAAAGAAAGGTCATTATGCATACTCATGCCAAAACTGAGTGTCAAAAGCATGCAGGGAAACAACCAATCAAATTTACACAGTGTTATAGCATGACGGTTGCGTCAAGGCGATTTGCAAGTGGCGTAACCGTCATGCTATAGCAGGGTGATTTAGGTACATCAGGTATGCCAAAAAGAAATTTCAAAGGGAAGCTACCAATAAATGGTAAAAAGCTAGGAATCCTACAGTAAGTCCTGTGTACAGTGACCACCCATGGAGCCACAAAAATGCGATCATTGTGGTAGGTGTTCACTATAGAGAGGTCATTATATACAAAGTCAGTGAAGTATGTATCGAGAATGGGTGTTCACTATATAGTATGTTGAAGGTAGGTATCCATATTTAAATTGCACAAAAAGAAGTGTTCCATTACCGGGAATCGAACCCGGGCCATCTGGGTGAAAGCCAGGAATCCTAACCACTAGACCATAATGGAATAACTGTTGTAGACCATCTTTATATTGAAACTGTCTCCTCATTTAGAAAAGTTAATATTTAACTATGTATTTATCCAATTACTGTTATTTGATTTGTCCAGGATAAATATACAAACAATTGATAAAAGTTCACATTTGAGAAATATCAATAGATCCTAGTATCAGAAAGTTGCACCTAGCTTGGTGCAATGAAACCTTGAAACGATCTTCTTGTACTACTTTTTTCAAGGCCTGACTGCGTCGCTAACATGCTAAATATAAGAGTTAGCTGACGTTTGGGAGTCTGACTTACCTTCTAAAGGTTAGAACCCGAATCTTAATGAAACCATATCACCTTTGTGCCGTCAACCATGGAGCATTTGCCACAACATCCAAGAGGTAAATCATGGATCGAGAAAATGAATGATTTCCTTGTAAGTTCCGGAAGTTTCAATACGAAAAATTACCGAACATATGTGAAAACCGAATATTTGTTCGTTGTTTTCACGATTTACAGGTTCGTTTGTTCTTCAATGTTTTGGTCTAAATTATAAAGCATCACCAACAGCACGGTGTTATAGCATGACAGATACGACAAGGCAATTGGCCAAATTTTGCGGTAACGATAACAAAAAATGGCGGACGGGAAAGACAGCATGTCCTCTTTTTCGCCTGTAGGCAAGATTCACAGATAAGCTTTCCTTTTCAACTAGTTCCATTCGGTGATGCATATGTGAATGGTTATAAAGATTGAGTTAAATCTGTCGTGTGGTCTACAAGAAGCAGAATATAAGCTGTAAACCTACCCAGCTGAGATTTCGAAGTTCATAATTTTTAGTCCTTTTTCGTGTTTTCTCAGTATATGTGCCTCAGAGCCACTCAAAATACTAACTGTACGTAAACTGTGTATAAACAAGCCATAAAATGACAAATGCAGAACAGAAATGTGGTAAATATTGTAGATAATAAGGTTTCAATCGCAAGGTCGTTAGACAGATACGTATGTATTGCATGCTTTTTTATGGACAGCAACGCATTGTATTAGTTTTACATTAGATGTTAGCGGACGGTTACATGTAAGTTCCTGTCAAGTCAAGGTCCCTAGATGGATAGCTCTCTATGTGTGAACTGCCTATATTTGTTTTCAGGTTTCGCAAGAGACGCTCTTGCTTGAGCCTCTATAGGGCAAGGAAAATATAGCGAAAGCCAATGAAAGTGAAAATGATTGTAATGAAGAGGCAAAGGAAGAAATTAGTAACAACGAACAGGCGACGGAAGAAAACAACTCCAAATTAATTGATGATGTCATAAGTGACATGAGTCATATATTACCATTATTACAAATCATATTCAGCTGTTTATGTCACGATCTTCATAATAGTACAATAACGTCATTTCTGCGGGCAATATAGTGAAATATTGGACCAAGGGCCGGCCCTTGGTCCAATATTTCACTATATTGCCCGCAGAAATGACGTTATTACCATTATTACCACCGTTAATGCCCAGGGCTGAAATAGCAAATTTGAAATAGAAAATCTTACGCACTGAACGATATCACTTTTCCCGGGAAACATAGCCGGGCGAATAATATCATTATTGCCCGACTAAAGTCATTAACGCCCGACACAATATTGCTCACGTCAATATTGCAATTTAAATGCCTTCTCAACTAGTACTAAAACCCCTAGAACAGGCCCTGCAAGGTGGTAATAATACGATTTCATCTATTATAGCTTACAAAACTCAAATCCGGTTGAAAAACATTTCAATTTTGGATCACAAGCGATATGAAATGATTCGGTTTTACATATATGAACGAGGTTCGCGTAACTGTCTATCAATTTTTGGCGTATCCGCAAATTCAAAATACATTATTATGGCTTGAGTAGAACATATTAAGTGGTTTACAATGCTTAAATGGCTTTGTATGATCGTATGTAGGTTACATTTATATACACCAAGGTTGTTGCGCAATGTAGAGCATGTCCTAACGAAGAAAAGAAACAAATTACTAAATTTTATGAAGTTTTGAATTTCAAACTCGACAGTTTTTCGTTTATTTCATGTTATCCATGGGCGTCGATTTGCAAAGACTACGTTCAAAATAAACATTACTGAATGCATCACCGAATGCGACGCTTACATAAATCTTTCATGCTTTTATTGATACGCAGTAGTAGAACATAATGCACCTACCTTAGCTTTCTGTTTCATCGTGGCCATTTTATTGGATAAATCAGTGATCGTATACGACTAACCTCGTTTTCAGAGGTGGCGTATCTGTCATGCTATAACACCGTGAACAGGTCTTACTCTATTAATCGGCTAGTACAGCAGACGGCTCATATTTCTACGTAGCATTTCATTCAGACCAATAGTGGGAGTGTAGATCACGCAGTTTCGTTGCGTACTTCACTTGAAATTAGTAATTTTAAATATTGACTACTTCACTTAGCTTGGTGGATGTAGAACATTGCTTAATATTCTTTTAATTTTCACACCAGACATGCTTGGTTGACACGTCAACAAAGTAAAGTTCAAGGGTCAATGCGTTATTTCGTGATAACTACAACGCCTTCCCGGAAGTCAACATTGATGAAAAATGAAAAAGTCGGAAAAGCATTTACGCTAATTTCTATCAAATGCTATGTTTATGCATCATCATCGACGCAACAAAGGTAATATGGTTTCATTAAGATTCGGGTTCTAACCTTTAGAAGGTAAGTCAGACTTCCACACGTCAGCTTACTCTTATATTTAGCATGTTAGCGACGCAGTTGGGCCTTGAAAAAAGTAGTAATAGGGTGATTTTTGAATAGTCTTAAATATTTTAATATGGCCTTTGCTAATTCATAAACATGCATTCTAAATCATGGACATCGACACACGATCAGTTGGCCTGATTTACCTTGTTGGATTTTCATTGTATGATATTAAATGTTACAATATATGAACTTGAAATAAAAAAGTTGGCCTGACCATTCTTCCATATTTTAAATGGATTAACCTTTGGTCAACCTCTGTTCCTAGTACAGGCTAATGGGTTGGTTACCAACAAATGCACACCCTAAATAAAATATATTGCACTTTTCTCAAATAACCTGTTTACGGACTAAAAATCATGCAAGGCCTTATAATATTCTGTCTGCACTAAAATTTCATAATTTTCAGAAAATATAATTAAAAAGTAGTGTTCCATTACCGGGAATCGAACCCGGGCCGCCTGGGTGAAAGCCAGGAATCCTAACCACTAGACCATAATGGACTTACTGCAAGGTATGGTTTATAACATTGTACATGACTGCAGTACAGTACATCCAATATGACTTCTCAGAGACAGAAATCAGATATTTTCAACACATATTATTAACACTTGTCCTTATGGCAGTTTAATGGTATGTGATTGATTATCACTTGAAAAGATGCTTATTATTCAGGGGTCTTCTCAAGATGACAAACTTATTTTAATGAGGGATAACCATATATGCACTGCATTTCATAACAATCTTTATCCTAGATAACAATGTTAGATTTTTAATCTAATGTTACTTTTGTTCAGTAAAATGTACTATTAAACCTAATAATATAAAAATATTATTTCCATTTAGCCTGAGGGAATTATTGTGACTTTTCTATATCACATACTTATATCCGAGACTATAACATAATATATCGCTGGTGAATTTAAAGATCTGGCCAAGATTAAATTAATACATGAATTGTGTATTTGTATTGTCTATTAAAATAGTGTACAGTCCCTATGTCCATAGAATAGAAGATAACTGAATAAATTATTAACAGCCTTATATACAATAATGAGATATAGTAATCTTGCTTCCCCCTCAACATTTGATGCTGTATAGTATACTAATAAAGAGTATGGGCAAACCCTACAACAGTGCCAAACACATGATATAAAGTTAACTACAAAGTACCTGAGTTTTACGAGTGGTCTTACAAAAAGTTCCAAAGGTATTAACATGCAAAATGTCACCACCTGTCATTTGTTACAGAGGCTGACCACCAAACAACATCCACGAAAAAGTTGGAGACTATAACAATATGTCACTTCTGGTGGTGACATCTGGTGACATAATAATAAAAAAACAGGCAAAATATATCACAACCATTATCATGCTTAATAATAATACAAAGTTAACATACCGGTGGAGTGATATGCTCATTCTTTTCATTGATAAATACTGCTGCATACCAGTTGCCTGGCAATGGATTGTTCACCAAGTATAATATCAGTGAGTCACTAGGGAAACTAATAAACTGCATGTCAGCGCGTTCTAAGTAAAAATCATCAGGAAATGTCTCGTTCTGTGGATTGATCACTGGATAACTCCCATGTTGAATAACCCTGCAATTAATATTTTATAGAACATGAACATGTAATTTTTCTCTGTTAAGGAGGGGAATCATCAATATAATGTATTTTCTACAATAGAAAACATTCACAAATGGTACATTGAAAAATGTGTAAGTAACATAAATACTCTTTATGAATTTGAAACCTTATCTTTGTACCATACCTGTAAATAATTAATTGAAATAAATGTTTAAAAACAATAATAAAAAAACAATAGAAAACAGTACCTTGTAAGATGTGTTTTTTTCATTTAAGGTAGATCCACATGATACAAATTTCTATGTAATTTTTGATACAATATCTAACTATAATTGATGAAATGCTTTTATATGCTTTTAAATGTTAAAATGACTTTTGCCAAGTTTTGATAAAAGTGTGCAACTATATTAAACACACCTAAAATAAATAGTGAACAAGAACAAGTACATTTACAAGCCAAGATTCCACCTTTTCGGCCTTTTCCTAGTATAAGGCATAGGTGGCAACCCCCTCAGAAGAGCAGGCAAAAACACTCATAATGAAAACATAACAGGTGATTTAATACTCAAAACTATATATCTTAAAATGAAATTCACACATAGCTAGGAAAGGTGCGTTCAATTCCAACCAATCAGAACAGAGTATTCACATAATGAACAGTGTGTGAAATATCAATAATGCATTTTTTGTGTACAGTTGCTAAGTGATTGAGTTTTCCAATACTTGACCCTTGCAAAAAAAAGTTTTATTGAAAATATGTTCTTTTAGTTACTGATTTTGTATCTTTTAGGTGATTTATAGAAAATATTTTGCAATGTGTGAAAAGAATTTAAGCCCAAGATTCAAAGTATTGTGGCTGCTTCATTCCACCCAGATGTTGTTTCCGAAACTTTGCATTTCCCCCGGCAAGGTCATGCAAAGATTTGGAAACAACATCTTCCTGGAATGGTTCAGCACACAATGCACTGAGTCCAAGGCTTAAATCCTTAAACAATATGAAGAGATGATAAATTATTATGGTTATTCTCATCTTCTATTATTCTGAAATGTTGTTGGTAATAAAATGATCATAGGTCCAGTTATATGAGAATAAAAAAATATACTAGGTGACGTAAAATGGGTTCGATCCATCCACATAGTCACAATTATCTAATCAACAATGGTTCGATGCTAAAATGATATAGTCGAATACTTACATTTGAATTGATTTTGTTTCACATTCTTTGAAGTTCTTACGACCAGATATTCTCCAGGAAACAACAGCAGCTAGGTCTGGTACATTAAACTTTGCCATGGATACACTACTGTATGCTTCATAGAATCCAACTCCCCTAGGATTGTAAGATGTTGTTTGCTCAACCACACCTTTATAATAATAATCAAAGCTACCTGACATAATCTCAACAGGACCAGCTGTCCCAAATTCATAGGTTCTTAGCCAGGGTTGTTTTATATGCTCCATGTGGTACCATGAAGTCCTATCAGAAGACTCAGTGAGATCTCATGAAGCAAAATTCAATGAATCATTCATCAAAGTCAAAAAACAAAAGGTCCCTCTTTTCAAAGCCCACATATACAAAGAATTATGTGTCAGCTTACATGCATCAGTTTTTACATTTTCTTGAAAACTCAGGGGTGCGAGTGAACTCTTTCCCCAAGCAAAATTTTGTCACAATCATACAGATTTTCACCATTCTGAGCTGAGCAGTTTTCCAATATTTAGAGCCAAAATGGTCAAATGTAAACCCCCGGTATACTTTAAAAAATGAATCTCTCCTGGCAAAAGCTGGCTACAGGCCTGGAACCTGAATGCACAGGCTTCGATTCCTGCATGAAGTTTAGCACATTCTCTTCCAAATCTGTAGCTGGCTGAATTGCTACACTTTGCTTGGCCATTGTCCATTCCCCAGTAAACGGGGATGCCCGACTCTAATTAGATAATTCTGTGCAAAACCTCCAATTCGCACCAGTCTAGTCTGTTGGATACAGACTAAGGAGGCCCTAGAACATTACAATATTACACTGTTCAACTTGGATTTTGGTTTTACAGATGATAAGATACATGTAACTGATATGCGGTGATGCTGTAACGTTATGAGAGTTTATAATGGAGAGCTAAGATGTCCGGTTACCACATTTTTAAAACAAACATGACTGTTATCCTACTGTATCTTAAATTTCTAGTTATCTTCCCTTAAGCGATGGAAGATACATGTATGGTTGAACTGTGGCGCCCACACATGATGTTTAAAAAATTATCATACTCCATACACTAGCTCCAATGTCATACAAGCCTGATTTGGTTCAAATATCAAAGCAAAATATCAACTATAATGTAGTTTATTCGATCATGGGCTATCAAGTCTGTTGAAAGCACATGATACATCTTTACAGTGGGGGACAAAAATAAAACTCAACGTTCACAAGTTGTCACAATGAGCTAATTTCCAGGTTTCGTGTCTCAAACTCTCCCAAGCGGTAGAAAAATAATTCCCGTTCACTAAAGTAGCTCAATAAATGAATCCAAAGCTTCATACCTGCAAATAATGGATAAATCCCTACCAAATCGAATGAATGTTTTCATGAATCGCCATGTTTGTTATCCAAGGACGGTTGACTCCCAGCATGCAACATCAGTTAACCGTATTTACTCATGACAGGTTTCAAAATGGCGGGACAGCATGTTGAAAGCTGGCACGTGTCATGTTGCATTCTGGGAGCTAATCCTCCGTTCCGGCGCAATCGGGCGACAAAATCACCTCAATATTTGAAGAGTCGGCATAACATGTGAATATCCACTTCAACTTTTGAAGTTCTTATTTGTTAGTGCTGTCCCTAGGTCTGATTTCGTTACTCGGCTCGGAAAAAAGGTTTGTGGGTATCATTTTGTTCCAGACACTCTCTAGAATATATTCATCTTGGTTGGAGTAAAAATGTGTGGTAAACGAATTTGCTATGGGCAGTTAAAGAGGCGCCATCTATTCATTTTCAAACAGGGGGTAGGGGTATAAAATAATTTTTTAACACATTTTAATAGTAAAATGACATTGAAATACTAATAAAATCTTATCAAAAACATTATTTACAATCAGTATGAATTTTCTTGTGTGGATTAGGGTGAAAATAAGGGCGTATCTTGAAATTCACTACAGGGGCGCCACCTATTTTGGTACTTCTACCATGTGTAATAACTTATTTTAGATTCGTTAAGGTACGAAATGTACTGAAAAAATTCATTCTGAAGGACCTATATATGTTCATACCACATACTTAAAATTAGATCAATAGCTTATGTACCGGCGGAGAAAAAAATTATTGAAATTTAAAATTGTGGTATCATGCAGGATAGGGGTGACCATATCTCACATTATTAACTTCCAAAATATGGAGCATATGTATCTCAAATGTGCTCAAAATGTTGTATGTACTCTTGCTTTGTCATAATATTACTAATAAGAAGTAGAAAAATGATTGTACATTTTAGAAATTATTAATTCTCATTTTGGCTTCTGACGTCCCAGGGGTGACCATATTTCACCTTTATAACTTCCAAAATATGGAGCATATGTATCTCAAATGTGGTCAAAATGGTGTATGTACTCTTGCTTTGTCATAATATTAGTAATAAGAAGTAAGAAAATGATTGTACATTTAAAAAAATATTAATTCTCATTTTGGCTTCTGACGTCCCAGGGGTGACCATATGTCACCTTAATAACTTCCAAAATATTGAGCATATGTATCTCAAATGTGCTCAAAATGGTGTATGTACTCTTGCTTTGTCATAATATTAGTAATAAGAAGTAGAAAAATGATTGTACATTTTAGAAATTATTAATTCTCATTTTGGCTTCTGACGTCCCAGGGGTGACCATATCTCACCTTGATAACTTCCAAAATATGGAGCATATGTATCTCAAATGTACTCAAAATGGTGTATGTACTCTTGCTTTGTCATAATATTATACTCATAAGATGTAGGAATATGATTATACATTTAAAAAATTTTAATTTTAGCTTCTTACGTTCCTGGGTAATCATATCGCAACATATAATAACAATAATAACTTCTAAGATATGTAACATATACACCTCAAATATTCTCAGAAAAGTCTTGTCTTTCATATTACTAATGAAATGTAGAAAAATGATTGCATTTTTTTTTAAATTTCTCATTTAGCCTCTGGTGTCCCACCTTGATAACTCTCACAATATGCAACTTATGCATCTCAAATGTGTGCTCAAAATGGTATAAATATAGTCTTGTTTTGTCATATTTATTTAGAATTGTAAAATCAACAGTTCAGAATCAACGGATTTTGACTGTCTCCTCTACAGCTACATATAATTCAGGGCAAATAATATCTGCTTTCAAATATTTGCATCTGCTCCCCTTACAGGTACAATGGATGAGATTATTCCCTTGCATAACTTGGACCAAACATCTTTTGTAATCCATACAGGAATCCTTTTAGCCTATCAATAGTGGGAGTACTTTACTCCATTTGTGAAGTAATGGCAAATGTTGATAAGGTGTTAATATGTTATCCTGTGGCCTGCAATATATACACCTTGGATCATACACTGAATTAAGGGATTTTGAGTACGTAAAATACGGGAAAAGGAGCTCTTTGTAATGATAAATCTTTCTAGCCACATTCTCTAGTTTTCATGTTTGTCATACAACATACATTGATTGTATTGAAATATTTATGATTGTGATGTCCCGCACTTCTAGGGTCCCAGAGAAGAACTTAGCTTTTGGAACACTTGCATTACTCTTGGCATGATAGGCCATACAGTGAATACAATTGTTGAGATGGGGCAAGAACAATATAGCACATTCGACAAAAGGCAACTTGAAAACCTAACGGTACCATTTGATAGAACCATATCCAGGAACAAAGTTCTTCAGTTTATTAGGCCTCCAAAACCTCCATTCATAACAGATTATGGAAAACTATAGTTCCTCCATTAAATTAAATTTTGAATGACCATGCCAAAAATTAGATCATTAACATGCTAAAACACAACAGTGAAAATATGCAGAACATGAACATAAATGATTGTGCAAATTAAGTAATATTTCTTCCCCACATATAAAACATAGAAATGGAACAAGGGAGAAGGTATATCATACTAATTCACTTGTAAATTTCCTAAGATGTGCCAAGAACAAGAGTGATCTGTTTTCCTTCCAGACATCAAAACTTAATGCTAAAAACACTGAAAGTGTCAATTTGGATTGCGTACTGAAACAGGGTTCGTACATACCTGGAAATGTCAGGGAAATTGATTTATTTTTCCAGGTGCTGGAAATGTCAGGGAATTTTAAAATTGGGTCAAAAAGGGCCACAAATGTCAGGGAATTTTGAAACAGTAGATGTGTCAGGGAAATGTCAGGGAATTTTGTATCAATGTTGAAAGAATAATGTTCCAGCAAAATACATTTTAGGGCTATGACAGGATATAAGTGAAATCCAAAATCATCTAGTTGTTTCAACAAATTGCAAATCTTTTCATTAGGGTTGGTTGAATGACATTAGATCTGGTATTGTCTTTTTGTAAGAACAGTGTGAACATTACACTGAAACCGAACAATAAAAATAATGTATAGATGATTTATTACAATTATGCTTTTTTTTATGTAGTAAGCTTAGTCTTAGGCCATTCAAAGTTAATTACTGGTATATATTTCATGGTTTGATGAGGGGTTAATCTGAGGGGGGGAGGTGAAAAACAAAAAAAATTCTGGGAGCTCTTTACAATGTAAAATTGTATTTATATTAAGAAGCTGTCTGTTCGACAGTCCGATCTTACGTCAGTCTTTTCAACTTTCAGGGACTTTGTCAATTTTAAAAACCTTAGCACATGGAAGTAGGCAACCAAAATGTGTGTGGGGTACTATTAACAGTTTTTGAATTTGGTCCAAATTTTTCTTCTTGTAAAGATGAACCCAGCATTTTACTTTGGCTCAAATTTTGTATGATGTAGCCTTAGGGACAGAAGGACCTGCTCAAGAAGAAATATTCAAGATGGTCTCTGAATTCAAAATTGCCACCATTTTTATGAAATTTTTGATAATTTAAAGAAATTTGATTCATGATAACACAAAATACTGATTATTTGATTTGGTATCATAGGCCTGAGCCTTTTCGTGATCTGGTGATGCTACTTGAGAAGGAATTTCTAATATGGTGTCAATTGTTTTGGTGTAATTTTCCCAAAAGGGAGAAGACAATAGTAATGCCAGGTTATTGCTATCATATAATGTTCACAATGATAGTATTCAATAGAAATATGTTTCATTAGGTGGGAATTGCCCCTCAAGTGAGTTGCTATTTTTCTAGTAGGATTTAGATCAAAATTTCAAAAGTTTCAGTTGTCATTTGGATTCATTACAAAATATTAACAAATAATAGTTTGAAATGCTTAGAATGCACCATATACAATTGTCAATATTGAAAAATTTCCGGGGGTGAACCCCCGTACCCCCCCTTCTGGTTTTCCTTCGCTCGCAGTGATGCAAACCCCAAAAGATGCACCTCCTTGATACTTGTTGGCTATGCCCCATGTACATGTATGTATGTACCTTTGGCCTTATGCAATGTAAAATATGTAATATTAAAAATAAAATGTATCAGGAATAAATTGGTGAATAAGACTGCCTGTACAAGTAGTTAAGTCATGAGAAATGGTACTGAAGGAGAAACCCCAAATGTTTCATAATAAGTCTTTTTGTCTTGAATAATACAGTTGTTTGAGACTTTTTAGAGGGCGCGCGAGGGAAATTAGATCTGGAAATTTCCTTTTTTGCCTGGAAATGTCAGGGAATTGTCAGGGAAATTCATATTGAAAAAGGTGTACGAACCCTGTGAAAGAGGAAATCTTATCAGTATCTACCTTCCCATGATATTATTGCAGAATATGGCCATGGCAAAACTTTAGCCCTTTCCTTATGCAATCATTGCATGTGATGCCATATCTGAATTCTAATACTGTTCTAAATCATCCGATTTCCGATCTGGATTTCTTCTGATACATGTACCATAGAATGAGAGACATTACAGTTATAAAGTCATTTGTAATTCTGATATATGACAAAACATGCAAACGAGAGAATGTCAATCGGGATTAGAAGTGACTTATCGCCCTTGTAATTTAGCAGTGGGACAGTTTGGTGTATGTTTGGGCATAAATGCGCCTTTAAGGCCTAATTTTTCAGGATATTTTCAAAATTTCGGGTCAGATTTGGGGTTAAGGGGCCAATTTTGGTAAAAGAGGCTAGGCTACTCACACTACTGATAGGCTACCAGTATACAAAAGATGTTGCATCCAAGGCATGCAAAAGACTTATCGTCCATTGTTCCTGTAATATAAGGAGTGTTTGGGGAGAAGATGCAAATATTTGAAAGTAGATCTTATTGTCTCTGGGCTATATGTAGCTGCATCCTTCAGGGGAGACAGTCAAATCCATAAATTCTGAACTTCTGATTTTATGAATCTCAATAAATATGACAAAACAAGACTATATTTATACCATTTTGGGCATGCATTTGAGATGCATATGTTGCATACTGTGAGAGTTATATCAAGGTGAGATATAGTTGCCCCTGGGATGTCAGATTCGGAAGCTAAAATGAAAATTTCAATTCAAAAAAGGTGTAATAATTTTTTCTACATCTCATGAATAATATTATGACAAAGCAAGACCATATGCCCCATTTTTGGTATATTTGAGTTGTATATGTTACATAATTTTAGAAGTTATTGAGGGACGTCAGAAGCTAAAATTAAAATTAACATTTTTTAAATGTATAATCATATTCTTACATCTTATTAGTATAATATTATGACAAAGCAAGAGTACATACACCATTTTGAGTACATTTTGAGATACATATGCTCCATATTTTGGAAGTTATTAAGGTGAGATATGGTCACCCCTGGGACGTCAGAAGCCAAAATGAGAATTAATATTTTTTTAAATGTACAATTATTTTCTTACTTCTTATTACTAATATTATGACAAAGCAAGAGTACATACACCATTTTGACCACATTTGAGATACATATGCTCCATATTTTGGAAGTTATAAAGGTGAGATATGGTCACCCCTGGGACGTCAGAAGCCAAAATGAGAATTAATAATTTCTAAAATGTACAATCATTTTTCTACTTCTTATTAGTAATATTATGACAAAGCAAGAGTACATACAACATTTTGAGCACATTTGAGATACATATGCTCCATATTTTGGAAGTTAATAATGTGAGATATGGTCACCCCTATCCTGCATGATACCACAATTTTAAATTTCAATAATTTTTTTCTCCGCCGGTACATAAGCTATTGATCTAATTTTAAGTATGTGGTATGAACATATATAGGTCCTTCAGAATGAATTTTTTCAGTACATTTCGTACCTTAACGAATCTAAAATAAGTTATTACACGTGGTAGAAGTACCAAAATAGGTGGCGCCCCTGTAGTGAATTTCAAAATACGCCCTTATTTTCACCCTAATCCACACAAGAAAATTCATACTGATTGTAAATAATGTTTTTGATAAGATTTTATTAGTATTTCAATGTCATTTTACTATTAAAATGTGTTAAAAAATTATTTTATACCCCTACCCCCTGTTTGAAAATGAATAGATGGCGCCTCTTTAACTGCCCATAGCAAATTCGTTTACCACACATTTTTACTCCACCCAAGATGAATTTATTCTAGAGAGTGTCTGGAACAAAATGATACCCACAAACCTTTTTTCCGAGCCGAGTAACGAAATCAGACCTAGGGACAGCACTATGTCATTAGGGACACAAATTCACTATATTTGGACTTACTACGATGGAGAAAATGGAGCACTGAATACACTGAGGTAAGAATTTATTACATGTGCGACTGCATGTAATTTTCATAGCTTTTGCATTTCTTTATGATCCCCACTGTAGATGTGAATGTTGCGACCGTTACCATCGTTTGATACTGACCAGTGTATAATAGATTTCCCACATACAAACGACACAGACTCTGTCAATGCATGGCCCCATGGTCAATGCTTAATATATTTGCACATAGCCATCTTTAGATTGATCTAAATGGTGGCTATGTGCAAATGGGCTAGACTTTATTTTGATTTTCTATGTGAAATTCAGTGTGAAACATTTCCGTGATTTTCTTACATCCATTTGAAAGTTGATTATGTATCTTTCTGTCATATAAAAAGCATAAAATGGTCATAAAGCTACCGAGCCAAGACTTACCTTCTGACAGGTCCACATATTGTATAATTATTAGACAAATTATGTAAACAAACGGCTCCGTTTTTTTCCAAAAGGCCATCTTGGGATTTCCCCTGATATGTATAATTTGAAATCGAGGCTATGGGGGAAATCCGTAAAACAAAAAAATACATAAATATTCAACAATACATAAACTTTTCATATTCAATGCACATTCATTGATACATTAAGAAAGAGGCTATAACATGATCATATTGAACATCTCCTGCAATGTTTATTAGCTGTCTCAGAGGTCAAATTATAAACTCATATAGAGTCAGCTGAATGGTTTTCTGCTACCCGACCTTGACCTTTTGTACCGGTGAAAGTACGATGGCGCCTGTCGATAAAATGCTTGGTGATTATACTCGATTTTTCGCAATATTCGGTGCTGTATCAGCCTCCTATGTTGCCCTCAAGGTAGTCTCTGCAATCCTGAGTGTCTTCAAGAATCATGTTCTCGCGGGTCCGCTGGGATTGTCTACGAATCTCAAAAAGTTTGGATCATGGGCAGGTAAAAATTCCCCATCACGTCTCATTTTCTAGTCCAACAACATTAGACCTAGCCTGGGCCTCGTTTCTTATCTGACATGTCTTATGGCCCCGGCTAGGTCTAACTTCCATGATGATTTTGCCCTTGTTGCGATCATTTAATCGTTCAGCAGGTTTCGACATGCGGAACTAATTAAACTCCGAAAACATGGTAATATTACATAAAGAATGTGATTCAAGCATGCATACATACCTTATAAATACATACACACCATCCCGTACCCCCCTTAGACCATATTGATGCATAATTACGAAAATATTGGAGACAGGTTTGGAATTTTACGAAAATATCGGTCAGCTCCGGCATGGGCTTTCAACTAGAAGGGTATGCAACTCTATGTAATAACATGAGACCTTCAAAATGAGCAATGACATGCTTCCCTTTTATGGCAATATTTCAAAAAGTATTAGATAAATGTATATGTTTTAGTATTAATTTGAATAAAAATCAATTTTTAATATGATTTAAGCATAAAATATATTCAATATCATATAAAAGTAAACAAAAGAGACCAATAAGAATAAGAGTTATCAAGATGTTCTCTTTGAGTATTGCATTGTGGGTAATTATTCAAGAACACATTCCACTAAAAACATAATTTGTGGGAGAATGTTCACTTTCTGTATTGTCATAATTATGATGAATTCCAATTTTTATTAAATTATCAAGATGTATGTAGAAGATCATGTTTTTATTTTTGAGTTATTTCTTTTAATCATCAATAAAAAGTACAAAATAAGATTTTCTTGGAATGTGTACATTCTCCAATTTTGAAAACCCATGGCAATGTTTATGTATGAAATATGGGAAGTTGCCTACCCTTCTAGTTGAAAGCCCATGGCTCCGGTAACATCGAAATTGCAAATCGTATCAGGAATTAACCGTCATTGCGACACTGCATCAACGAACAGTAGGTTTGCAATTAATAACGATTTTGTGTGTATACAAGCGCTATATAAATCAATCAAAGATACCTGCTATCCTCAAAAATGGCTATTTTATCCCGAGTAATCGCGTGATAATTATCAATCTATTTGACAACAATTTCGTTTCAATAGTTTAAATTTTAACCCGGGACGAACAGACACAATGAAGGACATGCGGAAATGTCATTTTAGAGATTGGTAAGTTTAACCTCATTTTACTTGTATAAATGACCATTTAATACAATAATATTGTGTTGAATCGCTTGATGTTATGTGTTTTTATATTGTTGTCAAGTATCAGTTGCATGTTATCGCGGAAAAATGGTTTCGGTGGATCCAAAACTTGCATCAATGGAAAGAATAGTAAAGAGGTTAAACTCAATAATGGCCCCAAGAAAATTCTTAATAATAAATAACGCCGTTATTGAGTTTAACGACGTTGAACTACTCATTTTCATGACAAGATTTTAGTAACAAAAATAAACTCTTACAAAACAACAGTGTAAACCACATCAGCGATATAACAAAGTGAAAACGAGCACCAGAGACTATAAAAGGTGGCATTAAAACACCGCAAATTGTTACTGATGTGAACACAGGTTTTCTCCAATTAGCCGGCGCGCTGGAATTGAATGTAGATCTAACTAGTGTTGTCGCGATTAATCGATACATGGCGATATACATCGCTAAAGCTGATTCTGGCGATGCATCGATGTCTGAAACAAAACATCGATGTTTTTGAGAAAAATTAATTTGCTAAAAATCACCCTTTCTTATCTTATTTTGACGCAAATCGCATACCTTTCTCATGTCTTATTTCATTTTCCAATGTTTTCTGATATTCTTTTGCTTTAAAACTGTTTTAGCTAGTCGAAATGAACCATTAATCTAAAAAAAATTACTTTCATTTCACCGTTACTAGAAGTTCCCGGATGTACCAGCGTACTCTTATTAATTTCTTCTGTTTGGTATTTTAGTGCATTAGCTTTCGGTATTTCAGTGCACTTTTCTCTGATTTTTTCTCGATGTACATCGCGATGTGCATCGATGTTTACTACTGAAAATTGCCGATGCATCGATGTACGATTATGGCACATCGCGACAACACTAGATCTAACCTGAGTTAGTCTCAGATCTAACTTACCTTTTTCATGACGCATGGTTAGTCTATATCCAGACTAGAATTTCAGACTAGAGGATATTGTCTAGACGCATGGTAGCCTTTGTAGAAGGCTTTAGCATTTGTTGATTTTTAGAAATATCAACAAATGCTAAAGCCTAGCTTCTACAAGGCTAGATGCATGGTGACAATAAGTCATAGGGGAAATGGTCGTAATTATCGCACGGTCCTAATTATCGCACGATTGTCCTAAATAGCTAAAATATGCACCCACCATCTTATAAACCAGTGTTACGAAAATCAGTTACACCATTACTCCCAATCTTCATGATTTATTCATATATTTAGAAATATCTCTTCATTTTTTAAGAATTTTTTACTCCCGCTATTGTCATAAATGCTATTGCACAAGAAGTGAAATTTGTCTGACAAAGTTTGACCCCCCTCCAAGTAAAGACAGAAAAGTAAGTGTATAATGTATATTTTGTTGATATTTTACACTAAAACTGATAGAAAATGATTATAGCATATGTATGTATCTGTTATAAACAGAGAAATATATACAGTATCGTGAAATGACATCTAAAACATAACTGTGCGATAATTAGGATCACCGCACATGCGAGTCTAAGGGGTCTTAAGGTGTTAGTGTTCTGAGATTTAGAAATGTCAAACACTACTTAAATTTTAGAAGAAAGGTTTATCTTTCATCTCATATTCTCAAAGTAAGTTGAAGTTATCATATTTGAAATCGTCAGTAGTTTTCCAGAGTACCCGTGCGGTGATAGGACCATTTCCCCTATATTTGTTATGTAATTTGCATTCGTTCAACTTAGATTCTTAAGGTACTGTGGTACTTAACAGCAAATTACAACAGGAATATGTTGCATTTTTAGACATTTTTTGAACTTAGAGTTCTGTTTTGACCTGTTTTGACCTTTGACCTAGTCAATTTAACTAGTTCCACATATCATTTACATGACCAGGATCACAATGTACATGGTCAGAATGACCCTTAACATGATGAAATAACTTTTTCGGCCCTCTGAAAATGTGTCTGAAAAATAGCTAAATAATTAACCAACAGAAAGTATTACTTGATGATTTCAAAGAATGTTTTTAAAAGATGAATAGAAAATTATCGGAATAATTTAAAAATGATAATCTATATTTATTTCTCAAATTCATCAAGCTTTAGTTTGTTTATGTCATCCGAGAAGTAGTTGATTTTATATACACTTTTGATATAGATATGAGTCCTAATACCTAATCGTATATCCAGTTGGAATATATAATTAGAAATTCAAGACTAATACAATCTACCCAACTATTATTTATTTTTTATTCAAACAGTAAACCAAAATTTGTTACAATCAGAGGATGTTCATTGGATACAATCTGTTAAGTTTCTCTATGTTTAAATTTTGTTTCAATTGTTTATCATTTGTATTTCCAGTTGTAACAGGAGCCACAGATGGTATTGGGAAGGCATATGCTCAACAGGTGAAAATTTATTTCAGCCTTCACAGATCTTTCAATGATATATGAGGGAAATTTATTATAAATGATAATTTTAATGTTGGAATTAGTCAAACAGCAGGTAAAGATATAGAGGTTATTTAATGGGAGGGATGGAATATGGATTTTATTCCGAGGGAAAATATGATATTGGCCAAGGAAAATATCATATTGACCGAGGGCGATAGCCCGAGTGTCATTCAATATGATATTTTCTGAGGCCAATATCATATTTTCTCAAGGAATAAATCCATATTCCATCACGACCATCAATAACCTATTTATTTCATAATATTTTAATATTTAATATTTGTCACAGTAATAGACCTTTGTCACAGTAATAGACGTAAACTAGATGATAATAATTTCAATAATTTCAATTTTCCAAACGATTTTTTACTTCCTGTAGAGATATGCTAGACGAAAAGCGTAAAACTCAAGAGAAATTACCGGGAATATTTCTGATACGGGATCTGATACGGGATTTTTGCTGATACGGGATCCAATACGGGATCTGATACGGGATTTTGGCTGATACGGGATCTGATACGGGATTTTTCAAATAACACTTTTATTCCCTGTTATTTTCCCAGGGAAAACATGTTATTATGGAATAAAACACATTATCTCCTCGTATGTTTTAAAAAAATATTATCCTACACTTACTGTACTAAGTATATAATAACATTAAATTAAAGATAAACTTGATCCAACTATATCAAATTTATTAATAAAGAAATATGTGCATATGTGTACAATATGTGCATATGTGGAAAAACAATATTCAGAGGATATTGCAACGATAATTACGATATACTCCGCTTGTTGATTTTTGTGAAATTTATTTTTCAATGATATTATCCATTTAGTACACTAATTGAACGATAATAAGAATATCCTATGATCTTTCAGAATATCATTTTAATCTACTCGGAGATATTGATATCTGCACTCGTTCACTTCGCTCTTCGTGCAGATATCAATATTACCTTGCAGATAAAAATGGTATTTCTCAAATTCGTAGGATATATCCTATAATTATTCTCTCTGTCTTAATCTCTGTTCAACTTTATTTATCTGCAGCTTGCCAAACTTGGATTCAACATTGTACTCATCAGTAGGAATCCTGATAAACTAGCTGATGTTGCACTGGAAATAGGTAAGAAAAGAAATCATCACCAGAATTGATTGAAGTAGTAACTATTACCCAATAAGACCAATGTCATTATATACTTAGAGTCATGGGTATGGTGCATTTACTTTGTACCATTATAGTGCTATAGTATTGTTTTTTTTCAAAAATATAAACCATTATTATTTCCATGCTGTGATACTCGTTCTCTCATTGGTCAATTAGATACCATGTGACTATAAATATATAGAGGTATTCCATGTCTCTCTGCTTAGGAAACGTGTGAAGAGTGTATTCACCGGCAGTGACATCATTTTTAGTGAATACCACTATGTGTATATTCAATTAAAATGACGTCACATCACTTAATTCCTGGGAATTTAGTAAAAAGTATTTTCATCCGATATGACAGACGGTAAAGTTGTATCAGGAAGTCCTCCCAAGAAAAGGTTCAATACTGTATAACAAACGCGGGATAAAGATTTTACAAATGTATTCAAAATGTCAACAACTATTCAAAGCACGAACACGATGGTGAATACACCTTTAGAAATATATACAGATGTTCAACTCCGCAGAATTCAATATTTGTATAATACTTTTAATTGGATTTTGTGTTTTTTCAATTTGAAGTTTAGGTTTCTCAAACTTTTTGAAAATTTTGTTTTTAATTAATCTCATAAAACTGTGAACTATTTCATGCATCAATGTCTTATGTCTTGACATAACATAAGTCCAATTACGATAAAGCCTGTATATCATTCTATTTTAATTTACCATAGACTTCAATGTGAAAAACCTTAAAACCTACCAATCTGAACAATTTTGTCCAGTTTTAATGACATTTGGATTCATGAACATGTTTTTTTTCCTTTTAGAATCCAAAGAGAAAGTGAAGACAAAGAGCATTCCAGTTGACTTCACTGGTGGAGTGGAAATATATGATAAGATAGGACAGGATCTTTCTAACATGGACATAGGAGTGTTAGGTATATACACATAGTAAATTAGCAGGTTTTGGTAAATCTTAGTATTTACAACCTTGTTGAGCTGAGACAGACAACCTTGAGTGACACTTGGCATAACACATTATACCAGGACAAGATGTCTCAATTTTTGTGAGGTTACCTCAAATCATCTAAATTTGAAAATGGATGCAATAGCATGCACTTATCATTTATATATTTTGATGAACTAACAAATAAGGGTGACATATGAATTCCCCGGAATGTGATATTGTAATGACCTTGGGTTAGGAATGACTCAAAAATGTTTTAATAAAAGACTATTTCATCCATCGCTGCCGTGATACTTTTTCTGGATAAAATGTGAAAGTTGTGTTTGGCAATCCCAAAAATTAGGTTGATTTCTGGTAACTTTGTGAACAGTCACTCCACTTTGACACTGTCAGACCTGACCTGTTCTTATGTGTTCAAATAACTAAAAGACATATCTATAAAACAGAATTCTGAATTATGTTGATGTAACACTTGTCGATTAAACCAATTTACAGTAAAACTGCACAAATACAAGTTACTGTCTGGCTATTAAAACATTCAGAGTATGATTTCTTTCTTTCAGTTAACAATGTTGGGATGGCTTATGAGCACCCAGAGTTTTTCTTAGAGATTGAAGGAGGAAATAAGGTAAGAAATCATTGACACAAAAGTTCATTACAGCTTGGTATGGAACATCTAACATCTGTACCTTGAAGTAAAAATAGAGTAGTTTTCCTGGAATCCCAGCCAATTATTGCAATTTGTAATTTACAATTTCAAATAATTTCATGAGAATTAAAATTTCTGAAAACAGGGAAAATGAATTGAAATAACAGTTAAAATTATTGGAAATTAGTACTATAATTTAACATGGAAACTATTGTGAAGTTCTTCAAAATAATAAGTATTGTTTTTAGAGAAAATTGCCTGCTGCTTGGTGATGGTTAAACCCTATAGTATACTATGTACATGTATACTATGTAGTATGTATCATAATCTTATTTATCAAAACTAAATATTTTGTATATGTTTAAAATACAGTATTTTTAATCTTTTCAGAAATTGATAGACCTCATCAACTGTAACATTTACTCTGTAACGTTGGTAAGTGTAACTAAATTTTGGTAATACGCAGTCAGATGTCCAGAAATGAGCCATTTATAGTATAATGGTAACTTCTTGAATGAAAAATAATGTGGAAATTTTTGATACAGGAGAAACTAAGTTTAAAAGAGGAATCAAAAATCATGTAATATGTAGTAGCTGGATTTTCATTTGCATCTACAGAAATTGTTTTCCATCCTGTATTTATTGAATGATTCACATTTCTGAATTTGTGATGCATATCAATTATCTTCACTTTTGTTGATAGATGACGAAAGCAATCATGCCTGGAATGGTTGAACGTCGTAAAGGAGCCATCATCAACATATCATCAGCATCTGCAGTCCACCCTAATCCTCTTATGACAGTCTACTCTGCCACCAAAGTATGTTTACAGCAGTGTACAGTGTGTATGTGATTAGTTTACATCAATGGTGGCTTGTACATGTGTTACAAGGCTCCCCTCATTTATTTAATAATTATTGAAGATATGTAGCATTAAATCCAAAATCCAAGATAAATCAATGATATAGGGTAGGGGGAAAAATCATCTACTTGTTAAGTTAATTCAATATGGCACCTTTATTTTCAGGCTTATATGGACTTCTTCTCAAGAGCACTTCAAGCTGAGTACAAATCTAAAGGGATCATAGTACAGGTATGTGTTTTATCTTTTAAATATGATTAATCTTTTCTGTATACTTTATAAAACAATCAAATTTTTGTTCATTGGAGGAATGTTGATTCATACATTTATTGACTTATAATTTAAATTATAGCTGTCAGATTATCTCAGACAAAAGCCAGCATATAGATAATGAATAGGGGTGAGACGACAACCCGATGAGTCGAGGACTCGCGGGTTTGGGGCTTCGAGTCGAGTCGAATCGAGTCGAAGTTGATGAATCGAATCATTTTGGAGTTGAGAAAAAAATTCGATAAAATAAAAAGATTCAGAAAAATACTGTCAATATGCATGTTTTTACTCGATATTGCGTTGAATATATAAGTTTCAATGACTTGGATATGCTTGTATTAAATTATTATATTGTATGTACACATAAATGAAAGAATATATGTAATAAAATCAGAATAAACTTACGACGAATTGTGTTTGTTTATATTTCCGGCTTTCCACTATTGACGCATTAAAAATACGAACGGTCAAAAGCGATGTTGTTCGCACTTTACGCAACTCGAAACGGATTCGAAACTCGAATCGTCATTTTCTGACTCGAATCAGATTCGACTCGAATCAGATTCGACTCGAATCGGATTTTATCGACTCGTCTCACCCCTAATAATGAATCATATGACCCCTTTTTGATGCTACTGAATGGTTAGCCTAATGTTCTGTTCATTTTTTCATCGAACTTTGAAAAAGTGCTATATTGTCTTTGTCTTGTGCTGATGGTTGTGTGTCTTGATGGATGTGACAACTTAATTTGTTTTTGTATTTTAGAGTGTTCTCCCATCATTTGTTGCTACAAAGCTGAGTAAGATTCGCCGTCCAACATTCTTCGCTCCTGACCCTACCACATATGTCAAGGGTGCTCTGTCTACAGTGGGGGTGGAGTCCCGCACTTTTGGCTGTCTCTCTCATGCCATGCAGGTAAAGTAGATGACTTCATTGCAGCAAAAACACTTCGTGGAACCCGTAGAAAAAAAATTGCAACTTTAAATATTGAGAGAATAATGCATTCATTAATTGATACCAAAACATAACAAATATGTTTACAGATCATCTAGTCCTGGCATCATTAGCTTTCAAATAAAAAAAAAGAGGAAATCAATTGTTAGATATTGGAAATGAAATCTAATACCCCATTAAAAAGTAGATTAAATATCTTTAAAATTAGCAGCTTTACAGAAAAAGAAAAGTGAAAGTGAAACAACAATTATCAGAATTGATTGAGGGACAAGTTGTCATGTAATTTTCATACACATACTGAAGAAATATGGTTTGTAAAGTATATTTCAATCTCAACCAAGAACTCTATTGAGTTCCTTATTCTCTGCTGACATATCTAAGCATTGTACAGTTACTCTCATGTGTATTTGATTTTGCAATATTTCATATAATTAAACTTATCTTAGAAATATCCCTAAGTGAAACCTATTTGATATTTGTAAAAGGAGGACGTAAAGTTAGGCCAATGCATTACCTCCAGGAAAAGCGCGCATAGAGATGATAAAATAAATTTGACTTTGAAACAGTAATTAGATCAGGGGTTTTAAAGATATCCATTACGGGTGACCAAAATGAAGCTGAGTTTTTCCTATGGGAAAATAACATGGGAAATATTTATCCAAGGAATTACTTATTTGGATTTACTTACTCCTTTAAAAGGGTTTAACTGTGTCTCAAAAAGCAACATATTGATGCAACAAAAATTGAAAAAGCAGGGATGGAAGGTGTTGAAAATCAGGACAACATTTCAGGAATAACATGTTGGTGGGTTGTTTGCATCTTCCCTGTCACAAAGTCGATATTATTTTATCATCCCTATGAGTGCTCTTCCTGGAAGTAATGCATTGGCCTAGTATATGCATCTGTTTAGAACCTCAGAAAATAGCCAAAACCCAACATATGACTGTCCAAAATCTGTTGCGATACTTTCCGTCCTCCTTTTGCAAAATACCTGTTTGATGATATATATTTAATATATTTATTTATGTAATATATATTATAAATTGTCATCCTTGATTAAGCTGTAATCCTCATCCTTAATAACTCCAAAATATTTTAAATTCATAATGACATGTAGCTTACACAATTAAGAGACTTTTACATAAACTAATGTATTGAAAAAGATTTTGCAGGCATATGTCAGTGCATATTAAAATCATAACAACGATATAGATATGGTTAAAAACTTTTTCTTTGAGAAAATATTAGACTTGCTTAACACATCACCTTCTTCATAATGTAGATCTAATATTGGCACAGAGAAACTTGCTCATATGTACAAATAATTACACATTCCAGAATTTTGCAAGATATTATGCATTATTTTCCACAAAATTTCTGTAATTTTGCATAGATTCTACAGACATATGTCATGATTTTGAGCTGTCTAACTGTGTCATAATCCTATTGGTCACTTGTTGTTGTTGTTGAATTTCTTGCTGAAATTGTATTTGACTTTTGAAGACATTTTAGTCAAGTATTTTTCAATATTTTATAAATTCCCAGAATTTGCACAGTTCACAAAAAATCTGTATTGTTTAGAAAGTGAAAGATTTCAAACAATGAAGAAAGACAAAATTCTAGAATGTGTGAATAACAAATTTGCCTGTTTCATTCCATGCACACTTGCTCTATTTACAACCAAGAACACTATGCATGCATCCACAAATTTAACATCTTAATATGTTTACCTGATAACTTCTCATACAATCAAACCTGTGAGGAATATAACAAACACAAAATATATAAATCAAATGTTTTTGGTATGGTCAACTACAGTGAATCTGCCTACATTAAGTCAGTATGAGAACATATGTGTACCTAGTTTGAACCATGGGCTTTCATGTTTGAACCTAAATTGCCCCTGAGCAAAGTACAAGCCAGACTTTGAGTGTGTAATGTATGTATCACATCAACAGGTTTTACTGTATACTACTTCAATATTTCCGTACTGTCACAATATATCTTGTCTGACATCAAGCCCTAGCCTCCCTCCCTCCTTCCACTCTTACTATTACCGGTGGAGAGGAGATAGAATGAGGGGGGGCAGGAGCTTAATGCTAGACTACATCACAATTTATTCGCTTTTCGCTTACAGTGGAGTATTGTTTCAACCCTGCCTGAGTGGTTGATAAATATGGTGGCTGTTCCTATGCATATAGGCATACGTAAGAAAGCATTGAAAAAGAAGGCAGCGAAACAAGAATGACCACTAGACCACCTTAAAGTCTGTCTTTGAACTACAATCCCACACAAACAGTATGTGACTGTTTTTTCTTTAGCCACTGCAGGCCCATAGACAACTTTTGCCAAGGGGGGTTCACTTTTCAAAAATAATCCAGGGGGTTCAGTTTGAGGGCAGAAAATCACACGAAGAATTATTAGAATGGTGAAAAACTGCATGATTTTTATAGAATTTCTGCCAGGGGGTTTACCAGAAGCCCCCCCCCCCCACACCGCCTGGCTATGGATCTGCACTGATTAAAATGTTCTGTTTAAAAGAGACTGGGTCAAACGATAGTTAAAGGTGCTACAAAGAATAGAGACAAGTTGAGAATTACAAACATTTTTGCCTGCAACATTCCATGTTATTTTTTACTATAAGTTTACTATAAGTTACTTGGCAATAAGTAGATGTCCCTCTTTTACATTTTAATGAACATTTTAATGGACATTTTTGCCTTCTTTAGTTTCTATTAGGATAGGGCAAATTGTAAGGGAAACAATGACACACATTTTGAAAAGATTAGCTTCACCTTTTTGACCCAGCTTCTACTGAACAAGAATCTATGCAACTAGTAATTATTGAATGCTCTTATAATAATCACAACTTCAAGATAGAAATTCACATATTTTTATGCACATATATTATTAGTGATCTTTAGAAGTTTTCATTTACATCTGTTGCACTCAGTCTATTAATACAATATTAGAACAATAGAATAGAATACTTACATTATCCCTCCATGTAGACCTAGCTCCATGTAATAAACTAAAAAATATAATGGCATGAAATGTAGACAATTTTATAAGTTATAGTGATACACTACTTTTTTTGCAGTCCACTTACATGCTGGAGGAATATATATTTTTATATTAACTCCAATCAGTCTGCCATCAATAACAGACCATAGGTCCAGAATTATAAGCACAGATGGGCTAGTACAAATAATTGTTTATGTTTTGCTTTTTTTCCAGTTCAATTTAGTCTTGTCAAAGATTCCTGAGGCATGGTATTTCAAGTTGGCTTTTGCTGCATTGATGCCTGTGAGGAAAAATGGACTGAAAAGAAAGGAACAGAGGCAGAAAATGGAATAAAATATAAATTTGACAAATGGTTGAATCTAAAAGGATTAAAATTACTTTCCAGACACCTACTTTCCACTAACATTTTAGACTTTGTGAGTGAATTCAAAATTGACATCCAAGATGTTGGTTTGCAATAATTGAATTCACAGTTTGTATTTTTGCAAGATGTACACTTATGCAATGCATCACTACAGTGCAAGTAGATATGATCAAGCTGTTTAATGAAATCATGATTTGATATTTTGAGATCTCAAATAATTGATTTAATTTGTTAAAAAAGTGTGTGTTTCAGTATTATATGTGTCATGATGTTTTATATGATCAAATGTATTTGTGTTTCAAAATCACTGCTGCTTTATTTATTGAGATTTTCTTTCTATGCACATGTGTATATGGAATATCATTTATGTATCATGCATGTCTTGTTGTTGATGAAATGATGTACATGTATGCTCCTTAGCAGACATTTCCAGATCTCTAGACTTTTAAGGAAATAAACGCACAGATAGATAAATGACATTGATTCTAGTTTGATACTTTGTGCTTCTTTGATTTGTAACTTGTCAAAAGCCAACCACAATAATTCTGCCTGACATATATTCAACATATTCTTCCTTGAGGTGAATTGCATGTGGAGTTTGTGGCAATAAATTGCCAATATTTACTTCTTTCAATTGTGAAATGTACTGTTTTTATAAGTACAGGCTTTTTTATAAGCCAAAAATGTATGTAAATTTGAATAAATTGAGTGATTTGTAATTTCTGTTTTGTCAATGTGTGTTAACAAAATATATATTCATTTTACTTTGGTAAAGTACACTTTTGGTTCAGATAAAGGAAGATAGTGATGCCTTAAGATAAAAAGATAATAAAAACTTTGTTGACAGCTAAGAGCACAACCTCAAAAATGGACAAGAGTTTATTTGATACCAGGTATATCAGGACTAGAGGAGAACAAGGAAATATAGTCCTATACCCTTAACAGTACTGCCATCTATATGTGCCAAGTTTATTTTCAATTTCACCCAAATAACCACGACAGTACATGTTATTTCAAAAGGTTTTCCAATGAGGTATTAATAAAATACTCAAATGGTAAATTATTGTTGGAGGGTGGGTTTATCAATCCTACAACATCAGATAGCCTATATTCCTTAAAGGCCCACTTTGCGTGTTTTCAGTTTTTCAAACTGACCACATCAAAGCTTACAATAAATTATCAAAAAATAAGCTTTATATATCAAGTTTTTATCAATGTCATTGTAAGATGGCAAAGTTGTGGTGGATTACTTGATACATTCATTTTTATAGAAGTGTCGTCATCTTTTAAATCAAGAGCAATTTGAAACACGCACTTTATTTAACATGTGCATGCACTACTAATGATTTCTGAACTTCAGTTGATTTTTTCTTTGTGAGTTATTTTTTTCTTGGTTAAATATTAAAGCAAATAAAACTTTGTGTCATATTTGAGCGAGTGTGTAAGTAACATGTTTCAATGATTATTTTTTTCTTTATTCATCTAAATTAAGTATAGTTGGCCTTAAATGGAATAAGTTCCCGATTTTTATATCACCTCCAAAACTGGTGACTTATTGTTATGGTCTCCAACTTTTTTGTGATGGCAGTTGGTGGTCGACATTCTGCATTTGTAACAAATTCATACAACTTTTAGATTATATAGAGATAAACAAAATAACACAGCCACAGCACAACTAAAATTAGAAGTCTAGTTCTAAGAAACAAGTATATATTTCCTGGTCTGGTTCAACTATTCAACATACAGTAATTGTATCCATGAAAGAGTTAGTTTGGCAGACTTTATTACTTGCTAAAGTACAGGGTGAGCCAAAAAAGGTAACCAAGACACCCTGAAAACATCAGAGAGTTGAAACAGGAGATGAGAAGATATCTGTGAGTATGTATTCACTGAGACTAACATAAAATTCAACTGATGCGTTCAAGTTTGCCTCCAGAGAAAAGACTGGCATTTTGAGTATGTTCTGTAAAATGGCCATAAAATTATAATTATTTGGTATAGACCAATGACCAACTTGGTAGAGTGAAAGTATATTTGGCAATTAATATAATTTTAACCCATACTCAATGATTGAGTTATTGACATTTGCTTGGGTTAACAGAGTATTTTTGGCTCACCCTGTAGTTTCAATTTCCAAGGAAATATTAGGCATGGGTGTTCAACCTCTAATATAAATAAGTATACAAAATAAGTAAATAAAAAATCATAAATGTTTCAACTACTCAATCGTTCGTCGTAAAAACTATATGTTCAAACCCTGCAAGGATGTTAACTATAATTCTATAATTTCGTTTCACCAGTGTGATGTTGACATTTAGACAGCACCCATTGAACATGGCGACTACTTCGATTTTTATTCTATTGTACATTTTCTCCATTATCTCCGATGCAAATGGTATTACTCATTGGTTTGTTACAGAGGACGGAAGAACACAAGCCCAGGTTAGTAAAATTCAATTTTGGGCGTGACCTTGAAACGCAATATTAAGATATTCTTCCTTTATTGTGACTATGGAAAATTTCGAGAATTTTTTTTTATTTTTGTCTTGTGAAAAAGTTGAACAAACAAGTTGAAGATTGTTTTCTGAACATTTACATCGAAGTGTTTGGTTAGTAAAATTATTTACTATTTATTGAATTCCCAAGGCCGATTTCACAGACACGTGAACAAGAGTTCATTCCCCTCCCACTCACTTTGTATTACTTGAGCCTATGGAAAGTAATCCCATCCCAGGACTATAGTCCTGGACCAAGCGCAATCTTTTGCCTGTACGATTACAACTTGGGAGAATTATCCGCGCCCCTTATACTAAGATACCTACCTCAATGCATTATAGAACTCAAAATGTAACTTTTAATATATTGGAGATGATGGCGGTTGGATTTAAAAGGGGATTCCCCGTTTGAATGTCCCGGAAGTGGCCGGAAGTACCAATAAATGGAGGAATTCGACGGTTGAAATAAGTTAAATATTACACACAAATATTGCGATCAAAAACGAAAATTTCTTCGTTCTGCCGATAAACCCAGACAATTGTGGATTCAACTACACGAAAAGAATGCTAAAATACCATGGAAACTATTGAAGTAGGTATCTTAAGTGTAAGGGGCGTAGATAATTCTCTCAAGTTGTAATCGTACAGGCAAAAGATTGCACTCGGTCCAGGACTATAGTCCTGGCACGGGATAAATGGAAAGGGTTCGGGCGTGCAGCGTTTTAGTGGATTTTGATTGAACGAGAAACGTGAAATGCAAGTCCTGCAGGCCCATGCAGACATTCATGAAGTTAAGGTGCAGTGGTACTTAATAGGAAATGACCAAAACGGGAAGTGACAAAAAATGTGTCATATTAAGACATTTTTGAACAAAGATAACAGAGTTTTGTTTTGACCTCCAGTCAATTCAAATAGTAATTAGCTATTATTCAGTCTCATTTTCAGCTGGCTGAAAAAGTTATTTCATCATGTTTAGTGTCATTCTGACCATGGACATTGTGATCCTGGTCATGTAAATGATATGTGGAACTATTTGAATTGACTGGAAGTCAAAACAGAACTCTGTTATCTTTGTTTAAAAAAATGCCACATTTTTTGTCACTTCCTGTTTTGTCATTTCCTGTTAAGAACCACTGCACCTTAACTCCGTGCATCATAAAGTCAATAAACATTGCTTCGTGCATCGTATTTTGAATTATGAGACCTCCTTGACACCGTTCAGTCTCGTTATTTCCTGCTACGTTTCCAGAATAAATGAAACTTTGTTCGGCGAGAATACATTTGATCTTACGTTCGCTTTTGTGATACATCTTATTTGTCGACTTTGTAAACTCAAATGTAATAAGTTCCTATTTCTAAACTTTTCTGTTTTTAGCCAATCAGAACACCAGTTACAAAACGCGACAAAGATTAACATAAGAGAGGTGTAATACCATCGGGATATTTTAATATTTTAATTTCTTTTCTTCTATTTTGATTGGTCGAGAATAACGAATAAGTAGAAATTCAACCAATAGCAAGCCAATCTGGCGAATACAAAGATCGACCTGATATACTGAGATATCTGGACTATGTGACCAGCGTTTGGACTTTGCAAGTCTTGCAAGCAAAATGGAGAGTGGTTTCGCTGAGTCTGTGAAACGTGAGCGTAATGATATTTGATCTTCGTGGAACGTGAATGTAATATTTTGATGATCAAGGACGTGAACGTGAAAGTAATTCTGATTAGTGATGTGATTACGTGACAAAACCCCCTTTCCATAGGCTCTTACTTGGAAAAAAGACAGGCTCCTATCTCGGGAAATCTAAGCCTCTACTCTAATTGCTCATATCTCCGTCACTGAGTAGTGTCATGCATTATCTTTTGTCCCAATGCAAGATTAGACATTAAATCATATTTATGGTAACTGTCCAAATCTTAATCAGCATAATTGTGCGAATAACATTGGAAATGTGACGAAAAAGCAATCACTTTTGGAATCACAACAATCACGATATTTAGATATATCTGTGGGGATGCTATGAACTTATTGGAGTAGTCTCGGTATATTTCGCATAGTTTACCGTCGAATATTAGCTTTTTTTTATTTCTAAAAAAAATCGTCGTGATTTTCCCGCCAAAATTCACGTCCAAGGAATGATCATTCGAGTAATCCAGCTGTTAAAAAATCAAAACAGTGTAGGTTTGTAATTCAAAAAATTGAAAAAAACAATTTTTGCCTGTGGCCGATTTAGTTTATCCAATTCCCGGACTTAGGCTATAGTCCTGTGCTCCAATGATAATTCAGGCAGTTCAGGGAGACCGAAGAGATTTTCATTTTACATCGGAAATGTTTCAGCAATTTTTCAAGATGTCGGAAGGGAATCCCCTCGTAATATACCAATAGTCTACATGGAGGAATTTTGCGATTAAAAACTAAAATTTCCTAACCCATACGATTGGGGATTCAACTACATAAAACTAAATAACTTCAAGAATTAGAATTCCTTTTATTCAGTTGAATAAGATTTAGTGTGAAGCCTTGAGATTTTGCTGTATCAGGCAAATATATGTCCTCTATGGTGAAACATATAGGGGATATGCGTCAAACTTCTATGTATGGGGTTACTTCGTCATGGGGCTACTTCACCCACTGCCGATAATTCATATTTCCGTGGGCGGTCATCTTGGATTAAGATCTCGCCCTTTGGAGATTTCGATTTATTTTTAAAATTTGAAATTGGAATTTGAATTGTGAAACTGAAAAATAAGCCAATGTCAAAATAGCTCCATGGTTGAAAAAGTTCATGATGAAGTAACCCCATATGCTGAAGTTTGACACATCTTCCCTTCTTGTTCCAAGACTTATAGTCCTGCGTTTTCACATATACTTTGTCTGTATAAATATACTTTGGGAGTTACATGTATAACTGACAAAAATAGCATACCTTTATCGAGGTCCACAACTTACAGTCGTGGGATCATTGGATCAATGTTGTCTGTTCTGTACACCTAGATTACATACATCAATACATTCTAGAACTCTAAATAATGCTTTTCAGTTGATATTAATGCAGGAATCAAATTTTTTCTTTATTTTCCAAATTGATTAGGTATTATGGGAGGTGAAGTTGAAATGAATTTTTGAAAGAATCTAAAGTTATTCAAACTTCATCAAACAAGTATGACACCATTCTGATACTCATAGCATGAGATGTCATGATTTATCATCATGGTATGACCACACTACTATACCCCCATACTGTATCCTGTATTCCTTTAAAAGAAGTACAGGCTACAGGGAAGTTGCAAATGGAGGACGTTTGTTTATTTCCATAGATCTGGATGTATACTAGATTTTACACATATTCTAAGTGTTCTACTATACATTGTATAGATTCATCGAGCAGTTTGCAACGTATTATTACCAGAAAAGCCCAATGGACAAAGATAGAGAATACCCGCTCCATTTGCAACTTAACCGTACCCTGTATCATTTTGAAATGTGGTCATGTGGTAGGGTAGTGTGATGACATCATTTATTAGAAAACTGTGCATGTTGTTAAACACTTGAGAAGTGATGCCATATATGTTCAACATTATTTGTGAGACCTCATTATTGAATTATTGTTACAAAGATAAAGTTTTCATTATAAATCAAGCAGTTGCACGTGGAGTCTGCTTGCCCTGTTATAAATACCTTAAAGTGACTTTATCATTCTAGAAAGTATGCATTTGTTATTTTTAAAATAAGTTGTTATTTTTAGAAGAATAACCAAATCTAACTTACAAAATGATATTAGTAAAACTCTTTATTAGATATGTTTTAAATAAAAATAATTGTACCACAATCAGGTTCAAATAAAAGACATTGACAATTGACATATCTTTCTCTTTTCAAACTGTCATTATGCCGTCTATGAAAGCACTGATTCATGACTGTGTTCTCTCATAATGTATATTTCTAGGTTGATTCGTATCTTGATATGCGTCATCCTGATGACTTGGTTGCCTGGATGAAGCAATATGAGCGAAATAAAGTTGTCCACAGCCTCAAAGAGGAGTTGATTATACAAAAAGAAAGGATTGATGCTAATGAAGATAAGGACACAGGTCAGTGTACATGGCATCACTGTAAAATTACATCACAGTATAAATTACATCACAACAATCCAAATTAAATTGCAGGTCCTCGGTTTCTAAATGGATTTTATTGGGATGTATTGAAACATAGAGTATGTAGTATTTGAGAATTTGAATAAGAAATCACTTGCTTGCCTTGCCCCCTTCATATAGTTTGTGCATTCAAATAAGATGTCAACTGAAAATGTTTTGCAATCAGTTCTCTAAGGTATGGGCTTTCAATAGTAGTCTATTCTATCTATTGCTAGACCACCCACGTCCCACCTACCTTTGTTATGAAAAAGACAAAGTAACTTTTATAATGTTTGCACTTGAATTACAAGACATTCATCTTCTACAACCCTACAAAAAGAAACAAATGAAATGGTTCTGTGAAAATCATAAATGTGTGAAATGGTGATTAGCACACATACTTTTTTAATTGTCAATTTAACTTGACATTTCTGATATTACTGAACAAATTAATTTCAAAATAGTATTTATAAACTGCTATCACTTGTCAATGTATTACACAGCTTGTGTTAAGTAAATATGTACTTAAGGTATTAATTCATAGTCTAGATACTTTCACATGCTTTCATGTTGCCTTTGTCTTGTTTGCCTTGTCTTTCAAAAAGTAAGTTTGAGGAAATAGAAAAGCTCTGAATGTGAAAATGTCATGATGCCTGAGTGTCTAGACAGAAATGATCCTTAAAGTACAAGTATATGATTAATTTGAGGTTAGAATGCGCATGCAAAAATATCTCTTTAAGTGATGTTTTGGTCACATTCTGGAAATCGGAATGATTATGTGGTGTTACATAAAGAATTTATAGAAAATCACGATTAGCTGAAAGAGAGCTTTAAAGAGAATCACTTTTACATGGTCTCTTGGCAAACCAACATTGTCCAACATCCTCAAACTAAAACTATAACTATACTTCTAATACACCCTAACTGATATCATCAAATCAAATGATTACTTGTACCCTTTGCATTCGTTCAACTTCATTTCTTAAAAGAGAGCTCCGTCTTTATGTAGATAACTAGACTCTGCACGCAGGGTAGATTACTTGCAATTTGAAATCTAAATTGCTGTTTCATAAAACAGTAAATTGCATTATTCGGCATCTATTAAATATCATATAAAAACAAATATTGAATGTCACAGAGTAGAGTTAGATTCATTTAATATTTATTGCAAAATTCACATTTTTTCTGATATGATTTTGATCAAAAACCTGTCATTCAAACATGTCAAACCTAGCGTTGTATTTACTGGACTGAACTATTACACTTGTACATATTCTAAGCAAACCATAATCGAAAGATTAGTAATATTTTATCAGCATGAAATTTATTCAGTGTATCTGTACAATTTTAATAGTATATACAAAAAACCACATGAAAATTATTTATTAAATCAGAAATCATGCCAAAATTTACTAAAGTTCATAGTAGAAGCACACACTTATACAATAAATAATGCTAATCTATCTTTTATAACAATGATATTAGTCATTTTCTAGATAAAAATTTTCGGATAAAATAAAATGGGTAAAAATCATGAATCCAAATCACTACCATGAAACATGAATTAATTGATGAATTCCGATAACAGATAAGTTGAATGCAAATGCAGATGAAAAAACAGGAAGCCACCAAACTCATAACTGAAAAACTAATAAAAATTGCAATTGGATTTTTTTATTGATTAATCTTTTATTTGAGTGTAATATCAAGGATTACTTGATACCATATTTATCTATTTAATCCTACTTTTGATTCATAACACAATGTGATTTATCATCAACTCCATCAGCAAATCATTCAAGAATATTCTTGTACATGATCTATCAAAGCCCCTGTGGCCTGATTAATGCAGTTAAGGCATCCAACTCCCATCTCTGAGACATGTGGTTCTCCGGTTTACACCTATGCATGCACAAAATGATAAAATACACTAATTTACCTTTGTTTATTATTTTAGATTAGCCTAAAAGTAAACATCACAGTTATTATTTTAGATCAGCCTAAAAGTAAACATCTAAGTTTTATTCATTAATTTGCTTTTTATGCAATAATTGAAATGATTGATGTAATTAAATGTGATCAATGCTATCTTTAAGCATGAATTTACACATATGAGCACTCACCCGTAAAATGAGGGGTGGTGTGTTCGATCCTCACTGAGGTGGACTGACTTTTCCACATCATTAACAATGCTATTATGTCACCACCAGATAGTGGTGACATATTGTTATGCGTCTGTAACAAATTGTTTCAACTTCCAATAACTTAACAAATACTGTTTAGACTGACTTAAATTTTTTTTCAAATTATCTACAAGTTTTCAGAAGTTCAAATCTGACTTTATATTTAAGATTTTACATTCAATGGCCCTTTCAAGGTCAAAAAAGGTTAGAAAGGTCAAAAGGGTCTTTTTCTACTTGCTTCAAATTGACCAATTTTTTTCAAAATCATCTACAAGTTATCAGAAGTTCAAATCTGACTTTAGATTTGAGCATCAATGACCTTTTCAACTCAAAAAGGTTTTTTTTTCAACTCAAAAAATTCTCTTGCAATCTTCCATGACCTTCAAGTGACCTATTAACATGTGTTTTATCCCCCAATGTTAGTTGTAATGCAGAAACTCCTCATCATGTTTGTGTATTTTGCCAAGTATTGGAATCCTACCAACAACAATCTCATATGAATTTATATAGCCACATTGAAAATTCCTTCTACATAGATAAGGCACATTAACCAATAAAATTTGAACCAAATCTGCCAACTAGTATTTGAGATATCACCGAACACACTAATGGACAGACAAAATAATGAGTTCTCTACATCATAGTCCACCCATATAGCTCAGCAGTAGCACAGGTACCTCTTACGCAATAGGTCCCGGATTTGATCCCCGGTTCAGGAAAGACTTAATTTGCTTGTTTGCGTAAAGTACTTCAGGGTGTTTGGCTGAGTGGTCCACTACTCGTACAAAAGACTGTGGTGTGTACTTGTATGTCTATATATGGGCACAAATAAAAGAACACAGGGCTTTTTTGAGGAGGGGTTTCTGGGTCTATCTTCCAGGCTAATTACGTAAATTACACCCATATATACTAGGGGTGGGACGGATAACCGAAATACCGAAAAACCGCGGTTCATAGCCTTCGGATCGGTTTTCGGATCACGGCCCTACTTTCGGATCAGCTTTTCGGATCGTTTTCGGATTAATATTTCATTGGTCAAGTATCAATAAAACAGTTAAAAACACTGTTTTACAGCAACATTTTTGATATTCCTAGTCCCTACCTTGTCTGTCTTGTCTGTTGCTAGCTCACTCGTTTACTAGATTCGTTTCGTATTCGCGTATTCGTATCCCTCGGTAATCAATCATGTGGTCCCTGATACTATATTCTTTAGTCGTGTATTCTAAATAATATGTATTGTTCATGAAATACTATAACATAAAATTCCATCTATAAAATATTGTTATAACGTGGCATATTTGATACAAAGATTTGCGCAAATTTATATTTGCGCAGGTTCGATATAGGGTATTATTTTGTGCGCACCCACAATACATTCAAATATGGCGTCTGGATCTCAAATTCCCGTTTTCCCAAAAGAAATGAAGATTATCGCAGCCCCCACTAAGCTAATCAATACAAATCCTTAAAATGAATGAACCGAACCGAAAAAAACCGAATCGACGGCTGATGATCCGAAAAACCGAACCGAAACGAACCGTCCCATCCCTAATATATACCGTATATACAGGATATAGCTAAGAGGTATCGCTCACCTGCATTGGTGGTAAACAAAATACAATACTATAAAATATACCTTTGCAAGTGCTCACGCTCAAACTTATATGAAAGGTCATGAAAGTTACATTTGGAATTGGCATTTTATCAGCCTAAAATTGTCAAAACTTAAAACTGAACCGATACGCAAGATATTCATCCTGAGTATTGATACAGCCAATTTCAGGGTATAAATACATGATGTTGTTTGTTAGTATTCTTGATATAATGTTGATTGTATTCCAGGTCTTGAGAAGAGGTTTTACAAGTCTGACCCAGATTGTCAGATAGCTGGGAAGCCCCTACCAGAACATGATCTCTATATCACAACAGTTCTACCACTCACTAATAAAGGCATTAAGTAAGTATCTGGGAGGGGGGATTTCCTATACAGTTTTCACCCTAGGACTTTCTCAGCTGGGTGCAACTGTAACATTGTCGTTTTGCCTATGCTAATATAATATAAGTCCAAAATCTATTCTTACTAGGTACAAAACAAAATTGTATGATCTTCCCCAATTTTTCACTTTTTCTAAATTTTCCATTAAATGGAAGTATATTTTCATTTGGGTATGTAGCAGATTTTGAAGTAATCAGCTGGATGTAGAACGTACAGTAGTTACAACTTACTTTTATACATGGGGATTGCTGTTAAGCAATTTCATTGTTATATTAATTTGTCACCATCTCTGGGTATTCAAGGCCGCATACATATCAGAAGTTGCAATAGGAGCCTAATGGTAATTTCAGTGTTATTAACGATTTGATGAGGTAATAGAGATTTGCCGGAAGTTGAAATCAATTTCTTATCATTGGTGTTAACTGAATGTAAACTGTTACTTGTCTGAAGACATGAAACTTGAGCTATTATTGAAATGACCGAAAATCCTGCATACCAAATTCTGAGTTTGCAAATGGAGGAATTAGTATATTAATTCCCACCATTCACTCATATTATTTCACCTTTTTTGGCACATGTGCTAATATGATTAATTCATGTATAGCAGAAGTCATTAATATACCATTACAGCATTGTTGCCTCAACAATTCATTTGTTAATATCATCCATGTACTTCTATTTCTGAAGTGAAAAAATAATGGTGTATTGAAGCTTTAACAACAGGAGCATGATAATACTCTATGAAGGCTACTCTCTGATTCTGAGAGCTTCATGAAACTACAGCAAACACTTATTAATTATTTATTGTTCATTACCCAGGAGAAAGTTGTCATGGTGATCATGCCTTTTGTACAATTCATCTCTAAAATGTTATTGTTCTACTCATTTGTCTTGGATTCCTCTACAATTTAGATAGTGTAGTACACATCAGATTCCTTTATAGTCCTTGCTGATTTCTCGCTTTTCGACTCTATTTTCATTTCAAGTAACAACAGTGGTATTTATCTCACAGGTGTAATATCCTGGATGTAATAAATATATTAAGAGGTTAACATATTGTGACAAATAATACAATTACTGCATGCTAATTTATTGATTTCTGGTTAGTGATAAATCAGCATTTGTTTGTTGAAATTATATAGACTGAGTTGGAATATAATTTGTTGCTATATTGTATAGTTTCATTGATGAAATAATTTACTTAAAAATCAATTTGTTTGAAAATTTGTACAAACCCTGTATGGAGTATTTAGATTAATGCAAACCTTAATTTTAGATTTTTTATGTTTCCAGACTTTGAATGACCTTAAAATTTTGAATTTATTTTGCTAAATAATCAAATTGGGTACTTGGCCAACTTCACTGTCACCTCTGTCACCCTTAGCAGGGTTCAATAACCTTATAGGCCAGTTATGATCAGTTATTTAAAAACAGATTGCATGTCTTCATTGGTGCTTATTCAAAAGGTTTTAAAAAGGCAAACTGCATGCTATATATCCAAGTTGAACATGCTGTATGTACAATGGATGTTCTTTAGACACTTAGTTGAGAATCTATTGAAAATCTATTTGCATTTGATTTGAGAAACATGAAGGGAGGCTATTATGATAAATTGTGACCCATTTTTTGAAGAATTCTTAATCAGAATAACTAAATCTATATGTACTAAGAAAATAAACTAATGCAATTTACTTCCTTCAATCCAACAATGTCATAACTAATTCAGATCTCTCGGGCTGCATACCTTGAAAATACACATTTCTTTTATGAAGAAACTATTGGGTATATTGGAGGTCACTGTATTTCTACATATACTGCAGTAAAACCTGTATAACTAAACAAGTCCCTTATCTGAACACCCCTTAAAATGAGAAAATCGTAAATTACTATGGTTGAAAAAACTTGAAATGAATACCTGCAGCATTTGGATGAGACATGTTTTACTGTACATGTTTCCCATTGCCCATTGATTGTAGAGTAGTTGTATCTAATTAGAACCTCCTCTCACAATCTTGCAGTCACTTATTAATAGTATAATTTCTAAATGGCCGAAAAAGCTGACATAATAGATGTCACCCTTGTTATTCTTCATTTTGCTTTGGTCAGATTGCCATAGCCGTCCATTTTAAGAAGATATAACCAATATTGCTATAGCCTCTCTAGTTGTATTTTCATAATTTTGAGTGAACTTGTTTATATTTGCTTGCAGGGCCCATGAACACATCAACTTTGACGCCCCTCCCAGTAAGAGGCCACAGCTGCCTGACTGTACCAAAGTGAAGAAACTTGAATTTACTATGCATGGGTTTGAACACCTGGAGGTATGAACACATAATACAGAAATCATTATAATTTCTACAATAATACACGTATATATAATAGCAGGGCCTTCTTTTTGAGATGTGAATATGCACACAGGTTATGAAGTCTGAAAATTGCACCAAATTGATGGCTATTTGAAGATTTGTTGATACGAATAAAGGTATCATTTTACAGATGCTTGTTTCATAAAATCAAACATTGTTGTCTGACTGACATAGAATGTTTCTTAAAGATTTTGTCGAACTTGAATAATGCATCCATCCATTTTCGAGTTAATTTTATATCACATGTACATCCATATTTTTATAATAGATTCGTTTGAGCATTCATTGTTGACATTGCAATACATGCTCACTGTATTGATATTGGATGAGTTTTATGAATAATGTGTGTTTACACAGTTGTGTGGGGTAGAGTGAATCATCATAAAGTTTGCTTTCAACACAAGTTGCAATATTAAAAAACAATGCCTCATAAATATAATATACCATACCATTGAGGTAAAATAAGCAGCACAATGAATATAAAAACTAATGGCATTCTAGAATTGTATTAACCAATAAAGCATCCCAGTATTAAATGTCAGAAAACTGAAATGGGAATGACCAAAAATTAGTATGCCAAGAAAATTTTAAAAATCTTAAAGATCATAAGTATAGTCTCAAATGGATACTAGTCGAGGCCTTATTCATATCTGTAGGATGGAAAGTGTCATATCTATATATTGTTGTGATGATAAACAATGGCAGTATGACTGCATTAATAAATCTTATATATGTATATAAGTGTACCAGTAGATATTAAATCACACATTGTTCTTACACACAAAACAACATACATAGACAGATTGTTGGAACAAACAAACGTTTATTCTGAACATTACGACTTCTTGTCTGTGGATCTAATCTAGCAAGTTTGATCCAAAATCAATTCTATATAATAAATAGGCTAAAAATGATTTTCAATACAGGATGCCTTTTTCTGTTACATACGATATAGTATATTACATGATATAGTATGTTATTAATCCTTTTAGTTAATGAACAATCTCTCAATGCATCATTCTATACATGAAAGGCTCCAATGTTTGAAAATATTATTTCGTCATCCAAAGATTATTTTTCATGCCTAGCAATTCAATTATGATTATCCCGGGAAATTCTAGTAATTTTGAATTAGCAGAAATAGAGCAAAGAATTAAAACATGTCAACTTATAATTTATTTGTGATTTTTGTGATTTTTATATGAAGGTATAAACACGAGGCTAAAGTTAGATTTTTCAGCTAGTGCACGGTACAGTGAGTGCATGGTATTTTAATATACTGTATGTAAATGCATGTATTACTAAACTATATGATATTTCTCATATATTTCTCATACATTACTGTCGACTGGAGGTCTTGCTTCTGCGGTTATTGAACATTCCATGGAATATGATCATAATATAAACTGGAACAATGTAAAAATCATTGATAATGAGAGTCATGATCTTAAACGTAGGGTTAAGGAAGCAATTCATATTAAAACAATGCAACCTAAAATGAACAGAGATAATGGGTATCAGTTGGACAATTTGTATCATAAAATATTGTAAATTAAGAATGGTATAGCAAAGTATGCAATAGTAATATTTGAGTTTAATTGTTACCATAACGATGATATATTTATCTTAAGGTTATTATTAGGTCATTCGTTTTTTCGTATCTATGTTTTTTGTTGTTGTTATTATTTTTTAGGTTACTAGGTCATTTGTTACATAATTAAATTTTCCATTGTCTGTTTATGACGTCACATAAATGTATACATGCTGTTATATTTTGAAAAAGACTAAGGGATATTAGTCGAAAGTCTCAATAAATTAAAAATATTCTCTGAAGTAAAGAATTTGACTTGTTTCTGATATATGATATTTAAAATGGTGTAAAACACATCTTCATCAACAATCCAATCTCCAATCCATCTACAGGGTGTCCAGGACAGGGATAGTTTACCTGGTTGGAAGGAGTCTGGTATGGAGGGTGTCATTCCAACCTCCCTAGATGAGGCACAGTTTGGACATATTATATCCAAAGCCATGCAGAAGGTGATGGCAGCACTTGTTTGGATTAAATATTTATTATTTTTCCATTTATTTTTTATTTTAGATGCACCATAGATGTGATTTCATTGTTGGCAAATATCTACAGTATGACTGTTTGAATGAATCAGCCAGGGGAGGCACTAACTGAAAATTCATGAAACTATGAATTCCTTAATCCATTTTTATAACCATGTATGTAATGACGCCATCAAAAGAGAACAAGGACTCTGGAATTCATAACTTCATGAAGTTTATGTTAATGGCCCTCTGATTTCTTTCTTTTATTTGAGTTTGTAATTGATAAATCTTTTTCATGTTGTGGCCTTCATTAAGCTTAATATGCTTTCCTTTGAAATTGTCTCCATATTTCAGGTTGTCTGGCACGTTTTGCAAGAGTGATCTGCTTCTTTATACAATGTTGGTGACATATCTCTTTGATGTATCTTTATACTGTAGATGTGTTTAACATTCTAAGCCTGAGCCAGCGCAATATCTGGCTCATACACTTTAAATGATTTATACTCTATACACCATCTGGGGTATGGCATAGTATGGCATATCGGATAATTGGGGTACAGAATATGGAGTATGAAATATTGCCTTCCATCCCATACCCCCTCAAATGGTAACACATCTTGTCTATGTATTTCTATAGATGTGTGCATGTGTATTCTGTAGGCTATCCAGCAGCGTGAAAATCTGACTGGTACTCCTGAGCTTGGTCTTACTAAGGCTATCCCCCAACTTGACACTGATGTGTATGGGGACCTTATACACCAAGCAATGCAGAAGGTATATTTTTGTCCCCTCTTCCACTTAGTCTTGCACTTAGTTTAGGTTCAGTATGTGAAGCAGGTTTGTTTAAAGTTGCAATTTAAGAGTGGGCCTAATGGCCTAGTCACATAGCCCGGCCGATGAGGTTACGATGAGCCAGCGATGCAATTTTCACCGAACTCGGCCGAACACCGGCCGGACACCGGCCGGACATCCGTGGCGTTTGTTGCTTAAAACCGCATCGGTGGTAGCTCGGTGAAATTTTAACTTCGGAGTTAAATTTCACCGGGCTCTCACCGAGCTCCCTCATCATGTCATCACAGCCCCATCGTAACCACATCGGAAAACACGTCGGCCGGTGCACGGCCGAGTATCGGCCGGTGTCCCGTGCATCTGAGACAACCAGAGGACGAGGTTTTTTAACGGACAGCGGCCGAGCTCCGACCGAGCTCCGGCCGATGTGGGACAGAGCATCGGCCGGTCACTGTTCAAAGCCCGTTAACAACCCGGCCGGCGATCGCACGGTGTCCTGTTACCTGCTCGGGTACCGGCCGTATTCCTTCCGATGTCCGGCCGACCTCCGGCCGGTAGTTGCTGCCACATCGGCAGAAAAAAACTACCATTTTGAGACAGACTCCGTACGGTCACCGGCCGGTGTTCGGTCGGTCGCCTGAAGATGTCCGGACGGAGTCCGTTCACGTCACCGAGCTCTGCTTCCGATGAGGAGAGCTCGGTGGCACCAAAAAAATCCACCGAGCTCTACCGATGCCGGACATCGGCCGGGCTATGTGACTAGGCCATAACTAAAGGTACTAGAAGGGATAGAGACTACTTGAGAATAAGTTTTGAAAAAATTCTCAAATTTATAACAATATTTATTTCTCCCATCATTCCATGTTATGCCTGTTCTAAGACATACAACAGTCCTGATTTTTAGAAAATAAGATTAGGATTGTATGAAAAGCATTGGCACGATTTTGCTTCCAACACTTTCACTCCCTGTCCTTAAGTATTCCTTTGACATCCTGGCATGGAAATCTCTATCACATAATTACTATGAATGATGTGTCTAAACAGAATGTTTATCTTATCATTATAAGATACATGTATTTCAATTATCTATTGTGCCCTCGGCCCTCCAGCCCTTAGACTGGCAGATTATATTTGCCTCAGGATATCCCTGTTATCCCAAACCTCATAAAATATTTATCCCTCTGCATTAGACACTGACTAATAACTTCAGAGCACAATCTATTTTAAGAAACAAAGGATTTTTGTAAATGTTGAAATATTAGAGATATTCCAGAGAGTAATAGACCTTGGATAACTCAACATTTTTAGAAATATACCTCTCATATGGAATTTATTGTGGAGAATTTTTATGTAAATCCTGTGGTAAATCTTTAAGGATATGTTATTCAATCTTTTATTTTCCAATTAATTCCTTAGTTATATTATCTAGACTAGTAAATCTTCTAAGAACTACATGCACATAACAAATGGTTCATATTTCACTGATTTATTTTTCAGAATAATACGTCGTGGGTCTTGTTTAACATGGCGGCATTCTTCTGGCGTATCAAGGGTGATTCATTCCATGTTATTGAATGTGTTCGGAGGGCATTGCACTACTCTCCAAGGTAGGCCATATCAAAATTTGGGTTTTCCAGTTTGAAAATTATTTTTTGGGATTGTTAGGCCCTTTCAAGGTCGACCTCTCTTTATAATAAGTAAAGCTTACTGTTCATTCTGATTTCATATAGATGGCACTCAATTATTGCTTTTATCCTACATAAAAGGTACAAAAGCTATGGTATTGTCATCAGCTTGGTTAGCATGCAGCAATATCTCACTTTTCAGATGAACTGCTTAATAGATCATTTATTTATCTATTAATTGAAATGCTACTTGGTATGAAAATCTAGAAGTGATTAGAATCAACCTTAGCCTTGATATGCATTGTTCTGGGTTTAGCCACATGTTTTTTTCAATAAATAATAAACTTTATTGATATTAATATTAAGCACATTAATAATCATATTACAGTAATTTAAACTCTCAACATTAACTATATTGGCAAAATATTGAATTTCAACACAAGCTTATTGTTATTGTAATATTTATTTACTTTTCATTCATATACATTAATTTAAATCAAAATATTGTCTGTTTACTCAAATGTCTATCAGATATGAAAAGACAACATCATGCGTTGTTAAGCTAACAAATAGTATTGAGTTGTTTAAATACAATGAATAAATCAAAAAGAACTATTGCAAAATTTATCAGGTTCCTGCCTATTTAAGGCGGAATCTGAGATACAGAGGTTGAAAAATTACAAGAGACATTTACAATTTACCAGTCCATTCTTTACTATCTCAAAAATCTGATCTCCAAAAAGATCCATGATATTTTATTTATTAAATAGTGAAGTTATTAGGCCAAAAATGTGTACATTGTCCCAAATAATATTTGGAATGTTGATATATAAAACTGAACACATATACATATAAACATCTTGAGTTAACCAATAATAAAGTATGATCTTTTGGGAATTGAAAAATGCGATATGACAAGGAATTGCCCACAATATTCTAAATTGAAACTATTCTTTGTAAAGTTGTTTGTTACATGTAGATCTGATTCTGTGTATGACAAAAAATGCAGACATGGTGTGTCATATACTATTATCTATAAATTCCAGATAATTGTTATTTTTTATATTTCCAGCATTCACAAAGATATAGCTCTAATTAGTCTAGCTAATGTTCTCCATAGAGCACGTTATTCAAAGGAGGCAGCTATTGTTGTAACAGCTGCGCTGGAGATTTCCAGAGAGCTTAATGTCAATCACTTTACTCTGGGAAATATATTTGCAGTAAGTAGAAACATTCTCTGATTTCAGTATTCCCTGGCCTGATCTTGTAGTGTCATTGACCCTTCTGATGTTAACATATCGTGTATTTAATTAGTGGTGCTTCTCACAAGAAAAATGCTACTCAAGTAAAAAGAGTGAAAATGCTATTGGGATAAAACGACACACAAAAATGAGGGAAAATTGTAACACACAAAACACCAGAGGACCATTTGTACACCAAGTAAATTTCCCCCTCGTTAGATCTCATTAGATTTCGATATAGGTTGTATCAATAGAATAACAAGACATAAAATTATTCAGCCCATGTGTTTGTTTTACAATTTTTTATAATATTATTTTAAAAATATCATTCCCATGGTATCCAATGGCTATTCAACACAATATAACAAAACATTCCTACTTGAATCTTAAAAGCATATTCAAGCAGCTATCTTGGAAAAATTCAACGAGTGAGTGTGAAGTATTGACATTTGAGATGCACCACTAGCATTTACATCTGACATATCTCTCATTCTGTATTCCACTGCAAGTCATTTTTTGTTGATGACCGTTTATCTTCATGTCTACACAGAATTCTCTTCATTATTTTTCAAAAAACGGCACTTCGGTAATATATTTCTAAATCAGCCAGGAATGCTTTGAGAATACATGATGAAAACAACCACATTTATAAATGATTTTATTATTTTAAACTCTAGGTACTTGGGGAGTATAACAAATCTGTAGCATGCTATGAGAATACATTACGAATACAACCAGACTTTGAAGCAGCCAAGAATAGGATGCATGCTGTGCTCTGCCATGCCAAGCTGGAAAAAGCCTTGGAGGCACAACATCAGTAAGTATTAGAGGAGTCAGGAGAGTGTGGTGCCAACAATATTTTGTGACTGATGTTCACTGTTCAGCCTCTATAGCAAACTGTTACACTTAGTAACCATATTCTATAGCTAGCTAATCATGTGGTGAAAATTCCACTTGCACATTTGCCTTTTTATTACACTTTGAAAAAGTGCTCTATTGCGGTTGATGCTAAGAGGCACGCGGATGTGTGTATGTGCCTGCTCCACATATATAAAATCTTGTGACATGTCATAATGAAAGAAACTGACTGAAAGATTTTGTTTGTAGATCTCTCCAGCGCACACTAAGTGAGTTAAAGGACTACCAGAAGAAGCATGAGTACTGGCAGCAGGAGAGAGATAAGTACATATCAGAGCAGGCTGACCCTGCCACCAAAGAGCTCTCTGAGGCAGTATATCGAGAGATACGCTACAAAGAGAACATACGACCAATAGGTAAGTTCATTCTGCTCGGTGTAAATTCTAACATATTCTGACACATTATTCAAGCTTTACCATCATGTAGTATGATTTGTTTATGATTAACCTTTTTATCGTACCCAAAAAGAATGATATTGTCGTAAGCTTGGCTGGTGCCAACTCTTACTTTTCTTGTCTGCATGTTTCTGGACAAACTGGGGTTCATTTCTGTAAGCATTCTTAAATTGATGAATTCATAACTCTATTGGTGTTAAACTATAACATAATAATTGCCATGGTTAAACAATTATTTTATTAATATCCACAAGAATGCACCCCTGCTCTACAGATTGACTTGAAATGTTATGAGAAATGAAAATCTAGAAACTCTTTTATTCTCCAGGTGAGTTCTGTCACATCAAGCTGGTGCGCAACAAGGAGACGTATGACTGCAGTCTGAGAAACAGGCCGGATGCCCAGTATACAAAATGGAGATCTAGAAACCCTCATATTGTTAAAGAACTGGAGCCCTGGAGTATTGAAGATATCCACAATGCGTTGAATAGGGTTTGTAACTGTTATACAATGTAATACTGTTTAACTGCTAAATTATACTTTTTTAAGGAATTTTTTAATGAAAAATAAAGACTTCCCATTTCAGAATTTGCTTTTTATGTTGCAATCAAGGTACAATTACATAGAAGTAATGTGTTATTAGTATCACTCTCGCTCATCATTTGTTATGCTTTGACATCATGTTTAGCATTAATAATTGAATGTCTTTCATCACGTTTAGCATTAATAATTGAATGTCTTTCATCATGTTTAGCATTAATAATTGAATGTCTTTCATCATGTTTAGCATTAATAATTGAATGTCTTTCATCATGTTTAGCATTAATAATTGAATGTCTTTCATCATGTTTAGCATTGAATGTCTTTCATCATGTTTAGCATTAATAATTGAATGTCTTTCATCATGTTTAGCATTAATGATTGAATGTCTTTTTATATTTTCCAGCAAAATGACTCTGAATATAAGCCTAATATCCCTGAGCCCACAGTAGACTATGCCAAACCTATAAAACCGCCTTTGTATAATGGAAAAACTTCAAAAGAACCTGAGGTAAACTTCAAGAATTTTGAAAATAGATGTAGAATATTACAATGCATTATATAACTGTATAAGACTGTAGGTAATCTGCAGTAGCAAATATTGTGATAATGAATATCATAATGTATCATTATGCAAGCATTCTGATGATATTGCTCATTGTTCAAACAGAGTTCTAGTCTCTGAGCTTATGAAGCATTTAATCTGTATTTGTTATATGTTTCCATCTTCATATGTATTTCAGAGTGACTCCCTACTATTTAAAGACAAAGACTGGCCTAGCAAAGATGAATGTGATCGCTATGTGCAAAAATTCCCATCCTGGAATGAGTTTCCTACCACATACTTACCTCCTGAAAACAAAGGCTTTGAGTAAGCAATTAGTTCTCGAGCATATTTCACAAGAAATATTGAAGTTAATAAGGGCTTCTAACAATGACTTCTTTTCACAATGATGTCCCATGCTTGTTTGGTGTGCTCAGTTCATTGTATCTTGTCTATATTCTAGGGTTGTTGCCTTATTGAATGATGCCCAGGGATTAAACCCTGAAGAGGAACATCCGTTGCCATGGTACCCACCTGTTTGTGTCACAATAGAGGATATCCCAGAAGGCAAAAGGGCGGGAGATGATATTCCTGCAGTGAAAGATCGCACAAAAGTGCTAAAACTTTATGATAGCAGCATGAAAGAGGTAATACACACTGTGGAACCAATCTGCACGAGAAATTGTTTTAATACACTAATCAGGGCTCTCACCAGGAAATATTTAGGATGTGGTGCAAACATCTTCAGCATTACCGTTTAATCGTGATAAATCATATTTATGTTATATTTTATCCTTTTATATACTATTATTGTATATTCAGTCAAGTTTAGACTGTGGAAACAGTCATGATTTGCCAGTAGGGTGTGGTGGGAGCTAAATAGAGTGTGGTGCTGCGTCACAGTCTAAAAGCCTGGCGAGAGCCCTGCTAATAGTTATTGAGGACAGCTCTGTGTAGTGCTACTACATCTATATGGGCAATAACTTCCAATACTTTTGATCCTATAACGTTCATATTTTTATACACTTATTCTCTATTGGAGAGTAAGTTCTACTCAAAAGTTGATTCTCAAAATATAAGTGCCACTTCAATATTGATTTGAGTGTATTTTTGTTAGAACTTACAGTGTTATTATTATTATTTTGATGGTGACTTAGCCTAAAGTCCACTTTGAAACCAATATTGATATATAAACTGTATCTAAAACCTTCCAGCACATAGCCCGTATATATAGATCTAGTCACCTAGTATACACATATAAATTTAAGCTCTGAGGTTGATCTATGAATTGGTTGTTGTAGAACCTACTGAAGATGATACCTATCTCTGAGACATATCTAACTAGAGAGGCTACTGCTGAAGAGGTGGGACAGAGAATCCTTACAGCACTTCAAGAAGTAAGTTGTAAACGTGGATACCATGGTGTCATAACATGGGCTTCTCTTGAAAGCCCATGGTCATAATTAGAGAACCATAGACTAAATGAATTGAAATTGACCATCTGGTGATCATTTCTTCTGTTAAAATATTTCCAGTAGTGCTTGCACAGTACAGAACAGAATCCAAAAAGTGAGTTGTGAAGGTCATAACAAATTGATTTGGTTTAATTTTAATCAAAAACATTCAAAATATATTGCGGTGCGGAGCAAAAGATGCAAAATGTGCCAGCCTTATTTCTTTTGCTGCAATTTTTGTTTGATTTTGTTTTTGGAGAAAAATTTAAAGGTAACATTTTTCTCCACATTTTAGATTCTTGTATTTTCTCCCTTTTTACATTGCAGAAAATTGGTCCCAAGTGGATTCTGTACAACCTTGCAGGATTATACTGGAGGGTAATAGGTAACTGTTATCATGGTATTGAGTGCCTGAGAAGATCCCTGCAGTTTGTGCCCCCTCAGTACAGAGATGTACCTCTTGTCAATCTTGCAAATATTCTCTACAAGTGGGGCCGTGTGGAGGATGCCATCCGTGTGATGAAAGAGGCCCTTGCAGTGAATGATCATGAGGTATTTCATTGGTTGTTAAAATTATTTTTGTATTATGCATACTCCTATGTACAATGACAAATTCCTCTTGCATTAAGTCTCTTTCCCGCGTCCTTATCTCCGTACCAAAGAGAGGACATGAGAGAGGAGTTGAGGTTGAAGTGTGTGTATTGGGATTGAGGTTCAAAAGTGCTTGATGATATCATATAGTCAATAAGTTAGTGAAAGCAATTAATGTTCTCTTGAGAAACAGTCATATTAGATCATTAACAATACAGAGACACTACACATCAACTGTTCGATTTATCAAATGCAAACCAATGCTCAAAATTATAAGTTCAGTTGACTTTGATTATTAACAATAAGATTAACATAGATATATGTGCCTGACCAGGAATAAAATGTTGAACTGTATTACATTTATTGATTATTTTACTAACTTCTCCTGCCTTATGCTCTAATATTTGCCATTTGTGTGGATTTGAAGGATTTGAGACATACATTCTCGTAGTAGTATGAAAACTAATTCAACAAAATTTTATATACTGTACTATATGAATTCATGTATTTATGTTTCATTTTCAGCCAACTACTCATTTCTTCCTTGGTAATTTAATGTCAGCTAAATCCAACATGACTGGTGCAATATGGCACTTTGAGGAGGCATTGAACCAAGACAGTAAAAACACTGAGATCTATGCTACCCTTAGGATTGTAAAGTGCTATCAGAAGTTCCACCAGGCAAAGACAAGTGCAGCAAAGACTGAGGTGAAAGAAGAAGCATGTAAACATGGAACAGCTGCAGAGAGAGAAAGTCGTATTGTATGCAAGAATGTAAGTGGTTCTTACAAAAATAATTTCTCATATATGACCTAATTTGGATTCATGAATATTTGATCATTTCATTGTAATAGACCTTTCTAATATACACTGCCACCTTTTGGTTGATCAGAGAAACTATTTCTAGATTCATAATGTTGTGTTGGCAATTTGTCCAGGCAAAAAATGAATTAACTTATTTCTAATTTTGAAAAAGTACAACCTTTGATCAATCTGGTCAATTTTCCATAGCTTATTTGTTATACCAAAAGGTGACAGGATTTATTGGAAAGGTCTATTGAGATACATTTTTTGACCTAGCTTGAATTTCTTACAGTAATGCATGTTCAGTCGTCATGATTAAATTTTTCTTTTTGATTTTTCAAAAGTATTTTGTATTTAGTAAACTTGGACTATTAATTAATATTTATCATATACATGTAGAATCTTAAATTAGTCTAAATATTCCACCCCTATTGGTCTTTGAGAGGTCAGCAGATCATTAGTCTACACATGTGAGGAATTAACAGCTTTGGATTATCTAATGTTATTTTAACAGTACACATAGTCACATTTCAGTTCAAACTACTTTTTCATGTGACTGTGTTGTAATTGTACATTCTTATTGTATGCATATATTTTATATGCTCATATTCTAGAGATGTAATTGTGGAGTACCATTTAAAGTGAGTAGTTGAGAAGACTGAAAAACGAACATGCAGTTTCTGAATTATTTATTCATGAATCTTGTTTTCTGCCACTTGCACTTGTACAACTACACATAAAATGAATGATGTACTGTTCTATTTTTACTTGGTTGAACATGTTAAGGGCTAAATGGTGAAGGGAGCACATGGTATATTGATTTAAGGTTGGGAACACAAGTTGCCCACTCACCCAATGGCAATCACTTTTTCTCCCATTTAAGAGATGCTCAGCTGAAGTGAGTGATAATAAGTGATTACTTTTCAAAATAACAACTGGCCCTGTACCCTGTATTAATCTATATTGTATCTTATTTAGAATAATGGTAAGGAGTCCTGTTGGGCAGAGCGGCTTGTTGACTTCCCAGATCCACGCTTTCTCAAAGTTGGCGATATTGTATCTACCAGTCCGATCCAGGTGAATAGTCGCAGATAAAGAATCAGTTATATGTTATTTTAGAAGTTTGCATATATGTTTTCATTCTTATGTACAGCTTCAAAACACTGCTCAGTTTGAGCCAAATCTCCATTCATTTACGTTGGTGTTTTTGGAGCTGGGCACAAGACTGTTTTATAGATGGCGCTACTGCATTTTAGTGCATAACCTAGCTGGCCTTTAAGCTGACAGCTGATGTTTTCATGTGTTATTTACTAGAAATTTTACCATTGCATTAACATTGCATATTAGAGTGAGTAGATATAGCAGCATGTTACAATAAAGTATTAGTATTGCAACAAATCCTTGTCCCTCCCCTTCATCTGATTATGTTTTAAAAGGAAGAAGTTGGATAGAAGAAGGGGTTGAATAGAAGGACTTAAAGAGTCAGTAAGACTAGAAAACATAAAAATCAAACATCAACATTAGCTCTACTAATAGCACTACATACACATGTATACAAAACAGGAATTTAGAATTGTAGTTCATTTGTTTTTATTTGTATGTGTACGAGCGATTAAACCTTTTTGCTTTATATTGTAAAACTTTCATGTCATTTAAAGTTTTGATTCATAGTTGAATTTGATGTTGGCCTTTAGTAGATTCAATATCTGAATAACAGAAATGTAATATAGTTGAACCCAATAGATCAAATACAATTTAAAGATTTTGGATTTCTTTCAGGTGGTTCTGCTGGTTTCAGGTGCTGGGCTATCCCCTCCTGAGATTTTCCCATAATTATATTTACTAGAAATATATTTATAGACATACATATCAATTCAATTTTAGGTTTTTTCCATGGAGAGACACCGAAACAGTTACATTTAGACAATTTTTGCAATTTCTAAAAATATCAAAATGTGACATGTATTACTGTTTTTTATCATGCAAATCTTTTTGTGTGTAAAGTGTTATGAGTAACCACTTAATTGCTACGAATAGAACTCATTCATTCACAATCTGAGTACACAAAGAAATTTCAAATGAACAATTATCAAATTTAATAATGGATATCAGATTTCCATTGTTGCTTATTTGTAAAATCGATTGTTATGCAAAAACTAGTGTAAGGTACACTATGATTATATGCCCAAATATTTAATTGATTATTTCCATTGAAACCATGGTTCAATAATGCTTTCCAGGGAGGGAAGGGGTTGGTGAAATATCAGAATATTAATATGGTCCCTAATCTTTTGAATTACAGCTTGTAGCTTTTTGTAGAATTTATTTTGCACATGACTTATATGAGGAGATTTTAATGTTTTTAGAAATTTTTACTTGTAATAGGTAGATTATTATTTTTAATTGCATTTTGATAACTCTTGTTCTTTCTCAGGTTAATAATTTAAGTGAACCAAAAACTTCAAGGAAAGCTGGAAAATTTTATTCAAGTATCATTTGCATAAATATACTCACTTTGCTAATCATTCAACTTATTTTATGATGAAATCCTTTGCAAAGTTTCATTAGAATTCTGTCTACAAAGAAGTACTTGAGTACTTAGATTTATTTGCATAAAAGCATAGCATATGTATACCATTATATAGCTGACTCAAAATACAATGGACTGATAGGTAGTGTATATTGTGTTTCCAGGAGAATGGTCAAGAGAAGTGTATGGTTGAAACACGTACAAGGGCACGTAAAGAATGTAATGGTGTCTGCACACAAAGCTGTGTTATGCCAGCCAACAAAGGCTCACCTTGTATGGGCGGCAACATCCCTAAATGTGGTTAGTACCCCAATTTTTTATTTTTAATTGCTTACAAAAATGTCCTATATTGATACAATAGGAATGAGGAAGTTGGCCATATTAATTGTGATAATCATTTAAAATATGAAGAGGATAAAAATGTTTTGAAAATATATATCAGGTGTCCCAAAAAAAATGAGCCACTTTTTGACAAGTATTATCTCGGCAACTGATGATCCAAATTCACTGAAAATTTGTACAAAGTAGTCTAAGAGTATCTCTAGCAAGTTGTAAAAATATAAAAACGATCAAGTACATATTCTATGAGTTCTAAGAAATTCAAAACAGCATGTCAAAAATTCCCATACCGGAGCTCTGATATGAGACTTCAAAAATGTTTGTACCACTATCGTCTTCGCACGCTCAGTCTTCATTGTGTTCGATGGGAGCCGAGTGATATCTGATCAATTCTTTTCATTCATCCCAAATATCCAAAATCCAATTCATTCTCAAATTCATTGGAGGTGATATTGTAAGAAAAAATGCGGAAAAGTATTTTTACTTGGAAATGGATTAATAAGTGAGTTTTACATTGATATTGGTTATTTTGACATACTGTCTTTAATTCTAAAATACACACATACTATGAAACCAATCTCTTACATATTCATGGCACTAGCAGAGGATAACCTAAAGTGCCTAAGGTAAAGTTCTCGAAGAATTTGGCTCATCTATTGCTGAGAAATTACTTGTCAAATTGCCTCTCATTTTTTGGGTAGAAATGCTATAAGGTTCACATTGCATTGTTCCGGTATGGGCTATTATGACATGCTATCTTGAATTTCTTAGTACTCACATAATATTTACTTGATCTTTTTCATATTTTTATACCTTGCTACCAATACTCCTGGGCTACTTTGTACAAATTTTCAGTGAATTTGGTTTATCAGTTGCTGAGATAATACTTGTCAAAAAGTGGCTCAATTTTTTTGGGACACCTGATATATGACAAAGCATGAATTTAGATCAACATTGACATATCCGACTTATCCGGCAAAGAAAATTGTAATTCAATCGTCATAATGGCAACAGACACTGTCAAAAGCTCAATGACTTATGGTAGTAGGTTAATAATTTGAGGAAGTTTCACCATAACTCACATTGTTATGTTTTAGAAAACTTACCTGACCTGAATGAAGGAGAGAACTGTGTTACCATGCCAACCTTTAATGGTCCTGAATCTAAGCTATGTAAGATGCTATGCTTGTATCTCTGCATGTCTATAAAACTGCTAGATTTTAGTCCTATTGAAACAAAAAAGACATAAGCGCAACTTTAGTATACACATAGTTTGTTTCAGTAGTGTAATGTTTTGCCTTATTTATTTATTTTTTATTTTTATTTATATTATCATTACTTCGACAAATGTTTAGATCTATGAATTCCACAATTAATGGGTAAACTATATTCCTGCTTAGTTTCATGACATGACTCCAAATATTTTTTGAGACGGAGAGTCACTTGCAACTTCTATTGATCAGTGATCACTCCATGTATTATGTCATACATGATGCTTTATTGTTATCCTTACATGTAATATTTGTAATATTCCAGTTCCCTCTGAAAAGCTGAGTGAAATTACAGAGTTCTATAAGAAACAAGGCCTGTGTAGTGGCCAAGAGTGCAAAATAGAGGTAAATGTGGGAAACAAGCAGTTATCCTTTACTAACATATAGATGCAATTGTTTTATTTTTTAAGATCAAGAATTCAAACGTTGGAATGTAAATTTATTTTTCATTCATTTATTTCCAACAATGTAATGCAACATACAAATTAAGGTTGATGACACCCTATTGGGAATATTATCCACGCAATTGACAATCAACATGATAAATAAAGAAAAGTGTGGAAATAATAATAATATCTCATATTCAGCACTCCCACTTCCCTCTCTCCACCCACCATTTAAAACATGATTCTACCTATATTGATTTTACAAGCCCTTGGCTACTTTTACATATTTAATGGATGGCAAAATAAAGTAATGTCAATTAAGTCAACAGACAATGTAAACCTTTTTAAATCAAGTTCACAGAACTTGTCTCAGAACTCAACGTCATTACATAAAGTTGTCATTGAGTAATTTTAGCTTCAGAATTTTTATTACAACATTACCAATGTTTTGTAGCTCATACAGCATTGATTACATGTTGTTCATCAAAATAGTTTCATGGATTGAACTTTTGTATTTCAGCACCCAAATCAACGTCCACATATAAAACTAGAGTATCATGAAGGCTTGATCCATCAGAAACTTGTGTTTACAAGTAAAGATGACATTATAGTCATGGACGATGACTGTGTCATATTCAATGATGGTACCAAAACTACAGGGTGTGAGAAGAAAGAGTATCAACCTCTGGTAGGTTAACTTGTATTGTTTTATATGTGTGTCATAAGGTGGTTGATATATTGTATGTATTATTAGATGGTTATATTTAGTGGCTGCCTATTAGATCTTGGAAAAATATATATACTGACTCACTGTACTGTGAAGCATGTTAATTTCATTTATTTGCCACAGCTGTCGAGAATTTTAAACTACGCGCCATCCGCTCTGTGCGCTATTTCAATATACACTGGATGAAAATATAGTATGATGTCATTCCCGTCATATATGACATCATATAATATATATCTGATGTCATATCATATATATTTATAGCGCCAGACATCTATCGTCGAGCTCAGGAAATAAAAACATGAACCAATTTGATGCATCAGAACAGCAACTCGCCCGCTATGTACATATTTTTTGTGACTAATATATTTCACAGTTATGACATCTGTGAGTCAATAAAATGTATTATTTTTAAACAGTCACTCATGAATTTTACATGTTGCAATATGAATTGTACCTTAAATTTCATTGAACTAAATTCTGAAATTGTGAATTCATCATGACGCACATTTCTAGGAAATTTTGAATTTGTAAAAATTGTGTGAATGAATTAAACGTGTTTCACAGTACTAATCAAGGGTGATACCTCCAGTTCTAATAGTCAGGGGTTAGGTAGTATAGATTAAATAAAAAGTAGTTCTAGCATAGCTATTTTAACACTTTTCAGCTGACATCATTTTGTTTTAAGTTCATTTTAGCTCTCATGGTGAGCTATTGCAATCACCCACCTGTTAATATAAGCTATAGCTCAGATTGATCCTTCATATTTCAAACCAAAAATGATTGCATCACAAAGATTATATTTAAATCTGAGAGCAATACATTGGATTCTATGATTTTGAGGAAGGTTGTTCTTATCTGGGCTCAAGAATATGTATGGAATACAATATCATGGAGAAATCTCAAATCTGCTCAGCAGGGAGGGGGGTTATTGTCACACATATTTTTATAAACTCTATGTTCATCCCTGTGCACCGAGAACTCCATTTAATATGCTTTTTACTCAGATCTATTGATTATGAAATAACATGAATTAAAAAATACACACTTTGCTTTAGAAATACAGTAATATTGTGGAGAGACAGTTCTGTGTAGAAACACTTATTTTTAGATATGTTTCTGTATAAATATTGTAGATTGCATATATATTTAAAAAGAGCTTAGACAAAATGTTGGTAGTTAAATACTTAAAATATCACACTAGATGCAGTACAAAAGTTAATGTTCATACTGTTGATGTAGAGTAATAGTTTAAAATAACACCCATAATGTCGAGTAATATTAAATTATATTGCCCAACTCAAAATATTACCCCACATGCCTGGTATTCCCAAAATTACCAAAAATATGTGTGGGACAATATTTTCAAATACCATTTGATTTTGGGGTGATAGTTCAACATATCATAGTGCTCGATGAGATGTGGGGTAATAGTTTGTGTTCTGTCTCTCTATAGGTTGGGATGTTTGTAGAAGATGTAAAGCAATGGTGGCCAGAGGTAGTTGTACACATAATTTGTAGCCTTTAGAGTGTAGTTTTCCCCTATTTACAACCCCTTGCAATGGATTTCTCAAAATTTTCTCAAAATGGATTTCTCAATCATCTTCAGTAAAACCTGTCTATTAAGTGAACACTGTTTCAAATGGGGTTCAATTCTAAATGTCCTGAAAACATGGGAGTAAACAGGATATAAATTAAACATGGTTTTCTTTAAAGAGGTGTTCACATACAAAGGCTTTACAGTACTGTATACTTTTTTATAATGGAATCAATAAAAAATAAAATTTGTTGCAATGGGATTTATTTGTAGCATGTTTTTTTGTATTGTTTCATTTATGTTATGTAGTGTATGGCTCTATTTGCAGAGTGCTGTAAATATTACAGTGTCAGTTAGTGTGTGTATGTGCATATACATTTATACATTGCTCTTGCCATTCTTCTATGAATCCCAATTTATCACGGTTGGACCAGACCATCACTTCAGATTGAACAGTTGCACCGTGATTTCATCATTTTGGAGTTTGTACCCCTCCTCGCATGTCTTGCATATTGTTTTGAATTTTTTATCTTTGATCCAACCGTTGATTTTCAATAATATACTTATCTTTTTGTATATCATAAAAATGATAAAACAATAAATTTCAAGTATTACTATTTTCTCTTTTGCAGATTTTTTACCATTTTTTATTGTTAGTACCTCGTGTGAATACTCACATCTGATTGGTCAATTAGTGGTCAACATTTCTGCCTGTACCCCACCTGTGCATAATGGGGACATTGTTGACTGCATATTTTACTGTACTTTGCTTGTGAATTATGGGAATATGATGTCATAATGTTTACAGAAAAACATGGCAGGCTGACATTTTTTAAACTTTGATGAGTGTGATATTTCGACTTTACTAGACAATAAGGATAGCCAAAATACAAAGAGAAACATAGAATTAACATTAACTTTACTTACAATGATGTGCCGAAAATAGAGTTTAAAGCTACCATTGCTGACTTCAGGTGTTGACAATTTTCTCAAAAAAATTATGCTGGCATGATTCAGACCCAGAGAAGATTGTGAAATGTCCAAAATAACTTTTTAAATGCTAAAATGGGTCATTGCATGATCAATTCATACGATAAAGAACAGATGGACGCTACCTGAGAATACTTGAAATAATCAAACAATATTTTCAAAGCTGATTGATGATTGTCATCTACAGGTGTATTATTAGTTTCTTCTGACTTACAAAACAATTGTAGACCTCTCCTGTTATCCCATAGCTTCTTTATAAATGACAAATGCAAAGGATTTCAGATTTTTACATCTCACTGGCATTTATTGTAATCAGGTAATATTCTTATAGCGAGATAAATAGTGTCAAAATAGTTCATTCTTGGAACGAAGCGTGAAACTTTCCATATGTCATCAGTATACATTTATCTTTGATTTAAGAGCATGAGACATTTTTTTGGTCCACTAGAACGATAAAAAATTACAATTATCCCCTCCCCCCACCAAATCCTGGGGATGGGGGTGAGAGAATTTTTTTTCTTTTTAGAAATATGTTTGAATATACTCATATTGCAGTTTTAGTATGCTTTTAGTATGCTCAAAATAATAGCTAAGATTACATAAGCATTTCTCATGGATATCCATTGTTAAAGTCTGACTGGGGGCGACACCCATATTATCAACAAGTTAAGTATGCAAGTTAGTGAATCTTCTGATTATGAATAGGAAAGTAACCTAGTTTAGCTGAACAAAATGGATAAGGATAAATCAGTTAATGATATTGATATAATATATGGTATAAGAAAGACAATTCTATTGTTATTGCTTGTTATTGGCCACGCCCACTTTTAGTGATTAAGATATAATATGTGTTAATCACAAATATAAATTGATTCTATTGGGTCTTAATGAAAGCACTCTCTGACTAGTTGATCAGTTACCTTATTAAGTACCCGTATGCACTCAAGTATTATATATGCCATTATCAATTAATGTTCACATTCCCCATTACACAAGCTCAGGGAGGTACATTGAAGATTGGCTTTAAAGCACTTGCAGCGTTTAGTTGAACATTGTTGCTTCCAAATGCATTTTTAAAAGCATCTGAGGCTTGGGGTAGTGTCTTCCACATTGGAACCCAAATTATTTTTCCAGTCTTGGTGTTGATTGATTACAAACCCCATTGTGAGGGTTATGGAATGACTGGGATAGGTATAATGGACTGCCCCCATACATATACTGCTTCTAATGTTGGGAGAATGTTCTCACTTTGTGTGGTTTTCTTCATGAACATTTCTTGTCTTGCAGCATTTATAGTTGTTTTGTTGCTTTCTGTATTGTATAAAATAACAATGATAGGTTCAATGATTGGCATAACTACGGCTAACTTATTTGGATCTTCAGTCAAAATTGGGCATTCCATTGTTTCCATGCTGTTGTTTTGGATTTACCATGGAATCCAGATGTGGTGTTAGGGGAGACAAGTGGCCTTGTTAAGTCCAAGGGAAGCTGCCATTTCATGGGTTGGATAATTTTTCCCATTTCCAAAAGCTATCCATTGAGATTGTGAATTTGGTTCCACTGGGCGTTGTTTGCCTGTTCTTCCTTTCTGTCTGCAGGTTGATAGTTTTAAACTGTTTTCCAGGTACTGATCCCACACAATGTCTAGTCGTTCCACTTTTGCTAGCTGGGAAGAAATATAGTTTTCTATTCATTGAACACATGATCTGAGTACTGTTGGAATATTTTGGCCTGTTGGAGTTTCAAAAGGTGCACAATGGCTGCACCATCAAGGAGCAATGCTTCTACCTGTGGGCATTCAACTTGTTGATTTCCAGTGGGTAGCTGCTCTAATGGTTTGAGAATGTCAGACTTATTTGTCATTTTGAGAAAAGGGCACAGTCATTTTCTATGTTTCCTCGTTTACATTCATCTTTGTTTTCTGTTCTTTAAATATCTTGTAGTTGTTTCTCTTTATAGTGTCTGCTAAAGGGTTTGTTCTGTCAAGCAGTCTTTCTTTAATGTACAATGTGTACTAATCCCGACCAGCTTGCTCCATTTCATATAACGGTGTTGATGATACAACTTCTTTGTTGTCTAAGAAGTACAAGTCTGTTAATGTCTCTTTTGATGAACTTTGTTGAATACTTTTGCTTTGTTCATGATTACATAGGTCCTCATCTTGATCATCAAATATATTATTCTCAAACTCGGTGATCAGTCTGGCTAATTCAGGCCCTCCAACCATCCACTTCGGTAGAGCTGTCTGGTTATCAAAGAGCCCCACTGCTCCACCATCTGATTTAACAAGATTGTTTTTCTGCTCATGAGCTTGACCGATTGCTATGGCAGAAAAGCTTCGTCTCAATTTACTCACAGTGAAGTGGCCCTTCAGGAAGGCTTCATAGATCTCTGGGTGTTTTTCTTGTAGTTGTACCATATCCCTTAGATGTACTGGAACCCATCGAGCATAGTTGGAGTGGTCAAAAATGAAAAAACAGGGGAGAAGCTTGCTTATTGATTGGAGGTAAAGGGGAAGTTTTCTGATAGCCCTCACATTGTTAAGGCAGAGGAGTTCAATTTGTATAACTAGAAACCATAACTTGAAAACTGGTACATGTTGTTGGGCATTACACCAATCATCAAACTCTTCAGGTATTCCATTGTCAAGATTCTCAACAGATGTATATGTAGCATAGGCTTTCTTCAGAAGAATGTACTGAAGCTGTCACTCTATGGCCCTTCTGGTTCTGGTTAAAGTGTGTCACTTTCAGGAAGGAATCTGCTTATAAGACTTAAAGGATATTTAAAAGCTTGTATCTCGTTCTCATCCATTCCTTCTAATAATAAAAAAAATATGACATAAAGGCTTTAAGGTCTCGGGTAGTTATTGGGAATTTACACCAAACAGGAAATAAAAAAATCATGTTGATTTTAGAATTTAGAGTTCTGCTTTGATCTTCAGTCAGTTGTATTACTCCCATTTATCGTTTAGATTGCAAGAATCACAATGGCCATGGTCAAAATGACCCTTACCATGCAGAAATAGCCTTTTCAGCGCTCTGAAAACGTGACTGAAAATAGTAAAAAGTTAGTGTTTCTAAAAGGTCAGTGAACAGAATGATATAATGGGCACATTTTCTTAAAAATTCAATATATTCTGTTCAGTGACCTTTCGGAAGTGCTAACTTGTAACTTTTTTCAGTCACAATTTCAGAGGGCTGAAAAAGCTATTTCAGCATGGTAAGGGTCATTTTTGACAATGACCATTATGATCCTTGTCATGTAAATAATATATAGGAGTAGTAAAACTGATAGAAGGTTAAAGCAGAACTCTGTTATCTTAGTTCAAACAATTCTAAAATCCACATGGTTTTTCATTTCCAGTTTGGTGTAAATTTCTGATAACTACCCCGAAACCTTAAGTAATATAACTCTTAGATTAATTGCAACACCCAAGATCATAATTAAGAAAGGAATCTGATGTTATCTAGCTGAAAGGTGAATAGCAATTATTTCTTAGACCGAAAATGGAGATCTGATTAAATGAATATATTCAATATAAGAAAAGTGGGTGTCAACCTCGGTCAAGCTTTAAGAATGTTAAAATTCATGAGAAATCATCTTATTATAATGCCAATCTGTCTTAACTATGAAAGAAGCATGCTAAATCTGCAATATGAGCATATTTAAACATATTTTTAAAAATAAAAAATAAATTCTCTCTCCCCCACCCCCTAGGATTTGGTGGGAGGGGGCATTTGTAATGATTTTAGTCGTTCTTGTGGACCAAAAAAATGTCTCATGCTCTTAAATCAAAGATGAATGTATATGGAAGATATATGGAAAGTTTCACGCTTCGTTCCATGAATGAACTATTTCCCTGTTTATTTGCACTATTGATCTCGCTATTACAAGCATCCTTTTCTTATTTATTGACAAGGCCTCTCGTTACAACCTTATCCTGATTGCTTTTTGTTTTGCATGATACTTTGAAAACTAAAGATATTTGCATGTGAAGTGTATATTCTGAAGATATATTAAGAGATGGTCTTAATACTAATATAAAATTTAAATATCTCTTTCATTGCCCCACTTTGTCTTCGAGACAATCTTCATAATTTTTACAATGTTAACTATTACGTTGCTTGCTTTTACTAGGTACAAAACATTCATTTCTGAGCGCATCATGTTAGATGCTACCCTCTGCTGAGGCTGTTTTTAAAAATCCCTGCTTGTGAGAATGGAAGACAATATCTTGCCCTTATCAGGAAGATCAAATTGCTTAATTATACCACAAAAAAAGGTCTTTGTGATGTAGAGAAGTCATCTGTCTGCCATTAGAATGTTCGGCGATATCTCAAATACCAATTTTTTCAAATACTCAAATACCAGTTGACAGATTTGGTTCAAATTTTATTGGCTTGTGAGTTATGGGTGGAGGAAAGAGGGTGAGAGTCCCTGGGGTTCAAAGATGATATTGAGATGACCCACCGTCCTGATTGGTCCAAATCGAGAAATAAAAATGGCAGATTCAAAATTTTCTAATAACGTTATATTCAAAAACTAACTGGTAAGAATTTGTGCAAACGAAGGTGGTACGCAAGAGACGTAATATGTCTGTCATCCCTAAAGTCCTGGGGGTTTCCCTCCTCTTGGGTGTAGAAGGAATTTTCAATATGGCCACTAAACTCAAAATAGCTGACATTTGTCTCAAATGTAATCTTTGATAATTCAAATACCGGTTGAAAGATTATAGAAATCTGCTCAAGAAAGAATTCTCAAAATGACTGCTGAATTCAAAATGGCCTTTTTATTTCAAAATGCCAATTGTCAGATTCGGTCCAACTTTTATATGCTTAGACCTAATTATGGTCATAAAACCTCTGCTCAAGAAAGAATTCAATATATGGGACATCACATCATGGTTGTAGATTTTGTCAAAAGAAGACAATACTACCATACTACTTTCTGGTTATTTCTATCATGTAAAATGACTGGGGATTTAATAAAATATGTTTTTTGTTTTGGTTTTATTTGATGCTCCTTGGAGTTGCTGTTTTCTAGTTAACATATTGAGACTCTGTTCATATTGTGCTATTCAGGAAGAACAGCTTGCTGAATTTGCTAAGAATGTTGATGAGCTGGAGAAACTATTGATGAAACATGAAGAACAGTGTAAAGATGATGAGAATTGTGCCAAATTGCCAAAGTCAACCAGTTTTACCTCATCCGGTAAGTGATCAGTCCTTTTATACGAGGCCCAATCAGAAAGTTTCTTACCAAGTGCTCTCATTTTTTTGTTTCTTGAGATTTTAACTTGAAATTTTTTTTTTTTGATTGGGCCTCACTCCTTTTATATGAAGACTTTGGGCAAAACCTCTCATTTGAAGTAAAACCTTTCATTTGAAGGGATCATGTGAAACTTTCATTTGAAGATTGCTGGTTAAGCTTTTCATTTGAAGAGTTAAAAGGTAGAACAATTGTAAGAGCAGAGTAATGCCAAGATTTAATTTGGTTCTGGGCAAGTTGGGTTGATTTCTTGGCAGCCATTTTGTAATAATTACTCCAGATCAAAAAATTCTGCAACTCATGATTTGTTTTCAGCTAAAGGAGAAAAATCCACTCCAGATGATGAGAAAACTGACTCTAAAAACAATGATGAAGATGATGATGACAACCTGACATTCCTGAAATACAACTACGAAGATGATTCATACAATGATGACAGCCCAAGTCAGATCAGTGATGATATACAGTTAAAGGATGATGCCAGTCAGACTATATATGGAAAGGTTATTATTAACTTATTTACTGTTTTTATTTTATTAAACAAATTACAATTGTAATTTTTAAAATTTCAATTTTTTAAGAAACATATGAATTATATTATACAAATAATTTAAAAAACTGAAATTATGAATATATGCAAGCTTTTGGGTAAGGAATAAAAATCTTGTATTCAGGTGTAAAAGCATGAGTTAATGTTAATGTAATAAATATGGAATATCAACCCATCTGCACCGCCCAATTTCTTTTGAAACCATAATGTATTGTAGAAGATTTTTCTGCTCAGTTAGACATCTATCAATGATTAGCACACTGAAATACACCAAGCTTGCCACATTTGAATTGCCATCATTTAAATGTCATGTTCTGTACATGGATTTATATGTTTCAAAATGTTAATCAAGTAAACTAATGCCTCAAAACCTTCGTAAAAAGTTTTCAAAAGGAAAGGGCTCGTGGAAAAGTTTTCACACGACAGTGATGCTCACCTCAGATGATTGTTCAAGTACAGTACAACCTGTATGAGTGAGCACCCCTCTCACGTGAACACTTGTGTTTAGTGAACACCGCATTTTACATTGACTCCTGTAAATCCCTCTCTGAAGTGAACAACTATATATACAGGTTTTACTGTACTCTGTAATTCACAAATATTTTAACAATCTTTTCACCTTAAAGGTTAAATATAGCACACATAATGAAGCAGTGGATGATGACCTCCCTGATGTTGATACAATGATGGCGAGCAAGATTCCTGACCCAGATGATGCTAAACTGCCAGGTTGGTTAATGTTATGTGTATTTTACTCTAAATGCTACACAAAATCACAACATTAAAACTTATTAATTTGCATCAATAAAAGTGTTAATGAGCATCCAGTTTTACTGATCATTTATGGATAAGTTGATTGTTTTCGCACATATTTCTGGCTCACACAGTGAGCCTATGGGATTGACCAGGCGTCCGTCCGTCCGTTGGTCCATCCGTCCGTCCGTTGGTCCGTCCGTCCGTCCGTTGGTCCGTCCGTCCGTCAACATTGGCCGCACAAATTAAAACTGCTATTCGGATTGAGTCATATCCACATTCATTTTATGCATATCCATAATGCCTATTTGACCTATCATCGCCATTTCCCAAGTTCGCCCGGTTTCCGAGAAATTGCGGATTTTGACGTCAAAAAGTCAACTTTTCTGTAAATACTAAACACTTTGTTGAAGCAGAACTTTCAAATAACTTTAAGTACTTGGTGTATAGCAACTTATGTCCTCTGAAAATTTCAAAGCTCTTGGAATTACGGTTTTTGGTGTTTACTCTATAAAATTTGAAAAAAGTAGGACTTAGTCATTTTCAGGAAACTTTCTCATGTATAAAGTCAATGGCAGGTTTTGTGATTGACAAGATTCTTAAAGTTTGCCTTATACTTGATCATTTCCTGCAATAAATTACATCATTAATAGATTTAAGCATTCCCTACATATTTCTCAATATATGTCAGCATCAAATTTTTACTATTTTGAAATATTTGATTCAAAAAACAGTAAAAATAAGTTATTTTTCAACTTGCTTCAATTTGACCAAATTTATTTTTGAAAATCATCTACAAGTTGCCAGGAGTTCAAATCTGACATTAGTTTTAGGATTTGACCTTTACTTGACCTTCAGTGACCTTCGAAAGATCAAAAAAGTTGATTTTTGGATGTAAATTTTGGTCAGCTTAATCACAAAAGACCTTACTGAGCTCTAAATAAGTAAAATTTTCAAGGTCAAAGGTCATCAAACTAGGTCACATAACTATGCTATCTAAGTTTCTCAAAGTTCGAGACTACAAATCCAAATCAATATTTTTGTTTGAAAGTCAGGATATAAATTCCTCTGAAGGTTCCAAACTGTGTGAGCATAGGACCGTGGGTCCTTCATTTTTCACATGATTGGTTTATGATTGGTATATGATGGTTATACAATGTTTGTGAGGTACTTTCAAAAATACTAAACAATCCAAGCTTACCAATTGAATAGCTTGTGCATTCCTAAGTGTTAGGTATTATAGTCTGACATACCCTGGTCATTTTCATCTCTTGAAATGTAGAAGGCTGTATTGTTAAATTGTTAAACATGAAAAACTCATTTTTAGACTAATTTTTACAGTACAGTACAGACATACTCCTATAATGTAATAATATTCAGTTGTGTATTACTATTGATTTCAGATACCACAGTTCATATAAAAGATCGGAAGCATCTACCTTGGCCAAAATGGGAAGAATGTAAAGAACAACGCCGCACCAACTTCCAGGAGTTCACAAGCACTTGGCTCTCGGTCACTGTCAAAGATATCAAGTATGTGAACTATTTTATTTAAATTGGTGGAAGTTCTATTTATGTAAGAGTATCTTATGTGTAAAATGGGGGTAATACTAAGGTCTCTTATGCTATACAGGATTATAATATACATGCATCCTTAGTAGTACCTGGGTCTCTACCAAATATATCAAGTATGTGAACTCTCCTTATTTAAGGCAGGCATTATCTATTCAGAGGTATATTATATTAATAGTCTACAAGTAATAATATATCTAGTTGAGAGTCAATTGGAATATTAGGGCCCATGAACATAGGGGAGGACCATGGCTTTATGTCCTATCCATTGGTCAAGTGATGTGTTGCAGTATCAGAAAAGGATTGGTATCGATATGGTGAACTGAATTCAACATTGTTTTTCTTTTAAACCAAAAAGAAAACCAAAAAACACGGTCATTTATGTAATGGTGACTGATTGACAACAATTTATTGTGATTATTTAAATATATTTTTATAACTGTTTTTGTTAACATTTTTTGATTTTTTGTCGTGTGTAATTGTTTTTGCTTCTTTCTATCAATTCTTGAGAATGAAATAAAATATCTTTCCGAACCCTGTTGGAACAAAATAGCATATACAACATTTCCTTTGACCTCTCAATATTATAGTTATACAAAGGAACTTTTGGGTGGCCATCTTGTTTTCCGGTGGCCATTTTGAAGGTTTTTCGATAAATCTTGTCATCACCATTTCAGGAAAACCACTCATCGGATTTTCTCCAAATTCAGACACATGATAGAAGATATCAAGTTCTTGAGCTGATTAACTTTTGAGTGGCCATCTTGTTTTCTGATGGCCATTTTGTAGGTTTTTTAAATAATTCTTGTCATCGCCATTTTTGGAAAACTGCTCATCAGATTTTCTCCAAATTTGCACACATGATAGAGGATATCAAGTTCTAGAGCTAATTAACTTTTGGGTGGTTTTGGTAAATTTGTTTTCTGGTGGCTATTTTGAAGTTTTTTCAATGGTTGGATCTCGTTCATGTCATATGCCTTGTTTAAATCAACAAAACTTTCTTTTGTACAATTACAATATTGAGAGACCTAAACACGTTGTGTATATGTTGTTTTGTTCCAATGAGGTTGGGTAAACACGTTGTGTATATGTTGTTTGTTCCAATGAGGTTGGGATAGATGTTTCGTTTCATTCCGAACATATGATACCAAGAACAAAAAAGAAGTGTCTGATGTGTTTTCTAAAACAATATAGGGAATAGTATATTTTTTTTTTCAAATTAAATTGTTACCATTCAAAAGATGATCATTAGATTGACGATGTGTAAAAGTTTCAGAATTTGTTGATGACAAATCCTTTCAAATATTTCAAACAAATTATGTTGAGAGATTCTTTTAGTACTGTATTTTTATATGTTAAAGCACATAATTATATCATCTGAATTTTTCATTATCAATTGACAGTTCTAAATGCCATTGCAAATACATTTTGAACTCAACAGTTAATTACAGTTACATTTAAGTCCATTTTATTCTTTCAATATATGGTGTATAATTTAGGTTGTGAACATTTCATATTTTAAAGTTTTAACAATATTCCGTGATCAGTTTTTGGATTATTGATTAATGAAATACTGTACTTTTGAAATAATATTCTTGTTCATATAACTTAGCATCATTTTTGAATGCTGCAGATATAGATCCCCTTATATGTTAATCAAAGTTAAAAGAATTCAATGAATAATGACCTCCACAATCTTGCAGACAAACTTTTTGTTTTTGGTCTTTGATGATCCTTGGTTTCAACTTGCAGCATACTTCGTTTTTGCCACATCTTCCTTTGCACTCACTAGGTGACAATCTGTTATAATCCTCAGGCATATATTTTGCTCTGAAATATATGTGTATAATGCTTGATTTGACATATAGCGATGAGGATTGTCTCAAAATGTGACATTTTTGTTTCTTTGACATTTTTGATTCAATCGGACATTTTGACTTTATTTAAGATTTTTAATAATTTACTTCTATGTCAAATAACACGCGGTACAAACTTCAACCATTAATTTGAATTTTTGGCCTACCAGATGCTCGAAAATCAAGGATTGCGAGTCTCATACTACACCGTTTTTCTTCAAACGTATACCATTAAAAGCAAAACAAAATTGCCTTTCTGTCGGTGCATTACTTTATTGTAAAGAGTCCCTCGTTCTAGCAGCGTTTTGGTCCCCAGCTGTTAAAAGGCCTTCTTACAGCTGGGGACCAAAATGCCGCTGGAAGTAGGGACTCTGTTTAAGAGAATAATGTACTAACAGAAGGGGATTTTTGTTATGCTTTGAATGGAACAAGTTTGAAGAAAAACGGTGCAGTACGAGACTCGTAATCCTTGATTTTCAAACATCCGGTAGGTCAAAAATTCAAATTAACGGTCGAAGTTTGTACCGCATGAATAAGTGAATAAGAGATTAAATGGCTTTTGTATATTACAATGTATGGCATACCTACTTATCTGTAATTTATGATCAATTATAGAAACATATTTTCCTGAGGGAGATACACTTATTCCCAATTGAATTAAACTTGCCCAGTGCATAATCGTTTATACATATATGTCAATGTTATCTTAAGTGATTTGTTTAGCAAATTAATATGTCATTCTAGAAAAGAAAGTTTTACTTACCCCCATGCTTCTATACACACAGAAGCCATTATAAAAAAGAGGAATGTCAGTTTCAGAAGCATACTGTAGAGGTCCTTGGATACTGCTGGTTTTACTTGTACTGTTGAAAAGATAAATAAATTAATTAATTTGGCTGATTTTTAAAGAGGCACAGGGGACAATTCGTCTTTTGATATTTGTTTACATTGTGATTCATACGATTCATATTTATATGTCCCGCTCCAGGTCAAATATGGGTAGATATAATATATCGATCCCGCTCCAGGGAATCATTCAAAAGTATAAAAAAGTTTAAATATCAAAAAAGGAGTGGTATCGATATGGTAAACTTTTTGAAGACACCATGTTTCTCTTAAACCATTCATCAAAACATTTTGAAAATTTTACACATCGTCAATTTAATGGTCATCTTTTGATTTCAAAAAAGTATTTTGTTAATGGAATAAAGGGTTTATCTTAATTTTTATATATTTTGGGAGGTTTTGCATACTTTTTGTTAAATAAACCAAAATTTCCTTTGTATAACTATAATATTGAGAGATCTAAGAAAATGTTGTATATGCTATTTTGTTCCAACAAGGTTCGGAAAGACATTTTATTTCATTCTCAAGAATTGGTAGAAAGGAACAAAAATCAATTTCACCAAAAAACAAAAAATGTTAACAAAAACAGTTTTATAAAATATATATAAATAATTTTTGCATTAAATTGTTGTCAATCAGTCAGCATCACATAAAGGACCATGTTTTTTTACAGAATGTTTTCAATAATTGGTTTAAGAGAAAAACATTGTTGAATTCAGTTCACCATATCTATACCTATCCTATAAAAGTTTGAAGTTTTGAATTCTGAAAGTTTAAAAAATTCAAATGTTACGGTTTCATTGTATTGAACTAAAGGAATATTACGAAAATGTTAATTATAAATTCTGCTTTTACTATAGGCCTATTTTGTCATTTGAAAAAGGTGTCAAAGGTTACATCTACACCAAACCCACTCAAGTATGAGATACACCAGTTATGTACGGTCGGTTTTGGGTATAGGGTATATCTTGAGGGATATATTCATATCTCCCCGAGGGACCGAAGGGACCAAGTACATAACCCTTATATACATACCAACTGTCAGGGTCTGAACCCTTTGCTAAAGGTGTTGTTTGTTGATTTTATGACAAAATTAATATTTAAATCGGAAGTAAAAATGTGCTTAAGTATATTGTGTTGACTTTTTGGTTGGAAATCCCCTACAATACAGTGTCTATTCATATTTTAAATTTAAGCTAAATCAATCCTATATTACATTCATTACATATATACTGAATACAAATCTATGATAAAAATATCAAATCTATCAATTTGCTCCTTTAACACGATTTTGAATGGAAAAGTTATAAATTCCACACAAGTTGCATTGTTTCAGAGAGAATTTCACATATCTTACCTCTTTGCAGATGTCCTTGCTTGTAAACACTAAATAAGAAATTCAGATAGATATGGGTAATTTAACAAGTAGATTTATGGAATTGGATTTATGAGTTGGATTTGAATATCCTACATTTTATTTTCACGTGATGCTTATGTTCTGTTAAAAGATAATGTCTAATTATTATCCCATCGAACAAAGTTCGGAGGGATATAGGGAACGCCTCCGTCCGTCCGTACGTACTTCCTTACGTACGTACGTCCGTCCGGGCTATAACTCAAATACCATTGGCCCGATTTTATTCATATTTTGTACACATATACCCTATGGGGGTAGAAGTTCTGCTCGAAAGCTGATTTTCAAAATGGCCTCTCATTTGAAAATGGCGGCCATTTTAGTGCCGATTTTACAGTAATTTAGGTGCAATATGTAAAACTGTAATAGCAATTTGTTTTAAATGTAAAAAAATTAAATAGGACATTAATAAAGCTAGAAATGTATCCATTACGAGTAAAGAAGCACATGGCAGCCATCTTGAAAAATGGCGGCCTTTACTTGTTATTTTACGATTTTTACTATAACTCGAAAAGTAGTGGAGCGATTTTGTTCATATTTAGTATGTGAATAATATAAGCGTGGCACACTGTCTAATGATACTTTTGGTACACGGCGGCCATTTTGAAAACTGGCGCCATTTTAAGGTATTTTACTATAACTCGAAAAGTAGTGGAGCGATTTTGTTCATATTTGGTATGTGAATACTATAATCATGACACACTGTCTAATGAACTTTTGGTAGAAGTCGGCCATTTTGAAAAATGGCCGCCATTTTAACGTATTTTACTGTAACTCGAAAAGTAGTGGAGCGATTTTGTTCATATTTGGTATGTGAATAATATAAGCATGGCACACTGTCTAATGACACTTTTGGTACATGGCGGCCATCTTGAAAAATGGCTGCCATTTTAAGGTATTTTACTATAACTCGAAAAGTAGTGGAGCAGTTCTGTTCATATTTGGTATGTGAATACTATAAGCATGGCACACTGTCTAGAAGGTGGCCATTTTGAAAAATGGCTGACATTTTTGGTATATACTTTGCAAGCCATGGCTGTTCGATGGGATTTGCTACGCTTTGGTGTTGCTGCTGTCTAGTTCAGAAATACTTTGCCAATGAGTTGTTTACTTAGAACCTTATTTGTAAATATTTAAATATAAACACATTTTGAATAACCACATCTATATTCTCTTACAGAAATTTCTACATTTAACCAGGCAAATCGTATTGCAAACTTTTTCAGACAGCTGTAACTTTAGTTCTGTGAATTTTGTGACCACAAAAACAAATGGGTTTCTTAGCCCCATGCATAATCTTAGAAAGATAATACAATCGATTATGCTGTCACTAATCCAGCCATCAAAGCCTATTTTGCAAAAGGTTTGCCCAAAGGATTCGTAGTGATATGCTGAACTAATTTAACACATTTTTTCTTAAATCAGTCATCAAAAAATTCTGAAAAATTTACACATTATCAATCAAATGGCCATCTTTTGTATTTTATAACAATTTAAGTTGAAAATATTCATTTGCATGTACTTTGTTCTGTACATTGTTATAGAAAACACATCAGAAACTGTCTTTTGTTCTTGTTACAATATATTTGGAATGAAATGAAACATCTATCCGAACCTCGTTGGAACAAAATTTTATATACACAACATGTTTAGGTCATACAAAGGAAAGTTTGGTTCATTTAAATAATTATCTTAAAAACGAAATAAAAGGTATACTTTATTTTATCTATTTTTTTTTTTTTTTAAATATAAATGAACAAAACTTTCCTTTGTATAATTACAATATTGAGAGATCTAAGTACATTTTGTAAATGCTATTTTATTATCCACCAAATGAAGTTCGAGGAGGATAGAGGAAAGCCATCTGTCAGTCTGTTCATCCATCCATTCGTTTGTGTGTCCGGGTGATAACTCTAATACCGGTTTTACTCAAAATACTTTTAATTAGGAAGGTGATCTACTCATTTTTTTAATAGAAAAGTCAAAGAAAATCATTTAATATCTCTAAAAGCAGTCCTCACATATATAATCAAGACAAGATACAAGAAATCTAAGCACATCTCTAATCCAAACACCAAACACTTTCTGAAATGTGTTTCTCAACTGGTTATCCGAACATTTTTGGCTGCTCTCATGTCATTCAGATTTGACAGGTTTTACTGTACATACAAGTATGATCCCCATTGCATAATGAAGCTGAAACCAGCTGTGGACACAAACATTTTCATCTTCAATCGATGCATAATCATTAGTGATAGTAACATCCCATTAGTGAAGCTGATGGAATCAGAAATAAAAATGCACATTAACATCATCTTGAATAAATGCATTAACAAAATAAGATACGATCATCTGTAACATTTTATCCATCAGTTACTTACAACTTATAAAATTCTCTTATTATGAAGTTTTATTCAAAGGGGTAATACAATGTAAGATCTTGGGGAGTTATCTGAACTTTTGATCTTTGACCTGTAAAAGATTTGGGGTCTGTTCTAAATTAAAATCGCAATTTTTGTTTAAAGAGTTGCATAACAGTATGTACTAAATAACTCAACTTCATTTACTTATCAAGATTACATTAAGAAAATAAATAACGTAAATGACGTTGAATTTTTTAATATATTACCATAGTCACTGTGATGAATCTATACAGAAGTATGTATGTATACTGTATATGGCAACAGTTGTACTGTTTGTTTAATTGTTTGTTTGCTATATTTGAAAATCTACATCTATCTTATTAAGGAAAAATGCAAAACAGTGTTTTATCACAGGTAGTACAGGTGCTATATTCTAATGAATAAAGTCAGTTAATGATGCACCATTACACCTTTTATTATCATCACATTTCCTGACATTTCTATCATATTGTTATTTTTAATATGCTTTTTTGTCACCTGTGAATCTTTTATGGATAATATATGCACTTTATTGTGTTTTACTAAAACTGCATTGTAAATGTAATATTTGTATTTTTATGGTAATAAGTAACCTTCCATATTTTCAGTCTTGCTGATTACTTGGACTTTGAAACACGAATTAAGAGAAACTTCATTGAGCCTGAATGTGCTACAAACTTTGGTGCATCTGCCCACACACTGGACCACCTTGAAGGCATATCTCAGAGAAAACACCTCAAATATTCCCCTGAACTTGGCCTCAAAAAGGTGAATACAGTAAAACCTATGTTTGTGAATCATAAATGGTAATGCTGTGAATGTAATTAGAACAGTTAATTATTGAAAGACTTGGTCAAACTACTTCTCATGAAATGAAAAGGTTTTTAAAGTGATCATCCTGAAACACAAGATTGGACACCCTGCTGGAGAACCGCTCAACTAGACCACTTCTTAGGGGAGGCATCAAAAGTTCAATGTCTGATAGGAAACTAAATAAATCTAGTTTTGAGTTGGACCCCCCCCCCTCCCCCTTAAAACTAAATACAATGAAAGTTGATTGCGGACTTTTCACATGTTTTAGTGACTCGTACTCTGTCATTTGACGGATAGCAAACTGAAATAGCTTTGACCCCCTCCCCCAAACTAGATTTATTTAGTTTTCTATCAGACATTGAACTTTTGATGCCTCCCCTTAATGTGAACATATTCAGTATTCATTTCAAGGAGGTTTTATTGTGGAAACATTCAGTTGCTTTAATTTAGGACATTTCCCTTTAAAAGAATTTTGTCTAGTACACTCTTCAAATAAGAAATAATATCCAGTCTAGATGTATCCATTCAGAATTTTTATTGCCAGAAAACATTTTCTGACTAAAATGTCTTTAATTTTTTTTCAGATTTAATTGCCGTGAAAGCTATATTTTGAATTGAATAAAACATGATATTGATTTTGCAGGTTTTACAAGAATTGGGGAAAGAATCTCAGCCAACTGATGTCATGGCAACGAGGATAGCTAGAGCTCTTAATGAGGTAAGTTTATATTTGATTAAGAGAAGGATTAAGAGTTATACCTGTCTGTTTTTTTGTATTTTTATCTAGAATTTATTTATAATTGGTTCAAAAATGCATAATCATATTGAATTTAAATTTTCACACGAGATTGTTGTACATTTTTAGATAATAGCAAATGTCCACATATCCAAAAAGATAGTAATTAGTTCTTTTTTCTTCTCTTCTTTTGTCTTCAAAAAATAGATATTTACAAAATACAAATGTAGTTCAAGTTAACAAGTTATCCATGGTAAAATGAATTGGCCAAGATGTGATCTATGTTAAATCAACAAACCCTGAAAGGAATAATGTTCATTCATGATCCTGAAGGTGCTTAGCCCATTTCATATACTTGAACCATATTGCGTTTTAAACCCCTATATACTGCAAACTCTAATGCCCACCATCTTCAGAATGCTGCTTTTCTTAACTAGGAAACTAGGAAGTATATATTCTCTGGAATGATTCTCTGTATTTTAGACCCAAAAGAAGGAATTACAAACATTATGATGTTTCTCTTTACACTCTAGACTCCTGACTCATGGGTGCTTGCAAATCTTGCTGCTCTGTACTGGAGAGTGGAGGGGGTGGCGGAAAAGGCAGTGGATTGTCTTAGACTGGCATTGCACCATGCTCCAGATGACATGAAGGTATGTAGAGTTGCACCCATGGCTCAAGTTGGAGCAGCAGTATTATCATTAAGTGGATAATAATTGCACTCATATATGACTGATTGTGTATTATGAACATACCAGTATCTTCGTTATAATCACCTATCTTATTTTATCCTATGACAAGTGAGGTTTCAGGCACATAACAGTGGGATATACAACTGATATCTTATTGGGAAACATGATTTTCAAACCACGGACCCTCCAGCCGTCAGTAAAATATCTATATTTCCCTCGGCAAATCCCCTTTATCCAAAATCTCCCATTTCATAACCCTCATATATTTACAGTATACTGTAAACATAATGTTTCAGAGCTACTGCTTGATCAAAATTGATTTATGGACCAAATGTCATGTAATTTTGCTTAAACAAATTATCATCTGGTCTGTGGACCAAAGCTTCTTTTGTACCCTTATTACTCTGACCTGAAAATAAAAATGAAATTTCAACTTTCAGGATATTACACTTGTGAGTTTAGCAAACATCTTACATAAATCAGGACACTTGAATGATGCAGTGATTGTCACAAACATGGCCCTTGATATATCTCCCCATCTTGTGGTTATTCACTTCACTATGGCTAACATATATGCTGCAAAGGTGAGCAGAGTTTTCCAATTAACCATTCACTTCAGCATTATTAAAACTTGTTTTATTGTAATTTAACTTTGTCATGTATTTGATGTCATGAAAGATACTATGTAATTGAGTAAGTTTATATTTTTTATATATTCAAAAAAAAATAAATAAGCAAGTAAAATAGAAATACAGTACTTTTAAACTGAATGTCAGTGAAAATATGTTATGTTTTCCTGTATCTTAGTATTTTTTAAGTATTTAAGGTCCATAAATATCAAATGGTGACATTTTGTCATGTGAATGCCTTGTTAGAATAATGTAACCACTCCCAGAAAAAAAATCAATTATCATTTTTATTTCCAGAGCAACTGGGAGAAGTCAACAATGTTTTACGAGTCAACAATGAGTTTACAAGAGACATTTGCTCCAGCTAGGGCCAGGTTGCGCTCAATCATGTGTAATAAGGTTCTCAGCAATCCACATATCTTTAAGAAGTCCCGAAAGACCACTTAGGAGTCATGTTAAAATAATTTGCGTTATTTGATTTTTTGACCCCTTACATTGGATAGACTGTACAGTGTACAATCAATAAGAGATAGTCCCATTGCGTAAATGTGATATTGTTTAATTTGTATGCTTGTTTAGTTCATGAAAAGTATGAATATTTAATTCAATACAGAATTTAGTCTGTATATTTATCAACGTGCAAGGAACAATGTCTATGTTATATAGATGCCTCCCACGTTTGTGGTCCACTTATTTTTGTCACACAGTAACATATTGAAATAGACAGATTTTTGTTTTTAAATTATATTTTAAAGTATTTATTGCACTGTCTGTAAGAATGGCACGGGTTGAGGGACAGAAAGTATGATTTATGTTGTTTGTACCATTGGTTGTTTGTTATTAGTTGGCTGCTTATGTCAATAAAGATTAACTTTCAGAAGAACAACTAAAAAACATCCAACCACATAATATGAAATGTAAGAAATCTTTTAAAGATTTTGACTAACCAAAACTTTAAACTCCAAAAGGTAACAGATCATTCCAAAAGTGGTGCTTGGATATTCTGGTCAGTTTACATTGGTGCTGTATGCTTTAGACAGTTTTACACTAACACAAGCTTATTTATTCACACAGGTAGCTTTTGATGATTTTCAGTGGATGTTTTAAGCTCACATGGGCAAACCTTTGGTGGCTCATCGTTGATCCTCAAATGGTTTTACTTCCAAAATGTCTTATGAGGTCTCTTTAGGATATAAATTGATCACAGTTGTGCTTTAGGTCAGGCTAAGTGTCCAAATTTGGGTTAGGCTACAAATAGTATCAGTTAACAGCTTAAAAGAGTTGATTTTTTATAGCCTATTGGTATTTATCAACTTTTTGGACACTTTTCTTGAAATATTTTAAGCTGCCACTTTTATTGAAAGACCATCTCCATGTGAGCCAAGTGCCAACGTTTATGTTTAGAAAAACATCAAGTCAGCCAATATTTCTTGTCAGTATTTAATTTATTATTAATTTATGCCTACATTGTATTTTGTAATTTTTGTTTTGGCAGAAAGATAAAGCACTGCACTGCAGTCAGACAGTTTTGCCTGAGATTGCATGAGACCCTTCACATGGGAAGGGATTGAGGTTTTAAAATTAAAATTTGGCTATCAAATTCTTTAGCTGGGGAGCAACCTAGTGAGTCAATTTCCCTATCTTGGAGAATAATAATAACTGCTCAAATAATACTGGTCAAAATTCCTGGGAATATGCACTTCAAAAGTCCCTAGCCCTGGGATAGAGTACTGTCAAAATCCCAGCCCCTGGGACAATACTGTATGCCAAATCCCAGCCCTCCACCATAAGGTGGTCTTATGGAGCCTTTAAATGTTGCATAATGAACCAATAACTTTTTTGTTTTCGCTTATTATTGTGTTCTATGTTATTATCATCTCTCTGTCTGTGTAGATTGTTCTGCTAAGATTTTGCTAGTTCAGATTCCCTGATGTGTGTGGTACTATTGAGCCTATAGTATTGAAGCCTATTTATTTTATACCTACAATCAGTGGATATGAAATACTTTTCTTATTTTTATACTTTCTGTATATACAGGGTGATCCAGAAGTAACGTCAAAGATGTTGTAATTTCAAAAGTATTCATCAGATCTTCATGAAATTTGGTATACATGTACCCACAACATTTCTGAGTTACCATCTCAAAGATTGGAATTCAATCATTTCATTGGTTGAAATTATGGTTGCTATAGTAACCCGATATCGCGTAACCCGGGGCAAATTACTTAACGTGTAATGCGTAATCTCAAAATATCAACAAGATCTGAAATTGTTATATCCTCAACATTTTATTTCACAACAATATAAATCATACTATTGCACAGTTACTAATAATAGTTCATTCTACATAATTGCCACCATTTGCAACACATTTCTCATGTCTGGATACCCATTCCTTGAACACAGAATTAAATCCATTAGAACTCATTCCTTGTAGGGCTAGTACTACGGCATTTTTCAATTCCTCACAGGATTGAAAATTATTTCCACTAAGGTTTCTTTTTAGTTCCCCATACAAATAAAAGTCACTGGGGGCAAGATCAGGTGAATAAGGGGCATGTTCAAGTTGTTGAAATCCAAGTGTTTGGACTGTGTTGCTGGTCAGGATTGCAGTGTGCGTAGGGGCATTGTCCCAATGCAAGATAAACTGCTGCAGATGTCCGGGACGCTTTTTCCTCAGGGAACGTTGAAGATCACGCTTCAGAACCTGAAAAACAAATGTTTAATGGTTGTTAAACCAGTTGTTTCATTGATTGGATTTGGATTTGAATCATGGCCATGGAGTTATAATTATATTGACAGTGAACAACATTTAAATACTTTAATTTAAAAATAAAATTCACAGTATGATGTATTATTAGAACAAATGATATCTTACCTTTGCAATGTAAACGGCATTAATTCTCTGGCCAATGGGAACAAAATGGGTTAACACCATTCCTCTAATGTCAAAGAATGTCACAACCATTTGTTTCTTTTGTGGAATTCCTGGTACTATTTTAGGCTTGGTTGGTGTTGGGGAGTTGTCATGTTTCCACGATGAACTTTGTTGCGTGGTCTCTGGGATGTAGAATGATAGCAATGATTCGTCACTCGTAATGATCTTGTTAAGAAAGTCATCTCCATCTCTCCGATATTTTGCAAGAAAGTCCCTTGAAGCCTTAACACGCCGGTCTTTCTGCTCCTGTGTCAAGTCATGCGGCACCCATTTAGCAGACACCTTCTTTAACAGACAGTTCTTTGTCAGTATCCGTTGCACAGTCCCATAGCTCAGATCGTGTTTTTCAGCCAATTCTCTGATAGAAATTTGCCTATTGTCCATAACATCAGCTTCAATTGCTTTGATGGTTTGATCATCGAATGACGACACTGGCCTGCCTCCTCGCTGCTTGTCTACCACTTCATCATATCCACTGGAATACTTGTTAAACCACCTGTAAATGTTTCTCTCAGCAATGGCAGCTTTACCATATGCCTTCTTTATCTGTCTTATAGTCTCTTTTACACCTTTCCCCAACTTTACACAGAACTTAATGTTTGTTCTTTGCTCTATTTTACTCTGACTTGGCGCCATCTTTAATTGGGTGGGTTAGTGTCCCTGGTCATGTTAGTATTTGTCATGGATGATGGAAGCAATTCAAAGAAATTGAAAGCTTTTTATGAATGCCTATTGTGACATCACAACTATTACATATTTGTTACCATGGCAACAAATATAAAAATCATAGAAAACAAACAATGAACATTTTCAAATGTTACTGACTTTTTAAATTAGAGAAATTCACAAAAACGTTATGGTTTCTCTTCAATTTGCCCCGGGTTACGCGATATCGGGTTACTATAGCAACCATAATTTCAACCAATGAAATGATTGAATTCCAATCTTTGAGATGGTAACTCAGAAATGTTGTGGGTACATGTATACCAAATTTCATGAAGATCTGATGAATACTTTTGAAATTACAATGTCTTTGACGTTACTTCTGGATCACCCTGTAGCTACTCCTCAAACTTATGTTGGTAAAACCAAACGTTTGAGTGTCGTTAAGAGTCACATTACAACAATCCATACACTGTACAAACACATGTAAATCGCATTGTGCTATGAAGTATTAAAAGGTACAGTAAAACCTGAGAATTAGGAACGCTCTCTGGAACTGCCCAAATTCCTTGCAGAAAGGTATCCCTTGCAGAGAGGGTCCATGTTTTGAGCCAACCAATGTTGCTTAGAGCCTGTATTCAAGTTTTATCAACCCAATTTTCTAGCATTAACGATATTTGCAAGTTTTGATCCTTAAAAGATTCTAAGAGATTTGGCTCAATATCACACAACAAATATATTTCTATTATCTCTTATAAACAGCTGTGTCAGTCCCTAGAATATTTCAGCTTGTTAGATGAAATCAACTTTTGTTGAAAGAAAGCATAAGGGTCAATTTGCAATTTTAACAGGTTAATTAAAAAAGATATTGGGATAATAACAGTGAAAGGCCCGTGTTGACAATTGGCTTATCCCAATCTTATCTTTATTAATCAGAGCTGTTCAGAATCACATATTCGCACAGTGTAACTAATTTCCCATGTTTCTTGTGAACAGATGAATTTTCAAAAGCCCAGATTTTCCTTATAGAGAGGGACTGTTCATATGTAAGTCGATAGAAAAAATATTTGGTTCTTTTGAAAACCATTCCTTGTAGACAGGTCCATCAGAAGGTTTTACTGTGTTCATGATTCGAGAGATTGAATCAATTCAAAATATTTTAAAAAATAAAATATTTGTAGATTTCCTTTAGAAAAATAGTCCCACTTTATGAATTTATACAGTGGTCGCATTGTTATCACTTTTCCATATTTTAACAATGCCTACTGTTTTTGAGTATGATTCTTTCTAACTCTGAACATTTTCTTATGAAATGTGTACGCACTACACAATCAAGTAATGTTTATTTTATGTTAGGGTATTTATGTTATATTATTATTGGCATAAACAAAATAGCATTTGAATAAATGAATAAAATATTGATGCTAAAGTGCATTTGGATTTGAAACGACAACACTGAATGAGGAAGACCCTTATAACAACAATTTTTATCGTTGTTAGTATTTTTTCCAGCTTTGAATTTTATTTCCGAAACTGACCCTCTTTCATTTAAAAGTAAACCAATAAGTTTTATAAAGATCATCATGCATCTTGACTTTAAAGTAGACCTCATGGGGTGACTTGTGGGCCTGTTTATGCAAACCTGTGATTGAAAGGCCCTTGGTCATTAACAAGTTTGTCATACCATTCCGCCTACCTTAAGACTTGAATATATATATCTATAGGATTAGGTACTTGAAAATCTTGTACAAGATATAACCATGAGGTTATTTGAATTACTATTTTTACAATTTACTATTCTATACTTTTGATGATATTTAATTATATGTGGTCATTATTTTTGAAAAGCATCTGTTGATTTACTGTGTTGTCGTTATTTAATGTCAAATGAACTGAATAAATGAACAAGAATAAAAAATAAATGATGAAACATATTGAATTTTTGTGTCAATCCTATTTCTTGTGGATATGATCTTAGATGCTCAGGTAGCTTAGGTGGCAACACAACAGAATGAACTGTATTTTATTTCAGAGAATATCCAGCTGTAATGCCGTGGTCACATTTGCTCCGATTTTACCACCGGCAACCTGCCGATGAGTATTTTGTTCAAAATTGAATACAATTTGGAACAAAATACTCAATCGGCCGGGTGCCATAGTAAAAATTGGTGCAAATGTGACCATGGCATAACAACGAGGAGTGTATTATTTTTCTCTTGTTTTTTATATGTACTCTTGGCAAGCTATCCAAAACCAGTGTGGTACAAAACCAAAAAGAGGATTGACTGTCACATCATGCAGTGCACTGACCTAAATATACCCTATTCACTCTTTCAATAGAATATTTGACACAAAAGAATCAAGCTTCAAACTGTTACATGCAGTGCACTGAAGCTGAACTAATAACACCCACTCTCAATACACTTACCTTCTTGTCAGTACAAATGAAAACGATTTTTCCTAAAATTGGATCATGGACCATTTACCTTTCATAAGAGTCAGTGCTCAGTGTGTGGTTAAAGTTTTTTTAGATGAAATCATTTATATTGGGTCTCAGGAGAATTGATAGCCTCGGCTATTATTCCTCCTAAAATCCAATACTCATACTTTATCCCTAACCTATGTAACTGCTCCTTTGAACCACCCCCTCCAATCTGAACAAGTTTTATATGGAAAAAATGATTTATTTTACAACAATTACAAAATATCCTGTGTGTATCTGTCTAAGGTTTTCACATTATATATAGAGGTTATTTAATGGGGGATAGAATATGAATTTTATTTGGAGGGAATATATAATATGTGCAAGAAAAATAAACAACAATTACAAAATATCCTGTGCGTGTCTGTTTGAGATTTTCATAGTCCATTGATACATACAGCCTAATAGTATATAGACGTAGCTTCTACAATATATAGATAAATTACCAAAAGTCTAAACTCATAAATGTCTATAAGTAGCTGGTAGTAGTGTATTCGGATAATCCTTAATTGATTAGAACTCCTCGTGGAATGGATAGTCTGGGTGTTTATCTGCCCTAAAAATAAATAAATATGAACTGATCATGATAGGAAGGCCAAAGCAAAGCTAAGTTTTATTGTACCACAATTTAAATTAAATTTAAAATGTTTTAATTATTAACATAACATTTTATTGTATAATCTGTAAAAATAGCAAAGTTAGTAATTACCCTTTGTTTTTGAAGCTTTCAAACAACCTGTCTTTTTTATCAATGGATCGAAGTTTTATCATATCTTCTGCGACAAGCTCAAAGTCATAAAGCTGGAACATTAATGTGAAATTCTGAAATTGTTTATTTTTCTATTTCAAAAATTAATCCCAAGATGAATTTATCTTATCTTATTATTCCTCAAGTGTGCTTTCACATTTCTTTTTTTTGTACTCCCATGCGATATTTTTATAGTATGATAATCTTAAAGGACCCAAGGAAAAATTTGAAACATTGCTTCAACAATCAACATCCAAAAATAGTAAAAGTAATTGAGTCACTTTTTGTAAAAAAGCTTGACTTTCGAAAAAAAGTAAATTCAAAGATTTGAAATTCCCTCCAAAATATATCTATTTTCCCGTCTCTTTAGCAGCAAAAGTTCATATTTTTAATCATCAAATACAACACTATGCACTCCATTGTCATCGGCTAAAAGTAACAACATTTCAATTTTTTAATTTATTATGCATATATAAGATTTTGTAGCATTTTTGAACATTGGTCTGGTAAACGAGGGGTCATGGGTTCGATCCCCACTGGGATGAACTGACCTTTTCACATCAGCCTAGCGCAGGATTTAATCCCGTGTTTTCATTACCAATAAGGTGCATGGTGCTTTATCAATCATATCTTTTTATTTTTTATCATACCAATCATTCAGAGATATAGTGTACTTTTACCAAATGGAGAAATATTCGAAGAATTTCGTAAATATGGTAAAAAGTTTTAACCCAAGTTAGCCATATGTGGTAGTTTTACCCAATGTTATGAAAATATGATAGGTGAAACTTATTTTTTTATTTCAAAAAGTTGTTTTTGGTGGGACTTTTGTTTGAAAAATTGTGAGCTTAATTCAAATAATTTTTGGTTAATACACCCATCTATAAGTGAGTAGTAATTCACACCAATGGATAGCATATAAATCCTAATCTATTACGAAGACTAAAACAATATGTCTTGTTGTAATTAGTTTGTGTGTCAGTCATATTTCTCTTGGATGTGATTTTAGATGCTCCTATGTAACCCCTCCAAACTACACAAGTTTAATAGGAAGATTATTTTTATTTCACATTAAAAATATCCTGTGCGTATCTGTATGAGATTTTCATAGCCCATTGATACATATAGCCAGCTATTACAATATATAGATAGATTACCAAAAGTCCTAACTTATAACTGTCTATAGGTGACTGGTAGTAGTATATTTTGATAATCCTTAATTGATCAGAACTCCTCATGGAACGGATAGTCTGGATGTTTTTCTACCCTAAAATAAAATAAATATGAATTGATCATGATATGAAAGCCCAGTGGACAAAGGGAAATTATTATTAAAGAAATGAAGTAAGAAAATGGAACACCAAAAAAGCCTGGGTTTATCAATACCACAATTACGATTAATTTTAAGATGTTTTTAGATACTCAATAACAGTTAGGAGTAATCAATAATATAACAGTTTATTGTATGATCTGTTAAAATAGCAAAATCAGGAATTACCCTTTATCGAAGCTTTTAAGCATCCTCTTCTTTCTATCAATAGATCGAAGTTTTATCATATCTTCTGCTACGAGCTCAAAATCATAGAGCTGAAATATATTAATGTGAAATTCTAAAATTGTTTATATTAATATTTCAAAAATCAATCCCAATATGAATTTATTGAGTTATTTCTATAATAATTTTAAGTATGATTTTCCATTCATTTTAGTCTTATTTCAAAAAGTTGACTTTCGAAAAAAGTAATCTTGATTTAAATATTTGACATTCCCTCCAAAATATTTGAATTACTTGTCTGTTTAGCAGCAAAAGTTTATATTTTTAAACATCAAATACAACACTCTACACGTAACATTTCAATTAATTGATTCTATTTTTGTGCATATATTAGATTTTACTACCATGTCAACAGTTTAAGACAGTATTTACATTGGTATGAAAAATTAATCTGGCATAAGGAAAATGATGACTCAGCCATAAAGGAAAATGTTTAACAACGTATAATTAAATCACAAGTTGTAATTTATGACTTAACAAGGCACAGACGTGAACAATATCGTACCTAAAACACAGCATTGTGGTCTTGTTGACCAAGAAAGCAAGATGGCCGCAAAAAAGTTAATCAGCTCTAGAACTTATCACTGTGTAACATATGTAAATAAGAAATTTGAACGGTTTGGCTGGAAACCTGTAGACAAGTCTTGAAAGTGAAGATTTTAGGACGGAAAATCCAAAATGGCCATCTTAAAATTTACCCAGAATGCCCAAAAACCAATCAGTTCTTGACGTTGATATGTAGAAACATCCCTGAAAATTTCAGATGAATCCCTCAAACGGTTTGGCTGAAAATCTGTAGACAAGTCTTGAAAGTGAAGATTTTAGGACAGAAAATCCAAAATGGCCACCTTAAAATTTAACAAGAATGCCCAAAAACTAATCAGTTCTTGACGTTGATATGTAGAAACATCCCTGAAAATTTCAGATGAATCCCTCAAAAGGTTTGGCTGGAAACCTGTAGACAAGTCTTGAAAATAAAGATTTTAGGACGGAAAATCCAAAATGGCCACCTTAAAATTTACCCAGAATGCCCAAAAACTAATCAGTTCTTGATGTTGATATGTAGAAACATCCCTGAAAATTTCAGATGAATCCCTCAAATGGTTTGGCTGAAAACCTGTAGACAAGTCTTGAAAGTGAAGATTTTAGGATGGAAAATCCAAAATGGCCACCGTAAAATTTACCCAGAATTCCCAAAAACTAATCAGTTCTTGACGTTGATATGAAGAAACATCCCTGAAAATTTCAGATGAATCCCTCAAATGGTCTGGCTGGAAACCTGTAGACAAGTCTTGAAAGTGAAGATTTTAGGACGGAAAATCCAAAATGGCCACCTTGAGATTTACCCAGAATGCCCAAAAACTAATCAGTTCTTGACGTTGATATGTAGAAACATCCCTGAATATTTCAGATGAATCCCTCAAATGGTTTGGCTGGAAACCTGTAGACAAGTCTTGAAAGTAAAGATTTTAGGACGGAAAATCCAAAATGGCCACCTTAAAATTTACCCAGAATGCCCAAAAACTAATCAGTTCTTGACGTTGATATGTAGAAACATCCCTGAAAATTTCAGATGAATCCCTCAAATGGTTTGGCTGGAAACCTGTAGACAAGTCTTGAAAGTGAAGATTTTAGGACGGAAAATCCAAAATGGCCACCTTAAGATTTACCCAGAATGCCCAAAAACTAAACCGTTCTTGACGTTGATATGTAGAAACATCCTTGAAAATTTCAGATGAATCCCTCAAATGGTTTGGCTGGAAACCTGTAGACAAGTCTTGAAAGTGAAGATTTTAGGACGTAAAATCCAAAATGGCCACCTTAAGATTTACCCAGAATGCCCAAAAACTAATCAGTTCTTGACGTTGATATGTAGAAACATTCCTGAAAATTTCAGATGAATCCCTCAAATGGTTCGGCTGGAAACCTGTAGACAAGTCTTGAAAGTGAAGATTTTAGGACGGAAAATCCAAAATGGCCACCTTAAAATTTACCCAGAATGCCTAAAAACTAATCAGTTCTTGACGTTGATATGTAGAAACATCCCTGAATATTTCAGATGAATCCCTCAAATGGTTTGGCTACCTGTAGACAAGTCTTGAAAGTGAAGATTTTAGGACGGAAAATACAAAATGGCCACCTTAAGATTTACCCAGACTGCCCAAAAACTAATCAGTTCCTGACGTTGATATGTAGAAACATCCCTGAAAATTTCAGATGAATCCCTCAAATGGTTTGGCTGGAAACCTGTAGGACGTGTCGCAAAAAGGTGGCGCATTTGTTTTTTAAGGGTATCGCGTGAATGTAACTTTGATTCCCGGAATATAAGATAATATTCTAATTAAAGTTATATATCATTTTAAAGCTGTTTCGATGAAGATTTTAGATCAACTACACTCCGTTCACATTTTTTGCGCGTTCGTTTTTAAAAAAGAGTTTTTTACCAAAACATCTGGCAAATATCCCATGTTGACACGTTACATTTTGAATTATTTTTCGTCTTTAAACGCTCATAACTCAAACAATATATGACTATTATACTTATTTTTCGTCTTGATAAAGGTAGATGGAAGTTTTATTTTAAAGGATGAATTTTAGTAAGCGTCCCATATTGTGACGTCATAGGGTCTGAAAAATAGAATCTGTTGACAGCGACCTTTTTTGCTCATTTTTGGTACCTTCAACTTTTCAGGTGTACATTAAACAAAAAATACGAGATCAATTTTTAATAAATCATACATGATTATTTTGCTCCCAAACTCTAGTTTATTAATAAATAGTTGATTTTGTTCACAAAAGTATGTGTTTTCTGTTGTATGTGGAAAAGTGGAGGACGAAAGGTTTTCAAAATTCATTAAAATAGGGCTAATTTACGCCATTCGCCTATTTTCAAGCACAGCAACACGTATATTTATTTCACCTAAAATATCAATTGATTCGTGTTTTATGATGCTCCTAGCCCATTAACAATATATATATGATATCAGAGTTATTCGTCTAAAATGTTTTGAGATATAAAGGTAAATGTGGAGGACGAAAGGATTTTCATTTGTGTACATTTTTCTCAAAAACGTCACAATCTATCATGTTAAAAGCGAGGATCCTCTGGATTACTCCACAAAATGCGTAACAATGCGTGCGCGAGCTTTTTGCGACACGTCTAGACAAGTCTTGAAAGTGAAGATTTTAGGACGGAAAATCCAAAATGGCCACCTTAAGATTTACCCAGAATGCCCAAAAACTAATCAGTTCTTGACGTTGATATGTAGAAACATCCCTGAAAATTTCAGATGAATCCCTCAAATGGTTTGGCTGGAAACCTGTAGACAAGCTGAAAAGTGAGACGCCGCCCGCCCGCCGCCCACCCGTCAAGCTGACTACAATATCGTACCTTTTGTTAGGTACGATAAAAAGGATTTCCACCAGTTATTTACAATGTACACACAATATCCCTCCAGGGGTTTAGTAATATTGAAAATTCTATGATTGATAAAGGATCATGCATCTTTTTTATTTACAGATGGTATTCTTCTTCTCTGGACCACTTTTCCACGCTTGTTAGTTAGTTTCTCTCTTTGTTTACAACTATTCTTCATAATATTTCAACATATGCATATATTAGGATGTATACCATGCATTGTTATAAATGTTTGCTTCTCTGTGTGTGGCAACCAAACTTTATTTTAGATATAAGTTCACAATTTTTCAAACTTTTTGAAATCACATATCACATTTAAATAACATTGGGTAAGACTACGATATAAGCCAAAGTGGTTTAAACATTTCCCGGGGTATTTATGTCTATATTCAAAATGGATGTAATGCATTTACACCAAAAGGCTTATCCTTATGTTAATGTCGACACCTAAAAGTTAATGATTCAGTAAATAAGGTGGTGAAACCCTTCTAAAAGCGATATGCAAGTTTGGTGGAAACTCACAAAATAAAACGTTATCCTGTCATTATCTAGGTCACCATTTTGACTATCCTATATGTGATAAATTTATCAAATATGTAATACAAGTATTTGTCTTACCTCTGAATTAGATTTGATTCTTGAAGGTGTAACACTCTTAGGAATGACAACAATTCCCCTCTGTAGCAGAAACCTTAATAGAACCTAGAATAGTTAAATACACCGGTGTATACCACGCAGAATGGTAAAAGTAAATCGCAATGGCACCTAGATCGGTAAATCGGTTAAAACCACGATGGCTACTTGCAATAGTAAAAGTAAACTACCGTGGCTACTTGCAATAGTAAAAGTAAACCACGATGGCTACTTGCAATAGTAAAAGTTAACCAATAATGGCTACTTGCAATAGTAAAAGTAAACCACAACGGCTACTTGCAATTGTAATAGTAAACCACAATGGCTACTTGCAATAGTAAAAGTAAACCACGATGGCTACTTGCAATAGTAAAAGTAAACCACGATGGCTACTTGCAATAGTAAAAGTAAATCACAATGGCTACTTGCAATAGTAAAAGTAAACCACAATGGCTACTTGCAATAGTAAAAGTAAATCACAATGGCTACTTGCATTAGTGAAAGTTAAAAAATAATGGCTACTTGCAATAGTAAAAGTAAACCACAATGGCTACTTGCAATAGTAAAAGTAAACCACAATGGCTACTTGCAATAGTAAAAGTAAACAACAATGGCTACTTGCAATAGTAAAAGTAAACCACAATGGCTATTTGCAATAGTAAAAGTAAACCACAATGGCTACTTGCAATAGTGAAAGTAAACCAATAATGGCTACTTGCAATAGTAAAAGTAAACCACAATGGCTACTTGCAATAGTAAAAGTAAACCACAATGGCTACTTGCAATAGTAAACCACGGTGTCTACTTGCAATAGTAAAAGTAAACCACAATGGCTACTTGCAATTGTAAAAGCAAACCACAATGGCTAGTTGCAATAGTAAAAGTAAACCACAATGGCTACTTGCAATAGTGAAAGTAAACCACAATGGCTACTTGCAATAGTAAAAGTAAACCACCATGGCTACTTGCAATAGTATAAGTAAACCACGGTGTCTACTTGCAATAGTAAAAGTAAACCACAATGGCTACTTGCAATTGTAAAAGCAAACCACAATGGCTAGTTGCAATAGTAAAAGTAAACCACAATGGCTACTTGGAATAGTGAAAGTAAACCAATAATGGCTACTTGCAATAGTAAAAGTAAACCACAATGGCTACTTGCAATAGTAAAAGTAAACCACAATGGCTATTTGCAATAGTAAAAGTAAACCACAATGGCTATTTGCAATAGTAAAAGTAAACCACAATGACTACTTGGAATAGTGAAAGTAAACCAATAATGGCTACTTGCAATAGTAAAAGCAAACCACAATGGCTACTTGCAATAGTAAAAGTAAACCACAATGGCTACTTGCAATTGTAAAAGTAAGCCACAATGGCTACTTGCAATAGTAAAAGTAAACCACAATGGCTACTTGCAATTGTAAAAGCAAACCACAATGGCTACTTGCAATAGTAAAAGTAAACCACAATGGCTACTTGCAATAGTAAAAGTAAACCACAATGGCTACTTGCAATAGTAAAAGTAAACCACAATGGCTACTTGCAATAGTAAAAGTAAACCACAATGGCTACTTGCAATAGTAAAAGTAAACCACAATGGCTACTTGCAATAGTGAAAGTAAACCACAAAGGCTACTTGCAATATTAAAAGTAAACCAATAATGGCTACTTGCAATAGTAAAATTAAACCACAATGGCTACTTGCAATAGTGAAAGTAAACCACGATGGCTACTTGCAATAGTAAAAGTAAACCACAATGGCTACTTGTAATAGTAAAGGTAAACCACAATGGCTTCTTACAATAGTAAAAGTAAACCACAATGGCTACTTGTAATAGTAAAAGTAAACCACAATGGCTACTTGCAATAGTGAAAGTAAACCACGATGGCTACTTGCAATAGTAAAAGTAAACCACACTGGCTACTTGCAATAGTAAAAGTAAACCACCATGGCTACTTGCAATAGTATAAGTAAACCACGGTGGCTACTTGCAATAGTAAAAGTAAACCACAATGGCTACTTGCAATTGTAAAAGCAAACCACAATGGCTAGTTGCAATAGTAAAAGTAAACCACAATGGCTACTTGGAATAGTGAAAGTAAACCAATAATGGCTACTTGCAATAGTAAAAGTAAACCACAATGGCTATTTGCAATAGTAAAAGTAAACCACAATGGCTACTTGGAATAGTGAAAGTAAACCAATAATGGCTACTTGCAATAGTAAAAGCAAACCACAATGGCTACTTGCAATAGTAAAAGTAAACCACAATGGCTACTTGCAATAGTGAAAGTAAACCAATAATGGCTACTTGCAATAGTAAAAGTAAACCACAATGGCTACTTGCAATAGTAAAAGTAAACCACAATGGCTACTTGCAATAGTAAAAGTAAACCACAATGGCTACTTGCAATAGTAAAAGTAAACCACAATGGCTATTTGCAATAGTAAAAGTAAACCACAATGGCTACTTGCAATAGTAAAAGTAAACCACAATGGCTACTTGCAATTGTAAAAGTAAACCACAATGGCTACTTGCAATAACCACAATGGCGCCTAGATCTGTAAGAACTGTAATACAATTTGGAATAGTAAAAGTGAATCACAATTTAAAGCACATACAATAGTAAAAATTAATCACAATAGCATGTTAATGCCTTGGTCACATTTGCTCCGATTCATCGTCCGGCGCCCTGAGTATTTTATTCAAAACTGAATACAATTTTTAACAAATTACTCAATCGGCCGGGCCCCGGGTAATGTATCGGTTCAAATGTGACCATCTACATTTATTATCATGTATATTCGATATGCTACATGGAAATGCTTACTTGTGCTGTAGTTTTGTTATATTTCTTTGCTATATCTTTGACAACTGGATCCTCCAACAAGACTGGTTCATCGTCTGTCTTCCTGTAATAAGTTATCGTACAAAGAATCAGTTTGATAAAACACATTTTCATTCTCGTAGTGGCTATACCAGATCCTAATGTATAGTCTATATAGTATTATTTGGCTGAGAGGATACCTTATTACAATATGATTGTATTTTTTGTCTAAAAGATCATGCTTGACAGCCCAAACTCCCATTGAATATCATGTTAAATTTAATTTTTAATCAATAAAGTCAATTTTCCATCAATAACTTTCGGACAGTAACTCATGTCCAGTAGATGAGATAGTGTTGACAAACTTTTGAATGGGAGTGTACGATTAAATTAGTCTCATCCCCTCTCAAAATCAATACTTACGACGGTCTGGAAGGAGATCCTATTGGGGCATAGGCAGTGAGGACAATTCCATATGGCTTACAGAATTCTTCAAGTTTGTTCTGTTGGAAGTAACAATGGCACTCGACCTATAAGAATGTTGCATTTTCTTTCTTATTAATACTAATTTATAGTCTCCACCTGATTATAAAAACGTTACATCTTTATTACAAAATGGATGAACTTCCGTTGGAGGAAATTTTCATCATTTTCACCAAGAAGGAGGTCGAACTGTATCCTAATAGTTTACCCGTATGTTAATAGTATCATCCGGTTACTGAAAATCTAGACAATCACGTGCAAATTCGTATATCCATAAGCTCCAATAATCGAGTGAAAATTCTTCACTTCAGTAATACCTGGGTCACATATGCTCCGATCCGTCAGCCGGCGCCCGGCCGATTGAGTGTTTTGTTCAATATTGTATTCAATTTTGAATAAAATACCCAATCGGCCGGGCGCCGTAGTGAAAATCGGAGCAAATGTGATCAAGGCATAACCAGGACCCTATCTGCTGATCGAATTTCATAACGTATAACGTCTTGGTTGCTTCATGTCATGGGCTATAAGTCTCATACTGCAACGCTTTTCTTCAAACTTGTAAGCGGAACAAAAATGCCTTTCTGTTGGTAAATTATTCTGTTATACAGAGTCCCTCCTCTTCCCAGCTGTTAAAAGGCATTCCCACGCCCTCCTATTCCCACCAAATATCTGTGTTTCTCACCTGATTTGTCACAGGTTTTATGTTTGCCTTGTCCAGAATAGTTGTGACTTGTTTTGAATTGAAGTTTGACAAACCAATTGACTTAGCCAATCCAGCCTTCACACAATCTTCCATACCCTGTAAATACATCAAGATGACGGGTGATCAAATGCATAACTGAGTTATCATGTGTTACACCCATTTTCTACATGTGAAGAGTGCTATACAGTCTAGAGAAAAATAGGGCGTGACAAATCCTAAATGACAGAGGTGTATACAGGTATATAAATGCCATTAGTGCAAAATTGTCATTGACAAACATATAAATGTTTTATCAGATTTGTTCACTAAATACAACCCCATTAGAAAATTCATCTTTGACTTACTCTCAAAGGCAATATCATGTGTATTTTAAACTAGTTAACCAAAATAGTGATTGTTTTTTTTTGTATTATTACTGCAAATGTTCAGCATTTACATAGTCTTTGTTCATATAGATATAGCATGTAGAATGTAAATGGCATACTGGCTCTAAAATACCCTGCACCAACAAAGTTTGACAATCGTTGTTACGCGGAATATGGCATATATTCATGGTTGCGCGGTATTTGTGATACAGTTGAATATGCCATATTCACCTGCGGTATATTGCATATTCCGCGGGTGAATATGGCATATTCCGCAGTGAATATGCGATACACTGATTTCAGTGAATACCCGATACTCACTGCGGGATATGCCATATACCGCAGGTGAGTATGACATACACCGCAGGTGAAAACGTGATACAAAAAGCCTTGTTTTGATTGGTTGCAGGAATCTACTCAAAATGTGAAACTAGTAATAAACTTACTCAATGTATCCAGGATTCATAGTACTCCAAGCACTAACTAAGATTGTTGCGTGATACTATTGCATTAGTTGTGATATTCAATACACAGAACTGTTGATTCAGTAATCATTATAATGATTTATATACTTTAACCCGTTCGTACAGTCGATGAAATTGACGATTGCGTACTTCCGTACCACGTTCTCATTGGTTAGTGAGTATGCCATATACCGCAGGTGAATCTGTCATATACCTTAAGTGAATATGCCACATTCGTTGCGGAATATGCCATATATTTGGATCATGTTCACTCCGTAACAGACAATACCAATTCCTATTTTGGTTGCCAAAGTTAATGATGGGGGTATAATTACCTTCCAAGTCTCAGTGAGGTCATAGCTCTTGATATCAAGCATTCCATCTTTGGTAAGAGGCATAGGTGTTCCATCTTCTCGGCTCTAAGAGGAATATCCATTAATTCATAACAATTACATGTATGTACTCACTGGCATGTAGCGGCCCTGATATCGATAAATTCTACACGCAATATAACCCGATTTTAGATGCTTGGTTAAAACTTTACACGAAAAAGCCTCGATATCCGGGCATTTACTCTTACACTGAACTGAAAATAGCATCGTCTAAACGTGTATGTCTTGGCTTCCGGGTAAGTTTATCAACATTTATACTCAATTGAAAGAGCAGTCGTGCTTATATCGTGTACCAGTTTGATTGTTTTATATGTGTGTGTATTTATAATATGATAGCCTAGTAATACCGTGTCGTTAGAACAAGTGCTAGATATCGAACTGATGACCTGAAATTAGATTATTGAACTGATCGCGCATCTGATATTAGATGATTAATTTGCATTGAATCTGATATTAACTTGCAACCCAATACCACAGTAAATACAATGACTTTACATTAGAATGATAACACGGCCTCATATTCTAATTCATTATACGTCCATTGCAGGCCAAAAATGTTTCAATGTGGATATTGTAATGCACACGATAATACATTCGATTCGTATATATTGATCATACATCAATATCCTAGATGCGAGTAGAAATAATCTTGATTTACGTCATTAAAAATTCACAATTCTGTCAAACTGGTGTCATATTTGAAATCTACATATAAAATTTCATCTAAAAATGTGGTTTTGAAAATAGTTTATCAACTTTGAAAATTTAATTTTCTTTGACAATGTTATTTCTAGGTCGGGGAGATTCCCCATAGACCCCATGTTGTAAAACTACAAAAAGCGAAATATCGTTTCTTGTGTTGGGCAGATAATATTTTCTTTTACTGGACATATTTTAATTTGTATAACTATCACATACATAAGGGTAATTTCAAAAGTGAACCACTAAAACTGATGCATATTCAGGTTTAAGGGAATTTGTAATACCCTGCCATGTTATTTCCCCCGAATCAGTCACCTGGTGGCGAAACTGGTAACTACCTACTCGCATCTGAGTAATTGAACATGGAGATTTTCCTGTACACTTTTCCCAAACATGTGGAATAGACTAGATGCGAGTAGAAATTATCTTGATTTATCCTATGCCAAGTAGGGTTTTAGGGAGATAAGTTGGTAAGATATATCCCGTATCCTGATTTTGAGGTTTCCATATCAAGAACCTCCATATCTCCCGTCATATCTCCCGCTTCGGTGCATATCTTCCCGCTTCGGGGCGTATCTTCCCGCTTCCAAAAAAGTGGAAATGCAATAAAATGACTTTGCATATGAATGATTTGTTTATTTTTTTACACCTTGTACTACTGAAAACTCTACTTGGTATAGGATAAAGCAGTTATGTACGGTCGGTTTGGATATTGGGTTCATCCCTCGTGAGATATGCACATCTACTTTCTGTCCCTACGGTCCCTCAGGTAGATATGCATATCTCACTCTGGAAAAACCCCATATCCAAAACCTCCCAGTACATAACCCTTATTTATCCCATACTTGGACGTGTTACAGGTACATAAAGCCGGTTTGTAAAAACTTATATTTTCATCAGCGGGCAGATATAGCTTTACGTCCCGCTCCGAGCGGGCAGATATAGTATATCTGCCCGCTACGTCATAATCGCTGTTCCTGTATTGGTTCGTTTTTGTAACGTTCGACCCGGGCGTTCGCATACTGTAAACTACAATGAAGAAAAACGCAGACAATCACGATCTGTTTGATGCTTTAAAGAAGAATACAAAACTGGACATGAATATTTTAAAATAATTCCACGGTTGGTTGCAAAGTTTCTGAACTGTGGCCAATTGGACAATGTGATTGGTATGGGATAAACAGATCATCCTATAGTCGGTTCAGGATATTTGGATTATCCCTTGGCCAATATAATATATCTACCCTCGGGACCTACGGCCCTCGGGCAGATATATTATATTGGCCTCGGGATAATCCCAATATCCTGAACCTCATATAGGATAATCTCTATTTATCCCATGGTTACAAGGATATAGATCGAATATCACGTGAAGATATAATTGATACGTGGATGAAGATATCATATTTTAGCAAACAATTCCCAAATCATCGAATATCACTTTTGAAACCATCGAATATCACTTTTTGAAAGGTGATATTCGATGGTTTCAAAAGTGATATTCGATGGTTTCAAAAGTGATATTCGATGGTTTTGATTTTTTCAATTTTTTTATTAATTCAGCAAAACGATTGTTTATATATTTATTATATATTTTTATTTTTTGGGATCTTGTTTTTACCGCGTTCGCATTAAATACAAACCACTCTGTTACGTCACGTATATGACGTTCGTTGAATTATCGCAATCAAAATCTCAGACGAAATGGAATTTCCATTGCAATTTATCTGACTATTCAATGTTCGCTGGATAATAATTCCCAATGGGATAAACGGACAATCCTATGGTTTTTCAAAAATATCACTTATATCCACTCATGGATATCAATATCTTCACTCATTCGCTGCGCTCACTCGCGAAGATATCAATATCCACTCATGGATATAAGTGATATTTTTTCAGAGCCATAGGATATTCCTATATTATTCCATAGTTAACATGATATCCATAGGATAACATGTCAAAATAAAAACGGTATTTTTGAAATCAGTGGTAAAATATGATATTTTTGGCAAAGGAGGAGGGAAGTTAGTGCAACAGATTTTGGACAGTCATATGTTTGATTTTGGCCATTTCCTGGAGATTTAAACAGGTGCATATGTTAGGCGAGTGAATTAGCTCCAAGCAAATCACTTCTAGAGATGATAAAATAATTTTGACTTTGAGACAGGGTAGATGCAAACAACCCACCCACATGTTTTTTCTGATACGTTTTCCTGATTTTCAACCCCTTCCATCCCTGCTTTTTTCATTTTTCTTGCATTAATATGTAACATTTTGACACACAGATAATCCCTTAAAAGGAATAAATGATTCCTTTTAGATAAAGTGGAAAACAATATTTCCCATGTTATTTTCCCATAGGAAAAACCATTGCTTTCAGCTAAGTTTGGTCACCCATAATGGGTATCTTTAAAACCCCTGAAGGAATCACTTATTCCTTTAACTATGTGTCAAAATGCAACATATTGATGCAAGAAAAATTGAAAAAGCAGGGGTGGAAGGGGTCGAAAATTAGGAAAACATTTCAGACAAAAAACATGTGGGTGGGTTGTTTGCATCTACCCTGTCTCAAAGTCGAAATTATTTTATAATCTCTAGAAGTGATTTTCCTGGGGGTAATGCATTGGCCTAACATATGCAATTGTTTAAATCCTCAGAAAATGGCCAAAATCCAAAATATGACTGTCCAGAATCTGTTGCACTAATTTCCCTCCTTCTTTTCTTTTCACTTAACCATAGCTACTTCAGACTCAAAACGAGGCTAAGTGTCAATATCGCCGTATCGTTTGGAAAAATCGTTTTAAATCACTTAATTCCCGACGATTCTGATGATGACTTTAACTATTGAATATAAAGAACATCCTATGATTTACTCGTGATATGATTTTAATCCACTCTCTCGCTACGCTCACTCGTGCAGATATCATATCCATTCGTGGATAAAAATCATATCACTCATAAATCATTGGATATCCTCTATTTAAGATGTGATATTCGATAGTTTAAAAGTGATATTCGATGGTTTGTAAATTGTTTGCTAAAATATGATATCTTGATCCACATATCAAATATATCATCATGTGATATTCGATCTATATCCTCCTTGCAACCATGGGATGAAGCTTTACGTCCCGCTCCAAGCGAGTATATCTGCCCGCTACGTCATAATCGCCGCTTGCATATTTGTTCATAATTTATAACGTTCGCGGAATGACTGTAAACGGCAATGGAGAAAACACAGACAATCAGGGTCTGTTTGATAGTTAAAAAAAGGGAAAGAGCATCCACTTAATCAATAAAAAATTCGAGAAAATAAATATGGGAATATTTGAGAGAACATGAAAATCCGCCCACGGCCAAGAAAACAAAACTGGACATGAATATTCTAAAATGTTTCCACGATTTAACAATGTGAACCAGATGACCAATATTGGTATGGGATAAACATATTATCCTATAGTCGGTTCAGGATATTGGGATTATCCCTTGGCCAATATGTAGGGGTTATGCAATTGGAGGTTTTGGATACAGGGAATATCCCGAGGGATATACAATATATCTTCCCGAGGGACCAAGGAAAGATATATTATATATCCCTCGGGATATTCCCTGTATCCAAAACCTCCAAGTGCATAACTGTTGTATATAGTTTAGCATGATATGTACTTCTTTCTGTAACTGGAATACGATTCTAATATACAAGCAGCACATACATATTCCCGGGGAACCATAAATATTTTGTGTAGGGTGTGGACATTTTTCTTTTCATTTCTCTAAAATCAGATTATTCTCATAAAATTCATACAAAGTTGGGCCTAAGCCTCTATTTTCGTATTCTGCATGTAAAGATATTTATAATGTAAAACCTAAGAGATAAATTCAATGTCTTCAGTTGAGAAGTTTAAGGTAAATGTGTGAATTCTGCTTGTTGTTGCACTTTTTTTATAATAAACAAGGTTCGATACGCAACACTGAATAGACTGCAGTCATAGCTTAGTTGTAAAGAAAACAAAAGAAGTTGGGACGTGGTCATGCTTGAATACGGTTTTGAATATATCGCCGTTTACATTTGTTGAAATCGGCCTGTATTAATTTCAACAGGTGATCGGTGTACAAGGGCATATATTTGAGTTATTGGTTTAACGATAAGTATGACCTATGAGTGGGTAATGTTTTACAAATGCATGAAACAAATACTCCAATGGCCTAATCTCAATTTTCCTGCATAAACTATTACATTGAAATGATGGTCATTTGCTCTCTAACTTCCGCACCGCATACGTAACTTCGTAACAATTCAATAAGCCAAGACAGGACCGCTATAATCGCTACATGCCAGTGTGTACTGTATCACACTACCCTACCTCGATCACGCATGCGCGAATCTTTTGGCTTTCAAACATGTCGCTTTTGAGTATATCGACTGCTTAGTCAAAAGGTTAATACGTTTGGTGCTCGGAGTGAGTCAATATTGCTATTCGCTACACTTCAGCGGTGCAATAGTGAAGTCCATGTTCCAAGTTATATGATAATTGAAGAAATAATGTAAATAATATTGTTTTAGATTTTAAAATATTTGATATGTAATAGTACACGGTACACAGTTGCAAAAGTTGATCAATACAGGGTACAAGGAATGTAAATTGTTCAATAGTACAGGGAGCGAGAAAGTAATCTGATTATACAGACATACTATGTCCCGACCTCATGTACATTTACGTTGCAAACAGTGAAAGTAATGCTAAAAAGGCCGCCTGTTGATGCTTTGAGGTGTCATCAATTGTTAATTAATCCAAATAAAGTAAACATTATTTTGTAGATTTAGACACGGGCTTTCAAGTCGTATGCATTTTAGTCATTAAATTAACAAGAACGCTAGATTATACGTGTTACTAGGGTATCAAATTGAAATAAAATAACAAAATTAAATACCAACATATTAATGATAAATGACTATCCGCTATCAGTATTAATGACTATTTGCAACTCAGAATAATTAAAATTGCCTGAACTACATGTGAAGAATCTTTCTATAGAACCCCTTGAATGGTCTAATTCACTACCGTCCTAAAAAACCGACCATTCAAAATGTTTTGTTCAAATTCACAAAAATACAGTTGACTAACATACTAGAAAACGTATCCACCTATAACACGATGACACGCAGTTTAAATAACAGTTAACCTGTTTTTTTGTTACATATCAATGTAACATTTTCGAAGGGAAACTTACATGCTCCCTGTACGTTGATAGATTTACTGAAATGTATCGTGTATTACATTTGGTTTTGCTTCACTGCGCCCACTATTATCTATCTTTGCCTATAGTGGTTTTTTGCCAACAATATTCTACACACTCCTTGATGAATCAATTCTATGTCTGGTAAAACACTAGAAATAAATGTAAAATGTATTTTACGTTCAGAAATATGGAATTAAACCCACGTCCTCCATTTGCAACTAAGCTGTACCTTGTTTCCCTTTTAAACGTGGTCACGTGGTAGGGTAGTGTGTGTATTCAACAGATTAAAAATCTCATTTATTTCCATTGTAAGTTTACACCAATATGACTTGAATTTTGACTTATCATTTTCATCATTTCATTTCATGGTTTATTGGGTCGTTTGTTTCCGTGTTTTTCGAATGTTTCTCCTTGCAGTTTCTGAGTTTACGGTTTTTAAGTTAAATGTATTATTGATAAATTAGATGGTATTCTATACATTACAAAGCGTTGCGCTTTTAAAATAACATGACACTCATTAGATATTAAAAATAGCTTTGGCTAGATGTCGCATCTCGTTTATTAATTATTAAGGCCAGGACCCATTGAATTACATCAGATAATTTTCCAGTAGTGTAAATTTACGCATCATTTATGAACATCAGTAATAAAGTATCCCTACAGATGCATGTCAGAGTTGATTTGGATTACGAGTACATAAAATCGTAAAGACCGAGACTTAATGATATGTTGAAAAAACTTTCGATTGATTGAATGCATTAATTTTCACCATTAAAACCTCTATGTGAGGAGCCTCGAAATGTGGCCTGAAAAGGTATGAACTAATGCATGGAACCTATCGAACGTTGAACATGTTTAACCTGCAATGACGTTTAAGAAGGTGTTCACTGTATAGATGACGTAGCCAGAATGATTTCTTCTCTCCTAAACACTACACACCTATTCACTCACTCATATTCTACTCGCATTCGAAAATAGCGTTCGATTTTCGTAACGCTTAAAGCTACACTCTGTAGTAATATGTAGAAATAATTTATATTCTAATTCGTTACACTCAAACGAATATAAATAAAACTTATAAACTATTTACCACTAGCCCTGCAGGGCCATGTATCAAATATAAATCAACGTAATCCAGTTGAAGTTTCTCTAAACTCTTTTTCAGAGCAGGAACAACTGCATCCTTAGCCATCTGTGTTATCCAAAGCTAAAACAAAAAGTTCATTGGCCATTTATCCTTATTGAATTGATTATAGAGAACATTTCTGGATCTTTTATTGCTATAAAGGGACACTATAGGAAGGCAGGGTAAAGGGGATCAGAGTTAAAGGTAATAGTTTATTTTTCCTTGCATGTAGTTAAAATGTATTTTTAGTATATTAACACACCTTGGTTGTGATGTAAACATCTTCCCTCTTCATTTTCCCCGCTTTGATTCGCTCTTGAAGGATATCCCCGATCACATGTTCATTCCCATATATGGCTGCCGTATCAATATGTCTGTAACCAGCGTCTAGTGCTGCTGACACAGCCTTGGTTATTTCATCTGGTTTTGACTACAAGGCAAAATGTAACACTAAAACAAGTCCACTCGCTATGGCTAGTTGATAGGGGCAAGTTTACCGCTGTCCCTTGGCCCTGGTTCGATTCCCGGTTCAGACAAAGGAGGAGGGAAATTAGTGCAACAGATTTCGGATAGTCATACGTTGGATGATGGCTATTCTCTGATGATTTAAACAGGTGCATATGTTAGATCAATGTATTACCTCCAGGAAAAGCACTCATAGAGATGATAAAGTAATTTTGACTCTAAGACAGGGGGGGTGCAAACAACCCACCCACATGTTTTTTTCTGAAATTATGTTCTGATTTTCAACCCCTCCTACCCCTGCTTTTCAATTTTTGTTGCATCAATATGTTGTGTTTTGACACACAGTTTAACCACTTTTAAGGAATAAGTAATTCCTACAAGGATTTTGAAGATATCCATTATGGCTTACCAAAATTAGCTGAAAGCAATGGATTGCATGAGTTTTCCCTATGGGAAAATAACATGGGAAATATTGTTTTCCACTTCATCTAAAATGAATCACTTATTCCTTTAAAGGGGTTAACTGTGTGTCAAAACGCAATATATTTATGCAAGAAAAATTATTAAAACCGGAGTGGAAGGGGTTGAAAATGAGGAAAACATTTCAGAAAAAACATGTGGGTCGGTTGTTTGCATCTACCCTGTCTCAAAGTCGGAATTATTTTATCATCTCTAGAAGTGCTTTTCCTGGAGGTAATGCATTGGCCTAACATATGCTCAAAAAATAGCCAAATCCAACATATGACTGTCGGAAATCTGTTGCGCTAATTTCCCTTCTCCTTTGTTTATGCCTTGTGAGTTATTCTGGGTGTTTGACTGAATGGTCCTCCACAAGTTGTATACTAGGCTGTGGTGGGGTGTACTTGTATTTCCTATGACAAGTGAGGTTTCAGCTACTTACATTAACAGCGGGATATATACTTGATATCTTGTATATCTCATGCAGTGTTCTCCCGCTCTAGAATTCCGTTCAGTGAAGAAACTGTCAATTTGTTCGAATATCTTGCCATATAGCGAAATTGTAAAAATGGATGCAGCAGACAGAAAAGTTTTCTCGAATAAAATGGTGGAAAGTAATGAGGATGTGGACACATTGATGCTCGGTTTCAAATATGGAGTATATCCCTCCGGAAATATCATTTCTTTACCTCGGACCCTCCGGGCCCTTGGTAAGAATTTTCCTCAGGCTATACACCATATTATATCCAAAACCTCCCATAACATAACCCTCATATCTATGTATCGGTGCACATAAAATAATACATGGCTACCCAGAGTCTACTTATAAGTTCTCTTTTAAGAAGCGAAGTAGAACGAATGCAAAGAGTAGTAATTATGCTGCATTTGCTTAAAACAAGAAACTGGTTTCAATATTATCAAAAGTACTCGAATGATACCCTTTACATTCGTTTGACTTCGGTTTTTAAAAGAGAGCTTCGTCTTTCGTAGTTTGTAACTAGACTCTGCAAGTAAGGTACTCGAATGATTTCCCTTACACTTTTCCTAAGATTGAGATATAGCTGATCGATGTAATTGACTATAAACCAATTTTTCTCACCTGCCATGTCCCCAAGCCAAACAATGGCATCTTCTTCCCATCATTCAGTTGGACCTCACTCTTTATATTCAATTCCATAATTATAACTTAGTAATATTGTAAATGACTTCGATGTACCGGTTTGGGTTATACGTTCTTATTTAAAAAGCCTGGTTTGGTCTCGATGTTTTATAGGATTTTTAAATACTGCTTTGTCATCCTCTTTTAGACGGTACATATCATTCTAAATTACAGATAAACACGTATATGTTTACTTTGGATGACTTTCCATACCCTATCAGTATTTTAAAGTGTAGACCTCTAGACGTCCATGTTTAGAGAGTGAAGATAAAGTACACACTTCTGCACTTTTAAGTGTCAATGATACGGCGTTTTATTGTACGAGTAATATGACATTGAATGACTAAATCGATAAGGTTCTAGAATATTATTTTTACATGTATAATAATGGATTATTTTTGTTCCAAAAAACAACATTCAATGAAGTTTTTACCATCCATGCAATTAAAGAAATTGTTAAATCAACAAATAAAAACCTTGGAACATCATGAATAGTAAGAATCTTGGTATTTAGACATGATAGATATATAGATAAATATTAATATCCTCCCTATTTTTCATTGAATTTTTTTTTTAAAATAACGAATAACAAAATGCCGTTGCAACACCACAGAAAAAGTCAGTTGAAAACTCTTTATTGCGTTGTACTTCATTCATTTTTCGGATTTTTTGGATTTCTAGATCATATTTAATGCTTCTATGAAATATATAACAGAAAACAAGATTAGCTAAGTAATTTGGTCGGTGTGCGGTGTATGACAGATTCACCTGCGGTATAGGGCATACTCACTAACCAATGAGAACGCGATACGGAAGTACGCAATTGTCAATTACATCGATTGAACGAACAGGCAAAGGTTTAATTATCATAATGATAACTGAATCAACAGGTCAGTGCACTGAATATATCAACGTATTGTTTGATCTCGTTTTATGTATGTGTTACATGATAATATATGTCTTCAAGGAAAGCTCACACATAAATAAATGGACCTGTGTTCTGAGTGACTTTTATAACCAAATCAACAATTGAAAAAAACACAGATAAAAACCTTAAATATCACGAGTATCATGTATTGTTGTATTAGAAATCACGATTTACACATTCCTAATACTTTCAGAAGTATCATTCAGCGATTACATATAAAAATGTACTAAATCAATCCAGGATTCAAATATAAGTACTCTAAGCGCTAACAACATTATTGGTAATTCTGCCGTAGTTTTACATTTAGAATCGATTCTTTTGCTCAATCAAATCGAGGCTTTCTGTATCGTGTTATCACCTGCGGTATGTGGCATATTCCGCAGGTGAGTATACCAAATTCCACGGGGGAGTATGACATATTCCGCAGTGAGTATCGGGTATTCACTGAAATCAATGTATCGCATATTCACTACGGAATATGCCATACTCACCTGCAGAATATGCCATATACCGCAGGTGAGTGTATGGCATATTCGCCCGTATCACAAATACCGCACTACTATGAATATATGCTATATCCCGCGTAACACATATCACATAATCTATTATTCATATTCTGTGCGTTCGTCTTGATTTCAACAAATATCTTTAATATTGTATTTTAAGTTGATATAAGATGAAAGAAAAAAAACGATAAGTATATAAAGATTAAAGTTTGTTTAAACATTATTCCAGACAATAAACCACTTTTAAAGATTAAATCGATATGTAAATAATGTTTTCTTGTTAAACAAAGGGCTGTGAGCCGATAAGTCAATAATCAATAATAATTAGAAGAATTCTGGGATTAAGCTTATGTCATTTTTAACGGCGTCCTCGCTCCTTCTCATAAGCTCATGAGACAATATAAAAGGTGACGCAATTGATAAAACTAGTCCCTGCGCCGAGTATTGGGCTTTGGGCCGATTTTGGCCCATTGTGCAAAAGGAACGATTTTTCACCCAACCTGGACCATGGCCACATGTGAATTCTGGATGCATGACATGCCATTTGAAAGAGGAGGGGCGTGTCCTTATATGGCATAATGAATGACATCGATGCAGTCATCACTGATTTTACAAGGTAATTGCTTGTTGCTTATTGCGTTTTATTTTTGGTACGCACTTTAAAGGGTGTACCGAAAATGCATATATTAAATACTGTATATTCCATTAAACAGTATACATGGGGATTTTACTTCATATTAAAGGTTAAAATCATATCAAACTATTCAAGGTCAATCAATGCAATGATACGAATGTCTAAAATCACTTGCCAAAATATCCGTAGTATTCTGTGAAGTTTGTGTTATTCTCATAGAAATGTTCCTGAGCGGAAAAATCTTCGTATGAAAATATTTATGGTTTATTCAGCATTGGTCTTTATTCCACAATTTCTGCATCTCCACAGCTGTTAGCTACAGCTATTATGAATAAACATATTGATCGCAAATACCGGAAATCAAAGTCGCATCATATTTGTTTTGAAAACAACTGAGAAAGGTATGCTTGCAGTTACCGTAACTGCTAGCCCTGAACAGTGAACACAGGATGGCGGCTGTCAGAAAAAAGTGCCATTTTATTTTGATCCTAAAAATATATTTTTTGATCTTATAATTTGTTTGAATTTGCCAATCCCTGTATTTTGAAGCATATTTAGTGTTTTTTTCCATTGTCCCATTGGTCTATTTCTTATTCTCATTGGACTCTAGAAGATGAATGCTTTATCTATCAAATTTCTTAGTAAAATCTTTGAATTTTTCACTGTTTCGTCTTACGAGACAGTTTTAATATAATATTTCAAATTCTTGTTTTGACTACATATAATTAGAAGTGCTTCAAATAATTGTAATCTCATTTCCATCGTTATGATACCATAACATATATTTTAAGAAAACGCATCTACGCATGGTAACAAAGCCCAATGGCACGTGACAGCAATTCTAGGTGTTTAGATACTCATAAATATTGTGTTAAAATTGCTGTTGGTCATTAATAACTGATGTTACAAGTAATTATCCCAAAGAATGAAGTTCGGTAGGGATACAGTGAAGCCCTTCGTCCGTCCGTCAGTCCACCAATCAGTCAGTCCTTCATTCCGTCCGTCCGTCTGACCGGAAGATATCTCGAATACTAGTGGACGGATGTTCTTCATATTTCGTGGAAAGATGTATATTGGTGAATAGTTGTAAAAATTGGTAGAAATTCTGATATATCTCTAATGTTTCCAATGTTTATATTTTTGTGACAAATACAGATTCATATATGTTATAGTGTTCGTTGGGATTTGCTTCTCCGTGGAGTTGCCGTCTTAAACAAGTGACTTTCAAAAACAAGAAAATATGTCCCGTTCATTATTACAGTCGCCATCTTGTTTTGCGGATCGTTGGTCTTGGTAGCAAGGTGGAGCAGAGTTAATGCCGACATGACCGCGTCTGGAGAGTATTTTTCAAGATTAAGGTAGACGTCCTGATACTTTATATTCGTCTGAAACAAGGTAAGTTGGTTTCATTTCATCTGTCGATTTATTCTATTTCATACATAGCTGAAATATAAACAAGGATATCATTTATATTTAATGACTTCACAGTATGATTAATTATTTTTAGGACATTTTTGAAAACGGCATTATAGGTAACATGGTACTGAAGATACAATATTCAGTGTACGTGCTTGCGCTAGTAGGTTCGTACAAATGCACCGTATGTTATGAATATTAATACAACTTTTATATAATAAATATTCACTTTAATTTTCAATTTTTAATTGTGAATATGCAAATATTTCAGTTCTTACAGATTGCATGTCGAGTGTTGTTGAAAAAATCCATGTTTCGCGTGGCAAATAGGACTGGAGCATCCAGAGAACGCTTGGTTTCATGAGATCTTCATCCATTTAGCAACAGATCCAAGCTCAAAAAAATCTCTAGCAACTGAAAAATTGTATTCTTATTTGGGAAAGATCTACTTTTACTCAAACTATTAAGTAATAATTTTACTTTTTAAATAATAATAGTTTTATCTTATTTGTAATATTTTATAATATATAGTTAAATCATATTTTTGTTCCAGTTCTTTTCGGACATGTCAGCTTCGTAGAAACTCAAGGTAAGAAGTTAACGTTTTCTCGACAAAATTTCAAGCAAAGGACAGGTCTCGGTTTGGAGAACAGTCTCCTGGGCTAATAATTTTGTTTACAAAAAAACATATAAATAACACCCAAATCAAATTATGAATATTCAAAAGAGGACATTTAAATCTACAAGATGTAAAAATATCAAATTTGTCCCAAGCAGGAGTACGTAACGCTCAATTCAAGAAAATACAAGGTCGAATTAGAGAAAGAAGTTCATCAGTGTATTCTGCTAATCATTTTTATGTAAAATCTAGAAATATCACCCAAATCAAATATGAGTATTCAAAAGAACACATTCAAATCTACATTATGTAAAAAATAAAATTTGTCCGAAGCAGGGGTAACGCTCAATTAGAGTGATGAATTTCGTTCTCCAAACCGAGAATAGTCCTTTGAATCTAACAAATTTTCTAAGCATTAAAAAGTTGATCCATGTTTCGCGTGGCAAATAGGACTGGAGCATCCAGAGAACGCTTGGTTTTATGAGATCTTCATCCATTTAGCAACAGATCCCAGCTCAAAAAGGTATCGATACAAAAATTGTGATGCTTTGTGTTAGTACAAACTTGAACGCATCGGGTGAAGTATTTTTTACCACACGCTCACAGACATCTTGTGTAAATCCAGTAATGGGTCTTTATTTCCTTCTAATCTCTTGTTCCAACTCTTTGATGCTTCTAGGGTTGTTAGTGTACATAGAATCAGCTATACCATATTGGATGCTTAGATGAGGGTTCAATTGTGCCAAATATGACTGAAACCCAGATGCGTAGCCACCAATTTTATCAAGGGTCGCGTTAATTTTTCGGTTTGCATCACTGTGAGCAAAGTGAGCCCTAAAAAGGGGGCACGGGGTTAACCCCCGGAAATTCTTTAAGATTGACATTGTAATGTAAAACAAATTTTACAAAATTGCTTGGCTGAATGACATCTACAGGGCGTCCACAAAAGAGTATTCCCAACTTCAAATCCAAATTACTAGAATCCTAAGCAGTTTTTATAAAATGCAAAATAGTAGTAAAAAGCCTGATTCATTCTCCATCAAATGGTACCAAGATCATTCTGTAACTGTCATGTATGACCGAGCAATCTTGACCATTATAAAAGGTGGTAAAATTAGCACCATGCCAAGTTACCTTCCTGTGTGGCAATTGATGTGTAATTGGCTTAGTATTCTTTTTTTCTGTTACATTAATAAGTTAGAGGACAGGCCTTCCATAATGAACTGGACTTGGGACTTAGTAACTCTCTTATGAAAAAACGGTTTGGCAAAAAGCTTAACCTACTGTAAAATGGGCCTGCAAAAATGGTTCAACTGACACCCGAGCAGTAAAGTCAACAAAAAGTTCTAAAAAGCAAGTTCCATGTACTGTGTATAGAACCCTAATCTTACTATTGAAATGGATTCTAGCAATACTGTCCCACGTGAATCTACTTGTGTAGTCTCAATAAACTTGAGTTCTTCTGAGAAAATGAGGATTTCAGCAAGGGATATTGACTTTACACGGGGATACAATTGACTTCAAAACTGCATATCATCAAGTAGAAGTTTCATTGCTGATCAAGATGCTCTTCAGATCCAATTTCTCGAGAGGGAGGTACCAACTAAAAGTTATGGAAATTTATGCAAAAGTATGAAGAACATGAAACAAGTTTGAAATTGAACATTAATAATGTTTTGAACACAAAAAACATCCACTGTGTCATTCCTACTTGAATGCTAATTTGGCACAGTACTGATTTTCACACCTTTCATAAAAGTCATGATTTCTCAGTCATCCATGACAGTTACATAATGATCTAGGTACCATTGGATGGAGGACAAACTAGGGCTTTTACTGCTACCTTCGTATTTTTTAAAAATTACTCAGAATTCTAGTATTCTGGCTTTAAAGTTGGGTATACTTTTTTTGTGGACGCCCTGTATATTGGTTGACTGAGTTATTAGGATTAATGTGGGTTCCTTTTTGGTTCACCCTATTTTATGGTACATTTTCTATATATTATGATTATTTTGCACCCCACACGAATATTTCAATGAAAACCTCATTGACATGCTTTCAATATATCATGACAGGGGTAGAATCAGGGGTAAGATTATTTGATTTAAATTATGACGCATGTACACAAACATTTTAAGGGCTCGTTCAGAGTTACATAGCTTTTACCCGGCACACTCTTCAGGGAATTCATCATCCTATGTCTAAAATGGCTCTACAAGAACATTCACATTTCTCTGATATATATTTATTTTTCTTTATTGCGAGCAATTCTGATCATCATACATTATATTAATAGTAACAATATAATGTAAGTAAATAAAAAATATATACACTATTAGTGTTAATTATTAACATAGTGAGAGATTTAATTCTCTCTTGGTCTGATATATCGTCTTTGCAATCAAGATACAATCATCAAAACAACTTGGTACACATTTAAAATATTTAAAACTTCTTACTAGCTGATGCCTGTGTAATTACATTTTTGCCTTCAGCATGCGGCGATAGTCTAGTTGGAGACAGTGGGTCACTACAATATCCAGTCCCATTTGGATACCAGAACAATGAAATTTGTGCATGGACTATCACAGTTTCCGCAGGCAAGGTGTGTGTTATTTAACATTTTGCTTCTTTAATTGTATTTGGTCAGAATTGTCTTTGTTGGGCAGAGGCACACTCTGATCAGCCCATTAACTACATGGACTATCAGTGTCTCTACAAAAAGGTGTGCGGTTTGCTTCTAAATTATAAACAATCACCTAACTTTTGTCACAGACTTTACGAAATACTAAGAGCAACCAGTTAACTCGGAAACGATCTGTTGAGAATATAGTCGATATCAATGAGTAAAACTAATCATTAAGGGTGCCGTCATAATAATAATTTTGTATGTTTCTATAGACCATACAGGTGTCATTCAGCGTTTTCGACCTAGAATTTGAGCAAGTCTGTAATTATGATTTTTTACAAATCAATGATGGACCATCTGACACATCCCCTTACATCGGAAGGTTTTGTGGCGATTCTCTTCTTGTTAATTCGCCAGTTGAGGGTCGAGGATTTAGCAGCACTACTAACCAGCTCTATCTCCGGTTCGAGAGTGATTTTAGCGAAACTGCCGCAGGATTTCAGTTGTCTTGGACGGCATCAGGTAAACATTTAGAATTAATCAAAAAATAAAATAAGGTTATCTTGTGTATGCATATATATATCATTGTTTGAAATTTTGATATATTCACAACATCTATCTATTTCACATATATTCCGAGTTTTCCAGCCTGACCCCCAGGGTCTGTGTATGGGGGGTCGAGGAAACAGGAATTTGCGTTAATTTTAGATTCTTCGAAATTATAGCTTTATCATACTCAAATGAAAGCCAATTTAGAGTAAATTGCAAATGTTGTATCGTTTTTCTAATTTTTGCCTCGTAAAATTCAAAATGGTCGCCTTATGTGGAATTTCGCAATAATTTTCTGATCTCAGCTTGAAGGAAATTTAGGGTAGATCACAGATATGGTATTGTTTTTCTGATTTGTGGCTCAGAAAATTCAGAATGGCTGCCAACAGGAATTTGCGTCAATTTTGAGATCTTTCTGAAGTATAGCTTTATTCAATTCAATTTTCAATTCAATTCACTTTATTTCAAATATTTCAGATACAATATTTCACATTGACATGAAAAAGACCGTGAGGTGTATTCAAACTCGATACTCCGTTGTCCGGCGTTGACCAATTTGGTAACAAAGTTATTCATATTTTGAAGACAAGGACTGCCAATGAAACTTGTATATTACCGTAATTTTCATAGTGTACGTCTTCTAATGAAATAGTTGGTCCAAAAAGAATTTTATAGAAATATTTCTACTCAATTGCTCCACGCCAGGTAACGGAGTATGTGAATAATGGCTGCCAATCTTCTTTGAAATTTATTGGTAGACATAATTAGTGAACCTCGTTTCAAGGCAATCTTACCCACATGTACCCTTCATTTTTTAATATTGCATTTCCTCGTTACAGAATGAGAAGCATAACAGTGAATAAAGAAGTATTGTACTTCTATTTTTTGGAATACCTGTGTCCTTTTCAAATGCAATATTCCCCTTATACTTCGGGGATGATATATTCCAATTATCGTATTTTGGTGTATTCTGATTTCAAAAACATCAAATGCTGTAACATACAGGTGATCATTAAGTTCTGGCAATGGGCCTGCAATTGCAATATTTCCAATTTAGAGTCCATTTCACTGCTTCATTTCGTCAGTAGAACGGCAAAAATAAGAAATTGGGAGACCATTGTGCAATAATATATGGAAAAGTATATTCATAATGTACATGAATGACATTTGTATATTTCAGATTTTTTAGTTTTTTGTGCAATAAGCCTGTGCCGTCTTGTAATTTGAAGAATTTCAGCCATGTTAATCTTATTGAAAATAACATGGCAGAGAAACATCCAAATATAAGAGGCCACACACTTTATAAGCCAAACTAGAAGCAATCCAAGATATACAAATGTCATTCATGTACATTATGAATAAACTTTTCCATATATTATATTATATGGTCTCCCAATATCTTATTTTTGCCGTTCTACTGACGAAATGAAGCAGTGAAATGGACTCTAGTTGAATTTTTCAGCAAATGTACAGGGCGTCTACAAAAAAAGTATTCCCAACTTCAAATCCAAATTACTAGAATCCTAAGCAGTTTTGTTATACAAAGGTAGTCGTAAAAAGCCTGATTTATTCTCCATCAAATGGTACCAAGATCATTATTTAACTGTGATGTATGACTGAGCAACCTTGACCATTATGAGAGGTTGTAAAATTAGAACCATACCAAGTTACCTTCCTGTGTGGTAATTAATGTGTAATTGGCTTAGTATTACTTTTTCTGTTACATTAAGTTAGAGGACAGACCTTCCATACTGAACTTGACTTTGGACCGAGTAACTTTTTTATGAAAAAAGGTTTGGCAAAAAGCTTAACCTACTCTAAAATGGGCTGGCAAAAATGATTCAACTGACACCTGAGCAGTAGAGCCAACAAAAATAATGTCCCACATGAATTTACTTGTTTAGACTCATTATTAGGAAATTAGGATTTCAACAAGGGTTATTGACTTTACATGGGGATAAAATTGAGTGAAGTTTTATTGCTAATTAAGAGGCTCTTCGGATCCAATTTCTCGAGAGGGAGGTACGAATTAGAAGTTATGGAAAATTATGCAAAAGTATGAAGAACATGAAACAAGTTTGAATTTGACCATTAATAATGTTTGGAACACAAAAAATCATCCACTGTGTCATTCCTACTTGAATGCTAACTTGGCACAGTACTGATTTAAACACCTTTCATAAAAGTCATGATTGCTCAGTCATCCATGGCAGTTACATAATAATCTGGGTACCATTGGATGGTGGACAAACTAGGCCTTTTACTGCTACCTTCGTATTTTTCAAAATTTGCTCAGAATTCTAGTACCCTGACTTTGGGTTTACTTTTGTGGACGCCCTGTGCATTGTACAGGGCGACCGGAAAAAGGAGACCATTGAAGTAGTCAATATCTCCAAAGCTAGAAAAGTGACAGTGATTTTGAAATTTTGCACAAACCAGAACAGTTCTATGGAAATTTGTTCCTGAAAGTTTCAATAAAACCAGTCTCCAAATGGCTGCAAAAATTTTGAGCAAAAGGCAGCGCTCTATTCATATGGCAAAATTGGCAATTACCCTTATCCCATCCTTTTTATGGCATTACATTTTGCAGTGATTGCCTTCCCTAGCAATTGTCTGAGGATTGTTTTAGTATACATTGTCTTTCATACAGCCCTAAGAAAAATCAGTCCCTTTCGGAATTAAACTGATGACCTCTCATATGATGCTTCAACATCCCAAATGTAATGAAGCCTATTTAGTGAATACGGGACTTGAACAAGTTACGTGAACCCAAATTCTTCTTCAAGAGTTGTATGGGCAATTTGATGTGTCAGAGGATCATTGTCACAATGTTAGATCACTCCCCGCTTTTTGAGTCATGATTGTCACTCGGAGAATCTGATGAAGGATGAAAAATAGAGCAAAGCACACTGTAATATCACAATGCAGATCGTTTCTATAGAAACAGTAGTTATTTGAATAATTTCAGAAGAATGTCCATCAAATAGGTATTAATCAAGTAAAATTAAAATGAGTGCGTCAAATCATCCACTTTTTGAAGGGGTGGTTGGGCATTTATTGAGAAGGAAACATTAATTTTCCAAGCCAGTGGACGTTTTTCGAGGGATATTGTCAATCGTCAATTTGAAACCTGGAATTCATAATTTTATCATGATTTGGCATCAATGTTTATCGCACCAAATGTTGTAGTATGTTGAACATAAAAACAGCTGTTTTAACGTATTCTATCAATATATCATTATATAAATTTGAAACAAATGCTGTGAGGCGTCAAAGAGACTTGATAATCATTACATTCGTTCTTAAAACTAATACGTTGTGAATTATAGTTCTAACCTCAATAATATCTAGAGCTTTAAATATAAGTTTTCAGCCAAACTTATACTGCAACTGTAATTTTTAAATGACGTTAATTTTCCCTCGTTTCCTAATCGAGGGCATTGGTTTGTGAATATCCCAGCAATGGCAGAATTAATTTAACCTGACTTGTACAGGACGTATTGGTTTGAGTATGTAATAACTTATATCGAAAGCGCTTTATTGATTGACTGCTACTCCTGATTTATATGAGCTACTTTTTCAGATTGTGGCGGTAGTCTAGTTGGTACGAGTGGGTCATTCCGGTACCCACTGGTCATTGGCACCGACTATCCAACTTTAGAAAACTGTGCATGGCTTATAACAGTGTCCACAAATGAGGTAAGTTAGTGTAGCAGAAACAATAAGAATCAAAGAATTGAACTAATTTTAAGAGAACACTCTTGTAATTTGTCCCTTAATACCCTGTTGATCCTTTTCTCCAAAAAATACTAAAATTATACTTTGGAGCGTTACTTTTAGCTGCGGAAGCATAGGTCACTAGAGGAGATTTTCAATAATGGTTTTACTGGAGACATAACTTGACACTAAATGTCCAAATGAAAGGAAGCTCGGAATCATTCCTATTTTCTATATAACGAATTTAGTGACCTGACCATTTAATCAACGTATGGAAGCTTGTCAACAAAACATGTGCACTACCTTTTCAAGCCATATATTTAGAGGCCTGAAATATTGGTCATGACAATGATTGGTTCTTATCCCAAGGATTACACCTTCCGACCTAAGTTTGTTTTATTTACATATTTTAAGATAAATTAACTCTTTTTGACATTTTATCAATTCCATTTGCTCCATATATCACAAAGGTCATGGTGAAAATAACAAAAAGTAAAAATGCCACGGAGAAGTCTTTCAAATATGAATCACCGCGTGAATAGAACAAACTGCTGTCCGCTGCATGTACATGTGCACTCCCCTCCTAAAGTTTGGCACTTTACCTCCCCATTGGATCACGCGTCTCTTTATGTTTGAATTCTTATCTGCATAGTATGTAAAGAAGAAACTTATTTAAGGACTGGAAATGTAAATTTACATCATTGTCAATACCTCTCAGATTTTTCAACAGTTACAAAAGGTCGGAAATTCGATGACAAATCTTATGAATTTCTAAAAATCGGCATTCCATTTGCTACGCTAGAGACATGAGGAAAGTCTCAATTATAAATACTTTCTTAAAGGAAATACGGCTGTTCTTTAGCAGTTTCGACATAAATTGTCAGGAAGGTTTTGACTTTCTGAGAATACATGATGGACCATCTGTGACATCCAGTCTCATTGGAGAGTATTGTGGGACACAGGCACCCATCGGTATCAGAAGCACAACTAATAAGCTCTATCTATGGTTCAGCTCTGATATATTTGGAGTTGCAAAGGGATTTGAGGTGACTTGGTTCAGTAAGTGGTTAAAATATTGATACCAAAACATGGGTAATGAGGGTAATTAATGACAATGATAAAAGCACAGTACAGTAGTGGGGCGATGACATCACTAACATTTGCATGCTCATCAAACGTAACAAACCATGGCAGTAAGGTAAGAGTTTTAGGTACATCTTTAAAAAACTTTTTGGAAAAAATTGCTGTACCATGTTATTTTCTGGTACAAAATAAAGTATGAAGGCATGTGTGTATTTCCTTGCTTTTTCAGGAAAGCATAATTTCATTGTCTTCTCCAGACATTGACCATTGGCCATTTACAAGGTTTACCAAAAGAAGACAATGTATTGATACTTTCCTGAAAAATCAAGGAAATACACTCATGCCTTCATAATTTATTTTGTACCAGAAATTAACATGGGCAGGTAGAACAATTTTTCAAAAATGTTTTCTGGAAACTATAAGTTTAATAGAATATTGTACATATATCGAATCGAAATTAAATCTTAAAGACAGAGCCTCCACTGTAAAAGCAGCTTGACCAGTAGAAATGGAGCCATTCTCAGTTTGAAAATATTAGGAATATGAAAAATTCTAATCAAGAGGAATAATTTTGATTTTATGTTAATTGTAGCCAACAGATCACCGTAAAAATTGTCACAGATGTTTATGAATACATTCTCCTTAAAATCTTTTAATCAATTATTGCAATTATGCATTACTTTTTTAGAAATCCTTATTTGAAAGTTGGTAATTCTTTAAATTAAGAGGAGTGGTCTGATTCAAATTTCAACCAATGACGTGAGGTATTCAGGGTCACATGATCACGCGGTACTAACTTCGACCGTTGATCTGAATTTCTGACCTACCGGATGTTTGAAAATCAAGGATTGCGAGTCTCATACTTCACCGTTTTTCTTCAAACTTGTAACATTCAAATCAAAACAAAATTGCCTTTCTGTCTGTGCATTGCTTTATTGTACAGAGTCCCTCGTTTTAGCAGCGTTTTGGTCCCCAGCTATGAGAAGCCCTTCTAACAGCTGTGGACCAAAATGCCGCTGTAAGTAAGGACTCATTATAAAAGAGTAATGTACCAACAGAAAGGCATTTTTGTTAAGCTTTGAACAGAACAAGATTGAAGAAAAACGGTGCAGTATGAGACTCGCAATCCTAGATTTTCAAACGTCCGGTAGGTCTAAAATTCAAATTAACGGTCGAAGTTTTTTTAGAAAGTACAGTTTTCCCCAAAGAATGGATAGTGGGGTTACAAATAAAGGTTTGCCTAAGACGGCGACATGTACACCTCATTCTTTTAATTTTTGTATATATGATTTAATATTTTTAATTTCATAGGTTGACTTTTCATAAATACATAGGTGTGCGATTGAATAATATAGTGTGTTCCTCCATAATCTTGGACAATTTTTTTCTTTGCTAATGAGCCATGATTTATAGCTATTATATGCAAATGTTGATATTATAAGATCAATGACATTTTCATGACTTCTTTTAAAAATAATATTATTGCCAATAACAATATTTTTCCATGAAATTTTAATTTTTAATTTTGAAGAAATATAGATCCACAAGTCTTTTATTTGATCGCACTCTAAAATAATGTGTTTTAAATTATTTTAAACCTTACAAAAATTGCAAATTTTCGAATCTGCTTTTTTCCACTTAAAAAGATCTATGGAAGATGGAAGAACATTATGAAATAATTTGAAGTTAAAGTAAGCTACCTTTTTATCAACAATTGCTATAATCTTGTTATTAAAATACATTTTCCAATTTATGTGAAATTTAAAATCAATCTTCCATTTATCTTTGGTGTACATCCTTTCTTTATTATGATATTCCAGGATATTATAGAAAAACTTAGATTTTTGATCTTTGAAGAATACTTTTTTATTATTATTGTAAAAAAATTGTCCTTTCATAATTTTTACAAACTTAGCAATTTTAGGTTTCATTATTTTTTCAAAAGGTTGCAGTATTTTTCTCGCTAAAGATATTTCTGAAATCCAGTTTCTCTTGTCTTTTAATTTTTCTAAAATGTGTTCTTCTTTAAGTAAACTGCCATTCACATCTATAATATCCTTTACATAAAGAATATCACTTTTAATCCAAGATTTAAAAAACAGACATTCTCCATTATTTTTCTTAAACAAATAGTTTCCAAAAATTGATTCTTGACAGAGCTTGTCATGATTTATAGCTACAGTATTCCCTCTGTCTTTACATTTATTGAAACTTAAAGTAATATTTCTTGATAAAATTTAGGAATACTTAATAAAAGTGGCATCTCTTTAGCAGAATTAAAGTTCATTCTAAGGAGTATTTCATTATTGGATGTTATTTTATTAAAATTCCACAGGGGTAAAATATTCCACTGATTTTTTTCACCAGGATGAAAAATTCTATCTATCCAAGATGCTTTTAAAGCACTGAATTGATTTTCGATATTAATCATATTTACACCTCCTTCTGAAATATCTTTATATAGTATATTTCTTTTAATCCGGTCTTTGCCATTCCAAATAAAATTAAATAGTATTGTATTTACTCTTAAAATCATATCTTTTGGAATTGGAAGAATAGAAGCACTATAAATAAGTTTTGGGAGTGCAAGTGACTTTATTACTAATATTTTTCCAAAAATGGTTAAATCTCTTCTTTTCCATTTTTCTAAATAAGTTTGCATACCTTCAATTTTTTCATCCCAATTTTTCATCTTACATTGATTGTTGTCATATCCAATATAAATGCCAAGATATTTTATGGGTTGAGATTTGAACTGTAAATTTTGAAATTTGCCATTTTTGTCACTCCATTTACCAAGCCCTATTGCCTCAGTTTTTTCTAAATTTAGCTTCATTCCAGAAACAGTGCAAAACATATTTATTTTCTTTATGGCATTCTTTATGGAATGCTCATCTGCAAGGAAAAGTGTGCAATCATCTGCATATAATGCTGTTTTTATTTCAAATTGGTCCTCATTTAGTTTAACATTAATTCCACGGACATTCTCACTTTGTTTAATACTTAAATTTAACATTTCCATTGATATGATGAAAAGTAGGGCAGACAATGGACAGCCTTGCTTAATTCCCCTGCTCATGTGTACTTCTTCAGTTAACCACCCATTATGTTTAATGACAATTGAGGGATTTGAGTATATCATTTTTACCCATCTTAAGAAGTCATTCCCAAAGTTAAGTTTTTTTAGTGTTAATAGCATAAATTTCCACTCAATTGAATCAAAAGCTTTCTCAAAATCAGTTAATACTATAGCGCCATCTTTATTTGTGATCTTACAATATTCTAAAACATCTATTGCTAGTCTACAGTTATTTCCTATGAATCTTTTTTTAATATATGCACTTTGTTCCTTACCTATAATTTTACCTATCACTTTATGGAGTCTGTTTGATAAAATAAATGCTAAAACTTTATAATCTGTATTTGTGAGGCTAATTGGCCTATAATTTTTTAAAAGGTTAGAGTCCCTTTTTATAAAGTAATGCTATGATTGCCTTTCTGTATGAGGGTGGTAGCTCACCATAAACAAAACATTCATTAAGTGAACCTAAAATTAAATTAGAAATATCATCCCAAAATTCTTTGTAAAAGTTAGAGGTTAGGCCATCTATTCCTGGAGATTTGTCCAACTTCAGTTGGGATTTTTAACGGTCGAAGTTAGTACCGCGTGATAATGTAAAGTTTGTTTGTAAATCTTTCAAAAGCACACGTTATAAGTACCATTTCAATAAAACATAATTCATGCTACTGTTAATCATAATAGCGCAGTCAGATGTCCCTTTGGTAGTTCGACTTTTTCAGGAAAGCAACAAACTTGGCACAGTTGTAGAAACATATGATCTGAATGAAAAATGATTTCGGGGCAAGTGATTCGGGGTGGTCTTCATGGATTTTAAGCCTCTGACCCCCACCCCTATCAGGCGGGGAGGGGTAAGATTATAATAAAATAAATAAAAATAGTTGTAAAGTATATTTCTTTAGATGACTTCATTTGGTCATTGCTTTGAGCCTTGAAATTGAGAAAAACCTATTTTAGAAGTGCTGTTTAGGAAGGAAAATACATTTTAACCCAATTATCTAGCGTGAATTCATCTTTCAAAAGGTCAAATATAGGACATCAAGTACTGTATTTCAAGAATGTGATGTCTGATCATCCTGAAAAAATTCATACTAATAGAGATATAGGTGTTAATCACTCATATGATATATGGCTTGTGTAGCTTATGTATTTTTTGAGAAATAAATTATCGAAATTTGGATATTTAAGCCCTTGCGGCCTAGGGGTGACCTTATTTTACCTTAATAATTTTTAAGATACGCAATGTTTGGGCCTCATATGAATTCTCAATGTCGCATTAAGTCTTGTTTTGTCATATTATTCCTAATTAGATGTAAAAAAATTATTGGAAATAAAAAAAAATCAAATTTTTCATTTTCGGTTCTAAAGGGCCAGAAGTAACCATATTTTACCCTAATAATTTCCCAGATATGTAATATATGCATCTCAAATAAGCTCAAGATGTTGCATATAGTTCTGTTTTATCATACTTCTTCCAATAAGATATATAAAATGATCGGATATATCTAAAAAATTAAAATTTTCACTTAAGCTCTTGATGGCCCTGGGGTAACCTTATTATACCTTAATAATTTTCTAAATATGAGACATAGTCACCTCAAATGAGCTTAAGATGGTATATTTAGTCCTGTTTTATCATATCATTCCCAAGGAGTGAAAAAATGATTGGAAATTATAAGAAAATTACATTTTCATATTATGTCACCCCCAATCCACAACATCTTCTTGCGGCGCTGTAAATAGTACTGAACAGTGCAGTCAGAGTACTGCACTATATAGCAATGTACAATGCTATTCTAACACCATCTGTTTTGGACAGCGTAGTACAGTACTGTTTTTACAGCTCAGTACTGTTTTAGAAAACAGCTGTGTACGGTACTGTTTTTACAGCACTGTTTATGAAACCATGCTGTTTGATGCAGTTTGAGATTGGTAGTGTAGTTTATGATAGGTCAGGAATGACCTAATTTTACCTTAAAAATTTAAACAAAGATATATCATATTGTCTACTCAAATGAGCTCAAAATAGTGAATATAGTCTAGTTTTGTCATATTATTCCTACTGAGATATACAATTATGATTAACACTTATAAAAAATGAACCTCAACAGCCATTTATTCCTTTCTAGTACCAATGGCAATACTATCTAGTTTTATAGAACATTTTCTAAGATATGAAAATGTTTGATAAGTCCAGTTCATACTCGCACGAGTAGTAGCATTGTTAAGATTCTGTATATTATCATTTGAGTATATAATCCAAATCTATAAAACCTAATCAAAGGAGTCACAATTTATGGATTCTGACAGTCTCTCCTACAGCTACATAGCTCAGAGGAAATCAGATCTGCTTTCAAACATTTGCATCTGTTCTCTTGACACAGGTATCTACCCCATGACCTACACTTTATGTTGTGGCCTCAGTATCAGCAGTGGGAGTAGGCCAGCCACATTCATGTGGTGATAGAAACTGTGGCTAAGAATGCATCAGAATGAATAAGGACTCTAGTCTTCTAATTTTAGGGTATCAAAAAAGATTTAAAGCTAAGAACACTTGTGTAACCTCTGGGTACACCTTCTATTCCTGCAAATCAGTTGACTAAGAGTAGTAGCAGAATGCATCTAGAGATTGTATGAAAAATGGTAAGGGCTAAACTTCGTTCATGGCCAAGTGGCCTTGAAATATCTAAGACAGGTCGTACATTCTGGAGGAATTTCCCCTCACCATAGGCCATATGCAATCCAAATTGACATTTTCAGCACAAGTTACTGCCAGTTTAAACCACATCAAAATCAACTGTATTGACTATGATTCTTATTAGGTCATGACAGAAGCAGTCTTTGGCATGCTTCTTCATACGAGCGAATGGTGATGGCAGATACTTCACTATCGGGCTAAGATATTGCATGTGAGGTCACAATCTTCTTGCCATCTTCCTCCAGGGTTTCAGTTTTGATGCCTGGAAGGAAAACAGCTCCCTCTTGTTCCAACTATCTTGGGAAATCTTGCCAATTCCACAGAAGAAAATTAGTAGGATATACTTTCCTCACTGTTCCAGTTTTGTGCTGTTTGTATCTATGCTCATTAACATCAAAGTTGAATGACTAAGCTACATAGTAGATGCCAAAATAATAGACAGGGCATGTATAGTTAAACATGCTAACAGTGATATGTAAAGAAAATTGGGTGATGCAAATATGATATTATCCACGTAAAAGTCTGCAAATAGTTCATTGCCTTGATGTCAGCTGGAATGTTTACCAGGACACTAGCTTAAAGGGGCAACAAGGTCTAGAAGATTCAATTTTTTAACTTTTTCTGAGCTATCAGGGTAATATTTGGCTAAACATCTTCTTTGACATACCCATTTTCTTAAAATGTATGGATAAACTTTCAATTTCAGCATTAAGAAGTGTAAATTCAGTTCAAAGCTTCTATAAAGGGAGGCCCACTTATAAATTTTTAAGATCCAAAATATTTCAAGAAGAATCAGCTGAAATAATGTTCATCCAGGGGGTTTCTTTGGAAAAAAATAAACATACCGTATTCTCTGTAATTACCGCCCACTCTCTAATAAGCGCCCACCCCGCTTCACAAAGTTCAAGAAACATCGAGGAATCAACAAGAATTGAAGAATATATCAGGAAAAAAATATTTCTCAAAATCCAGGAGCGGGCGATAATAGAGTACTTACCCTAAAACTGCTGTAAACACGACGCGTTTTGTAATTCTATGCATCCTCTCGATACATATCTATCGATGGGTGCTTCCCACACCATACCATGCTAATATTGTCTCCAAATAGTCAATAATGAATGAAGGAATTGTTCTTTATCGGCATTCAGAAATTTCAAAAGCTACTGCGCAGATGTTCTGCGCATGTCAAGGTCGTGAACTTTCTGGTTTCTTTTTAATGTTTCTCGACTTTTACACGACTTTTGCACGAAAAATGATGATCTCTCATCAAATTAGAAATAATGTATAACTTTAGATCGATATCCAGCAGTCTCTAGTGGAAATATTGAAGGTAATCGGCGATAATGACAAAGTGGGCGTGCCGGAAATAAATTAGACATAGACGGGTCTTCAACCACTGTCAATATTGTCTAAGCGATCTTTACCGTATTCTCTCCAATAACAGCACTTGTCATATTATTATAAAAATATGTTGAAGAAAATGCATTCTTGTCAAGAAAAATTGCCATACATGAAATTCCTCGGGATTTCTGATTTCTTTCATACATGGGCGCTTATTAGAATGGTCTAAATAATGTATTTTCAATTTTCTAAACGCCCTGGGCGCTAATTACAGAGAATACGGTATATGTTAGTCTTGATGAAATATCCAAACTTGAATATATTTTGACACTGGTCCATGATCGTTGAATGGCCCCTTTGCACTAATTGTTGCACCTTTAAAACTGCACTAGAGAGACTTGTGGAACTGGAACAAGGATAGTCTAAGGAGGAAACTGAAACCCTTGAAATGGATGGAAAGAAGATAGTGACCACATAAATTAAGGAGGCAAAAGGCAAAGCAATGTTTTAGCCCAACAGTGAGGTTCTGCCATCACCCTTGCTCTTAAGAAGAAGCAGATTCAAGGATATTTCTCAATATTTTCAGTAAGACTGCTTCAATCATGGCCTTCAAGAGAAAGAATAATACTCCTTACATTTAATTCTGATGTGGTTATCCTGGCATATATGTGATGTTAAAAACTGAAAAAGTCAATTTGGATAGCATATGGTAAGGGAGAAAACATATCAATATCTACCTGCCCATGACCAAAGTTTAATCCTCCCCATGTCTCATACAATCATTGGATGTGATGTTACATCTGTAACTGTATTCTACTGCTATTGGTTAGTGCTAAAATGGAATAGATGGATTGAGATTGTCACTGAATTATCTAATTGTTGTTAATCATTATCTCAGTAGGAATAAAGTGAAAAACAGACTATTTTCCCCATTTTCAGATCATTTTATCTTGAAAATTCATAACATTTGGCATTCTTGTGCCCAATCATTGACTGTCATTATTCACTTACAGAATCCTTGACAGAAGCAGCTCACCTTAACCCCCCCCCCCCATCAGGCTAAGGTGACTGGACTTACTACCCTTTGCATTCATTCAACTTGCCTTCTCAAAAGAGAGCTTCGTCTTCACTCTATCAGTTTTCAATAAATCTCTGAACTCACCACGCTAATCAGAGTTTGTTGTCGAAATAAGGACGGCTTTCTATATGGTCATTTTCTCTGACAAAATCGCATCATTAATGTACACGCATTTAGCACTTGTTCCTCAAGCTCACTGATTGGTTGAGAATAGGTCAGCATGGGTTATTGCAGCTTGGGACATAAATGCTTTAAGACCCAAGCTGCCAATGGCATTGGTCATGGGGACGGGGCTGCTAAACTCACTCCATCCTTTGCTTCTATATTATGGTAATATATGATAAAATCACCTCTGACCTGTCAAAAGCTAAAAATGTCATTTTTCAAATTTCCATTATTTTTTACATCTCCTAAGGAATAATATGACAAAACAAGAGTATATGACACAATTTTAAGCTCATTTGAGATGCATACGTCTCATAATTAAGAAAAGTTCAAGATTAAATAAGCCCCCCCACAGGCCATCATAAGCTAAAATGAAAATTACAAATTTTAAGAAATGTCCAATCATTTTCTACATCTTATTGGAGGTATTATGATTAAACAGAACTATATGTACAATCTTGAGCTAATTTGAGATACATATATTACAAACCTTGAAAGTTATCAAGGTAAAATATGGTTACCCCTGGCCCTTCAGAAGCGATAATGAATTTTTTTTTTTTTGAAAAGTTCCAATCATTTTTCAATCCAATTAGAAATAATATGACAAAACAAGACTCAATGCACCATTTTGAGCTCATATGAGACCCATACATTGCATATCTTAAAAATTATTAAGGTAGAATAAGGTTACCCCTAGGCCGCAAGGGCTTAAAAATTCAAATTTCGATAATTTTTATCTCAAAAATACATGAGCTACCCAAGCCATATTCTATATTTGTGATGAACACCTATACCCCTATTAGTATGAATTTTTCCAAGATGATCAGACATCACATTCTTGAAATACAGTACTTGATGTCCCATATTTGACCCTTTAAAATATGAATTCACGCTAGATAATTGGGTCTAAATGTATTTTCCTCACTAAACACCACTTCTACAAGCAGTTTGTCTCAATTTCAAGGCTCAGAGCAATCACCAAATGAAGTCATTTAAAAAAATTTACTTCAAAACCATTTTTATTTATTTTTTATAATGTACCCCCTCCCTGCCTGATAGGGGTTGGGGTCAGAGACTAAAAAATCCATGAAGACCACTCCGGATCACTTGCCCCGAAATCATTTTCCACTCAGATCAAGTGTTTCTACAACTGTGCCAAGTTTGTTGCTTTCCTGAAAAAGTCGAACTATAAAGGGCCCATTTCTGGACATCTGACTGCGCTATAAGAAATGTGTCATTTACTTACCTACATAAAGTGTTACTGTATTAAAGATATGACTCCAAAGACATTATTTTTTTTCAATTCAATTCAATTTATTCATTCAAAATTACATCATACAACATTTTATCAATTACATGAAAAAGACACCCCAAGGGGCGTATATATTCCATGGGACATAATATTTAAAAGTAATGTTTTAGTCATAGATCAAAAGCTAAATGAATCAAAATGAAAGAGAAAAATGGAAGCATAGATTATCATTGGTATTTACTTATAAGATCATTCTTTATCAGTTTTTTCAAATTTCTTTATATATTTTGCCTTTTTGAAGTCTTTAGCCAGTGAGTTATACAGTATTGCTCCTCTAATCGCAATTTATTTTCGACCAGTTTCAGTTCTAAATCTTTTGATTGTTAAATTATATTTGTATCTAGTATCATGGGTGTGTATATCTGATCTCTCTTGAAAAAAATGTTTAAAATTATGAAATGGAAAGTCTGCAGATTCTGTTACAGTTTTCTGCACAAAAGTGAGCGTTTGAAATTTATTAATGTTAAAAATATTTAATATTTTGAACTTTTTGAAGATGGGATTTGAATGAGCAGTTCTTTCAGAATTTGTCATTATTCTTAGAAATTTCTTTTGCAAAATAAATAATCTGTTTAAGTGATTTTTTGTTGCATTGCCCCATAAAACGATTCTGGAAGCCTGCTAAGGAGGACGAACTTATATATGAATATAGTAAAGAATAATAGGTAGTCAGCAAGGCATTCAATGTTAGTTTGTGTCTAGTTTTAAATATTAATCGAATTAAATTTGAAATTTTGGTACAAAATGCATTTATATGAGCAGCCCATGTTAACTTGGAGTCAATGATTACTCCTAGAAAATTAATATTATTTACCCTTTCTATTGATTGATTATTTAATTTTACTTAAAAGTTGTCAATTTTGTTGATTCTCTTTATGTCAAAAATCATAAATTTTGTTTTTTCTACATTTAGTGTTAATCTGTTAGATGTCATCCAATCATGAACCTTTTTCAATTCTTCATTTATATCATTTTCTAAATTATCAATGTTATCATCAGTCAATAAAAAATATGTGTCATCTGCATATAAGACAAATTTTAATTTATCTGATGTAAAATATGTCATTTATGAAAATAATGAATAAGAGGGGCCCCAAAACAGAGCCTTGTGGAATTCCATATTCAATATAAGAAGCAGATAATTGATATTTCATATCAATTATAGTACTTGGGTACTATGGCTCTTTTAACTTTTATTGAAAACATAAGAACAGGTTTGGACAAATCGGAAACAAGCATTGGAATATATATTGATTTAACAAAAGCTTTGATACCGTGGATCATAATATACTGTTGAATAAACTTGAATTTTATGGAATTAGAGGAACCCCACTTTCTTGGTTTAAAAGTTATCTTGAAATAGGAAAATTATAACAGAATATACAATACAGGTCCAAAAAAATGTTACACTCGTATTTCGAAAATAGATATTTATTTTCTTGATGAAAACATGTCATATTATATACCGGTGGATAGGGAATTTACTCATCTTTAATTTGGTATATCATAAGTTCAAATTTATTTTAATGTCTGTCAACCAGCGTCCATAATATAAATGACGTCATTTTCGTTTCAAAACGGATTTTCCAAAAGTAGCAAAAAACAAATAGCAATAGCATCATTTATATGCTGTTGAGACAATGAATTTCACTTCTCAATAATTCTGTCCTTTAGGGACTGAATAGATCTTAAGGATTTATGGTATACCAATTCCGTCAGTACTCCCTATACGTGGTAGTCACAGACGTTGGGTAATCGGGTGATCTGGGCGAGGCAGTGATTAAGGGGAATGAATCTAGGCACATTTTCCTTTAAACATTTGACACTCTTGTGGGATCTATTGCTTGGAACCCCATCTTGTTGGAAAATGTAATGATTCGAAAATGAGCTCATATCAGGATGGTCCAAAAACAACATTAGTGGATCGTCCGATGTCAATGTCTGCGACTGCCGCATATTTTGAGAACTAACAGAATTGGTTTACCATGAACCCCTTACATCTACTCAGTCCCTTAAGGACAGAATTATTAAAAAATGTCGAATTCACTGTCTCAACAGCATGTCAATGATGCATTTGACCAGTTTAGGCCAAAATCGAGGGCTTTAATTGATCAAAATGGTGGACATATTGAGCGTCTGTTTATGTAAATCAAGTTGACAAATAAATTGTTTTTTGCAAGTACCGGAAAACCTGTTTTGAAACTATATTATGGATGCTGGTTGACAGACATTATAATAAATTTGAACTCATGATATACTAAATTAAAGATAAGTAAATTCCCTATCCACTGGTATATAATATGTCATGTTTTCATCAAGAAAATCAATATCTATTTTCGAAATACGAGTGTAACATTTTTTTGGACCTGTATTGTATATTCTGTTATAATTTTCCTATTTCAAGATAACTTTTAAACCAAGAAAGTGGGGTTCCTCTAATTCCATAAAATTCAAGTTTATTCAACAGTATATTATGATCCACGGTATCAAAGCTTTTGTTAAATCAATATATATTCCAATGCTTGTTTCCGATTTGTCCAAACCTGTTCTTATGTTTTCAATAAAAGTTAAAAGAGCCATATATGTGGAATGTTTTTTCGGAAGCCACATTGCTGTAAAAAGAGTAATTCATATTTTTCTAAAAATACCATTACCTTATCATGAATAAGTTTTTCTAACATTTTCACAAAAACACTCAAAATAGAAATTGGTCTGTAATTAGTGAATTTATCTTTAAGTCCCTTTTTAAATACTTTCAAATGCGATAACTCGACCAATTTTAAGTGCATCTGGAAATTTACCTGTAGAAATTGATAAATTGAAAATTTGTGCAAGTGGAGCTGCTAGAAATTCATGATTACACAAGAACACAAATGTGTACAAAATGTCCCCACCAATGGGTGATCCCGTCTAATGGTTATCCTGAAAATGAGTAGACAAGACTTCACCAACACAATTTGAGGACGGAAAATCCAAAATGGCTACCTTAAAATTTACCCAGAATGCAAAAAAATTAGTCAGTTCTAGATCTTCATACTAAGCAGCACCCCTGAAAATTTGAAATTGATCCGTCACACAGTTAATCAGAAAACATGTAAACAAGACTTTACAGACAAGATTTTAGGATGGAAAATCCAAAATGGCTGCCTTGACATTTACCCAAAATATCAAAAAAACTAATCAGTTTCTAGATTTTCATACTAAAAATCATCCCTGAAAATATGAAATTGATCTACCAAACGGTTCACCTAAAAGCGCGTAGACAAGACTTTACAGGCAAGATTTTAAGACGGAAAATCCAAAATGGCTGCCTTGACATTTATCCAGAATTCCAAAAAACTAATCAGATCTAGATTTTCATACTAAGAATCATCCCTGAAAATTTGAAATTGATCTACAGAACGGTTCACCTGGAAATGCGTAGACAAGACTTTACAGACAAGATTTTAGGACGGAAAATCCAAAATGGCTGCCTTGACATTTACGTAGAATGCCAAAACACTAATCAGTTCTAGATTTTCATACTTAGAATAATTCCTGAAAATTTGAAATTGATCTAAAAAACGGTTCACCTGAAAACGCGTAGACAAGATTTAAGGACGGAAAATCCAAAATGGCTGCCTTGGAATTTACCCAGAATGCAAAAAAACTAATCAGATCTAGATTTTGATACCAAGAATCATCCCTGAAAATATTTGAAATTGATCCATCACACGGTTCACCTGCAAACGCGCAGACAAGACTTCACAGACAAGATTCTAGGACGGAAAAATCCAAAATGGCTGACAATAAAAAAGTGATTATGAGTTTTGCCGATTTCCTTTTACAAAATTATCACATATAACTACTGTTAACAATTACATAGGCTTTTATAAGAAAGTACATCTGAAATTATTTATAAAGCTACTAAATAGTTTAAGTATGCAAACTCAAAAACACCATTCAATATGATACAAAGCATTATCGCGCGCTAAATTTACTTAAGACATTCAAAATGGCTGCCATGACTGAGCTAACAGGTTCAAAACCTAATCAGATCTAGAATGAAGTGAGCTGAACAAGATGTTAAAGTTTTAAAAGCAATTGTGAAGCCGTTTTTCTTAAAGTTTGCAGACAAGGAGTTTAGCATTTGACTTCAAAATAGACGACAGGAAGTAAGTTTTGAGTTAAAAAATTTTCATCCACATCTGTATGCACTCAAAAGTTATCCCTGAAAATTTGAAGGTGATATCTGTAGCGGTTTTGGAGAAAACTCCCGGACGTACGGACGGACGGACAGATAGACGGACGCGCCTAGGCCGACAATATGGCCCCACACTATGTGGTGGGGACATAAAAAGTGTGAAGTGTGAAGAAAGCAAAATCATTAATTTATTGTTTCATATCCTGTTATAGTCTATGGTATGGCTTATAGATATTACGAATCCGTGGCATAATATATGCGCAGCAACATTTGAACCGATATTTAGGGAGGGGCATATGTCCTTATGCTTTTAAAATGCCGTTTGCTGAAGGCTTTCGGGTCGAATTATGCCTGTCATCACAAGAGGTCAAAAAACGTAAAACTTTTCGTTCGCATTTTAGTGCATTTTATGAGACTCAAATTGTAAATCGAAACTTATAGACAATGTAAAGGATTTTCATTACATAAAAATATATTATTATCTTCACGTAAATGTCATTTTTCATTTAGTGCATCATATTCACACAGGGGTACTTTTCAACGTTTTATTATTTAAAAAGAATTAATACAGAGCAGATTTGACAAAATTATGCAAAATATTTAGAAAATATATAATTAGTAACATATTAGCTTTGTACTTACTGAAACATTATATTCACGATATTTTTTCTTCCGTTTCTAAAGGTCGGACAACGGATTATTGCTATGATATATAGAACGTTATCAAATACAAATATGAAGGATATATCATTTAGGTTTAATTTTTGTATTGGAATGTTTACATTTTAAACTAAATGACTTACATCGAGAAATAAGGCAGGCGCAGTCAAACGCCTCGCAAATGTTAAAGTGTCAAAGTGCTGTGCCCGCGACAATAAAATCACCATGCAATTTTGTAAACATTCAAAGCATAATATATTCCAGTTTTAATTATCGATTTTATAAGTGAGAACGCTACATTGAATGATTAAGAACCAGTGACAACATTCAGGATGATTTCATGCAGTAGAGCAAGATTTCACGATGTATATCCCAAACACTCCTACATGCACGACGGAGCGTTTCGTTCAAGCGAAAACGCTGCGGAGCGAAATAAAATGGCGGCTAATGAAGATCCCTAGGTGGTCGTAAAAATTGTTTTACTCGTTTCTCTTACATATCAAACGTTATGGTGGCATATTATGTACCATTCGATGAACAATACCCTTAGCAAAGATCTTATTCATTCAACTTTTGATGGTAAATTGTTATTTGCTTGATTAAAGCTCCATAGTTTAGATTGAACGAATCTGAAGTTGACGAATTAAGCATAAATTACGAAATAAAGTAGTATTTATAAGAAAACGTCAATCTTTCTGTTAACGTTGTAAATCACAATCCCGTATATTCTTATTTGCTGAAATTCCAGTTCAATTCCATTACTTGTTCTCAAAAATCGCTTGTTTTCGAAACGCTCCGTCGATTTTGGACGCAATTTTAGAAACGCTCGTACCATTTTGTTTTGATAGTATTTTCAGATTGTTAGAGAAGATTTAGGAATCGAATCTATCTCCCAAAAACGTGTTCCATCGCGGCATTTCTTGAATATGAGAATGTCATCATTTTTAAGACTGGGTTTTCGATCATCCAATCACGATTAAGATAAGGTATGGTGCGTTGAAGCTTTGAAATTTGACAAAATATACTTCGATGCTCTAATCTTGGCTTAACTAATCAAATGGGGTCAAATCACAAATCAAAAAAGGGATTTTAACCGGTAGAATGAAAAATACGTTAAATGTATGAATTGTGATAACTATACTGCTTCATACATCTCTTTCGAATAGATTCAAACGTCAACAGCCAGCCAATGGCGAATGGTTTACACGAATTGAGCTACAAATACCTCATATTCCCATTATTGAAGACATCGTTGGACGGCTGATAATTTTTGCCCGCCATTTTTCTTACTCCAGAGCGTTTCATCGTGTATTTTACCATCTGTTTTTACGTAGTTCGAGTGCAAGGAACCAATTCTTTCTCCTATTTTTCTGGTTGACTTTTTACTGGACATCCCTTTATAAATGTACAAAATATCGGATTGAATTCATAAGTCCAAATTTGGAATTCATAAATCCAAATCATTCAAGATCAAGAGATAGTTTCTCATAACTTTGTAATACAATTGAGAAGGATATCTTAACAGATGGCAGAACGAAACGATTGACAGATATTTCTGGCTGGTTTTAGACTCTATTATCATGTAACTCTTTGACACATTCCATTTGTTGCTGTGCTTTTCCCATTCCCACTAAGTGCGTATATATTTTGTAATTTCTGAATTCCGACTTTTTATTTATAAAAACAGTATAATATCAGTAAAAATAATATAAGACATTTCTCAAAGATACATGCATTCTATCGAATTTTGGTAGTCATTTTATAAGCAACCAATTCATGTTTAACCATATGCAGACGGTATTAGTCAATGAAGAGCAAGGGGTCCCCCTTTATTGGCAATTGACCCCTCAGTATGGCCGTCCATATCTGAAAATGTATAACTAATTTAGTGAAAAGCTGACATTTTATAACCAGACGTTATTCATAAATGGGCCAATATATTGATTGCTCTACTAATATCTCCAAAAACGACATGAAATGTTGGAACATTGATTTTGTATATAAAAGGTATTTTAAGGAACACATACCGCAAAATTATAGCCAAGAAACTTGATGTATATATTAAAAATATATTCGTATGATTTTCTTTTAATGTTTGTACTTTAGCTTGTGAATAAAATACGAAATAGTTTTTACATGTTTTTTTACCCCTGCTAATGACATGCATAATTCGGCCTAAAAGCCCGCCGTATTTATCACGGCTACATAATGATAAAATGCGGGACATATGTAGTTATCTAAATATAAGGTCAAATATCGCTGCGCATATATCATGTCACCAACTCCGACGTCCTGGAAATTGGTAACTGGTCAACTCGTACCCAAGACAAGTCGTACCCAAGACAACTCGTACCCAAGTATATATTTTGGACTGGGAATGTGAATAGATATACATATTATAATTGTAACATACTGTTCAGAATAGTTTAAAGTTTGAAGAAGAATTTTCGGAAGAAATTGATTTAATTTTGTGACATTTTGAGCTGAGTGTCAATTTATATTGACTATTATTTTATATTGGTCACAGATTCAGGATGTTCGAGTGAAGAGACATGTTTATTCCACATATTCATAATCATTTTTCAAAATATTGTATGTTTATGAGTGTTTTGAACAATTGTCAGATCTAATGTTGTAATTATATTTATTTGTATATATGTTTGACAAAAAAATGTTGTGAACAAGCGCTTCAAGCACTTCTTTTATTTAATAAAAAAATGCTTTACTGATCCATTGAGAAAAAATGTCGTCTAAATTCAAAAAAATATTGAGGCTTATTTGATTCACATTACAACCTGAAAGCAATATAAACTCAATTTTTTCCCCAATGTGCACCCATTATACTGAAAATAATCTTGGGTACGAGTTGTCTTGGGTACCAGTTGTCTTGGGTACGAGTTGTCTTGGGTACGAGTTGACTAGGAAGCCTGGAAATTCGATACCATGGATTATCCCAACCTAAGTGCTTTATACGATTGTATAATAGCATTGTATAACTGCCATATAAAACCAACACTCATCGTATACAACTCTTGGGAACGATATACAACTCTTGGGAACGATATACAACTCCTGGATAGCGTATACAACTCCTGGATAGCGTATACAACTCCTGGGCAGCGCATACAACTCTTCGACTTGATATACAACTGCTGATGAATTTAGATTAACTTTTTATTGATTAAAGATTAGGGTGGGATAAGATCATATAATGGTTGATTCTGTATATCGTTATACTCTCGTGAGTATATGATATATTTACTCGTTCCCTTCGGTCACCCGTGAATATATCATATACTCCCTTGAGTATAAACACGATATACGGAATCAACCATTATATAACCTCATATTATTAGTTCAATCTTGAACATCAGCACTCAGTTTTCTGATGGTTGAGACATGTTCACTGTATAATGACTGTGTAAGAATGAGGTCTATTGAACAACACAAGCACAAATTCACTATTTTGGATGTTCCATTTGTCCAAAAACCTGTTCACAAAGGGTTTTTCCTTACCCTACTATCACACCAAACTAGTTCTCACTACGTTCTCGAAAACGGGCTTCAACTGTGTACGAACGGACTGGACGTACTAAGAACCGTTTGGGATCTATTTACAAACTTCATCGAACGTACTCGATCGGGTAGGTCCTCTAAAACTTAGACAATGCTCAAAATGTTCTCGTGGTCGTCACGTTCTACAATTAGAACGAGTGACAACGTACTAATGACGAGTTGGACGTACTACGAATCCTACTAGGGACGTTTTAACAACGAGTTGAACTGTCTGAGGACGTGTTGAGAACGAGGTAGAACTCATTGCAAACGGGTTTAAACTGATTAAGAACGTATTTAACACTGCTTATGAACGAGTTAGCAAAAATATAGCTATCACACCAAACAAGTTGCCACTGCGTTCTTCAAAACTGGTTTTAAACTGTTTGCGAACGGAATGAACGTACCTGCAACTTTCTAAGGTCTATTTACGAACTTTATGAACGTTCTCAGACGGGAATGTGATTTTAGAATTTTGAATCGATTCCGAATTCGATTGCGACCATACCGTTCTGTTATCAGGTCATGATGACCTTCTAGACTAAGGGACGCGTTCTACGGCGTTGCACACCGACGTGGTGCGACCTGAACGAACTGCGAACGAGATGGACGTATTGAAGACTGTTTAAGAACGAAGAAGCTAATTATTTCAGACATATTTCCCGATCACAGCCAGATTGAGCCCGTTTTACGACGTTTTCGTTGGACTGGCAAGAACGGGTACGAACGAGTTTGGTGTGATAGGGGGGTTAGAGGAAATCTATAACAACGGGTCCCATATCGAACACCCCTAGGAAATGGGATGATTCGTTATCTCTTGCCATTTGCATATGATTGCATAAAAATAAAAGATCATCTTTCATATCTATTGTAAGCACAAGTCATTTAGATACAATTACAAGGGGCAAAGCGCTGTAAGCATTAGATGTCCCCTTATATAAATAAACAATAAAGTACAATATTTATTTTAACCTGGATGTCACCTGTAAATGGTAGAATGCCTTGCAATGAAACAAAAGATAGGAGGGCTGCTGATATCCTGGGGGGGGGGGTAGTATGTTGAAAAATGGAAACAGATCATCAATTTCAAATTTGGAGACACCCTGGTACAACATGGTAATAGAGGTTGAAAAGTGCAGAATTATTGCATAAATGAAGGGCAGCCGCATGACTTAGTGCAACCCTTTGTGGTAGGAAGGGACCAGATGAAAGGACCGATACAATTTTTCAATTTGTTCAGAATTTCCCATACATTTTAAGCTTTTGTGCTGGTTTCTACATTTAATTCTTGAAATGACCCCAAAAGCAATTGCTTTATGATATCAAATTTAGATGTTAGGGATTATTAGAATATGAATCAATTTACCTAAGAAACCTACATTTACTTTACATAAATTAACTGGAAAGTCTATGTAGCAAGCATGACAAAATGTATAAAGACTCTTGGTTAAAAAAATGTTGGTCAATTGCTATTTAGTTTACACTCTCCCATGTATACCGTTCCGTATTAGTAAAATTGTTGGCATTAATACGGAATAAATCATACCATTTCATGAAAAATGGTGACAGTGTCCTACGGAAATTGAGATTATGTTTCACAGCAAGTTCGCACGGCAATACTGTATAGCACATGCTCTGGGGAATTGATTCTACTTTCTATAGACACCAAACACATCTCTGTCGATAGAATAATAAAAAAGCCTTAGGGTCCCAACCTCCTTTGTTTACATTTACAAAAACGTGAAAAAATGACAAAAGTTGTCATAACTTTTTAAATCTTGAACTCCTGAAACCGATTTCACTTGCCAGAGACAGATACTTAAGTCGTTGACGAACCGAACATGTCAGCTTGGTTTGTTATATCTCCAAATAAACGATTTCAACATTTTAAAAAACTCGATGCTAGTCCACGTGTTAATACGGAATTGGTCGACTCAATGAGTAAACTCAATGAACGAAACAGTGCACTCGTGAATGAAATGAAGCAATTAAGATGATTACATAACCCGGGGTATGAAACATAATACCTTGAATACGGGTTTCAGTAGCATGGGCATTTAGCTTCAATTATAACTTCATTCGTCATGGAGAGGGTAAGAGTGTCATGCCGGTTTTGAAGGAAGTACCAAAACCTTCGCAAGAAAATCATCTAAGTGCCAGCACTAGACACGGTGATAGGGAATATCGCATAAGTAATGACAACTATACTACATTTTTCATTTCACAAGGAAACAATATACAATTCTCGAAATCGCTGTTCCCTCTTCAAAGAGGAGACGCAAAAATCTTTCCTTATAAGGTCAAAATATTTCCCATGATGCAGTTCGCGGAGGAACAAATTTATACTTCCTTGTTTTCCCTCATATGTTTAACATGGGGATTTTAACACCTATTTTTCAAACGATATATACGTTCATATTCCCGTACGAGGGTACAGAAAAAAATTATTAGAAACGATTGATCTTTTATTAATCTTAATATAACAGCTATTTTTTTCATTGTATTGATTCATAGCGTGGTGAAAACGATGATTGAAAAGTGAGAAAATATTCCTGAAGAGAAGGTCACATGATCGTTGACTTGTCGCCATATTGGAAAAAACAATTCCATTCGCCGTTCAATACTTTCATGCCAATCTTACCGCACTACAAACTGCATCATCGATGCAACAACGGAATTAAAGTATTCATCATCAAATTACATCATAGAGTTACGTTGAAAACCAACAAATAACTGAGCAGTAGACCAAAGGAGAAGCGTCGCTATTATCTAGGTCACTCTGTTCAGTGGTCCGAAAGCAAATCTATAGTACTCGTTTCCGAATTTTGTTGTACATTGTACAATCTTTTATTGATTAAACTCGGTATACAGACTATTAAAGCAATGACAAAGAAGAATACTTTCGATGTTGTCATTGTTTTATTTAGCGTGCGGGTGTAAAAACAAAATTGCGTAATTAGTTTGATTTAGAACTTTCGGGTCACGCAAATAGCTACGCGAAATGCATAGTGAGAAAATATAAACCAATCAAATTTTGTCCTTTTTGAGTGCTTTTTGAGTGCATATTTGCGAACGTTCTGATTCAAAGAGCGAATCGCGAAAAGGAGAATTGTTGACCTCTCCAGAGGTCAACCGGCAAAAAAACAGTAGTTTCAAGGTTTACAGTCGAGGTATACGATTTTGACGGTTGACCGAATGGAGAGGTCTACAATTGTTTTGTTAGTCCGAAGAAACTAATAATACACATATAGACGGCAATCATCAATCGGCATGGCTTCATTTCATAATCTTTTCTGCGAACCACGTCAGCAATTTTTTTGTAGAAATTCAGAAGATAGTGGTAGCTAAACTCTCTATATTCGGCACATCACGGCATATTTATTAGTAAATTAATGTTGATTTTTTTGCATTTTTGCTTTACTTGTCGTCTAGTAAACTCAAAATATCACTTTCATCAACGTTTACAATATTATGACGTCATGGAACTTTTTTTTCAAAAGTAGCGGTCAACAGTATCTTGTAGCGGTCAACAGTGCATATTGTTGACCGCTAATGAACCAATCAGAATCGAATATTTCAGTTGAGGTACTAACAATATACAATTGTTGACCTCTCCAGAGGTCAACCGGCAAAATTGTATACCGAGACTGTAAACAGAGAAACTACTGTTGACAGAGACCGAAGGTCGAGGTCAACAGTAGTTTCAAAGTTTACAGTCGAGATATACGATTTTGACGGTTGACCGAATGGAGCGGTCTTCAATTGTTTTGTTAATCCGAAGAAACTTATTATACAATCATCAATCGGCATGGCTTCATTTCATAATATTTTCTCTGAACCACGTCAGCAATAATATTGTAGAAAATCTGAAGACAGCAGTAGCTAAACTCTCTATATTCGGCACATCACGGCTTACTCATTAGTAAATTAATGTTGATTTTATGTTTCTATTTGCATTTTTGCTATACTTGTCTAGTAAACTCAAAATATCACTTTCATCAATATTTTCAATATCATGACGTCATAAAACTTTTTTTCTTCAAAAGTAGCGGTCAACAGTATCTAGTAGCAGTTAACAGTGCATATTGTTGACGGCTAATCAACCAATCAGAATGGAGTATTTCAGTAGAGGTACTAACAATATAAAATGTAAGCTTCATTTTGCTGTATTAAATTAAAATGAACAAATGGACAGCTAACCTCATTTGGTACTAATTGTCTCTCTAAACCACATTTTTGAATGAAAATGTCGGTAGTAAACTACAACCTATTAGATGCAATGAGAAAAAGTACAACGAACTATCTTTACTATTAATGGGCGTAAATCTATCGCGTTGACGCCGTCGATATACAACTTATCTTTTAATACTTAAGAAAAAAGAGAACACTATTTATGTGCATTCAATCCTTGCGATTGACGGGCGTGTTGCCGCCTTCGGTTAGCGTGCCATTTGCATGCAATAAGATACTGTCCAATGTCCATCAATGAGCTATCAGAACAATCATCATTGCAAGTTTTATGGAAATTGTGATTTCCCCGGGAATATATACGATTTAACACCCATTCCGTATTAACACTTGGAAACCGTTTACCCATTCCGTATTAACACGTGGACTAGCATCGAGTTTTTCAAAATGTTGAAATCGTTTATTTGGAGATATTACAAACCAAACTGACATGTTCGGTTCGTGAAAGATTAAAGTATCTGTCGCTAGCAAGTGAAATCGCTTTAAACAGGTTTAGATTTAAAAAGTTATTACAACTTTTGTCATTTTTTCTCGTTTTTGTAAATGTAAACAAAGGAGTTTTGGACCCTAAGGCTTTTTATTATTCTATGGACAGAGATGTGTTTGGTGTCTATAGAAAGTAGAATCAATTCCCCAGAGCATGTGCTATACAGTGTCGCCATGCGAACTTGCTGTGAAACATATTCTCAATTTCCGTAGGACAAGGTCACCATTTTTCATGAAATGGTATGATTTATTCCGTATTAATGTCAACAATTTCACTAATACGGAACGGTATACATGGGAGAGTGTTTATGTTCACTGACTGTAAAGTATGAAATTATAACATGTGCTTTTGTTATGTTCATAAATATAAATATAATCCCATAAAGCATCACTATTAGCTGATTGGATAATATAAGGATTTAATTGACAAGTCTAATGGATGTAACTTGCCTTATAAGGTCTAATGAGCAACCAGGTGGTTCAGAAAGGCTGTCATATCTAGTAGCTATTTATGTATTGGGCCTTTATTGACTCTTTCTAGTTGTATCACTGGTAGGCGGGTATATTGTTCTTCAACATGTTGTTTTAATCAAATGTAAGAAACCTTTGAGAAGAAGAATAAATAAGGTACATTTTTGTTTGAGAGAAGATATATCATTGGCTGTATACTGTGACTGGCAGATTGCGTTCATTCTGAAACATATTTCAAGATAAAAAACATAAAATGTTAATGGCTGTGTACGTTTAATGTGAGTTGAACCGATAAGTGATGAGAAATTCAAATATACACCATGGACTTTCTTCAAAGTTCCTTGTGATTCTAAGTTTTTTAAAGACTCGATATTCAAGAACAATAGATTGTCAAAACAGAACCAGGGTAGAACATACCTTCGTTTCTAAGTTAAACTGATCTGGCCACCCTGTACTATCAAAGATTGGATCATTCAAATGTACTGTTCTCATTCATTAAGTTCAAACAATGTACTACTTAATTAAATAAACCCTCCGAGAATGATTTGGAATTACACTCTGATAAGGCTCATTGCACATTTTAAATATTTACAACTACTCACTAGCTGATGCCTGTGTAATTACATTTTTTGCCTTCAGCATGCGGCGATAGTCTAGTTGGAGACAGTGGGTCACTACAATATCCAGTCCCATTTGGATACCAGAACAATGAAATTTGTGCATGGACTATCACAGTTTCCGCAGGCAAGGTGTGTGTTATTTAACATTTTGCTTCTTTAATTGTATTTGGTCAGAATTGTCTTTGTTGGGCAGAGGCACACTCTGATCAGCCCATTAACTACATGGACTATCAGTGTCTCTACAAAAAGGTGTGCGGTTTGCTTCTAAATTATAAACAATCACCTAACTTTTGTCACAGACTTTACGAAATACTAAGAGCAACCAGTTAACTCGGAAACGATCTGTTGAGAATATAGTCGATATCAATGAGTAAAACTAATCATTAAGGGTGCCGTCATAATAATAATTTTGTATGTTTCTATAGACCATACAGGTGTCATTCAGCGTTTTCGACCTAGAATTTGAGCAAGTCTGTTATTATGATTTTTTACAAATCAATGATGGACCATCTGACACATCCCCTTACATCGGAAGGTTTTGTGGCGATTCTCTTCTTGTTAATTCGCCAGTTGAGGGTCGAGGATTTAGCAGCACTACTAACCAGCTCTATCTCCGGTTCGAGAGTGATTTTAACGAAACTGCCGCAGGATTTCAGTTGTCTTGGACGGCATCAGGTAAACATTTAGAATTAATCAAAAAATAAAATAAGGTTATCTTGTGTATGCATATATATATCATTGTTTGAAATTTTGATATATTCACAACATCTATCTATTTCACATATATTCCGAGTTTTCCAGCCTGACCCCCAGGGTCTGTGTATGGGGGGTCGAGGAAACAGGAATTTGCGTTAATTTTAGATTCTTCGAAATTATAGCTTTATCATACTCAAATGAAAGCCAATTTAGAGTAAATTGCAAATGTTGTATCGTTTTTCTAATTTTTGCCTCGTAAAATTCAAAATGGTCGCCTTATGTGGAATTTCGCAATAATTTTCTGATCTCAGCTTGAAGGAAATTTAGGGTAGATCACAGATATGGTATTGTTTTTCTGATTTGTGGCTCAGAAAATTCAGAATGGCTGCCAACAGGAATTTGCGTCAATTTTGAGATCTTTCTGAAGTATAGCTTTATTCAATTCAATTTTCAATTCAATTCACTTTATTTCAAATATTTCAGATAAAATATTTCACATTGACATGAAAAAGACCGTGAGGTGTATTCAAACTCGATACTCCGTTGTCCGGCGTTGACCAATTTGGTAACAAAGTTATTCATATTTTGAAGACAAGGACTGCCAATGAAACTTGTATATTACCGTAATTTTCATAGTGTACGTCTTCTAATGAAATAGTTGGTCCAAAAAGAATTTTATAGAAATATTTCTACTCAATTGCTCCACGCCAGGTAACGGAGTATGTGAATAATGGCTGCCAATCTTCTTTGAAATTTATTGGTAGACATAATTAGTGAACCTCGTTTCAAGGCAATCTTACCCACATGTACCCTTCATTTTTTAATATTGCATTTCCTCGTTACAGAATGAGAAGCATAACAGTGAATAAAGAAGTATTGTACTTCTATTTTTTGGAATACCTGTGTCCTTTTCAAATGCAATATTCCCCTTATACTTCGGGGATGATATATTCCAATTATCGTATTTTGGTGTATTCTGATTTCAAAAACATCAAATGCTGTAACATACAGGTGATCATTAAGTTCTGGCAATGGGCCTGCAATTGCAATATTTCCAATTTAGAGTCCATTTCACTGCTTCATTTCGTCAGTAGAACGGCAAAAATAAGAAATTGGGAGACCATTGTGCAATAATATATGGAAAAGTATATTCATAATGTACATGAATGACATTTGTATATTTCAGATTTTTTAGTTTTTTGTGCAATAAGCCTGTGCCGTCTTGTAATTTGAAGAATTTCAGCCATGTTAATCTTATTGAAAATAACATGGCAGAGAAACATCCAAATATAAGAGGCCACACACTTTATAAGCCAAACTAGAAGCAATCCAAGATATACAAATGTCATTCATGTACATTATGAATAAACTTTTCCATATATTATATTATATGGTCTCCCAATATCTTATTTTTGCCGTTCTACTGACGAAATGAAGCAGTGAAATGGACTCTAGTTGAATTTTTCAGCAAATGTACAGGGCGTCTACAAAAAAAGTATTCCCAACTTCAAATCCAAATTACTAGAATCCTAAGCAGTTTTGTTATACAAAGGTAGTCGTAAAAAGCCTGATTTATTCTCCATCAAATGGTACCAAGATCATTATTTAACTGTGATGTATGACTGAGCAACCTTGACCATTATGAGAGGTTGTAAAATTAGAACCATACCAAGTTACCTTCCTGTGTGGTAATTAATGTGTAATTGGCTTAGTATTACTTTTTCTGTTACATTAAGTTAGAGGACAGACCTTCCATACTGAACTTGACTTTGGACCGAGTAACTTTTTTATGAAAAAAGGTTTGGCAAAAAGCTTAACCTACTCTAAAATGGGCTGGCAAAAATGATTCAACTGACACCTGAGCAGTAGAGCCAACAAAAATAATGTCCCACATGAATTTACTTGTTTAGACTCATTATTAGGAAATTAGGATTTCAACAAGGGTTATTGACTTTACATGGGGATAAAATTGAGTGAAGTTTTATTGCTAATTAAGAGGCTCTTCGGATCCAATTTCTCGAGAGGGAGGTACGAATTAGAAGTTATGGAAAATTATGCAAAAGTATGAAGAACATGAAACAAGTTTGAATTTGACCATTAATAATGTTTGGAACACAAAAAATCATCCACTGTGTCATTCCTACTTGAATGCTAACTTGGCACAGTACTGATTTAAACACCTTTCATAAAAGTCATGATTGCTCAGTCATCCATGGCAGTTACATAATAATCTGGGTACCATTGGATGGTGGACAAACTAGGCCTTTTACTGCTACCTTCGTATTTTTCAAAATTTGCTCAGAATTCTAGTACCCTGACTTTGGGTTTACTTTTGTGGACGCCCTGTGCATTGTACAGGGCGACCGGAAAAAGGAGACCATTGAAGTAGTCAATATCTCCAAAGCTAGAAAAGTGACAGTGATTTTGAAATTTTGCACAAACCAGAACAGTTCTATGGAAATTTGTTCCTGAAAGTTTCAATAAAACCAGTCTCCAAATGGCTGCAAAAATTTTGAGCAAAAGGCAGCGCTCTATTCATATGGCAAAATTGGCAATTACCCTTATCCCATCCTTTTTATGGCATTACATTTTGCAGTGATTGCCTTCCCTAGCAATTGTCTGAGGATTGTTTTAGTATACATTGTCTTTCATACAGCCCTAAGAAAAATCAGTCCCTTTCGGAATTAAACTGATGACCTCTCATATGATGCTTCAACATCCCAAATGTAATGAAGCCTATTTAGTGAATACGGGACTTGAACAAGTTACGTGAACCCAAATTCTTCTTCAAGAGTTGTATGGGCAATTTGATGTGTCAGAGGATCATTGTCACAATGTTAGATCACTCCCCGCTTTTTGAGTCATGATTGTCACTCGGAGAATCTGATGAAGGATGAAAAATAGAGCAAAGCACACTGTAATATCACAATGCAGATCGTTTCTATAGAAACAGTAGTTATTTGAATAATTTCAGAAGAATGTCCATCAAATAGGTATTAATCAAGTAAAATTAAAATGAGTGCATCAAATCATCCACTTTTTGAAGGGGTGGTTGGGCATTTATTGAGAAGGAAACATTAATTTTCCAAGCCAGTGGACGTTTTTCGAGGGATATTGTCAATCGTCAATTTGAAACCTGGAATTCATAATTTTATCATGATTTGGCATCAATGTTTATCGCACCAAATGTTGTAGTATGTTGAACATAAAAACAGCTGTTTTAACGTATTCTATCAATATATCATTATATAAATTTGAAACAAATGCTGTGAGGCGTCAAAGAGACTTGATAATCATTACATTCGTTCTTAAAACTAATACGTTGTGAATTATAGTTCTAACCTCAATAATATCTAGAGCTTTAAATATAAGTTTTCAGCCAAACTTATACTGCAACTGTAATTTTTAAATGACGTTAATTTTCCCTCGTTTCCTAATCGAGGGCATTGGTTTGTGAATATCCCAGCAATGGCAGAATTAATTTAACCTGACTTGTACAGGACGTATTGGTTTGAGTATGTAATAACTTATATCGAAAGCGCTTTATTGATTGACTGCTACTCCTGATTTATATGAGCTACTTTTTCAGATTGTGGCGGTAGTCTAGTTGGTACGAGTGGGTCATTCCGGTACCCACTGGTCATTGGCACCGACTATCCAACTTTAGAAAACTGTGCATGGCTTATAACAGTGTCCACAAATGAGGTAAGTTAGTGTAGCAGAAACAATAAGAATCAAAGAATTGAACTAATTTTAAGAGAACACTCTTGTAATTTGTCCCTTAATACCCTGTTGATCCTTTTCTCCAAAAAATACTAAAATTATACTTTGGAGCGTTACTTTTAGCTGCGGAAGCATAGGTCACTAGAGGAGATTTTCAATAATGGTTTTACTGGAGACATAACTTGACACTAAATGTCCAAATGAAAGGAAGCTCGGAATCATTCCTATTTTCTATATAACGAATTTAGTGACCTGACCATTTAATCAACGTATGGAAGCTTGTCAACAAAACATGTGCACTACCTTTTCAAGCCATATATTTAGAGGCCTGAAATATTGGTCATGACAATGATTGGTTCTTATCCCAAGGATTACACCTTCCGACCTAAGTTTGTTTTATTTACATATTTTAAGATAAATTAACTCTTTTTGACATTTTATCAATTCCATTTGCTCCATATATCACAAAGGTCATGGTGAAAATAACAAAAAGTAAAAATGCCACGGAGAAGTCTTTCAAATATGAATCACCGCGTGAATAGAACAAACTGCTGTCCGCTGCATGTACATGTGCACTCCCCTCCTAAAGTTTGGCACTTTACCTCCCCATTGGATCACACGTCTCTTTATGTTTGAATTCTTATCTGCATAGTATGTAAAGAAGAAACTTATTTAAGGACTGGAAATGTAAATTTACATCATTGTCAATACCTCTCAGATTTTTCAACAGTTACAAAAGGTCGGAAATTCGATGACAAATCTTATGAATTTCTAAAAATCGGCATTCCATTTGCTACGCTAGAGACATGAGGAAAGTCTCAATTATAAATACTTTCTTAAAGGAAATACGGCTGTTCTTTAGCAGTTTCGACATAAATTGTCAGGAAGGTTTTGACTTTCTGAGAATACATGATGGACCATCTGTGACATCCAGTCTCATTGGAGAGTATTGTGGGACACAGGCACCCATCGGTATCAGAGGCACAACTAATAAGCTCTATCTATGGTTCAGCTCTGATATATTTGGAGTTGCAAAGGGATTTGAGGTGACTTGGTTCAGTAAGTGGTTAAAATATTGATACCAAAACATGGGTAATGAGGGTAATTAATGACAATGATAAAAGCACAGTACAGTAGTGGGGCGATGACATCACTAACATTTGCATGCTCATCAAACGTAACAAACCATGGCAGTAAGGTAAGAGTTTTAGGTACATCTTTAAAAAACTTTTTGGAAAAAATTGCTGTACCATGTTATTTTCTGGTACAAAATAAAGTATGAAGGCATGTGTGTATTTCCTTGCTTTTTCAGGAAAGCATAATTTCATTGTCTTCTCCAGACATTGACCATTGGCCATTTACAAGGTTTACCAAAAGAAGACAATGTATTGATACTTTCCTGAAAAATCAAGGAAATACACTCATGCCTTCATAATTTATTTTGTACCAGAAATTAACATGGGCAAGTAGAACAATTTTTCAAAAATGTTTTCTGGAAACTATAAGTTTAATAGAATATTGTACATATATCGAATCGAAATTAAATCTTAAAGACAGAGCCTCCACTGTAAAAGCAGCTTGACCAGTAGAAATGGAGCCATTCTCAGTTTGAAAATATTAGGAATATGAAAAATTCTAATCAAGAGGAATAATTTTGATTTTATGTTAATTGTAGCCAACAGATCACCGTAAAAATTGTCACAGATGTTTATGAATACATTCTCCTTAAAATCTTTTAATCAATTATTGCAATTATGCATTACTTTTTTAGAAATCCTTATTTGAAAGTTGGTAATTCTTTAAATTAAGAGGAGTGGTCTGATTCAAATTTCAACCAATGACGTGAGGTATTCAGGGTCACATGATCACGCGGTACTAACTTCGACCGTTGATCTGAATTTCTGACCTACCGGATGTTTGAAAATCAAGGATTGCGAGTCTCATACTTCACCGTTTTTCTTCAAACTTGTAACATTCAAATCAAAACAAAATTGCCTTTCTGTCTGTGCATTGCTTTATTGTACAGAGTCCCTCGTTTTAGCAGCGTTTTGGTCCCCAGCTATGAGAAGCCCTTCTAACAGCTGTGGACCAAAATGCCGCTGTAAGTAAGGACTCATTATAAAAGAGTAATGTACCAACAGAAAGGCATTTTTGTTAAGCTTTGAACAGAACAAGATTGAAGAAAAACGGTGCAGTATGAGACTCGCAATCCTAGATTTTCAAACGTCCGGTAGGTCTAAAATTCAAATTAACGGTCGAAGTTTTTTTAGAAAGTACAGTTTTCCCCAAAGAATGGATAGTGGGGTTACAAATAAAGGTTTGCCTAAGACGGCGACATGTACACCTCATTCTTTTAATTTTTGTATATATGATTTAATATTTTTAATTTCATAGGTTGACTTTTCATAAATACATAGGTGTGCGATTGAATAATATAGTGTGTTCCTCCATAATCTTGGACAATTTTTTTCTTTGCTAATGAGCCATGATTTATAGCTATTATATGCAAATGTTGATATTATAAGATCAATGACATTTTCATGACTTCTTTTAAAATTAATATTATTGCCAATAACAATATTTTTCCATGAAATTTTAATTTTTAATTTTGAAGAAATATAGATCCACAAGTCTTTTATTTGATCGCACTCTAAAATAATGTGTTTTAAATTATTTTAAACCTTACAAAAATTGCAAATTTTCGAATCTGCTTTTTTCCACTTAAAAAGATCTATGGAAGATGGAAGAACATTATGAAATAATGAAGTTAAAGTAAGCTACCTTTTTATCAACAATTGCTATAATCTTGTTATTAAAATACATTTTCCAATTTATGTGAAATTTAAAATCAATCTTCCATTTATCTTTGGTGTACATCCTTTCTTTATTATGATATTCCAGGATATTATAGAAAAACTTAGATTTTTGATCTTTGAAGAATACTTTTTTATTATTATTGTAAAAAAATTGTCCTTTCATAATTTTTACAAACTTAGCAATTTTAGGTTTCATTATTTTTTCAAAAGGTTGCAGTATTTTTCTCGCTAAAGATATTTCTGAAATCCAGTTTCTCTTGTCTTTTAATTTTTCTAAAATGTGTTCTTCTTTAAGTAAACTGCCATTCACATCTATAATATCCTTTACATAAAGAATATCACTTTTAATCCAAGATTTAAAAAACAGACATTCTCCATTATTTTTCTTAAACAAATAGTTTCCAAAAATTGATTCTTGACAGAGCTTGTCATGATTTATAGCTACAGTATTCCCTCTGTCTTTACATTTATTGAAACTTAAAGTAATATTTCTTGATAAAATTTAGGAATACTTAATAAAAGTGGCATCTCTTTAGCAGAATTAAAGTTCATTCTAAGGAGTATTTCATTATTGGATGTTATTTTATTAAAATTCCACAGGGGTAAAATATTCCACTGATTTTTTTCACCAGGATGAAAAATTCTATCTATCCAAGATGCTTTTAAAGCACTGAATTGATTTTCGATATTAATCATATTTACACCTCCTTCTGAAATATCTTTATATAGTATATTTCTTTTAATCCGGTCTTTGCCATTCCAAATAAAATTAAATAGTATTGTATTTACTCTTAAAATCATATCTTTTGGAATTGGAAGAATAGAAGCACTATAAATAAGTTTTGGGAGTGCAAGTGACTTTATTACTAATATTTTTCCAAAAATGGTTAAATCTCTTCTTTTCCATTTTTCTAAATAAGTTTGCATACCTTCAATTTTTTCATCCCAATTTTTCATCTTACATTGATTGTTGTCATATCCAATATAAATGCCAAGATATTTTATGGGTTGAGATTTGAACTGTAAATTTTGAAATTTGCCATTTTTGTCACTCCATTTACCAAGCCCTATTGCCTCAGTTTTTTCTAAATTTAGCTTCATTCCAGAAACAGTGCAAAACATATTTATTTTCTTTATGGCATTCTTTATGGAATGCTCATCTGCAAGGAAAAGTGTGCAATCATCTGCATATAATGCTGTTTTTATTTCAAATTGGTCCTCATTTAGTTTAACATTAATTCCACGGACATTCTCACTTTGTTTAATACTTAAATTTAACATTTCCATTGATATGATGAAAAGTAGGGCAGACAATGGACAGCCTTGCTTAATTCCCCTGCTCATGTGTACTTCTTCAGTTAACCACCCATTATGTTTAATGACAATTGAGGGATTTGAGTATATCATTTTTACCCATCTTAAGAAGTCATTCCCAAAGTTAAGTTTTTTTAGTGTTAATAGCATAAATTTCCACTCAATTGAATCAAAAGCTTTCTCAAAATCAGTTAATACTATAGCGCCATCTTTATTTGTGATCTTACAATATTCTAAAACATCTATTGCTAGTCTACAGTTATTTCCTATGAATCTTTTTTTAATATATGCACTTTGTTCCTTACCTATAATTTTACCTATCACTTTATGGAGTCTGTTTGATAAAATAAATGCTAAAACTTTATAATCTGTATTTGTGAGGCTAATTGGCCTATAATTTTTTAAAAGGTTAGAGTCCCTTTTTATAAAGTAATGCTATGATTGCCTTTCTGTATGAGGGTGGTAGCTCACCATAAACAAAACATTCATTAAGTGAACCTAAAATTAAATTAGAAATATCATCCCAAAATTCTTTGTAAAAGTTAGAGGTTAGGCCATCTATTCCTGGAGATTTGTCCAACTTCAGTTGGGATTTTTAACGGTCGAAGTTAGTACCGCGTGATAATGTAAAGTTTGTTTGTAAATCTTTCAAAAGCACACGTTATAAGTACCATTTCAATAAAACATAATTCATGCTACTGTTAATCATAATAGCGCAGTCAGATGTCCCTTTGGTAGTTCGACTTTTTCAGGAAAGCAACAAACTTGGCACAGTTGTAGAAACATATGATCTGAATGAAAAATGATTTCGGGGCAAGTGATTCGGGGTGGTCTTCATGGATTTTAAGCCTCTGACCCCCACCCCTATCAGGCGGGGAGGGGTAAGATTATAATAAAATAAATAAAAATAGTTGTAAAGTATATTTCTTTAGATGACTTCATTTGGTCATTGCTTTGAGCCTTGAAATTGAGAAAAACCTATTTTAGAAGTGCTGTTTAGGAAGGAAAATACATTTTAACCCAATTATCTAGCGTGAATTCATCTTTCAAAAGGTCAAATATAGGACATCAAGTACTGTATTTCAAGAATGTGATGTCTGATCATCCTGAAAAAATTCATACTAATAGAGATATAGGTGTTAATCACTCATATGATATATGGCTTGTGTAGCTTATGTATTTTTTGAGAAATAAATTATCGAAATTTGGATATTTAAGCCCTTGCGGCCTAGGGGTGACCTTATTTTACCTTAATAATTTTTAAGATACGCAATGTTTGGGCCTCATATGAATTCTCAATGTCGCATTAAGTCTTGTTTTGTCATATTATTCCTAATTAGATGTAAAAAAATTATTGGAAATAAAAAAAAATCAAATTTTTCATTTTCGGTTCTAAAGGGCCAGAAGTAACCATATTTTACCCTAATAATTTCCCAGATATGTAATATATGCATCTCAAATAAGCTCAAGATGTTGCATATAGTTCTGTTTTATCATACTTCTTCCAATAAGATATATAAAATGATCGGATATATCTAAAAAATTAAAATTTTCACTTAAGCTCTTGATGGCCCTGGGGTAACCTTATTATACCTTAATAATTTTCTAAATATGAGACATAGTCACCTCAAATGAGCTTAAGATGGTATATTTAGTCCTGTTTTATCATATCATTCCCAAGGAGTGAAAAAATGATTGGAAATTATAAGAAAATTACATTTTCATATTATGTCACCCCCAATCCACAACATCTTCTTGCGGCGCTGTAAATAGTACTGAACAGTGCAGTCAGAGTACTGCACTATATAGCAATGTACAATGCTATTCTAACACCATCTGTTTTGGACAGCGTAGTACAGTACTGTTTTTACAGCTCAGTACTGTTTTAGAAAACAGCTGTGTACGGTACTGTTTTTACAGCACTGTTTATGAAACCATGCTGTTTGATGCAGTTTGAGATTGGTAGTGTAGTTTATGATAGGTCAGGAATGACCTAATTTTACCTTAAAAATTTAAGCAAAGATATATCATATTGTCTACTCAAATGAGCTCAAAATAGTGAATATAGTCTAGTTTTGTCATATTATTCCTACTGAGATATACAATTATGATTAACACTTATAAAAAATGAACCTCAACAGCCATTTATTCCTTTCTAGTACCAATGGCAATACTATCTAGTTTTATAGAACATTTTCTAAGATATGAAAATGTTTGATAAGTCCAGTTCATACTCGCACGAGTAGTAGCATTGTTAAGATTCTGTATATTATCATTTGAGTATATAATCCAAATCTATAAAACCTAATCAAAGGAGTCACAATTTATGGATTCTGACAGTCTCTCCTACAGCTACATAGCTCAGAGGAAATCAGATCTGCTTTCAAACATTTGCATCTGTTCTCTTGACACAGGTATCTACCCCATGACCTACACTTTATGTTGTGGCCTCAGTATCAGCAGTGGGAGTAGGCCAGCCACATTCATGTGGTGATAGAAACTGTGGCTAAGAATGCATCAGAATGAATAAGGACTCTAGTCTTCTAATTTTAGGGTATCAAAAAAGATTTAAAGCTAAGAACACTTGTGTAACCTCTGGGTACACCTTCTATTCCTGCAAATCAGTTGACTAAGAGTAGTAGCAGAATGCATCTAGAGATTGTATGAAAAATGGTAAGGGCTAAACTTCGTTCATGGCCAAGTGGCCTTGAAATATCTAAGACAGGTCGTACATTCTGGAGGAATTTCCCCTCACCATAGGCCATATGCAATCCAAATTGACATTTTCAGCACAAGTTACTGCCAGTTTAAACCACATCAAAATCAACTGTATTGACTATGATTCTTATTAGGTCATGACAGAAGCAGTCTTTGGCATGCTTCTTCATACGAGCGAATGGTGATGGCAGATACTTCACTATCGGGCTAAGATATTGCATGTGAGGTCACAATCTTCTTGCCATCTTCCTCCAGGGTTTCAGTTTTGATGCCTGGAAGGAAAACAGCTCCCTCTTGTTCCAACTATCTTGGGAAATCTTGCCAATTCCACAGAAGAAAATTAGTAGGATATACTTTCCTCACTGTTCCAGTTTTGTGCTGTTTGTATCTATGCTCATTAACATCAAAGTTGAATGACTAAGCTACATAGTAGATGCCAAAATAATAGACAGGGCATGTATAGTTAAACATGCTAACAGTGATATGTAAAGAAAATTGGGTGATGCAAATATGATATTATCCACGTAAAAGTCTGCAAATAGTTCATTGCCTTGATGTCAGCTGGAATGTTTACCAGGACACTAGCTTAAAGGGGCAACAAGGTCTAGAAGATTCAATTTTTTAACTTTTTCTGAGCTATCAGGGTAATATTTGGCTAAACATCTTCTTTGACATACCCATTTTCTTAAAATGTATGGATAAACTTTCAATTTCAGCATTAAGAAGTGTAAATTCAGTTCAAAGCTTCTATAAAGGGAGGCCCACTTATAAATTTTTAAGATCCAAAATATTTCAAGAAGAATCAGCTGAAATAATGTTCATCCAGGGGGTTTCTTTGGAAAAAAATAAACATACCGTATTCTCTGTAATTACCGCCCACTCTCTAATAAGCGCCCACCCCGCTTCACAAAGTTCAAGAAACATCGAGGAATCAACAAGAATTGAAGAATATATCAGGAAAAAAATATTTCTCAAAATCCAGGAGCGGGCGATAATAGAGTACTTACCCTAAAACTGCTGTAAACACGACGCGTTTTGTAATTCTATGCATCCTCTCGATACATATCTATCGATGGGTGCTTCCCACACCATACCATGCTAATATTGTCTCCAAATAGTCCATAATGAATGAAGGAATTGTTCTTTATCGGCATTCAGAAATTTCAAAAGCTACTGCGCAGATGTTCTGCGCATGTCAAGGTCGTGAACTTTCTGGTTTCTTTTTAATGTTTCTCGACTTTTACACGACTTTTGCACGAAAAATTAGAAATAATGTATAACTTTAGATCGATATCCAGCAGTCTCTAGTGGAAATATTGAAGGTAATCGGCGATAATGACAAAGTGGGCGTGCCGGAAATAAATTAGACATAGACGGGTCTTCAACCACTGTCAATATTGTCTAAGCGATCTTTACCGTATTCTCTCCAATAACAGCACTTGTCATATTATTATAAAAATATGTTGAAGAAAATGCATTCTTGTCAAGAAAAATTGCCATACATGAAATTCCTCGGGATTTCTGATTTCTTTCATACATGGGCGCTTATTAGAATGGTCTAAATAATGTATTTTCAATTTTCTAAACGCCCTGGGCGCTAATTACAGAGAATACGGTATATGTTAGTCTTGATGAAATATCCAAACTTGAATATATTTTGACACTGGTCCATGATCGTTGAATGGCCCCTTTGCACTAATTGTTGCACCTTTAAAACTGCACTAGAGAGACTTGTGGAACTGGAACAAGGATAGTCTAAGGAGGAAACTGAAACCCTTGAAATGGATGGAAAGAAGATAGTGACCACATAAATTAAGGAGGCAAAAGGCAAAGCAATGTTTTAGCCCAACAGTGAGGTTCTGCCATCACCCTTGCTCTTAAGAAGAAGCAGATTCAAGGATATTTCTCAATATTTTCAGTAAGACTGCTTCAATCATGGCCTTCAAGAGAAAGAATAATACTCCTTACATTTAATTCTGATGTGGTTATCCTGGCATATATGTGATGTTAAAAACTGAAAAAGTCAATTTGGATAGCATATGGTAAGGGAGAAAACATATCAATATCTACCTGCCCATGACCAAAGTTTAATCCTCCCCATGTCTCATACAATCATTGGATGTGATGTTACATCTGTAACTGTATTCTACTGCTATTGGTTAGTGCTAAAATGGAATAGATGGATTGAGATTGTCACTGAATTATCTAATTGTTGTTAATCATTATCTCAGTAGGAATAAAGTGAAAAACAGACTATTTTCCCCATTTTCAGATCATTTTATCTTGAAAATTCATAACATTTGGCATTCTTGTGCCCAATCATTGACTGTCATTATTCACTTACAGAATCCTTGACAGAAGCAGCTCACCTTAACCCCCCCCCCCCCCCATCAGGCTAAGGTGACTGGACTTACTACCCTTTGCATTCATTCAACTTGCCTTCTCAAAAGAGAGCTTCGTCATCACTCTATCAGTTTTCAATAAATCTCTGAACTCACCACGCTAATCAGAGTTTGTTGTCGAAATAAGGACGGCTTTCTATATGGTCATTTTCTCTGACAAAATCGCATCATTAATGTACACGCATTTAGCACTTGTTCCTCAAGCTCACTGATTGGTTGAGAATAGGTCAGCATGGGTTATTGCAGCTTGGGACATAAATGCTTTAAGACCCAAGCTGCCAATGGCATTGGTCATGGGGACGGGGCTGCTAAACTCACTCCATCCTTTGCTTCTATATTATGGTAATATATGATAAAATCACCTCTGACCTGTCAAAAGCTAAAAATGTCATTTTTCAAATTTCCATTATTTTTTACATCTCCTAAGGAATAATATGACAAAACAAGAGTATATGACACAATTTTAAGCTCATTTGAGATGCATACGTCTCATAATTAAGAAAAGTTCAAGATTAAATAAGCCCCCCCACAGGCCATCATAAGCTAAAATGAAAATTTCAAATTTTAAGAAATGTCCAATCATTTTCTACATCTTATTGGAGGTATTATGATTAAACAGAACTATATGTACAATCTTGAGCTAATTTGAGATACATATATTACAAACCTTGAAAGTTATCAAGGTAAAATATGGTTACCCCTGGCCCTTCAGAAGCGATAATGAATTTTTTTTTTTTTTGAAAAGTTCCAATCATTTTTCAATCCAATTAGAAATAATATGACAAAACAAGACTCAATGCACCATTTTGAGCTCATATGAGACCCATACATTGCATATCTTAAAAATTATTAAGGTAGAATAAGGTTACCCCTAGGCCGCAAGGGCTTAAAAATTCAAATTTCGATAATTTTTATCTCAAAAATACATGAGCTACCCAAGCCATATTCTATATTTGTGATGAACACCTATACCCCTATTAGTATGAATTTTTCCAAGATGATCAGACATCACATTCTTGAAATACAGTACTTGATGTCCCATATTTGACCCTTTAAAATATGAATTCACGCTAGATAATTGGGTCTAAATGTATTTTCCTCACTAAACACCACTTCTACAAGCAGTTTGTCTCAATTTCAAGGCTCAGAGCAATCACCAAATGAAGTCATTTAAAAAAATTTACTTCAAAACCATTTTTATTTATTTTTTATAATGTACCCCCTCCCTGCCTGATAGGGGTTGGGGTCAGAGACTAAAAAATCCATGAAGACCACTCCGGATCACTTGCCCCGAAATCATTTTCCACTCAGATCAAGTGTTTCTACAACTGTGCCAAGTTTGTTGCTTTCCTGAAAAAGTCGAACTATAAAGGGCCCATTTCTGGACATCTGACTGCGCTATAAGAAATGTGTCATTTACTTACCTACATAAAGTGTTACTGTATTAAAGATATGACTCCAAAGACATTATTTTTTTTCAATTCAATTCAATTTATTCATTCAAAATTACATCATACAACATTTTATCAATTACATGAAAAAGACACCCCAAGGGGCGTATATATTCCATGGGACATAATATTTAAAAGTAATGTTTTAGTCATAGATCAAAAGCTAAATGAATCAAAATGAAAGAGAAAAATGGAAGCATAGATTATCATTGGTATTTACTTATAAGATCATTCTTTATCAGTTTTTTCAAATTTCTTTATATATTTTGCCTTTTTGAAGTCTTTAGCCAGTGAGTTATACAGTATTGCTCCTCTAATCGCAATTTATTTTCGACCAGTTTCAGTTCTAAATCTTTTGATTGTTAAATTATATTTGTATCTAGTATCATGGGTGTGTATATCTGATCTCTCTTGAAAAAAATGTTTAAAATTATGAAATGGAAAGTCTGCAGATTCTGTTACAGTTTTCTGCACAAAAGTGAGCGTTTGAAATTTATTAATGTTAAAAATATTTAATATTTTGAACTTTTTGAAGATGGGATTTGAATGAGCAGTTCTTTCAGAATTTGTCATTATTCTTAGAAATTTCTTTTGCAAAATAAATAATCTGTTTAAGTGATTTTTTGTTGCATTGCCCCATAAAACGATTCTGGAAGCCTGCTAAGGAGGACGAACTTATATATGAATATAGTAAAGAATAATAGGTAGTCAGCAAGGCATTCAATGTTAGTTTGTGTCTAGTTTTATATATTAATCGAATTAAATTTGAAATTTTGGTACAAAATGCATTTATATGAGCAGCCCATGTTAACTTGGAGTCAATGATTACTCCTAGAAAATTAATATTATTTACCCTTTCTATTGATTGATTATTTAATTTTACTTAAAAGTTGTCAATTTTGTTGATTCTCTTTATGTCAAAAATCATAAATTTTGTTTTTTCTACATTTAGTGTTAATCTGTTAGATGTCATCCAATCATGAACCTTTTTCAATTCTTCATTTATATCATTTTCTAAATTATCAATGTTATCATCAGTCAATAAAAAATATGTGTCATCTGCATATAAGACAAATTTTAATTTATCTGATGTAAAATATGTCATTTATGAAAATAATGAATAAGAGGGGCCCCAAAACAGAGCCTTGTGGAATTCCATATTCAATATAAGAAGCAGATAATTGATATTTCATATCAATTATAGTACTTGGGTACTATGGCTCTTTTAACTTTTATTGAAAACATAAGAACAGGTTTGGACAAAATTATCACATATAACTACTGTTAACAATTACATAGGCTTTTATAAGAAAGTACATCTGAAATTATTTATAAAGCTACTAAATAGTTTAAGTATGCAAACTCAAAAACACCATTCAATATGATACAAAGCATTATCGCGCGCTAAATTTACTTAAGACATTCAAAATGGCTGCCATGACTGAGCTAACAGGTTCAAAACCTAATCAGATCTAGAATGAAGTGAGCTGAACAAGATGTTAAAGTTTTAAAAGCAATTGTGAAGCCGTTTTTCTTAAAGTTTGCAGACAAGGAGTTTAGCATTTGACTTCAAAATAGACGACAGGAAGTAAGTTTTGAGTTAAAAAATTTTCATCCACATCTGTATGCACTCAAAAGTTATCCCTGAAAATTTGAAGGTGATATCTGTAGCGGTTTTGGAGAAAACTCCCGGACGTACGGACGGACGGACAGATAGACGGACGCGCCTAGGCCGACAATATGGCCCCACACTATGTGGTGGGGACATAAAAAGTGTGAAGTGTGAAGAAAGCAAAATCATTAATTTATTGTTTCATATCCTGTTATAGTCTATGGTATGGCTTATAGATATTACGAATCCGTGGCATAATATATGCGCAGCAACATTTGAACCGATATTTAGGGAGGGGCATATGTCCTTATGCTTTTAAAATGCCGTTTGCTGAAGGCTTTCGGGTCGAATTATGCCTGTCATCACAAGAGGTCAAAAAACGTAAAACTTTTCGTTCGCATTTTAGTGCATTTTATGAGACTCAAATTGTAAATCGAAACTTATAGACAATGTAAAGGATTTTCATTACATAAAAATATATTATTATCTTCACGTAAATGTCATTTTTCATTTAGTGCATCATATTCACACAGGGGTACTTTTCAACGTTTTATTATTTAAAAAGAATTAATACAGAGCAGATTTGACAAAATTATGCAAAATATTTAGAAAATATATAATTAGTAACATATTAGCTTTGTACTTACTGAAACATTATATTCACGGATATTTTTTCTTCCGTTTCTAAAGGTCGGACAACGGATTATTGCTATGATATAGAACGTTATCAAATACAAATATGAAGGATATATCATTTAGGTTTAATTTTTGTATTGGAATGTTTACATTTTAAACTAAATGACTTACATCGAGAAATAAGGCAGGCGCAGTCAAACGCCTCGCAAATGTTAAAGTGTCAAAGTGCTGTGCCCGCGACAATAAAATCACCATGCAATTTTGTAAACATTCAAAGCATAATATATTCCAGTTTTAATTATCGATTTTATAAGTGAGAACGCTACATTGAATGATTAAGAACCAGTGACAACATTCAGGATGATTTCATGCAGTAGAGCAAGATTTCACGATGTATATCCCAAACACTCCTACATGCACGACGGAGCGTTTCATTCAAGCGAAAACGCTGCGGAGCGAAATAAAATGGCGGCTAATGAAGATCCCTAGGTGGTCGTAAAAATTGTTTTACTCGTTTCTCTTACATATCAAACGTTATGGTGGCATATTATGTACCATTCGATGAACAATACCCTTAGCAAAGATCTTATTCATTCAACTTTTGATGGTAAATTGTTATTTGCTTGATTAAAGCTCCATAGTTTAGATTGAACGAATCTGAAGTTGACGAATTAAGCATAAATTACGAAATAAAGTAGTATTTATAAGAAAACGTCAATCTTTCTGTTAACGTTGTAAATCACAATCCCGTATATTCTTATTTGCTGAAATTCCAGTTCAATTCCATTACTTGTTCTCAAAAATCGCTTGTTTTCGAAACGCTCCGTCGATTTTGGACGCAATTTTAGAAACGCTCGTACCATTTTGTTTTGATAGTATTTTCAGATTGTTAGAGAAGATTTAGGAATCGAATCTATCTCCCAAAAACGTGTTCCATCGCGGCATTTCTTGAATATGAGAATGTCATCATTTTTAAGACTGGGTTTTCGATCATCAAATCACGATTAAGATAAGGTATGGTGCGTTGAAGCTTTGAAATTTGACAAAATATACTTCGATGCTCTAATCTTGGCTTAACTAATCAAATGGGGTCAAATCACAAATCAAAAAAGGGATTTTAACCGGTAGAATGAAAAATACGTTAAATGTATGAATTGTGATAACTATACTGCTTCATACATCTCTTTCGAATAGATTCAAACGTCAACAGCCAGCCAATGGCGAATGGTTTACACGAATTGAGCTACAAATACCTCATATTCCCATTATTGAAGACATCGTTGGACGGCTGATAATTTTTGCCCGCCATTTTTCTTACTCCAGAGCGTTTCATCGTGTATTTTACCATCTGTTTTTACGTAGTTCGAGTGCAAGGAACCAATTCTTTCTCCTATTTTTCTGGTTGACTTTTTACTGGACATCCCTTTATAAATGTACAAAATATCGGATTGAATTCATAAGTCCAAATTTGGAATTCATAAATCCAAATCATTCAAGATCAAGAGATAGTTTCTCATAACTTTGTAATACAATTGAGAAGGATATATTAACAGATGGCAGAACGAAACGATTGACAGATATTTCTTGCTAGTTTTAGACTCTATTATCATGTAACTCTTTGACACATTCCATTTGTTACTGTGCGTTTCCCATTCCCACTAAGTGCGTATATATTTTGTAATTTCTGAATTCCGACTTTTTATTTATAAAAACAGTATAATATCAGTAAAAATAATATAAGACATTTCTCAAAGATACATGCATTCTATCGAATTTTGGTAGTCATTTTATAAGCAACCAATTCATGTTTAACCATATGCAGACGGTATTAGTCAATGAAGAGCAAGGGGTCCCCCTTTATTGGCAATTGACCCCTCAGTATGGCCGCCCATATCTGAAAATGTATAACTAATTTAGTGAAAAGCTGACATTTTATAACCAGACGTTATTCATAAATGGGCCAATATATTGATTGCTCTACTAATATCTCCAAAAACGACATGAAATGTTGGAACATTGATTTTGTATATAAAAGGTATTTTAAGGAACACATACCGCAAAATTATAGCCAAGAAACTTGATGTATATATTAAAAATATATTCGTATGATTTTCTTTTAATGTTTGTACTTTAGCTTGTGAATAAAATACGAAATAGTTTTTACATGTTTTTTTACCCCTGCTAATGACATGCATAATTCGGCCTAAAAGCCCGCCGTATTTATCACGGCTACATAATGATAAAATGCGGGACATATGTAGTTATCTAAATATAAGGTCAAATATCGCTGCGCATATATCATGTCACCAACTCCGACGTCCTGGAAATTGGTAACTGGTCAACTCGTACCCAAGACAAGTCGTACCCAAGACAACTCGTACCCAAGTATATATTTTGGACTGGGAATGTGAATAGATATACATATTATAATTGTAACATACTGTTCAGAATAGTTTAAAGTTTGAAGAAGAATTTTCGGAAGAAATTGATTTAATTTTGTGACATTTTGAGCTGAGTGTCAATTTATATTGACTATTATTTTATATTGGTCACAGATTCAGGATGTTCGAGTGAAGAGACATGTTTATTCCACATATTCATAATCATTTTTCAAAATATTGTATGTTTATGAGTGTTTTGAACAATTGTCAGATCTAATGTTGTAATTATATTTATTTGTATATATGTTTGACAAAAAAATGTTGTGAACAAGCGCTTCAAGCACTTCTTTTATTTAATAAAAAAATGCTTTACTGATCCATTGAGAAAAAATGTCGTCTAAATTCAAAAAAATATTGAGGCTTATTTGATTCACATTACAACCTGAAAGCAATATAAACTCAATTTTTTCCCCAATGTGCACCCATTATACTGAAAATAATCTTGGGTACGAGTTGTCTTGGGTACCAGTTGTCTTGGGTACGAGTTGTCTTGGGTACGAGTTGACTAGGAAGCCTGGAAATTCGATACCATGGATTATCCCAACCTAAGTGCTTTATACGATTGTATAATAGCATTGTATAACTGCCATATAAAACCAACACTCATCGTATACAACTCTTGGGAACGATATACAACTCTTGGGAACGATATACAACTCCTGGATAGCGTATACAACTCCTGGATAGCGTATACAACTCCTGGGCAGCGCATACAACTCTTCGACTTGATATACAACTGCTGATGAATTTAGATTAACTTTTTATTGATTAAAGATTAGGGTGGGATAAGATCATATAATGGTTGATTCTGTATATCGTTATACTCTCGTGAGTATATGATATATTTACTCGTTCCCTTCGGTCACCCGTGAATATATCATATACTCCCTTGAGTATAAACACGATATACGGAATCAATCATTATATAACCTCATATTATTAGTTCAATCTTGAACATCAGCACTCAGTTTTCTGATGGTTGAGACATGTTCACTGTATAATGACTGTGTAAGAATGAGGTCTATTGAACAACACAAGCACAAATTCACTATTTTGGATGTTCCATTTGTCCAAAAACCTGTTCACAAAGGGTTTTTCCTTACCCTACTATCACACCAAACTAGTTCTCACTACGTTCTCGAAAACGGGCTTCAACTGTGTACGAACGGACTGGACGTACTAAGAACCGTTTGGGATCTATTTACAAACTTCATCGAACGTACTCGATCGGGTAGGTCCTCTAAAACTTAGACAATGCTCAAAATGTTCTCGTGGTCGTCACGTTCTACAATTAGAACGAGTGACAACGTACTAATGACGAGTTGGACGTACTACGAATCCTACTAGGGACGTTTTAACAACGAGTTGAACTGTCTGAGGACGTGTTGAGAACGAGGTAGAACTCATTGCAAACGGGTTTAAACTGATTAAGAACGTATTTAACACTGCTTATGAACGAGTTAGCAAAAATATAGCTATCACACCAAACAAGTTGCCACTGCGTTCTTCAAAACTGGTTTTAAACTGTTTGCGAACGGAATGAACGTACCTGCAACTTTCTAAGGTCTATTTACGAACTTTATGAACGTTCTCAGACGGGAATGTGATTTTAGAATTTTGAATCGATTCAGAATTCGATTGCGACCATACCGTTCTGTTATCAGGTCATGATGACCTTCTAGACTAAGGGACGCGTTCTACGGCGTTGCACACCGACGTGGTGCGACCTGAACGAACTGCGAACGAGATGGACGTATTGAAGACTGTTTAAGAACGAAGAAGCTAATTATTTCAGACATATTTCCCGATCACAGCCAGATTGAGCCCGTTTTACGACGTTTTCGTTGGACTGGCAAGAACGGGTACGAACGAGTTTGGTGTGATAGGGGGGTTAGAGGAAATCTATAACAACGGGTCCCATATCGAACACCCCTAGGAAATGGGATGATTCGTTATCTCTTGCCATTTGCATATGATTGCATAAAAATAAAAGATCATCTTTCATATCTATTGTAAGCACAAGTCATTTAGATACAATTACAAGGGGCAAAGCGCTGTAAGCATTAGATGTCCCCTTATATAAATAAACAATAAAGTACAATATTTATTTTAACCTGGATGTCACCTGTAAATGGTAGAATGCCTTGCAATGAAACAAAAGATAGGAGGGCTGCTGATATCCTGGGGGGGGGTAGTATGTTGAAAAATGGAAACAGATCATCAATTTCAAATTTGGAGACACCCTGGTACAACATGGTAATAGAGGTTGAAAAGTGCAGAATTATTGCATAAATGAAGGGCAGCCGCATGACTTAGTGCAACCCTTTGTGGTAGGAAGGGACCAGATGAAAGGACCGATACAATTTTTCAATTTGTTCAGAATTTCCCATACATTTTAAGCTTTTGTGCTGGTTTCTACATTTAATTCTTGAAATGACCCCAAAAGCAATTGCTTTATGATATCAAATTTAGATGTTAGGGATTATTAGAATATGAATCAATTTACCTAAGAAACCTACATTTACTTTACATAAATTAACTGGAAAGTCTATGTAGCAAGCATGACAAAATGTATAAAGACTCTTGGTTAAAAAAATGTTGGTCAATTGCTATTTAGTTTACACTCTCCCATGTATACCGTTCCGTATTAGTAAAATTGTTGGCATTAATACGGAATAAATCATACCATTTCATGAAAAATGGTGACAGTGTCCTACGGAAATTGAGATTATGTTTCACAGCAAGTTCGCACGGCAATACTGTATAGCACATGCTCTGGGGAATTGATTCTACTTTCTATAGACACCAAACACATCTCTGTCGATAGAATAATAAAAAAGCCTTAGGGTCCCAACCTCCTTTGTTTACATTTACAAAAACGTGAAAAAATGACAAAAGTTGTCATAACTTTTTAAATCTTGAACTCCTGAAACCGATTTCACTTGCCAGAGACAGATACTTAAGTCGTTGACGAACCGAACATGTCAGCTTGGTTTGTTATATCTCCAAATAAACGATTTCAACATTTTAAAAAACTCGATGCTAGTCCACGTGTTAATACGGAATTGGTCGACTCAATGAGTAAACTCAATGAACGAAACAGTGCACTCGTGAATGAAATGAAGCAATTAAGATGATTACATAACCCGGGGTATGAAACATAATACCTTGAATACGGGTTTCAGTAGCATGGGCATTTAGCTTCAATTATAACTTCATTCGTCATGGAGAGGGTAAGAGTGTCATGCCGGTTTTGAAGGAAGTACCAAAACCTTCGCAAGAAAATCATCTAAGTGCCAGCACTAGACACGGTGATAGGGAATATCGCATAAGTAATGACAACTATACTACATTTTTCATTTCACAAGGAAACAATATACAATTCTCGAAATCGCTGTTCCCTCTTCAAAGAGGAGACGCAAAAATCTTTCCTTATAAGGTCAAAATATTTCCCATGATGCAGTTCGCGGAGGAACAAATTTATACTTCCTTGTTTTCCCTCATATGTTTAACATGGGGATTTTAACACCTATTTTTCAAACGATATATACGTTCATATTCCCGTACGAGGGTACAGAAAAAAATTATTAGAAACGATTGATCTTTTATTAATCTTAATATAACAGCTATTTTTTTCATTGTATTGATTCATAGCGTGGTGAAAACGATGATTGAAAAGTGAGAAAATATTCCTGAAGAGAAGGTCACATGATCGTTGACTTGTCGCCATATTGGAAAAAACAATTCCATTCGCCGTTCAATACTTTCATGCCAATCTTACCGCACTACAAACTGCATCATCGATGCAACAACGGAATTAAAGTATTCATCATCAAATTACATCATAGAGTTACGTTGAAAACCAACAAATAACTGAGCAGTAGACCAAAGGAGAAGCGTCGCTATTATCTAGGTCACTCTGTTCAGTGGTCCGAAAGCAAATCTATAGTACTCGTTTCCGAATTTTGTTGTACATTGTACAATCTTTTATTGATTAAACTCGGTATACAGACTATTAAAGCAATGACAAAGAAGAATACTTTCGATGTTGTCATTGTTTTATTTAGCGTGCGGGTGTAAAAACAAAATTGCGTAATTAGTTTGATTTAGAACTTTCGGGTCACGCAAATAGCTACGCGAAATGCATAGTGAGAAAATATAAACCAATCAAATTTTGTCCTTTTTGAGTGCTTTTTGAGTGCATATTTGCGAACGTTCTGATTCAAAGAGCGAATCGCGAAAAGGAGAATTGTTGACCTCTCCAGAGGTCAACCGGCAAAAAAACAGTAGTTTCAAGGTTTACAGTCGAGGTATACGATTTTGACGGTTGACCGAATGGAGAGGTCTACAATTGTTTTGTTAGTCCGAAGAAACTTATAATACACATATAGACGGCAATCATCAATCGGCATGGCTTCATTTCATAATCTTTTCTGCGAACCACGTCAGCAATTTTTTTGTAGAAATTCAGAAGATAGTGGTAGCTAAACTCTCTATATTCGGCACATCACGGCATATTTATTAGTAAATTAATGTTGATTTTTTTGCATTTTTGCTTTACTTGTCGTCTAGTAAACTCAAAATATCACTTTCATCAACGTTTACAATATTATGACGTCATGGAACTTTTTTTTCAAAAGTAGCGGTCAACAGTATCTTGTAGCGGTCAACAGTGCATATTGTTGACCGCTAATGAACCAATCAGAATCGAATATTTCAGTTGAGGTACTAACAATATACAATTGTTGACCTCTCCAGAGGTCAACCGGCAAAATTGTATACCGAGACTGTAAACAGAGAAACTACTGTTGACAGAGACCGAAGGTCGAGGTCAACAGTAGTTTCAAAGTTTACAGTCGAGATATACGATTTTGACGGTTGACCGAATGGAGCGGTCTTCAATTGTTTTGTTAATCCGAAGAAACTTATTATACAATCATCAATCGGCATGGCTTCATTTCATAATATTTTCTCTGAACCACGTCAGCAATAATATTGTAGAAAATCTGAAGACAGCAGTAGCTAAACTCTCTATATTCGGCACATCACGGCTTACTCATTAGTAAATTAATGTTGATTTTATGTTTCTATTTGCATTTTTGCTATACTTGTCTAGTAAACTCAAAATATCACTTTCATCAATATTTTCAATATCATGACGTCATAAAACTTTTTTTCTTCAAAAGTAGCGGTCAACAGTATCTAGTAGCAGTTAACAGTGCATATTGTTGACGGCTAATCAACCAATCAGAATGGAGTATTTCAGTAGAGGTACTAACAATATAAAATGTAAGCTTCATTTTGCTGTATTAAATTAAAATGAACAAATGGACAGCTAACCTCATTTGGTACTAATTGTCTCTCTAAACCACATTTTTGAATGAAAATGTCGGTAGTAAACTACAACCTATTAGATGCAATGAGAAAAAGTACAACGAACTATCTTTACTATTAATGGGCGTAAATCTATCGTGTTGACGCCGTCGATATACAACTTATCTTTTAATACTTAAGAAAAAAGAGAACACTATTTATGTGCATTCAATCCTTGCGATTGACGGGCGTGTTGCCGCCTTCGGTTAGCGTGCCATTTGCATGCAATAAGATACTGTCCAATGTCCATCAATGAGCTATCAGAACAATCATCATTGCAAGTTTTATGGAAATTGTGATTTCCCCGGGAATATATACGATTTAACACCCATTCCGTATTAACACTTGGAAACCGTTTACCCATTCCGTATTAACACGTGGACTAGCATCGAGTTTTTCAAAATGTTGAAATCGTTTATTTGGAGATATTACAAACCAAACTGACATGTTCGGTTCGTGAAAGATTAAAGTATCTGTCGCTAGCAAGTGAAATCGCTTTAAACAGGTTTAGATTTAAAAAGTTATTACAACTTTTGTCATTTTTTCTCGTTTTTGTAAATGTAAACAAAGGAGTTTTGGACCCTAAGGCTTTTTATTATTCTATGGACAGAGATGTGTTTGGTGTCTATAGAAAGTAGAATCAATTCCCCAGAGCATGTGCTATACAGTGTCGCCATGCGAACTTGCTGTGAAACATATTCTCAATTTCCGTAGGACAAGGTCACCATTTTTCATGAAATGGTATGATTTATTCCGTATTAATGTCAACAATTTCACTAATACGGAACGGTATACATGGGAGAGTGTTTATGTTCACTGACTGTAAAGTATGAAATTATAACATGTGCTTTTGTTATGTTCATAAATATAAATATAATCCCATAAAGCATCACTATTAGCTGATTGGATAATATAAGGATTTAATTGACAAGTCTAATGGATGTAACTTGCCTTATAAGGTCTAATGAGCAACCAGGTGGTTCAGAAAGGCTGTCATATCTAGTAGCTATTTATGTATTGGGCCTTTATTGACTCTTTCTAGTTGTATCACTGGTAGGCGGGTATATTGTTCTTCAACATGTTGTTTTAATCAAATGTAAGAAACCTTTGAGAAGAAGAATAAATAAGGTACATTTTTGTTTGATAGAAGATATATCATTGGCTGTATACTGTGACTGGCAGATTGCGTTCATTCTGAAACATATTTCAAGATAAAAAACATAAAATGTTAATGGCTGTGTACGTTTAATGTGAGTTGAACCGATAAGTGATGAGAAATTCAAATATACACCATGGACTTTCTTCAAAGTTCCTTGTGATTCTAAGTTTTTTAAAGACTCGATATTCAAGAACAATAGATTGTCAAAACAGAACCAGGGTAGAACATACCTTCGTTTCTAAGTTAAACTGATCTGGCCACCCTGTACTATCAAAGATTGGATCATTCAAATGTACTGTTCTCATTCATTAAGTTCAAACAATGTACTACTTAATTAAGTAAACCCTCCGAGAATGATTTGGAATTACACTCTGATAAGGCTCATTGCACATTTTAAATATTTACAACTACTCACTAGCTGATGCCTGTGTAATTACATTTTTTGCCTTTAGCATGTGGCGATAGTCTAGTTGGAGACAGTGGGTTACTACAATATCCAGTCCCATTTGGATACCAGAACGATGAAATTTGTATATGGACTATCACAGTTTCCACAGGCAAGGTGTGTGTTATTTAACATTTTGCTTCTTAAATTGTACGTATTTGGTCAGAATTGTCTTTGTTGGGCAGAGGCACACTCTGATCAGCCCATTAACTACATGGACTGTCACTGTCTCTACAAAAAAGGTGTGTATGCTTCTAAATTATAAACAACAACCTAACTTTTGTCACTGACTTAATTAACGGAAGACAAAGAGCTACCAGTTAAGTCGGAAACGATTCGTTGAAAATACAGTCGATATCAATTGGACGTCGTGAATTGAAACATTTTATAATTTTGTATGTTTCTATAGACGATTCAGGTGTCATTCAGCGTTTTCGACCTAGAACCAGACCAAGACTGTTATTTTGATTTTTTACAAATCTATGATGGACCATCTGAGACATCCCCTTACATCGGAAGGTTTTGTGGCGATTTTCTTCTTGTTGATTCGCCAGTTGAGGGTCGAGGATTCAGCAGCACTACTAACCAGCTCTTTCTCCGGTTCGAGAGTGATGAAATTGCAACTTTCGATGGATTTGAGTTGTCTTGGACAGCATCAGGTAAACAATTAAAATTTGTTTAATCTAAAGATAAAATAAAATTATCTTGTGTATGTAAATGAATATTATTGTTTGGAATTCGTGTACGGGTATGGCATATTCTGCAGCGAATATGCGATACATTGATTTCAGTGAATACCCGATATTCACCTGCGGAATATGCCATACTCACTTGCGGAATATGCCATATATACCACAGGTGAGTATGACATATACCGCAGATGAAAACGTGATATTGAAAGCCTTGATTTGATTGGTCGTGAGAATAGACTCTCAATATAAAACTACGCTGGATTACCAATATAATTAGTACTTCGAGTACTACTAATATATGAATCCTTGATTTGTTGAGTAAGTTAATTACGTGAGATTACTGAGTGACACTTCTACATTAGTTGATCAATAATCTGAACTGTTGATTCAGTAATCAGTATACTAATTCAATAACTTTTACCCGTTCGTACAATCGATTCGATTGACGATTGCGTACCTCCGTATCATGTTCTCATTGGTTACCCAGTAAGCTATATACCGCAGGTATACCGCAGGTGAATCTGCCATACTAGTACACCGCAAGTGAATATGCCATATTCATTGCAGAATATAACATATACGAGGGTTGTTCCAGAAGTAATGCACTGTATGCTCTATTTTTATTAATACTTGATATTTTTCTATGAACTTTTCTATGAATATTCCTTAGAGATATTTTGATTATTTTACAAGTAAGCTTCATGCCGATTGATAAAACTATGACGTTGATATTACAATAAAATCAAGTTGATGGGTTGGGGTAGGGTTGGGCAGGTTTTTGTCACGTCAAACGGAATAGAAAATGAAAATATGAAATAATTAATCAACAAATACAATTTTGTGTAGCTATAAGTAGTATGCTAAAAATATACTTTTAGATACTAAATTACTAGAAGCACATCCTAGATTTAATGGATGTATAATAATATAATATAAAATATTGGCCATTGCATGTAATGCACTTTTGATGCTTTCTCAACCAGTCCTGGTACTCTCTTAGCCATTTCTTCCACCTTGAAAAACAGGTGACAAGGTGAGGTGTTTGGCCTCCCACGTTTGGAGTTGTCATCCAGGGTCCAGTCATCATTTTTAAATCTCTTCTGCCACTTCATAATTGTAGTTCTATCTGCCGTATACTCCTTACATACTTTCTTCATGGTACATACGTTTGTGTGGCTGTGAAGTATGAACATGGGCCAACGAACGCTAGGCCTTCTTATCAGGTTTGATAATTGCAGACATTTTGCAATTTCTTGACTGTGACTGAATTTGAATTTGTGACTATTGAACTAAGACATGCCATCTCAATACTAAATGCCATTATTTGTGCTTTGTGCACATCATGCTGAATAAATTTCCCAATTTCCCAAATATTTTGGTCATTTAAAAGAAAGAAATATAAAAAGAATCACACTTTAGAGCTTTTCATGATTAGAAAAATTGGTACCTGCCCAGCCCATTCCTACCCCGTGTTGCTATAGCAACCATTTTAATACTTAACATTAACGTATGATGTTGAAACTACTTCAGGATATAACAGATAATACTTCAATTGCAATGTACACAAAAATTCAGCTGAATTGAAGAATATTAAAGAAAGTTAGAGCATATAGTGCATAACTTCTGGGACAACCCTCGTATTACTATCGTGTTTACTGCGTATCAATCATGATAAATGTGTGTCCAAATGTATTCTTCGGTTAGGTAAAGATAATTAATTTGTATTACTTTCCTCAAATCACTAACCAAAATAACTTACTTTTTCGAGCTTTCGGTAGCAGCTACTACCTTTGTCAAGATGATATATTGGCGGGAAATGGGCTGACCCTTGACCTTGTATGGGTTTTACTCCTGTGTAGTTCCAACAGTCCCGGGGAAACCTTAAATCCAGAGTCCCTGTTAAGTTGTGGCTTCCTTGTATGAATATGAAGTGCTTCCTTTACTTTCCGTTGGTTTAAAGTAATGGGGTTCTCTATCTAGAATTTTGTACTCCAAGTTAATCCTATGCGCTTTGGAAACTATATGTTCAGCGATGGCGGATTTATTGGGATTGTTCAGTCTAAAAGCGTCCTTGTGTTCCTTAACTCTTGTATCAATCGCTCTACCGGTTTCACCTATGTAGAGTTCACTACAGTCCTTACATTCAATTTGGTATCTTAATCCTGATCTCTCACCTGTGGGGTGGGATCTTTGGGTGATACTAACATTTGACGTAAGGTTTGAACAGACTTAAAACTAGTCTTAACTCCTGCTTCTTGAAAGATGCGTTGAAGTTTGGGAGCAATAGTACTAATATAAGGTAACACTACACTAATTTCCCTATCTACACTGTCACTAGGAGGTCTATCTCTAGGTGTAGCTGGTGCTTGGTTTAGAAGCCAAGATGGGTAGCCACAACGAGAGAGAGCTTGAGTGATATGGGCCTGCTCATCCTTAAGCTTACTAGGGTTAGACACTATCTCTGTGGCTCGTTTATTTAACGTTCTAACTACCCCTCTTTTTGTTGTCAAGGGGTGATGGGAATCAAATCGTAAGTAAAGGTCCGTATGTGTTGGCTTACGGTACACACTTATATCTAAAAATCTGTCTACACTATCCTTACATTTCACTAACTCTGTAACAGTGTCTAGAAAATGCAACTTGTCGTCCTTAAGACTTTCACTGGTGAATTTGATATCGGGATCAATCTGGTTGATGAAATCAGTGAATTCAACTACATAGTCCTTGTCTAACAAAACCCACGTATCATCCACGTATCTTTTCCAGATGCGAGGGGGATGGGGTGCTAATCTAAGAACTCTAACTTCCAAATCCTCCATGTAAATGTTGGCGATAATGGGAGACACCGGGGATCCCATTGCAGCTACATGGCACTGACTGTACAATTGGCTATCGAACGAGAAATATGTTGTGTCTAATGTAATCTTCAAAAGATCACCTATATGTTCTGGTGTGAGCTAAGTCCTACTTGAGAGAGTCCTATCTGTTTTTAGCCTATCTACTACAATTGGGATCACTTTGGAAGTAGGCACGCTTGTAAAAAGCGCTGTGACATCATAACTGATGATAGTCTCGGATGGGCTAAGCTTAACGTCCTTGACTGCTGATACGAAGTCCTGTGTATTAATCACATGATGTGCCGACTGGCCTACAATAGGTAAGTGTGTACCGTAAGCCAACACATACGGACCTTTACTTACGATTTGATTCCCATCATCCCTTGACAACAAAAAGAGGGGTAGTTAGGACGTTAAATAAACGAGCCACAGAGATAGTGTCTAACCCTACTAAGCTTAAGGATGAGCAGGCCCATATCACTCAAGCTCTCTCTCGTTGTGGCTACCCATCTTGGCTTCTAAACCAATCACCAGCTACGCCTAGAGATAGACCTCCTAGTGACAGTGTAGATAGGGAAATTAGTGTAGTGTTACCTTATATTAGTACTATTGCTCCCAAACTTCAACGCATCTTTCAAGAAGCAGGAGTTAAGAGACTAGTTTTAAGTCTGTTCAAACCTTACGTCAAATGTTAGTATCACCCAAAGATCCCACCCCCACAGGTGAGAGATCAGGATTAATATACCAAATTGAATGTAAGGACTGTAGTGAACTCTACATAGGTGAAACCGGTAGAGCGATTGATACAAGAGTTAAGGAACACAAGGACGCTTTTAGACTGAACAATCCCAATAAATCCGCCATCGCTGAACATATAGTTTCCAAAGCGCATAGGATTAACTGGGAGTACAAAATTCTAGATAGAGAACCCCATTACTTTAAACGGAAAGTAAAGGAAGCACTTCATATTCATACAAGCAAGCCACAACTTAACAGGGACTCTGGATTTAAGGTTTCCCCGGGACTGTTGGAACTACACAGGAGTAAAACCCATACAAGGTCAAGGGTCAGCCCATTTCCCGCCAATATATCATCTTGACAAAGGTAGTAGCTGCTACCGAAAGCTCGAAAAAGTAAGTTATTTTGGTTAGTGATTTGAGGAAAGTAATACAAATTAATGATAAAAGTGGTCTGCAGGTCAGCAAATTTTGACTGATAAATATACGAAAATTTCCTGCTCAGACATATCCATCTTATCTGCATGTCCTTTTGGAGTCATTTATCGGAGAGGATTATTTTATTTATAATAGATCCCATTAGCCTAAACGATTACGCTTTTTTGTCAAACCTAGTTAATAAAGACATTTTCGCGTTTTCCTTTTGTTACTATACTAGTATTTCTTCATGATTGGGTCGAACTGTTGAAACCAGTCCCTTATCGGAATCAAACTGACGACCTCTCATATGATGCTTCAACATCCCAAATGTAATGAAGCCTATTTAGTGAATACGGGACTTGACCAAGTGTGAACCCAAATTCTATATGCCTATATTTACCAAATGGTTTATTTTTCTATGACATAGTTAATGCATTTTACCGAAACCTAATTTGCTATTTACCGAATGCAATAAAGTAATATTCGATAACTTTCGTTGTTGTTCGATATTTTGTCACGTGACCTCGAGATTTGCAAAATGGCCGCGCAGCTATTAACATCGTTCAAATATATCACGCGACTGAAAGTCTCGTAAAGTATCGAACAATAACGAAATTTATCGAATGTGGCATTCGGTATTTACCGAATATAAATAATTTAAACACCGAATGTACAAATAATTAATTGAATTATACATGCGTTAAGGAAAACAAATTGATTCGCTGCATCACACAAATACATGTATAAATATCAAATGTGAATGCCAACACAAAGAACAAGTGAAACTCTTTAGCGAATATAATTTGTATAGATTATTACATTCGATAAAATAGAAAAAATATTCGATAGATTGGGTAAAGGTTTGGTAAATTGTTTGTTTTATTTGGTATTTACGGAATATTTAATGTACCGAATAAAGAAGCAGTTTAAACACAATAGACTGCTACTCCTGTTTTATATGAGCTATTTTCAGATTGTGGAGGTAGTCAAATTGGTACAAGGGGGTCATTGCGGTACCCACTGGTCATTGGCACCGACTATTCAACTTTAGAAAACTGTGCATGGCTTATAACAGTGTCCACAAATGAGGTAAGTTAGTGTAGCGGAAACATTGAGAATCAATCGCCAAAGAATTGAGCTAATTTTAAGAGAACGCTTGTAATTTGTCCCTAAACACCCTGTTGATCTCTTTTCTCCAAGTAATACTAAAATTTTACTTTGCTACTTTTGGCTGATGAAGTATAGGTCACTGGAGGAGATTTTCAATACCATGATTTTACTGGAGACATAATTTGATACTAAATGTTCAAATAAAGGAAGCATGCGAAACATTCCTATTTTCTATATAACGAATTTAGTGACCTGACCCTTTAATACACCTTTTCAAATGGAAGTTTGTCAACGTGGCACTACCTTTTCAACTATATATTTAGAAGCCAGAAATACTGGTCATGACAATGATTGGTATTTGTCCCAAGGATTAAACCTCCCGACCTAAATTTTATTTACACATTTAAAGATAAATCAACTCTTTTTGACATCTTATCAATTCCATGATATTCAATATATCATAGACATGGCTAGGGTCACAATGGTCATTGTGAAAATAACAAAAAGTAAAAATGCCACGGAGAAGTTAGTTAAGTCTTTAACAAGGAGGATTGGCTCCCAGAATCGAAGTCGATATTTTCCAACAATGAAAACGCCGAGATGTCGTTATTTTCTGAAATTATAACCGATTATAAATTCAAAATAAACAGTTCAAAAGATTCGAACCAATATCTCGATCATTTCCTGTGAGTTTTGGAATTTTTCGTTAGGAAATAAGACCAAAATTCACGATTCAAATGCTGAAGTGAACAAAATGGCGGCTGTTGGAATTCAAATTTTGTAGCACGACATGTCCATATATGGGACAGAATATCGATGTTGCACTCTGGGAGCCAATCCTCCTTGGTCTTTAACAAGCTTTCAAATATGAATCACCACGAATATGAATCACCACGTGAATAGGAATAGAACAAACTGCTGTCCGCTGCATGTACACTCCCCTCCTAAAGTTTAGCACTTTAACTCCCCCATTGGATTACGTGCCTCTTTATGTTTGAATTCTTATTTGCATAGTAGATGTTAAGAGGAAACTACTTCAAGGGCTAGAAATGTAAAGGAGTGCTATCGATATGGTGAACTTTTTGAACACGCGTTTCTCTTAAACCAGTCATCAAAACATTCTGAAATTTTTACACATCGTCAATTTAATGGTCATATTTTGGATGGTAACATTATAATATGAATTATATATATACTTTTCTCAAAATTGTTTTGGAAAACACATCAGACACTTCTTTCGTTCTTGGTATCATATGTTCAGAATGAAATGAAACATCTATCCGAACCTCATTGGAACAAAATGACTTAAACACAACGTGTTTAGGTCTCTCATATTGTACAAAGGAACGTTTGGTTGATTTTAAAAAAGTATCTTGTTAATGAAATAAAAGGTTTATCTTAATTTTTATATATTTTGGGGGGTTTGTTTTAAGTTTTTGCATACTTTTTGTTAAATCAACCAAAATTTCCTTTGTGTAACTATAATATTGAGAGGTTTATGAAAATGCTCGTATATGCTATTTTGTTCCAACAAGGTTCGGAAAGACATTTTATTTCATTCTCGAGAATTGTAGAAAAGAACAAAAAACAATTGCACTAAAAATAAAAAAACGTTAAAAACAGTTAACTTGTTGTCAATCAGTCAAACATTACATAAAGGACCGTGTTTTTTTACAGAATGTTTTCAATAATTGGTTTAAGAGAAAAACATTGTTGAAATTAGTTCATCATACCTATCTTTTACATCATTTAGAATACCTCTTAGATTTTTCAACTATCACAATATAGACAGGTTCCAATTCTAACAATTCAAGTTTTTGAGGCATTTTTTAGAAAAAGCAACAGACCTATTTTCACTCGATCAATGTTTCATGCTGATAAAGATATTAAAAGATGACAGCTCAACGGGGTGGTCACGACACTGAATTTTGGCATTTTTACCCCCCTAGGAAAATATTTTAGGGGTACTATGAAACTAGTTCATAACTCAAAGGATATATGAGCTATTGTTCTGAGTTGTACACCATACATTGCTAGTACAAATATGAATACTATCCTAAAGTTATAGGTTGATACCCTTATTGGTCTCAGAAAAAATACAATAAACAGGAAAAAGATACGCAATTTTTGTCTTGCCAATTTTATATTTGTAGCTTCAAGCAAAATATGACAGCTTAAACAGCTCATAGTAGTATTCTAAAAACATTTCCAAGCTATGTGCGGTATTGTAATACATCTATTTTAGTTATGAAGTACTATTTTGTAATTTTAATATGACTTTATAGTGCCCTACCTCTGGAAAATTGAAGAAGGTGGATGTGGTGAATTTTATCGTTTTGCAGCATTAAGTTAGAAACATGTATTGATAGACACCAAATCAATAAATTCATACCATCATCAAATGTTAGGTGACATTCTAATTCATTTATTACTAGAATATAGGACTTAAGATATTTTATATGTAAGTTTTCAATTTAGTACATGTATCATAATGAAATCTAGTGTGATCACATACTAGAGAGGACATTGACATAAAGTCTAAACATTATAATCATCAATTGATCTCATTTGAGCAACTAGACTATGGTGGTCATCATGCACAAGTAATGTACTTCAGTGCCCCATGTACTAGGGCACGAGTCATTTGAGCCATATATACCTCCTTTACAACCCATTCAGAAGGGTCATTTACAATGTGCAAAACATGGCAAAAGTTCCGTAAAACTGTTAGTTCTCATTATCTGACCATATAGCAGAGTCCTCATTAAGCCATGATGCATCACAGCCATATGTTAGAAAAGTAGCTAAGAATCTTTTTTATTAACCAAAGATGACTTTCCCACTGATGGTGCCTCACACTTGTATAACTTAGTGTAACTTATTTATTATTATTTGGGAGAATTTGAACATTTCCCCCTTTTTACACTTTGAATTTTAAACAACATTACCAATAAATAATTTATATTGTTGATCTTTTGGGAGATATTATATTTGAGATTGTACTTTCAATTGCTTTCAATTTTGTTTACATAGATTTGATTCTGCATTTAAATACCAAGACGTCAGTTTACTTCAACTGTCATGACTAAAGCATTTGATAGTATTTACATAATAATAATGTTATAAAGGAGCATGTAGGTTATCGCAAACAACTTCAGAAAATGGTCCTTTTTCCATATAGCTTTGAAATCTCGTTAAGGTCTTGTTTTTAATGAGATTTTAGGAGATCAGCATTTTTAACCATTAAAAACTAACGTTTTCTTCCATCTGATGGCATATTTAAATTCTGTGAGTAATTCTCTATCAAAACAACTTTGATTTGCACTGTTATTTACCATTATTCAAATTCTAATGATTTTCTGGTTGTCTAAAAAAGGTCGGGCTAAATCCCCATTGACAAAATGCTGAAAAACCTTTAAAAGTTAATTTACTCTTACAAGGATCACAATTTTAATGTGAAATCACAATCCACATGTCAATAAGATCATATAGTTACATTCCAATGATGTTTTAAGTTGATCCAAATGGAATAACTTCTTGATGCCATCTATTTTCCATTTATATAAAAAAGGTCAATTCTAACTTGAATTATGAATATTTTCTGACCATGAACATTGGTATATCTTTTAGATCTATTCATTATCTTCAAGAAGAGTAAATATAATGATTAATCAGACCTGAGTGATATTAAAGGGAATGGCCCAATCAACATACTTTTTAGTAAAAATGATGACCTAGTTTTTACCAAAGATGCAACCTTTAATTATATTGTTGGATGCATAATTAAAATATGCTTTGAGACATGTTATATTTCCTAAGAGGAAAAGTGGATTGCTCCAGGGACTTTAAAGACACTGAATTTGGATGACCAAAATGAACTGAAACCAATGGACAGCATGAATTTTTTCAAAGGGGAAATAACATGGGGAACACTAATCTTAGGGGAATTCAGTTTCTTTTCAAGAGCTATTTGATACATTAAAATAAAGAATAGTAATGCATCAAACATTGTTAAAATGATTCCATTTTTGGTGAAAATGAGGTCAACAACTTTAAAAAAATATATTGATGGGTTGATTGCTAGTGAAATATCTACGAGTCCAATTGACTTTATTATCAAATTAAATATGCGCATGTCAAATTTGGCCGACGAACACTGATTGGGGCGGTGAGTTCACAGGTTTATTTTAGTTTGAAAGAGTGAAGACGAAGCTCTTTTTTAAGAAGTGAAGTCAAACGAATGCAAAGGGTAACCAAATTTTTGACATGTCTTCAAATACGATAGTATTTTCTTCATAAGATAGAGTGTCACTTGTGAAATTTATTGATTGACCTGAGATCGTATCATATCTTTATGACATAGAAGCGAAATAGCCATATTGATCTTTAATGAATGTTTTTGCTACTTTTCGACAATTTAGTCAAAATTTGGGGGTTTGGGGAAGGGGTGCAATTAGGTTAAAAACGTGATTAACCTGATTCAGACTATCCTTAAATGAGCACTGAGTCATCCGAGAGCATAACTTTTCCAAAACATGTTAGTGTTATTTTTGGACCACTCACATTAATATTTCGTCTAATTTTCCCTCAGAGTTTCCTCATCATTGTCCAAATCTTTGGCCATATTTGTTGAGATAAATGAATGTTCATTATCAAAAATCTTGCCTTCCTTTGCAGTTGGAGAAGACTCGGTATTAGGTGTTATAAGTCCCAGACCACGATAAATAAAAAAACAAAAAAACAAAATGACATAGAACTGATAAACGTTTTCTCTTGTGCGTGTCAGCCATGGTCTACCAAATTAATTGCTATTCGGTGGGAAGAAACTCATTTTTCAGTTTCCATTTTAATTTCCTGACAAATAGAGCGATCATCCCAGCATTTTTTCTATGATCTATGTGTCGCCATAGCAACTTCTGTTTTAGAGAACAATAAAACAATAGAAAAGATTACTTTACCATAATTCTAATCATCCTACATTGTAGACATATTTAGAATTAAAAATATGAAGAGAATGACAAAACCTCTTAAAACACATTTCTTAGGAAACAAATAGTGTGGTATTCTTGTTACTATGGCAACAGAGTTTTTTCTTTTTGTCATACAGATTACCTATCATACCAGGACCAAATCCTGAAAATTTGAATTCAGTATCTTCATTAGTATCTTAGATATATAGGTTTCTTATAGTATCCCCTGCAGATTTCATCGGAGTATAAGGAAAATGCTCTGAAGAGGGATGCCCAAGAATGCCACTTAACAGTTCTGGTATTTTTGGGGTCCCAACCCTCTATTCATGGGAATAGTTAACCATTGTAAAGCTACTCATGGTAAACTGACAGAATTGATTGTATCTTCAACTAAGAAGTCAATAAAATGTTAAAACCAGAAGAAAACCACACCAACTTTCTTCTATTTACCAGGGGTAGGGCACTATAAAGTCATATTAAAATTACAAAATAGTACTTCATCACTATAATAGATGTATTACAATATCACACATAGCTTGGGAATGTTGTTAGAATACTACTTTGAGCTGTTAAAGTTATCATATTTTGCTTGAAGCTACAAATATAAAATAAGCAAGAAAAAATGACAAAAATTGCATATTTTTTTCTAATAAATTGTATTTTTTCGAAACCAACAAAGATATCAACCTATAACTCAAGGATAGTATTCATCTATGTACTAACAATGTATGCTGTAGAACTCAGAACAATAGTTTATATATCCTTTGAGTTATGAACTAATATTATAGTACCCCCTAAGATAATTTCCTAGGGGGGTAAAAACGCTAAAATTCAGTGTCGTGACCACCTCGTTGAGCTGTCATCTTTTAATATCTTTATCAGCATGAAAAACTGATCCAGAAAAAATATGTCTGTTGCTTTTTCTAAAAAACGCCTCATAAACTTTTTCCCTTGAGATATTCTGAAATTGGAACCTGTAATAGGTCGGAAATTCGATGACAAATCTGAAGAATTTTAAAAAATCTACATTCCATTTGCTACGCTAGAGACATGAGGAAAGTCTCAATTATATATACTTTTATAGGAAATACAGCTGTTGTTTAGCCGTTTCGACATAAATTGTCAGGTAGGTTTGGACTTTCTGAGAATATATGATGGACCATCTGTGACATCCAGTCTCATTGGAGAATATTGTGGGACACAGGCACCTATTGGTATCAGAAGCACAACTAATACGCTCTATCTATGGTTCAGCTCTGATATATTTGGAGTTGCAAAAGGATTTGAAGTGACTTTGTTCTGTAAGTGGTTAAAATATTGATACCAAAACATGGGTAATGAGGGTAATTAATGACAATGATAAAAGCACAGTAGTGTAGCGATGACATTACTAACATTTGCATGCTCGTCAAACGTAACAAACCATGGCAGTAAGGCATGTTATTTTCTGGTAAAAAATAAAGCATGAAGGCATTTTTGTATTTCCTTTCTTTTTCAGGAAAGCATAATTTCATTGTCTCCTCGAAACATTGACCATTGGCCACTTACAAGGTTTACTAAAAGAAGACAGAAGATTTTGTAATGATACTTTCCTGAAAAAATCAAAGAAATACACTCATGCCTCCATACTTTAATTTGTACCAGAAAATAACATTGGCAGGTGTAACATTTTTTCAGCAATGTTTTATGGAAACCATACGTTTAATAGAATATTGTACATATATCGAATAGCTAGTAGACCACAGCTTTAGATGCTCTATATAGCTCAGCAAAGAAAACTCGTTTGGATATTCAAGTACTGAAGGAGTATTTGGCCACTACGGGGGAACTCTGGCCTGTTGATGACCTGCTAATTATTTCAAACCTCATCAGGAATGGAATACAATAGTTATGCTAGGTCGGTTTTGATACAGGAAATATCCCTTGGGATATACAAAATTTATTAGATATATTGTATATCCCTCGGAATATTCCCTCTATCCAAAACATCCAAGTACATATAACCCCCATATATTTTGGCTTGAGAGGAGACTTTGCCATTTGTTTGTAGCATCATGTTCTTCGGTTGTAAGGAAGACTAACACCTTCGCACGATTCTATTTAACGAATGCGCACAACCAAATGGATGGCTTGGCTTATAGCACACTGTCCATGGTAAGGTTTATTCTTTCAGTTGTTGTGTTGCTATATAGTGACATTCTAAGAGATACCTGAAAAAAGAACTCATTGGATAGTGTACAAACTGATTAAGTCAGAGAAACAGAGGGTGTTAATTAATAATTCTTCAATCCTATCACCATATAAGGGCATTCAGATTGGCATAAGTTGGCCGAAGAGCACATAAATAGGGATTTGGGAGCTACCATTCCGTCGACGAATTTGATATTAGGGGAAAGTCGATTGGCTTAGAAAGGACCCAAAACGACGGTTTTTGCTTCTAATACCAACCTCTCAACTTTCAGATTCGTCTCATTTGTATCTATGTAATCTGTTTCAGGGATTTTACTTTAAGCGAGATGACGTGGCTTTCTTGGATGTTGCCGACTTTTTTGTTTCATTTTCTAACTTTATGTGGAGAGAAGCCGACGCGGTGAAATATTACATCACAGATCGCGGAGATTGTGTCGTCATTGATGCGATAAATGTAAGAACCCATTTTGAAATCAGGTCAATGTCAATCAGATTCCTGAAACGTATTCATCAAATGCATACAATGCATGACCTCTTATTCTTTATTTTATCATTTCTGGTCCATTGATATTAACTATAAGCGCATGTTAGGGTACCAGTACTATTCATTTCATGCGCATTTCTTTAAATATTTAGTAGAAACAAATGCATATACATTCCCCTCCATAAGTTTGGCAACCTTTTTCCCCCATTGAACTACGTGTTAAAGCCTCTTTACCTTTGAATTTTTATTTACTTAACCTGCGATGAAAATACTTAAACTATTGATGGAAACGTAATTTGACTTTAATTCCAATACCTCCAAATTTTCTCAATTTTTTTCCTCAATTACAATAGGTCGAAAATTGATGATGAATTTGATGAATTTTTGAAAATCTACATTCCCATGTTAACCAATGGGAAATATTAGGTTTCCGCAAGTCATATGACAGAATATCCATCCATCAGAGTCCTTGCAAAAAATACGAGTAAGGCAGGTAATTGAATTTGCTAACTTTATTTAACAAAAAAATGATATGTTTCTTCAGGTTCAACAAAGTTATAGGGCTTTAAAGTCAAAATTGTTTTTCAAAAAACCTCTCCCATTGAAATAACACAGGAGGCGAAAAATAATTTTCAAAAATGACTTTGAAGCGCTGTAATATTCATCAATAAACTAAACACTTAGTGTTCAAAAAAGTTAGACAATTCAATTTTCTATATGAAAATATTTTTTGCTGAATCTTTTACTGAAAAGATATCCTGATTTCTGATTTGCCCTGAACCCTCCATTTCCCATTGGATTACATGAGAATGACGATTTTCAAAAATTCATCAAATTTTTCATCAATTTTCGACCTATTGTAATTGAGGAAAAAAATTGAAAAAATTTGGAGGTTTTGGAAATAAAGTCAAATTACGTTTCCATCAATATTATAAGTTATTTCATCGCCGGTTAAGTAAATAAAAATTCAAACGTAAAGAGGCTTTAACACGTAGTTCAATGGAGAAAAAAGGTTGCCAAACTTATGGAGGGGAGTGTAGGCTAATGACCGCTGCAAAGAGTTTAGGACTCATCCGACCAATTTGATGCGACTCGATGCCCTTAACAAAATAGTTTTGCAAAAGGTTTGATACTTCAAGTCGCCATACTCGTCCAATATTTGACAACGTTTAGGCGCCGGACTCATCTTATTTTGTGAAATGTATCATTCAAGTTAATTGTTCAAGACCAAAAGTCGCAGGGATTAAGGCTAGCCTACAATTAACGAGTAACATATTACACATATAAACAAATCATTGAATCCAGTGCTTAAATCCTTTAATTTAGTTGCGTATATTATTGCACTACGTGGCGTAAATTCTTTCATACATTGTCAGTGTTTAAATAACACCTTGTAATAGAATAAACTGGTTTTTAAGGATTTTAAGGATTTTTAAGGATCAGGAGCTAGATTTAACCCCTTGGTGATGAAAGGGTTAATTTTTCAGCTTTCCCATACGCAAACCTTCTAACTGAGGTCAGATCCTCAAAGTTAACACTCTCACCCTTCCAATGGTACATTGGAATTATTGGGGAAACATGGTCATTCATTTTGATACTCAACTTTCCTCTATTCTTAGTCATATGGAATGATGTATAGTTTTACTGACATGTGAACACCAAATCTAGATGTACGGCGGCCAAATTGCCAAATTGGCGATTGTGTTCTGTATTAATTTTTTCCTAATTTGTCCGTCCAGGTTGCTTATTCTAACGATTGGTGTTTCTACGATGCTTTTGAGAAGACCATGGAGGCTATCAGAGACTACCTCACCCAATTAAAGCTTGCAGGCGAAGAGGCAAAAACATTTGAAGACCAAGCGGTAAGTCAACAATATAAAAATGGATCATAAATTCAAAAACAGGTTAAAAAGGCAATCATGAAGGAAGACAGGCAAGTATATCACGCCCGGTGATCGTACAAAATGGATGGAGGGGGGAGTGGGCAATTTTTTTCAAGAGAAAATTTACAACTGAATTGCCAAATGAATAGGCGCAGTGCATGGCAAAATATGTTAGGTCTTCTTCTAGCCTTGGTACAGGTCTTGTTGGGGTACTGCTTGAAATACATCGGTGATCCACTCGATTACGATGGTAACCGAAACGTTTCGGTAACAAAATGTAATAACCTCAGAAAGTCATATACTTTTGTTACGTAAACGGAACTTCGAAAAGGATTAAGATCAGAAGCCTTATTCATAAAGCCAACGTAGGACTTACGTCAACGTATCGTATTGCGGAAACTTGGTATTCCTAAAGCAAGCGTAACTTTACGATGAACGTTAAGTCCTGCGGATCTTACAAAATATTTACGTCAAGTATCTTCACCGTGTAACTTTACGCCCCGCCTTAAAAACACTGCTTAATTAATTTTAGTTACACAAACACATTAATTTTCAGTTGTTAAAGCGAAAACAGCTACGTATCTTTCGTATACGTTCAACGTAGATCACTTTCAAATGCTAATGCGTTATCATTACGTGATTGAAAAAAGAACGCATGTACTACAAGCCAAAATGGCGTTTGTGGTAGATGTGCGCATCTTTGGAAAGACTCTTTGTTTAGGGATCGTAGCAATCCCCTCGAAATCTTTGATGATAGGGAGATTCTTACGAGGTTTAGATTACCGAGGCATTTAATTTTGGAGTTGGTACAGCGAATAGTATGGACCGACATAAGTTCCCCAATAAGGAGGAACTGTGCCGTTCCACCATTAATTCAAGTATCGCCAAATCTCGTAGATCTTCAATTTCCGCATATGTTTATGAATACGACGGAGAATTGAGCGTACAATTGAGTTACGGTGGACGAAAATGGAAATAGTTACGTTGGCGTTATGAATAAGGCTTCTTGAAGATCTACGTTTAACTTTCCGCAAGGACTTATAACGCAATGAAAGTAATATACTATACACCCATATCATGTCCTAATTTTGTGATCTTTAGTCTGATTAATCCACAGTCCTGAATTTCCAGACAGTTGAGTTCGTCAAGAAGATGACGTCACGCCATGAAGAGATCTTGAAACAATTCAGTGTTTACTTGGAAAATTCCCGTCGTGCGGAAAGAACAAAGTCTGAGGCTTGGCTCTTTAACAAGCTAAACAAATGGTTGAAGTTTGATGACATTATTGATGATGATATGATTATAAAGAACATCTAAACGAAGATGTGTATACTCTCATGGATGCCTGGATGAACTTACGGTAGAGGGTTGGTACTGGCACAGTGAATTTCTAGTCTCCGGAATACGCATTCACTCTTAATGACTTACATGTTACATGTACTTGTATTAAATCTGATATATCGCGGTATTATATGTTTTATCACAAAAAGGCCACAATAAATATCCCGGCAATGACATAGCTTATTTTTAATTACACACGTCCTTTTCACCAATCACAACATTATCACGGAGGATAAGCAAAACGAGGGCGAAGCCACGGACTGCGACTCGCCTAACTTTACACCGCAGCCCAGCGCCAAAATGGAGGGACATCCGGCAGTGCCTTCTGCTTCTTCCGACAAAATAGAGAAATCCAGGTATTTTAAATGCTATCGTAGTGTCTAATCGGTGACCAAAATATTACTCTGTATCTACTGTTGGTCTGTAGATAAGAAAATAAGCAGTTGTCCAGATCAAGCTAAAACAGTAGCAAAGTTCTGATTTTACCTGTAAAATGTGTGCATATTATTTAATTTACTATACATTTGAAAGGAGTTTTAACACGTTTCTGATATCTAAAGGTTAGTTGAGGCTCCGAGTATAATTCGTGAAAATGATTTGATAACAGAATGTGTTCATGAGGAGAAAATTAGATTCAAACTGCGCATTCATAGTGGACGCAGTCCAGTAAACAAAGCTATTTCAACAACACAACACAGCCTCCATTGATATTCTAAGCAACGCAGTCCAGCCGCGAACACGAAATAAATAAGATAGTGTAAACTATATTCCTACGCTTTTATTGTTTCAGGAAAAGAAAGTCAGCATCCAGATTATCATTCAAAGTTACGTTGATTAACATATATCTATTACCTGAATCAATGTCCCAAATTGCTATATTGTATCGTTTAAGACCTAGAAATATGGCAATTCAATAGCGTATTTGGCAGAACAGTCGAGCGCAAGATGTCAACGTAATATGTTTATTACTAAACCAATTTGTGGATAGGGTTAAATATATAGATAATTGGATAGTGGTGAGACTTTTTATAAGAAGTAGAAATGCGAAACAATTAACTTTTTGATGATGCAATAAAAGCTGTTGGGGAAGGGTACATTAACTAGTATTTAAGATATCAGGAAAATATCAAATAATTGGAGAGTTGGTGAGTTAATGTAATTTTGGATGATCTTTCCAACAGTCCATCAATATTGCTAGCTACCATAAATTCATGATTTCAGCTGTATTTGACAGCTTGTATATATTTGCAGAATGGATTGAGACACGATGTAGGTCTATTAAAATAGCCCTTTATATTCAATTTTGTCCAAAGTTGCTCCATTTCGGCCACACCTGTACACACATTGTGCTATCTACCTTTGGCTGTGATTGCGTTCAGCTTCAGATATAAAGCAACACTGAGTCGCGGACTGCGTTGGGCAGATGGATGGACTGCGACTATTATAAATTCCAATTTTCTATGTAATTGTACGTTTTCCGCTTACCAAATATCACACGAAGATGTAATTGTAACAACAGAACATGAATAATTATATTAATTCGATGTCATTTCTGATTCCTTTGTTTAAATCGGTATATTAGGGACAAATATCTGAATATTGACCAAATTACATTTTTTGTGGCAGATTTCGAATTCATTTGTGTTCATGCTAAACTATTGGACAGCCGAGCACCAAGAATGCCATTGCAGGTGGAGTATGAATATGTTGATCACCGACTGGAACATACTAGCTATTCTGTAGAATATCCAAACCAATAATCTACCCCAAATCCTAACATGCCTTCCAAATTAAGTTTGGACTTACCGCCATTGTTCAGCTATAATGCGTTGTAACCTCGTTTTGAATTACGCGAGTCGCAGTCCGTGGCTTCGCCCTCGTTTTGCTTATCCCCCGTGATTATATCACAAGTATACTGTAGTATGAATGTGCGAAAGATACTAAGAAAGATTGGCAAGTACTATGAAGTACACGAAGCTATGGCTTTGTATAAGGAACCTCGTACCTCATAAAGAGGAGGGAAAGCCCTAGAGTTTAAAGATGACATAATTACCTCTCTTGCTTACCACCTTTGTTCGTTCGAATTTTAATCGGCTAGTAATCAAAAACTACACTTCGATGGGATGTTTTAATTGATATAGGCATATTCTGTACACCTTTCTTTATCTTGATGTGAAATGAGAAGCTATGATATTGGTTAACACGCCAGAAATGAACATAATATTATTCGAAGCGTATTTTGAAAATTTTGAAACCGCCATTGATGACGTCATTTGTTTGTCGACTTTTGACCAATCAGCTACGATGTCATCTCAATACAGATTTACATTATAAGCGTATGTCATCTTTGAACCCTGGTGTTTCTCCCCCTCTGTACCTCATACGTAGGGCATGATACAGTCTTTGAAGGGTTCAAGTTAAAACATCAAAAGTATGTCTATGCTGAATTGTAGATACGTTAATGCACTCGTAGGCCTACTTGCCTACTTGTCTTAGAGATCTACCTTTTTATAAAAGGAGGCCAGAATTGCTTCTAAAAATCTATTTCGAAAGTCCTAAATATACAATATCTTTAATGGTTCTGTATAGTGAATGATGTTCATTGAATCATAACTGTCTATCGGTATAACCACAACTTTTTTTAATTAAACGACTGGAGTGTTATAATCAAATTGTTACCATAGCGAAGTGTTCCAAATATCATATAAATTTTTGATATTACTCAAAATTCCATAATCACACCGGAATAGCCTGGCTACGGTAAAGTAGGATACCGTTGTAGGATGCCATAACCATCGCTTCAACTCTTTAATCACTTGGTCCTCATTTCATTGGACTTTATCGTCGCTAATTCTGTGCATGTATTAAGCTGTTGTGATGATGTACGAGATTATATGAAATCCCAATTTCGATCAAATTTGGTCGTGAATCGCCACAATATAGCGTCTTCGATATCGTCAATGACAACGGAATCTGAATTTGAAATAATTTACAATGACAAGGGCATATGGTAAAACAGTGTCCTTTGTCTCGTATCTCATTTCGATCGGTTAAATTAAAGACTTTATTTCGATGGTAGAACATTATTAAGTGTACAATAAATATAAAGACACTTTGATTGATTGTTGTTCCAAAGGAATTTAATCTAGGTGCTCTACTAAACATGCAGTTCATGAAAATCTAATTGAAGCGACGGTTATGTACGCAATTTGTGACAACGGTATCTGACTTTACCGTTGTCAGGTTATTCCGGTGTGATAATATTCTTGTTGGCTAATTCTCATGGTCATTGAAATCTGCAATCTCTTGCTGCGTTCGAGTAATACTTGATTCTTTAGAAGTCCTCATGGAATGGATAGTCTGGATGTTTATCTGCCCTAAAAGTAAAATGAATATATGATCTAATCGTGACAGGTCGTCTCAACCCAGTAAAACTCAAACCCAAGTCATCTCAACCCCAAGTCAAGTCAACCCCAGTAAAACTCAACTCCAAGTAAACTCAACCCTGTAAAACTCAACCCCAGTAAAACTCAACCTCTATATGTTTTGTATATTGAAAAACTTATATTACATTTTTTAATTAGATGTAGATATTAACCAAAGTTGACTTGGGGTTGGGATGACCAGGAAGCTAAGCCCAGGATGAGAAAATACTTAATAAATTCTGTAAGAGAATGGAATGCACGACAAGAGATGGGGAAACGAAGAAACAAGGAGACATCGGCAATGATCGCACAATGACCCCATTTTATGGTCTAACTATACAAAAATACATTTCGGTCAATTAAGGAGCAAACATTAATAAGAACACTTTCAAATAATACCCTGTATAAAGTTGAAAATGTTTCAAAATATTTTCAGTCAAGACTGAAGCTTGTAGTCGAGACAGAACAATGGTCATACATCTTTTTTTCCTGATAACCTTTTCAATTCTCAATACCTTTTCCTGAAATTTTCGCAGGATAAGCTTTAAAGCATTCTTAATATACAAAATAATTTGTCTAACTCATGATTGATATTCGTTTTAATTACAGCTTTTCAATGATGGCCATATTCTGCTAAGATACCAATTTTGCATCTTTTATTTGAACATGATAAAGCAACTTATTTTTTCTGGAATAAGTGTCTTTATTCCAATCTGGTGTTATCATCTTTTGATGAGTCCCTGTAGCATTGTGGCAGTTTCACAAACATGATGGGCTGTGACTGAGTCCTGCTGAAAGATGCATTTCCGTGATTATTGGAATATTTTAGCAATTTGTTGCCGGATGAACTCTGTAATCATGTCCCTGTATGTCTGTCCAATGATTTTAACCCCCATTTGTCAAACGTCAAATGTCCGTTTTATTTTCTGTGTCATATCTGCCAATACCATATTAGGGTAAGGGACTAACTTGCTGAACTTGCTCCTTTGCTTAATCTAAACCTATTAGCAAGCAGCTGTGATTTTTCTTCCCATATACTTAACTGTCTGCTTAATGAGATATCCACAAAGAGGAAAGATTGTTTCATCAGTAAATAAGATATCTTATATCTAACATCAAAAGCCTTAATGGTATGAAATAATTTTGCTCACTGGAGTCGAACAAGTTTATTTTGGTCAGTAAAAACCTGCTTGTGACCAGTTTTGAAACATTTGAACTCTTCATAATTTTTTATTATTCGTATCTGTTATTTTTGATCAAATGGTGGCTAGTTGACCGTAGATGGATATTTTATCTGTTACTTTCTTGATATTTTCTTCAGTTCTTATTATGCAGGGCAATGCCCTACCCCTTCTAAGCTAATAAACTTTGTAAAGATTACATGTAAAGAAGAAAATAATGATAATCAAACACGCAATTTGGAAATTTTGTTTTAATATACTAATTAGAAAAAACCGATATTCAGAATTATGTAAAATATATTGAACAAAACAAACATAATATTGAACATTGAATATTGAACATTATTATATCACCGTCATATTTGCCACTCTCTTATTGGTCCATGTCCTACACGTGACTAAAAAATAACTAGCGATATTCAACGAAAGCCACGTGACTTCCGGTGAATATCAAATGATATTCAATGGTCATGAATGGACATTTGAAAAACATTCCCAACTCTGTTTATCTCATGGCCAATACTATGAGTATGAACACAATGGTTACATTTTCTTTGACCCGTTGCAATGTTACAATTAATTAAATGTTAACATGAAACCTTATTAAATTGAAATACTACAATTTGGGAGTTGATATTTATTGACTATACAATTTGGTAGTTGATATTTATTGTATTTGTTGTTATATTGTTAGAAATATAAATGTATTTCAATGTTAACATATGACTTATTTAATTATAGAAGATGTTATGACAGTGATATAATAAAACAAATATTTAATTCTATATTCGGTGAATACCTGTGACACTTTCACAAGATGATATTCCACTAGCCCTTCGGGCTTCGTGGAATATCACTTGTGAAAGATGCACAGGTATTCACCTCAATAGAATTAAATATTTGTATAATATTAACAAAACGCTATAGAGTAAGTTTGAATAAAATCAAATGTAGCATGCTATACTTGAACAGGAGCTACATAAAAGAAAATTATTTAAAACAATTCCTGAATAATACAAGAATAACTGCATAACTGATAACTGTAAATTCTAGTTGACATAAATAAATAAATGAACGTTTGTTGAAAGTATTACCCATTGTCTTTAAAATAAAACATCCTGTTCTTTCTATCTATGGAGCGAAGCTTCGTCATATCATCGGCTTTGAGTTCAAAGTCATATAGCTAAAATATAAATGTGAAATCAATTAACGTTTTGATGTAACTCAGTGTTAATAAGTATCATTTATAAAATCTACAAGTATATCGACTATAATTTTCTTTTTAAATTCAAAATAAATTAGTGTTATAGAGAGATTTCGCAAAACGGGTTATAGCTCAAAACGTATCGGCAACCGCATCTCGTAGTAACTGAACTACTACGCACAAATGCGTTGCCGGATTTTAGAAACGTCACTGGTGACCCACTTGATTGCAATGGTTACTACTATTGTAGTTATTTTTTATTGTTAAATGAGGGAAAAGAAAATCGTACATTCGAGGTTCCGACATTTTGTTACCGGTTCGTTTCGGTAACCAACGTAATCGAGAGGATCAGCAGTGCACGTTGAGCAAAAACGTTGTGCAAAACCTCTCTAATACAAAGTCACATTTGTTACGTAAATAGAACTTCAAAAATGCACTTTTACGATTTTTCCCTTTCCTTATTTCACGCGTTGTAGGCAGAATCCCCACGACGTTTTTTTCTCACAAACGTATATCAGTATCATATGTTTTAGAAAATGTACATGTTTGCGAAAAATAGCTCAGAAGACAACAGAATCGTCGATTTAATTCCTCACTTAAGTTACATAAACGGTTTAAAGTGCTGATCTCATCTGTTTTTCGAAATGCCTACAACGTGTGAAATTAGGAAAAGGGAAAATCGTACCTTCGATGTTCCGACATTTTGTTACCGAAAACCGGCGTAATGGAGTGGATCACCAGTGGTTTAAGCTAGTAAAAGTTAACTAATAACACACTAACTAAATGGTGTATCCCTTCTACACCCATGTCTACGTTTCACAGGAACGTAGTAGTATAGACAGGCAGGCTTTCAACAAACAAACAAAACAAAACACAGACGTATTAGCCTGTCCCCATGGGCCACATTTTGGACCACATTGTATAGTTTACCTCAGCATTAGATTTGATTCTTGAAGGTGTAACACTCTTAGGAATGACAACTATTCCCCTTTGGAGCTGAAACCTTAACAGCACCTAGAATTAACAAAAAGAAAAAAATCTTTATGGCACTTTGAATCATAGTACATCAAACCAAAATAGCTCATGGAATAGTAAAAGTAAACCTTTATGGCACTTCGAATAGAAGCTTCCTGGTCATCTCAACCCCAAGTCAACTCAACCCAGTAAAACTAAACCCCAAGTCAAATCAACCCCAAGTCAAGTCAACCCCAGTAAAACTCAACCCCAAGTCAACTCAACCCTGTAAAACTCAACCCCAGTAAAACTCAACCCCTATAGCTTATAGCTTACAGTCAAGAGCGATGCGATTGCCCAAAAAAATCAGGTTTTCCTGGCTACACCTATATGCTTTCAGTCTATTAATTAGTAAATGTTAATGATTTTGTTAATGCATGTTCATATATGAATAAAAAGTTATATTACATTGTGAATTATTCTAAATTATCTAAAATTTGATTTCAAAAGATGTCATAAATTAAATAATAGTGACAACTTGATGAATTATCATTTAGCTTAACCATTTTTTGGAATACTTTTACAACTTTCTATTCAAAGTATCATGCAAAATGCTAGATTTTCAGAAATGAATGACTTAAATTTTTCATCATCAAAAATTAAATTAAACATTGCACAAATGAATAGGGTTGAGTTTTACTGGGGTTGAGTTTTACAGGGTTGAGTTGACTTGGGGTTGAGTTTTACTGGGGTTGACTTGACTTGGGGTTGAGTTGACTTGGGGTTGAGTTGGACTGGGTTGAGATGACTTGGGGTTGAGATGACCTGTCACCGAATAGAACAGCAAATCATAATAGCTCCCGGAATAGTAAAAGTAAACCTTTATGGCACTTTGAATAGTACAGAAAGAAAGCCATTATAGCTCCTGGAATAGTAAAAGTAAAACTTTATGGCACTTTAAGTTTTTAAAAAGCTTCACATTTATTGATAGGAATCTTCTCGATATGTTCATAAAGATTAAGAATTCAATACATGTACAGTGAAAAGCATCAAGACATCCAGACTGCATCATGCCAGCCTTTAAAACAAGAAATAAAAAAGAATGTTGTTCTTTTTAACAAGTTCGATTTTACATATGGAAATGCTTACTTGTGCTGTAGTTTTGCGATATTTCTTTGCTATTTCTTTTACAAGTGGATCCTCCAGCAAGGGTGGTTCACTGCCTGTATTCCTATATCAAGTTGTACAAATAATCAGTTTACATTTTGTAAAACACACTTCATTCTTATATAAATTTTGCTTTTGTCTTTGGAGGCTAAAGATAGATTAAAGTAAGTGTTAATTCTGACTTATCTGCTTATAATATGATTGTAATTGTGTCTCATAAGCCTTTGGAGGCTGGCCGTATAATTACGAGTGACAGTGTAATAAATAAATAAATAAATATAACAGACCCCGGTGTATTAATACGTAGCGTTCTTTGATTGAGAGAGAAGACCATGGTATAACCTGAGAAGGGTCATGTCAATATAATATAAAGATTTCATCCTACTGGGGGAATACTTGTGCATCTTCCACAAGCGAAAAATTCCAAAAGTGAAAGTGACCATGAATGAAATATTTGTTGAATATACTAAATAAGACCCGGGAAACATGCAATCAATTCACTGAACGAAATGCCAATTTGACAAAAATGGTTAAATTATTAACGATTTGTTGCCAAACTTTTGGAGAGTGTGGTGTCTGGTTTCGGTCACCTCAAAATAAATACTTACCAAGAGGGAGATCCTATTGGAGCATAGCCAGTGAGGACAATTCCATGAGCCATACAAAATTCTCGAAGTTTCTTCTGTTGGAAGTAACAATGACACTCAACCTATAATAAAGCTGAATATGGAGAACTCTCATGGAGAAATTTAGCCAATGAGCATCCAGAATATGATACTGACAGTATGCGGTATAAATAGCCCTTCGTAGTCCCTGGTTGTACTAAGCTTGTATTCGCGAATGCAACTAACGCCCGCCAGCTACCGGATTAACCTTCTTTTTTATGGGCAACTCATTTAGATATGAATGGAACAGTGGCAAGTACTATTCATATCTAAATGAGTTGGTCATAAAATAGTAAGTTAATCCGGTAGGCGCTAGCCGTTAGTTGGATTCGCGAATAATCTAACCTCGTATCCGCGAATGCAACTAACGCCTGTCGGCTACCAGATTAACCTACTATTTTATGACCAACTGATTTAGATATGAATGGAATAGTGGCAGGTACTATTCATATTTAAATGAGACCCATAGAATAGTATGTTTATCCGGTACCCGGTAGCTGGCATTCAAAATTAGTCCTGTTATAAAAGATGCTACCGCCTACATGAAGGTAATGTAGACCTACATGAATGAGTACTGTGCACGCCCCAACCCAAGCTCTTATTTTTCCATTCCCACCAAATGTTTATGTTACTCACCTGGTTTGTGACAGGTTTAATGGTTGCCCTGTTTAGAATGATCTTGACTTGTTTAGAATTGAAGTTTGACAAACCAATTGACTTAGCCAATCCAGCCTTCACACATGCCTCCATACCCTGTGAATACAGTAAGATGTCAGATGATCAAATGGTACTGAGTCATCATGTTTCACGCCAGCCAATTTTTGAGACTATATTAGAGAGTTCATGGAGAATAGGGGCACGGCAGATGCTTAATAACAAAGGCATACACAAGTATCTATTGCAGTGTTTTTTTACTCAATTGCCAGACTTCTTTGGGTGACACTGTTGCCGTAGGAACCTCGATCGAAGGTTCGATTTTTTCCTTATTTCACGAGTTGTAGGTAGAATTCCTCGGACATTTTACGTTACGTAGCAAAAGTGAGGAAAATACGGACGATTTTGTCATCCCAAGAACTATCATCATGCGAAATCACTTGGATTCCAAAAACATATGATGCTTATGTTTGCATTTACATCGAAGAGGCCCATGTTTTTATTAAAAAGGGTATAAAATGCGAGTGGATTCTTGGGAGGAAAAATACCAAATTCGGCAACCCTGACTTGCCAATCCAAAGGTATGGGCAGATATCGTGCCTGTACCTTTGGCAATGTGAGAAAAGTATCTATGAAATTGTCTTCATACTTAATGTTATTAAGCGACAGAATTGAGATTCAAACAAAACAGTTAACACGCTATATCTTACTTCTAATTGTCAAACTCATATCATGGTGGGGTTGCAATTACCTTCCAAGTCTCAGTGAGGTCATAACTCTTAAATTCCAACATTCCATCCTTTGTAAGAGGGATAACTGTTCCATCTCCTCTATTCTAAGATAAATGTTAATGCTATAGTCAATTTGTACCCGATTCAACACAATGATAATTATAAGATAACTTGGCATAATTGATTTGGAACTCTTATGCCTTGTTCTGTTCACGAGAATTCTGATGTAAATTATGCATACGATTTACATTCCTTCCGTGCGTTGTTTCCTAAAATTAACACTCGATGCAAGCATCTCGTGCAAATTTGGGAAAGTAACACCTTCAAGGCATCGTCATTCCACATTGTACAGAGTACAGGGCTTAAATCCTTAATTTATGTTCAAAGATTACAATAGCGTAGCCATGATGAGGCAGACAGCATCCTTTGAGAAATATCATATTCCTCTTTCAATGAAATTGTAAATAAATTGTATAACTTTTATTGATTTTGGAACCTTGAATGATGGAAATGTTTCTCATAAGACGATTTTCCCATGTTGGAGTCACATTTAAGAAGCGTAGCCAGGATCAGACAGGCGAGGTGTTTGCCTCGTCGATTTTTAACGAATTTGGACAAAAATTCGAATCGTATCTTTTTCCTTTCTGAGTACGCCATTGGATTATCATAACAAAAATAAAAAAATGAAGTCATATACTATATAAATGATAAATTAAATATATAGTAACATCATTTACCACTAGCCCTGTAGGGAAATGTATGAGAAACAGATCAACGTAATCCAGTTTTAGGTTCCCTAAACTCGCTTTCAGAGCAGGTACAACATCATCCTTTGCAAACTGTGTTGTCCAAAGCTTAAACAAAATATTACGATATAAATGTAACTCTGTAACGCCAGTATTTGTACAAAAATGTCAATAACTTCCTAAATCCTAGGATGAAGAAAATACAAAAAGTTACGATTGTATATAAATATAAAGGGGTAAGATAAGTTCCTCTCTGGACAAGAGCGGCATTTATTTTATAGACATGAGATTATAGTATGTTATTAAGATATTCACAAACCTTGGTTGTGATGTGCACGTCCTCCCTTTTCATTTTCCCTGCTTTGATTCGCTCTTGAATGACATTCCCGATCAACTGTTCATTCCCATATAAGGCTGCTGTATCTATGTGTCTGTAACCAGCATCTAGTGCTACTGACACAGCCTGGGTTAATGTATCTGGATTTGACTAGAAAGTATAACAAATTTAAATAGCCCTCACTTTTAAGTTCTTGAAGCCTGTTTTCGAAAGGGCTTAATCTGTCAAACGGACTGGACGTAGATGGACGAACTTTTTAAGCCTATCAGGCAATATTTAAAGAACGTATACCGGTGTGAAAGAAATTATGGTCCCCCAGGGATTATGGTCCCCCTTTTAAAGGCCCTTACTGGCCCTGATTGTGTATAAGATAATAAGGGAAAGAGCACAAAGAGGTCACCATATAAATCAATGGAGAGTAGGACCTCCTACCCTTTTACACCGGTATCACTATAAGATCGTATCACTATGTTCTTGAAATACCGATATGGCTACGTTCTTGAAAAAATTGCCAAAAGGCTTAAAAATGACTCCCCGCACATGAACGAAAACTCCCCGACGTCAACTTGCTTGGAGTTCTCCCTAGAAAACCTTCGATTCTTACATTGTAAGTGATGTATCGTTTTGAGCAATTTCAGGAATCTTTCAATATCAGATAATAGAAGTTTAAAACTGCAAACATTAGTACAATTTAATCTTTAATTTTAACAGTCTTGGACATTTCAGTCGTCGATCATATCGCAAGGGAAATTCGCGACCACTTTGATGAGTTAAGTGAGTGAGTGAGCGAGCGAGTGAATGAATGCAGGTTTGAACCCTCAAAGAAATATTAAGATACGCAGGATAAGTAATTCTTCCAATTGAAACCTTATATCGAGCTTTTTTATTCATTTCTGGCAATAAACTATTTACAGTCAAAAACGGGTGGTAATTACATTCACGTGGCAAGGGATTGTGAAAGAAAGATTTATTTTCAGTGCTCATGAAGCATAACGGATACCGTTTTTTTCATTTGTTTCTTTTAATATGTAAACCTATTTACAATTCTATGTCAAACATTATTTTACTTGAAAATTAAACGAGACTTTTACAAAAAGTTTAAGTTGTAATTCTAACGTAGTACTCAAAAATAGGTTGCATGCCCTCTCATTACACATACAGGCAATTTAGTTGCTTGAGTGTAACTCAATTTAAAGAAAAACGATCTACTCTAGTCTATGTTTTTACTTCAACCATAGACTTTGATGTCTACTTGTCCATGCGTTTATCTTTAAATAACATTTTAGTGACAAGAGCGGATTATTCATCTGGTAACACACTCTACTACATTTCTAGTTTTTTTATTTATTTCAATTCTAGTTGTGGCTCGGTCTTAACAAGACATTATGAGCCAATTTTACAGTTTATATACATATTGGCGTTGTTACAACATATGGTTGAAAAAATGCATTGCGTTGCGGGTCCACGGTGACCGTTGGCATTGGTGGTAGTGCTCCAAATGAGGAGAGGTTTATCGATAAGAAAATGCTTTGTCCAGAAATTCAGTTAATGATATTATTATTGAAGGATTTTCGTTTTTGTTACAAAGTTGATGACCGAAGGTTGGAGTATTTGCCTTGTTTGCTTGAGAGAGAGACTTGAACCTAATTTTTGAGAAAGGGTCGATGGCAAACACTGACAGAACCCGGGTTTCCTAAACCCGTGCTGATGGTTTTCGAAGCACGTACTGAAATAGTCTCGCAACCAGTGCTATTTACTGAACGAAACGACACGAAAATCCCGGGACAGCGTCCTATCAGAGTATATATGGATACGAAACACGTACTAAAATAGTCTCGCAACCAGTGCTATTTACTGAACGAAACGACACAAAAACCCCGGGACAGCGTCCTATCAGAGTATTTATGGATTTAAGGATAGGACCCCCGTATGACCGACCATGCTATCAGTTTGAATCTGTCATTAACAAACTTATGTAACAGGCCCGTAGCCAGGACCTTCTACCATTGCCAAAAATGCTTTCAAAACCATGCAGCTGAGCACTTTTTCAAGGGTTTTGGTCATTTTTTGGCCATTTCAAAAGTGAATCCCTTAGATTTTTATAAAAATGACCCCCCCCCCCCCCCGTCAAATCCCGGCTACAGCCCAGATTTTAACTTAAAACAATAAAATGCTGTATAAAACCCAGGAGATATATCATCCTCCGACTCATTTATCCTGCATCCCTTGATCCGTATTTAAATAGTCTCGAAACCAGTGCTATTTTAACTTTTGCCAGTGAGAGGCGCCATAAACTGAACGAAATGCAAAACACTCTAAACCCGGGATGTAGCATCCTTTGGTATTCATGAATTGGATTAATTGCCCGACCTTTTACCTTTCTGTCAGTTTGAATTCATGCCGATATAGGCTCTCAAATAGAATAAAATTTGTTCTCGAAGATGAATTGGCTATTGCAATTAGGAGTTGGAGTCCTTATGTGTTCAAGTTTACGTGTTCAAAGGTATTTGGGATTAGATGAGGTTTTAATTAATGTTATAATTTCTGATAATAGCTGGCCTTGAACTACATTGAAGTATTTGGAGTTGATGCTGTATTCAAGTCTGGACCAAATAAACTAATAAAGAAAGTTTGATGTACGGATTTATTTATTTCTATTGCAAATAACTATTTACACATGCCATTTCAAGGTCAACCCATGTGACTATTCATTTTATCAAGCGATTTATAAAGTTTTATAATTATGCATATACCTGTTGACTCACTTCAATCCTGAACATAAACATTAATTTTGTCTCCATTTTTGGATGTGGCTAATTCCTATTGCCCCTACTGTGGACTAGTGACAATATATATTTTGCAAAAGCCAAAAATGTATGCATTCAGTATTGAAACATCAAGTCCATTGTACATCGATCACAAATAAAGGCACATTTACATATATTCCAATAAATTCAAATACTGTAAAACCTGTAAATAGTGACCACCTATTGAGCCACAAAAAGTGTTCACGGTAGGTATTTTCTAACTAGATGGGATTATATACAGGAGTCGATGTGAAATCTCTCTTAAGTGGTGATAACTAGAGGGAGGTGCGCACTAAAACAGGTTTTACTGTTGTATATAAGATATAAAAAATGTAATACATATACCTGTAATATTATCTCTAATGAGCGCACAATTCCAATGAGTGCAAATGTGACTTTTTTATTGAATTTTGTCTCAATATTAACACATTGATTTTGATTAACAGAACTGATTGATATATTATAGTGAGTGATGATTTTCAACATGTTTAATGCAAATAAAAATAGTAGCTGTAGAGTATGAAAACCTAAGTGATCACAGCTAAAAGGATCATAATCGATATTTTTCTCAATATCATACCCTTGAGTTGGCAATAACACAACAGAAAATGCACCGATTCAGGTATGTCCACATAAACTAAAATGCCTACATAATGAATAATGCAATTACTGGTTAAATTTGACAAGAAAAAACAATTTCCATAACCCCATGATTAAATGTCAATGGAAGCCCTCAAAAACTCAAAAATACAATAAACAAAAGAACCGCTTAATGCTACTTCAATTTTTGAATTTTTAGAAGAAATCCAATGTTTACCAACAACAGACGCCTTGTTATTCTCAGAGGCAAACTGTGTAAGAACCACTAATTGAATATCTTTAAGATCTTCCAAATGTAATGAGCTAACCAATCTCCAATTTTTTTGCATGATATATCCTGTATTGAAATAACAGTGTTCATATTTATTCGCCAAGTAGAAATCTTATACTCTCCACTTATTGGGGCACCACAATTCATCCATTTAAGATTTCTCTTATTAAATGACTACATGTACTTTACAAAGTTATTGCAAATGAATATCTTTACATAAAGTTAACAAGGCATTTCAACAAAAGATGGTTTGCACACATTCATTGTAACCTTGAAACAAACACCGATTTCCATCTAAATAACACCCTGAGACTATAAAAATGTATTAGCTATCGAGAGTCTGTGATATTTTTCACGAAATATATGTTTTCGTAGGTACTATAAATTCAAATACTTCTGATCAATTTACTTAATAAATTCTATTAATCACTATTTCATCAATATTTCGTTAGCTTGCAAACAACCAAACAACTCATGTTGTAGAACCTGATGATGTTCTGACTCGGGTTGTTGTAGAACCTGATGATGTTCTGACGCATTTTGTTGTAGAACCTTGGTATGTTCTGACTCATGTTGTTGTAGAACCTGGTGATGGATATTCTGACTCATGTTGTTTTAGAACCTGATGATGTTCTGACTCCTGTTGTTGTAGATCCTGGGGATGTTCTGACTCATGTTGTTGTAGAACCTTGGGATGTTCTGACTCATGTTGTTGTAGAACCTGATGATGTTCTGACTCCTGTTGTTGTAGAACCTGGGGATGTTCTGACTCATGTTGTTGTAGAACTTGGTGATGGATATTCTGACTCATGTTGTTGCAGAACCTGGGGATGTTCTGACTCATGTTGTTGTAGAACCTTGGGATGTTCTGACTCATGTTGTTGTAGAACCTTGGGATGTTCTGACTCATGTTGTTGTAGAACCTTGGGATGTTCTGACTCATGTTGTAGAACCTGGTGATGTTCTGACTCATGTTGTAGAACCTGGTGATAGATGTTCTGACTCATGTTGTAGCACCTTGGGATGTTCATAATCATGTTGTTGTAGAACCTGGGGATGTTCTGACTCATGTTGTAGAACCTACAATTCACAATTTACAACTAGAAATTGGCAACTCCAAGGTGTAGGGAATCCCAACGAACATATATAAATCATGAATTGTACAGTCACAATGTAATATTTACCATCGCACTCTTCCCTTCAATAAATAGATCATTGTAGTATAATATCTCTAAGTTATGGCCTATTCCAGCCATTTTTAATTTTCTGAGAAAAGAATCAGAAAAACAATACCATAATTGTGATCTACTCTAAAATCCCTTCAGTTTTAGTATAATATATAGCCATACTTCTAAGATGAAGAAAATTGAAAAGGTTTAATGGTGATAAATATGATCTTAAACAATGCTGAATGACTTAGTTTTTAACATTTGTTTAGAATAACATTTTTGGCTCACCCTGTGCCTTAATTGTTTCTTATTTCAAGTCATATGAAGAGATAGTTTAAAAATTGCATAAATTGTTGGACTCTGAAAAAAATCTTCAGTGTTTTTCCTCAAAATCAGTGCAAGCATCATTTCCCAACTTTTTGGAATAAAGGTACTCATTCTCACCTGATCTGTGCGGTCACCATACTGTGACAACTCCAGGAGACAGCTCTCTAATGTGCCCTTGGTATCTGCGAGTCGTTTTGTCAAAGTTTCATAATCGTAGTGAAGGTTTTGCCGGATGGTGTCTCGACCCAATACCAAGAAATTTGTCAGAGTTTTCTCTCCCCGTGTCTGCATGGTATGAAGCAGGCTCTGACCATCCTCTATTTGTACAGGAATATCCTTTTTGGAGAAATTATACTTTCATTTACTTACAGTCACTTTGTTTGCTTTTAGTTTTAGCTTTGAGCTTTAATAATCTGAGCAATTACGCCTGACAATTTTAAATGAGTTGCATTTTTCATTCTCCGTTGGCATTGAACTTGTAATATTTTGTGGTTTGACAATTTTTATGGAACACCCTGTGTATAATTTCGGCTTCATTCTGTAAAATATCCCAAAATTTACCTTGAGTAATTGAGCTTGTGTGGTGTGCCTATCCCCCTCCAGGTTATTCAGTGGTTTCTCCATCTATTCATTCTGTGACATGGTCCAGTGCCTCTTGGTATATGTGGTTTGACAATACATTGTCACATTCCCTTAATAAATCCTTAAAGAGAGATCAGATTAAAGAAATGAGATCAAATGGATATCCATTTGCAAGAACAAACACCCTGATTTACATATACATTTGTACACGATAGATTGCAGGGTCAATTAGTCCCCATGACAACTGATTTCCAAGACAACTGGTTGCCAAGAACCAACTCATCCCAAAGTCAATTGATCCCCAAGACAACTCATCCCTAAGACAATTGATCCTATAATCAACTCATCCTCAATGTTGGAAGTTTATTTTTGTACCAGTAATATTAAAATTACTCAATGTAACAGTGCATCATATAAAGTATCTGTAGATCATACCTCCACTTTGTCGAGAAGCATGTGGTATCTCTCAACAACAAGGTTCTTCTCTCAGGTAAAATGAGGGTCACCACTCTGTGTCAGCAACTCTGAGAATTTCTCCCTCCTTCTGTCTACCAAACTTTTCTCACTCATAAGTGTCAGCTTCAAAAGATATATGCGAATTACTTGTGTTCTGTGAAAACATGATTCATAAAATTTTAGATTTGCATATTGATAAAGCTAGAGTAGCTTCCAAAATTCAAACGGTAATATGACTCTAAAATGCTATTCTTAACTGTCAAATAAGCCCTGCCCCCCCCCCTCTACAGCCAAAATCAAAATAGATGGTATCAAGTTTAATATATCAATGGAAAGATCGACCAAACTTACATAATTATCATATATCTGATTCCTATAAATCAATGTCACAAATTGCTACATTGAATCAATTGAAGTGACTATAAAACTAGAAACATGGCAATTTGCCATATTTTCAGGATTTTAATTATCAGGCACCAGATAAGGCATTTTTAATCAAGTTGGTGCAAAATTCTCATTTCACAATTCAGACCAAAACTGGTAAAACTATGCCCATTTTTCATTATTTTTCTCATTTTTAAGTGGGTGCAAATGAATTTTTAGGAAGATGAAATAAAGCTGGTTTTAAAATTCTCAGGTGGGTGCTATGCCTTCTTGCTTTAATGCTGAGCAGATAACTGTATGCATTGTATATGGCAGTGACTTGAACAAATATGTGGATAATGTCAGTGAGATGTGTATAAAATATGAGACTTTGTGATTTAATGTAACTTTGGGTGATTTAGCTCTAAGATTATGATTTTCTTCTTCCTTGTAGGACAGTAAGTTCTGAAATGAATACATAACAAAATATTTGGAAATTAAATATTAAAATTATTCATTGAAATAAAGATCCAGACTTTCATTGAACATACCTGGACATTCTGTAATTTAGCATGCACAGGTGATCTGTCCCCCTGTGTGAATGTATTGCTTCTAAGTTTGGCCTCGAGGTCATCTAGGCTCTGTTACAAAGCCTTGTATAGTCTTCCATAGCCCTCATGTTCAATCACAGCCTTTTCCTGTTTCATACACTGTTTCTTACAGCTACTAACTAGTGCATGGTACCTACAGATAGGACAATTAAGTGTTACTCATTGTGTTTGAGGAATGACATGTTTTTATGATGACTAAGACCCAGTTGCATGTAGTTTTGTGAGGGTTTGAAGCTAGTTGTCTTTAAATGCACTCCATATTCATCAAAAAAGTGAGAATATAAAACAAGAATTATGTAGTAATATTGTGTTAATATTGCAATTTTACACATTTTTATATCCAAAATATTAATAACACACTGGTGATCCACTCGATTACGATGGTTACCGAAAAGGTTCGTTTCGGTAACAAAATGTTGGAACGTCGAAGGTATGATATTTCTTTTTTCCTAATTTCACGCGTTGTAGGCAGAATCCCCACGACATTTTTTCACACAAACGTGTATCATGTTTTAGAAAAGGTACATGTTTGTGAAAAAATAGCTCGGAAGACAACAGAATCGTCGATTTAATTCCTCACTTTAGTTACAGAAATGATATTCGTTAAAAGTGCACATCTTAACTGTTTTTCAAAATATTGTTTCTGTAACTTAAGTGAGGAATTAAAATGACGATTCAGTTGTCTTCTGAACTACTTGTTCGCAAATATGTACATTTTCTTAAACATATGTGATAGATATATGTTGTCGGTTTGTGATAAAAATGTTGTGGTAATTCTGCCTATAATGTGTGAAATAAGGAAAAAAGAAAAATCGTACCTTGGACATTCGGAGTGGGTTACCAGTGATAACAGATCTTTGTAAAATACCTGGAAATTATCTGTGAGGCAAGGTTGGCTACTCTGGTGTTAGATGTGCTTACTGATAGGCTCCACCCATTCTCACTCAAAGAGTCAAGCTCTGATCCATACACTATCATCTCTCTTGATGCAGTCTGGAAATAAAACATTATACATCTTGTTTGGACCTCTAATGAAAAATATAATTGATCCTAATTGAACAACAAGTGTTTAAAGCTTTGGTAAAGACTAGTTAAGTGTTTCAGGATGATGTCATAACATGTCATGTCAGGGATTATTTTGACAAAACTTATATTATCACAAAAAGAATGTCATTGCTGGCTAATTTAAGTAATTCTAATATAAACTACAATCAAAATTGAACAGAGGGGGGGGGGGTGAATGGATGGGGGAGTAATATGTCTAAACCTAAACCAGAAAACTGTGCTCATTGTGAAAATATCATTGCTCATTGTGAAAGTGAAGCTACTTTTGTTCTGATATTTCTTACATCAAATGGCAGATATCTTGTTTTTCCCCCTTCAAATTAAACTGGCGGGAAATTCAAAATTTGAAAAATAATTAAATATACTTATCACATACATTTAACTGAGGGACCAAAAGGGCATATATCCAGACTCATCCTTTCCACAAATTTGTGAGTTGATAATTAAACTCAGTAACTCAGGAACACTTGATAACCCCCCCCCCCCCCCCCGCTTGAAAAATAATGCTGGGGAGATCACTGAATGCCTTAGAGTATATTTGCATAATTAATCTCAGTGGGTGGCACTCAGGTGGGTGCAAAAACTCTCATTTTCACAATTTAGACAAAAATTGGTGAGATATGCCAATGATTTTTTTCATTTTTATGTGGGTGCAAACTGATTTTCAGGTGGGTGCAAGCATATTTTCAGGTGGTTGCTGCGCCCATCTTGCTTTATGCTGGGGAGATCACTGCCAGTTGCATCTAATTAAATGAACCTATTGACATATTGATTGTGATTTAACATTAAAATTGTGACACTTAAAAGAGTAAATGAATTTTTAATCTTTAAAGGTTTTTCAACATTGTGTAAATGGGGATTTAGCTTGAGCTTTTTCAGATGATTTAATTGAAGCTAGCTATATTGATAGAAAATAACATATAGAATTCAAAGAACTTATAACTGATACTATTCGTTATTAATGAGTGGAATTAAGTAATTTGCAACTTTACTCTGTTACTGTTTGTAATGGCCGATTTTTTTAAGGCACTTTTTTATTTAATTTTGCACCACTGTAATAATACTGTCACCACCCATTAATTTTCATTCAAAATTGTACCGCTCACTTTTGAAAAATTAGGGAGAACACTGAATATGCTATTAAATAGAAGAAACTGTGGTCTTTAATTAATGGTTACAAATGCAGATCAATTAAAAACATGACTTAAAATAACATGACTTTATGGAAACCATCTGATTTATAAAAAAATCAACATCACATTTAACAGCTCTCTCCATTTTTTAGTTTTAAAAGATGTACTGAATAGTGTTGAGTTGCCAAGCTGAGAACATCTTCCCAAAAATCTCTGCAACCTTATGCAGTCATCATTTCCATATCATCATTGCACACAAATATCTTTCTAACAATACATTCAAAAGAAAGGTGGATACATCAAGGACTAAGGCACACCCAAAGAGTACATTAAATCAACATAAAGGTTGTGATTATTAAGAATCATGGCTTATGAAAACTCTTGGAAATGTTGGAAAATTCAGAATGAATATATATTTTTAATACTCACATAATAGTACATTTCCTCTTCTTAAACACCAGGACATCGCATCTCAGACATACATTCATCTTCTGAAAGTACAAAATGGGGTTCATAATTTAGATCTAAAACATTTGAGCAGCTCTTGCTAAGTTTGAGTATGTATGCTTGGTATTTTGATGCAATCCTCAATGGATTCACATGTTTCTCTCTATTAATCCATTCATTTGTTGAAATTAACAGATCTCTAAAAAACTCAAATTATTATACTAGATTCCTCTTTTAAACTCAAAAAGTAGAAAACAGCAATTGTGAATAATTCCAAATGAAGTAGGATTATTTCAATCAATATTCCAACATATGAACTCTCACATAGAGAGACTGATTGAGAGAGTGAATGAGTTACTGAACTTCTGATTGAGAGTGAGATAATGACTAAGGAAGTAAGTGACTTACTAAGTGACTGAGTAAGTGGCTTGCTGGCTGGCTTGCTGGGTGGCTGGATGGCTGGCTTGCTGGGTGGCTGGCTGATCAACTCCACATTATGGAGATAAGCTTAAACATAAGTTAAGACATAAGTTAAGACAAGGGATCTCTTAGGGAACTCGACAATACTGATTCTGATTGACATTTTTACTTGAATTTTTGGACAGCCCGTCCGTGGTCCCGTCCCCAAAAATAAGAAATCAGGAGACCATTGTGCAATAATATTTGGAAAAGTATATTGATATTGTACATGAATGACATTTGGATATTTCAGATTATTTAGTTTTTTTGTGCAATAACCCTGTGCCCTCTTATAATGAATTTCAGCCATGTTACAATGTATCTTTTTGAAAATACTATGGCAGAGAAGCACACATGCTATCTATTGCAAGACTTATGCCTAGCACAACTGTCACCATGTTATTAAGTGTTCTTAAGTTTCGCAAGGATCTTGCCATGGTCGTGGTGGTATTATCGTGAAAGCCTGGTATAACCGTGCCAATGCTATATTATATTGCAAGGCCTGTCATGACCGTGGTAATGTTAAAGCCTGATATAACTGTGACAATGTTCACGTTCTTGAATGAGATTAGAACTAGACAATGGCAACTCCGCGGAGTAGCAAATCCCAACGAACAAAATATCAATTACCGAATTCCAATCAATTATACTCATTACTTTGGTTAAAATTGAAAAATTTAAATTTTAGAATTGCGAATTCCTGCAAAGCAGCCATTTTGAATTTTCTGAGGTACAAATCTGAAGAATAATACCATAATTGTGATCTACTCCAAAATTCCTTCAATTTGAGTATAATATAGCCATACTTTGAAGGGATCGAAAAATTATTGCGAAATCGTACATTAGACGGCCATTTTGAATTTTACGAGGCTCGAATCAGAAAAAAGATACAATATTTGCAATCTACTCTTAATTGCCTTTCATTTGAGTATAATAAAGCTATACTTCAGAAAGATCTAAAAATTAGCGAAAATTACTGTTTTCCTGACCCCCAATACACAGCCCCTGGGGGTCAGGATGAAAAACACGGAATATATGTGAAATAGATAGATGTTGCGAATTTACTACCAAAATTTCAAACAATAATATTAATTACTTTGGTTTAGAATGAAAAATTTATGGTTTTTGCGAAAAAGTCCCGTCATTTTTAAAGCGGCGGCCATCTTGAAAAATTTTTTTTTTGCATACAACTATTCACCAATATACATCTTTCCACTAAATATGAAGAAAATCCGTCAACTCGTATTTGAGTTATCTTCCGGACGGACGGACGGACTGACGGACTGACTGACGGACGGAGGGCTTCACTATATCCCTACCGAACTTCGTTCGTTGGGATAATTATAGTTTGTGGAAATGAATTATGAGTTAAAGTAGTAGTAGTATCCTAGATTTACATATTTAAGGTAGATAAATGATGACGTTTTCAATTACAGTATTCTCATGCTACTAAATGTCACTAATATAACCATTGTCACGGTCATATTGTGCTTTAACATTACCACAGTCATGACAGGCCTTGCAACCATTGTCATGGTCATATCAGGCTTTAACATTATGATGGTCATGACAGGCCTTGTAACCATTGTCACCGTCATATCAGGCTTTAACATTACAACGGTTATGTCAGGCCTTGCAATATAGTATAGTATTGTCACGGTCATATCAGGCTTTAACATTACCACGGTCATGACAGACCATGCGATATAATATAGCATTGTCACTGTTATAGCCATACCAGGCTATCACGATAACACTTCCACGGTCATGGCAGGATCCTTGCAAAACTTAAAATTACTTAATAACATGGTGACGGTTGTGCCAGGCATAGGTCTTGCAACAGATAGGGTCTCCATAAAAATACTTGATAACATGGTGACGATTGTGCCAGTCATACATGTAAGTCTTGTAGATAGGGTCTCGAGAAGCATCAACATGTAAGAGGTCACACACTTTATTAGCCAAACTAGAACTAATTCAAGATAAACGAAAGTCATTTATGTACAATAGGAATATGGCAGTGAAATTTTTTGAAAATCAAAATCAATGGGCGATAATTCATCATACTCACTTTACGGGAAAATTACAAGTTTTATGTTGAATTTATCAGAAAAAATCATTACCCTGTTTGATCCTCGCTTAGTCTTGTTCACTTTGAGCAACTTCTTACCTTCAGATCGGCTATATTGATTACAAACTAACGGTACAAAACTTCCAGAAAGATATTTCGGCAAAATAGCACGGTTTAAGAGCGCTCTGATTGGTTGGATTTGTAGCACGGGTTAGGAGCGCCTCTATCGGTTGGACTTCGAACTACATTCCAGCACGGGTGTGAAAGCCCAACTGTTCTGGGCTACCCAAGTGTTCTGTCTCTTGCCCAACTGTTCTGACAACCTAAGTGTTCCGAGTTCACATATATTTTATAATTATCCCGTTCCAGGACTATAGTCCTGTACGGAGCCCATACATTTGCCTGTACGATTACAACTTGGGAGAATTATCTACGCCCCTTCCACTTAAGAAACCTACCTCAATGCATTCTAGAACTCAAAATGTAACTTCTAATATATTGGAACCGCCGATTGTCTGGGTTAGTTGGCAGAACGAGGTCTTTTTGTTTCTTATGGCTCTTTTGGTCGAAGTTCGATTAAGATGGCGGTTATAACGGAATTTCCCGAACTCTTCCGTAATAGCACGAACTTGGTTTTTCGTTACTTCACTTCCATGTAAAATGGATTTGTTTCCGGTAAGAAACATTGTTTAACCATTCGGTATACAGTTAAGAGCATAGGATGTCGACATGGCAGTAAATATTGAAAATATTGTCCGAAATTTTCGAAATTCCCTCTTACCCGAAACAAATCCATTTTACACGGAAGTGACGTAACGAAAAACCAAGTTCGTGCTATTACGGAAGAGTTCGGGAAATTCCGTTATAACCGCCATCTTAATCGAACTTCGACCAAAAGAGCCATAAGAAACAAAAAGACCTCGTTCTGCCAACTAACCCAGACAATCGGCGGTTCCAATATATTAGAAGTTACATTTTGAGTTGTAGAATGCATTGAGGTAGGTTTCTTAAGTGGAAGGGGCGTAGATAATTCTCCCAAGTTGTAATCGTACAGGCAAATGTATTGGCTCCGTACAGGACTATAGTCCGGGAACAGGATAATTTTATAATATCTTAAAATTCACAAGAGAGGGTGCCAAAAGTTAAAAGTGCCACACGATTAAGAAAGAGAGCCAGAAAATGTCAAAAAATTGTCCATTATTAGAAATACGCACCCATTTTTTCAAAAGGACAATTTTCCTGAACAAGTTGATACATACTTAGTATTCCTGAAACTGAGACCCAGTCTACATATATCGATATATTCTGTCCAAATATCCTATTGCTCAGGAGTGTTCCATGGTGCAAAGGTCGAACACCCGGGGATTTGACACTCCTCAATGGGTGCCCTGTTACACTCCCCTCCATAAGTTAGGCAACATTAGCTCCCCCATTGAACTACGTGTTAAAAGCCTCTTTACCTTTGAATTTTTATTTACTTAACCTACCATGAAAATACTTATACTATTAACGGAAACGTAATTTGACTTTATTTCCAATACCTCAACATTTTCTCAATTTTTTCCCTAAATTACAATAAGTTGTAAATTGATGATAAATTTGATGAATTTTGAAAATCGACATTCCCATGTTGACCAATGGGAAATGATAGGTTTGCCGCAAGTCATATGACAGAATATCCATCCATCCGAGTCCTTGCAAAAAATACGAATAAGGCAGGCAATTGAATTAGTGTTAACTTTATTTAACAAAAAATTGATATGTTTCTTCAGGTTCAACAAAGTTATAGGGCTTTAAAGTCAAAATAGTTTTTCAAAAAACCTTTCCCATTGAAATAACTCAGGAGGCGAAAAATTATTTTCAAAAATGACTTTGAAGCGCTGTAACTTTAGTATTCATCAAATAAACTAAACACTTAGTGTACAAAAAAGTTAGACAATTCAATTTTCTATATTTTTTTTTTGCTGAATCTTTTACTGAAAATATATCCTGATTTCTGATTTGCCCGAACCCTCCATTTCCCATTGAATTACATGGGAATGACGATTTTCAAAAATTCATTAAATTTATCATCAATTTTCGACCTATTCTAATTGAGGAAAAAATTGAGAAATTTTGGAGGTATTGAAAATAAGGTCAAGTTACGTTTCCATTAATATTATAAGTTATCTCAATCTCATCGCCGGTTAAGTAAATAAAAATTCAAACCTAAAGAGGCTTTAACACGTAGTTCAATGGGGGAGCTAAGGTTGCCAAACTTATAGAGGGGAGTGTAGTTATATATATAAAAAAAGGAAAATCTTTTGTACATGAGACAGCCACATTATAAGTGATTTGATTAACTTAATTTCAACAGTCATCTCTGTAGAAATCTAAAATTGGATTAGAAATTGAAAAATCACCATATCGAGTGTATTTGCTAAAATAAGTAAACCCAGAATACTTGGGTCAATTCAGAATATTTCGGCAGGAGTCGGAATACTTGGGTAGCCCGGAACACTTGGAGCTTCACACACGGGTTTGATCTGAGGCCCAGGGTTTGATCGAACCTCAAACATGGCTAAATTCTAGCACGGGTTTGATCAACCTCAAACACGTGCTAAACTTAAGCACGGGTTTGATCAATCTCAAACACGTGCTAAACTTTAGCACGTGTTTGATGTGTATCCGGCATCGAGTGCTTCTGTAATTTTTGGGGTTTTCTAGGGGTTAGGTATATTAGATTGTAACAGTCAAGTTGGGGTAACATAACAGTATCATTTCAAGAGTGATTGGCGCCTGCGCAGAACTATCTCGTGACACCATTCATCTATCAAGCAATATTCTTATGTCTACTTATCAAGCAAAACCTGCTGGGTATTCTTGTTTTACAATCCGCCATAAAAAGAGTTTATCGTCATTTATATTGGAAATTTTTTTTCTATTCTTCAGTAATATTCACAAATGAATACCCTCAGAGTAAATCAAAAAAGGTGAATGCTGCAATCACAATTGCTTTCACATGTGTGACCAACTTGAGAAAAATAGTCATTTAAGTCGAAAGCAATAGACTATAATATTTTGTGATGCTTTCTCCTCAGTTCAAAATTCTGGGTAAACAATAAACTTAAAACTGAACGTATCGGGGTTGGATCTGGGAACCAACAAGGGAGGGGGGAGCCAAATTTGAGGTCTGACCAAAAATAAATTTTGGGCCAAAAAGTGAGCTTAAAATTTGAGGCCCTTTTTCTTCAAAATTCTGCCTAATATGCCTTAATAGGCCCAGTAATGGCAAAAAGGCCCACTTTGTGGGGCGTCTAAAGGCCTTTTTTCCTTTTAAGCCCAACATTTCAAAGGGTCCAATTTTTCTGGGCCCACCTAAGGGGGATGGGGCGGGTTAGCCATAACGGTGTCAGTATAATATGTGTCCATTACCTCGTAAGCCAGTTGCCCCCATGCAGAACGCCATTTTAACATGTTTAAGTGCACGTATAAAAGGTCGTGATCATTTTTGCAGTCTGAATAATGGAAATAGCTGACAAAACCAACAAGTGTGCTCGTTGTATGATTAACATTATTAAGAGTCACAATATAATATACAATATTCACGGTTATGATCCAAAGCCCTACAATGAATTCGAAATCGCTGAAAACGCGAGCAATGACAGGGGAGTATGATCTTTTGTTCACTTGAATTATATACTTATGTACAGAGCTTTTTCATTTAATTCTCCTCGATGATTACTTGTAATATAAAGACTGAAAAGGGACTGTTTCACAATTTTAATAGAACATTTTATATTTCCAATTTATCTTATCTCTCAGGGCTCCGCTTCTAATATAACTTGAGCAATAAACCAAAGATCCCTCTGAATCATGAGAAGGTCCCATTGAAAACATGAGCAGTGTCTCTCAAAAATGGACTGAACCCCGATAATACCCTGCAAATCTCTCACTATTGTACCCAGTTTGAACCACTTTTGTACTCATTTTGATGATACGTTAGTTTTTGATACAATACTCAATAACAACAAATACAACTGTCTTAATATGATATATTATGTTATAGGTGATGGGCTAGCTCTTAATTTGCGGTATGGAGGTAGAATTTTTGAGACCATGCTAGTTACATCCTAATTTGTAATTCTCACCACAATTTGGCAATAATTAAGCAAAATTTTACAGCGTTTAGGAAAAAATCAATATTTATACCCCCCACATGACAAAAGTAGGGGGTACATAGAAAATAATTAATAACTTTACAAAAACATTATGAATAACCACATTTTTTTCAGAATATATGCACATATATGTCATTAATAACTGGTAAAAAATTGGTGACTATAGGTATGATGGTTGCTATGGAAACAGAATGTGATTGTCAAAATTTGCTAATTTGTGTCTATTTTGGGGGGCTCGTTAACGAAAAAATGCTATGTAAGCAAGTTATGCTGCAAAAATAGCATTGATTTAAGGTTTAGAAAATTGCATATATATGTCCTGCATGCATTAAAATTGGAATGATGATTGAGTCTCAATCAAAAATATTTAAAAAAAATTTTTCTATGACCCACCCCCTCTAAATAATCCAAAGTGGGCGTGGCATTTAAGTGAATGATCAAGCCTACTTAACAGTAGATAACTTCAATTGTATAGCCTGTATTATCACAATTTCAACAGAATGTAGGATTCTGGTATCAGTTAACAGTTTATATGATTTTGTTCATCCCCCTCAATATTTATAACCCCTCCTTCGTCACCACCACCCCTCCCGCGTGACAAAAGTAGGGGATACCTTGAAAATGATTAATAACTTTACAACAATGCAGCGAATAACCATCAATTTTTCAGACAGGATAAATGTATATGTCATCAGTAATTAAAATTTTTTTTGGTAATTATAGGTATGATAGTTTCTAAACAGGATTTGATCGTCACAACTTGTGAAGATATTGGGAGGGGGGGGGCTGGTTCACAAAGAATACTATGCTAGCGAATTCTGCTGCAAAATTAGCATTGTTTTAAGGTTTAGAAAACTGCATATGTATGTCCTGCATGCATTAAAATGAAATGATGATTGGCTTTCAATTAGATTTTTTAGATTTCACTATGACCCATCCTTCTTTATAATCCAAAGTGAGCGTGACATTTAACTGTATGATCAAACCTACTTAATAGTTCAACATTTCTATACAATGTAGGCATCAGTTAACTTTTTATAATTTTGTTCATCCCCAAATATTTATGCCACTCCCCTCGTCTTAACATACTAAAAATTACACCTGTATATGTCCTAAGTAACTGGAAAAAGATTATGGTGATTATAGGTTTGATGGTTGCTATGGAAAAAGGATTCGATTGTCAAACAAAGGACCGCATGTTGTTTGTAGAATGAATCGGGTTAAAAACATCAATACACTTTAAACCATTTTATTGACTATAAAACTGCACCATATTATCCCCAAAAGATATTTCTCTTTTCAAGGATTATCTATGGATTAACACCCAGGTTTTTTATTTTTCAAACTTCAGAGGGCTAGGAATCATTGATTATGATCATATATATGCTGTTTTAAAATAGGTTTAATGTATGCCAATAATTTCTCAAATCGTGTAAATGGTACCCATTCCTTATTCCCTACAATTTTCTCTTTGAGGAATTCCCATAGCAATCCTATGGTATAGTTCCAAGCAGATTTTGAGATAACAGGAAAGTTAATCATTAATACACACCTCATTGGGTTGTGATATAAACCAAAATAATACATCTCTTCATCACTTCTGATCATCAGAACCATGCCTGCTACCATATAATGTATCTTCTGACATTGCTTAGTGTAGATACAATATTTCCTGGTGTCAAATCTTAGCAAGATGATGGGGGGGATGTACCATAAAAGGAGGTCACGGGGTAGGTACAATGCTGTCAAAATCAAAACCTCAACAATACAACCAACAATCAACAGGCACGCAAAGTTCCTTATTGGTATTAAAAAGATTCAGTCACAAACATGTTGTTTATGATGATCAATGATGAAGATAACAGTTAACGTCCATTTGACAGCTTCACAGGCAACAGTACCGTAAAATTACATACAGTTGTGTATCTCCAACAGTATGTTATGGTACTGTTTGGGCTATGGTACTGTATGGTATGGTAATATATGGTACCAGACTAAAATAGTATTGTACAGTACCATGGACACTGTACACCACCATAATAGAATGGCACGTACAGTACTATTAATGTACCATGAGTGCAGATTGGTGGTGTTTATCAAGCCATTTGATATCACAGAATCAACACTCCTATGCATATCATCAGGACTTCCAGCACTTACTCAAGTCAAAAAATCCACCCAGTGTTAGGCGCTATTGCTTCTTAAGAATTTGTTAAATGCCCGTATTAGGATCAATACTAAATCATTTGATGCGCCCAAATCAAGATGAAGAAACACCATTCAGTTTGTAATAAAAACTCATGGAGAGCCATGGAATCATGGAAAGTCCATGAGGACAGATTCTATGGTGCTTAGCAAAAAGCAAATTGCAGTTATCCAGGGAGAAGGGTGTGTCACAACTTACAAAACAGTGAAAGTGTTTGTGGCAACATGTCCTTTTACCAAGTAGCCAAATTTCCAAACACATTTCGTCAACTGGCTGATGTTCCATTCTCTGGTGTTTCAAAGTACAGTGATATATCAATCATGTTCTGATATGTAACTCAGTATTGGACAGTCTTTCCAAACTTTCCATTCTTCATGTCATTCTTAAATGTTTGGTACTTTGTGATAACTCATTGTTTTCAATATCAACTAAGGCTTTAGTTGAAGTAGCAGTAATATAAGTTATTGAATGATTTGAAATGCAATACAGTATATATTCTGCTCGAGAAATTCTGTGTTGGAAAGAGACAAAGTCGAGTGCCAATACATAATATTGAGAGCAGAATATATCCTGTATTGCACCTCAAATCATTCTATAACGTTTTTATCGTGTGGTCTTAGGCCAATACATTTTACTCAGAAGGTAATTGACCAATCAGAGGGCTTCATTTTACAGATCATACGATAAGTAAGCTGAATACTCTCCAGATTCATGGAATTTTGAAATCAACAAGGATTCCAATTCTTCTTTCATGACTTTATGAACTCTGAAGGCCTTGTTGAAGTGTTTTCCACTACCATCAATTGAACTGCAAATATCTAAGATTCTATAAGAATGTCCTGGAACCCTTAATCTCATATATTTTCCCACAGCACAAAAGGGTATGGAATGTCCCCAATCTAATGAAAGCATTGCAGTGAAACATTAAAGGATCGGGCAATATTATAGACCTTCTTTTCTGCCGCTAAATCAAAGTTTGTTAATGTCACCTATTATTATAATCTCATCAAAAAATTTATTTGTGAATGACATCCTATCATTATTTCAGTTTTAATATATAAAGGACACAGTTCCTAAACCTTAAAACAATGGTATTTTGCAGCATAATTTACTAGGATATGATTCTTCATAAACTAGCCCCCTCCCACCCAATCTACACAAATTCACAACAATCAAATCCTGTTTCTATAGAACCATCATCACCAAGAATTATTTCAAATTACTGATGACATATACATTTATTCTGTCTGATAAATTGGTGGTTATTTGCTGCACTGTTGTAAAGTTATTAATCATTTTCAATGTATCCCCTACTTTTGTCCTGCGGGAGGGGTGGTGGAGGAGGGGGAGGGGTTACAAATATTGAGGAGGGATAGAAAAGTCATAGAAAATGTTAACTGATACAAGAATCATACCTTCTGTTGAAATTGTGATAATACTGGCTATACAATTGAAGTTATCTACTGTTAAGTAGGCTTGATCATTCAGTTAAATGCCACGCCCACTTTTGATTATTTAGAGGCGGTGGGTCATAGAAAATGTAAAAAAAAATATTTCTAATTGAGACATAATCATCATTCCAATTTTAATGCATGCAGGACATATATATGCAATTTTCTAAACCTTAAAACAATGCTATTTTTGCAGCATAACTGGCTAGCATAGGATTTTTTCGTTAACTAGCCCGCCCAAAATAGACACAAATTAGCAAATTTTGACAATCAAATTCTGTTTCCATAGCAACCATCATACCTATAGCCACCAATTTTTTACCAGTTAGCAATGACATATATGTGTATATATTCTGAAAAAATTGTGGTTATTCATAATGTTTTTGTAAAGTTATTAATTATTTTCTATGTACCCCCTACTTTTGTCATGCGGGGGGTATAAATATTGATTTTTTCCTAAACGCTGTAAAATTTTGCTTAATTATTGCCAAATTGTGGTGAGAATTACAAATTAGGATGTAACTAACATGGTCTCCAAAATTCTACCTCCATACCGCAATTTAAGGGCTAGCCCATAACCTATTATGTTGTATTAGACAATCTGCAGTCTGATATTCCGCGCCATTTTCGTAATAAGAAAGGTCACCTAAGAAATGTGATGAGTATTAGATCGGATGAATTGCAAAACGTGTATGAGGGGTCGGGAACAGTAGTATGTTTTTTACCCTCTTGATCTATTTCCCCAGGTGATACAAAGCTAAAGAATCACGATAATCCTCGCGTTTCCAGCTGGAACTTGCCCGCGATTTTTATTAATTGCGGGGCTTTGGTTCATACCCGTGATATGGCTACAAAGGCATGTCATCAACCTGTTTTAAATACATCACCTTATCATTCTCATAATTTTATTTCTCTTTCTGTGAGTATATACGACAATTTTAATAATTGGTAATTGGTTTAGGTATAATGGATTCTTGGGATAAAGCCTCATCGGATAAAGAATGTAGAATGTTGGAAATAATCTTTCCAAAAAGCACGCCAATGTTTACTATACTAATTTGATTTTATGAAAATGATTGAGATACTCGATCAAATATTAGGTCATTAAAGATGTAAGATGCAAAAATATCCAATTGAAAACAGGACATTCTCTTTTTAAAATATATTGCCAGGTAACCTAAAAAAATTGAATGATTATCCTGAAATGATGTTTGTTTGACTTTCATGACATGATAAGAGCAAAATTCATGAAGAGTTCTTACAATTTTTTCTTAACTTGATTATAGATATATCATTTTATTTGATTATGACACAGCTGAACAAAATCTTTGTCTAGACATTTTTGCTCAAAAAGTGAAAATACTAACTTTTCCTCCCCTATTATTGGAGTTGTCTATTGCAATTTCTTGGGCGGATAATTTCTTTAAAGACATTTGGCTGTTATTTCAGATTGCTTCTAAATAAACGCCCATGCGAAAAACACATCGTTTTATCTCACCTGAAATGTTCCAAGGCCTAACAGTGGTAGCTGGTTCCCATCATTTAGTATCACCGAACTCTTGATATTCAACACCATCTTAACAATTTACCCTCTGTGTTGTTAGAGTTTGAATTAAAATAATCTTATTTTGTACATACGCCTGATATAGTTTAGGTGTTTTACAGAATTTTGAAATGCGATGTCACCCTGCACCGATGTTTAACAGTGTATATTCCAATAGAATAAATCAAGCTTTTTATATCAAAACGCATGTTCTAAGTGAGTGATCATGCCAAAAGTAATTAAGAAGTATCAAATTTCGACAGACTCGAATTCTCTAGCACTGTCACGTGATCTTGCATGGCCTTTTAATAAACATTGAAATTCAAATCATGTTGACATACATGTACCTTAATTTTTGAAATGACTCTTCTCCTTTTTTTGTTCACAGCCTTTTGTGAATGCACCATTCAAATAGGTTTGCGTGAGATCCCCTCGTGAGAAGGGGAGGTAATTTTGTTGAGTCCAGTGTTTGAAACCTTCTTACAAGTGCACTTGTAGTTTTTCAATCACTGCAATCATTTTTCGAACGAGTTACATTGAAATATCAGAACGTCATGCTATTCTCATACTTGTATAACTTAATGCGACTGTCATTAACCATTTATTAAGTAGTAAAATATACTTAATTTGCTACATCGGTGACAAAATGTTTGTTTCCTGTTGAATGTCGAGTCTTCATCATTACGAATTATGGAATGTCATTTTATGTGTTAATCAAAACTTGAGATCTGCGCTTACTGCATAAGTATAAGAATATTGAGGAACTCGTCCAAGAAATGGGTTTAAATTGACCATTTTCCATATAAATGGAAAAATAAATGGCATCGTGGGTGTTGGTATCCCTAGAATGCATGGACTGTGTTGTGGTATTTTGATCTCACTGTACAACATAAACTTATCAAAATGTTTGGATTCTAGTAAAGTTACTATATAAGCAATGACTCTGCATACATACATCACAAGTATTTGATAATTACACTAACAATCGATAATTTAAAACGTGGAACATTTATTGCTGCATTTAATATTCTTAACATTGGTCCAGCCATTCATTTGTCCTAACATATAAACAATAAAAAATAATTATCTCATTTCATATTATCCATAAAAACTAAAATAATGAAAATATTATTGACTAACACAAAGGATAGGTATCGATATGGAGAACTGAATTCAACAATGTTTTTCTCTTAAACCAATCATTGAAAACATTCTGTAAAAAACATGGTATTTTATGTAATGTTGACTGATTGACAACAATTCAATGCGAAAATTATTTAGAAATATTTTATATAACTGTTTTTGTTAACATTTTTTGTTTTTTTAGTGCAGTTGTTTTTGCTCCTTTCTACCAATTCTTGAGAATGAAATAAAATGTCTTTCCGAACCTTGTTGGAACAAAATAGCATAAACAACATGTTTTTAGACCTCTCAATATTAAAGTTATACAAAGGAATTTTTGGTTGATTTTAAAAAAGTATTCAAAAAATTAAAACAAAATTCCCCCAAAGTAGATAAAAATCAAGAAAAACCTTTTATTTCATTAACAAGATACTTTTTTAAAATCAACCAAAATTTCCTTTGTACAATTATAATATTGAGAGACCTAAACATGTTGTGTTTATGTCGTTTTGTTCCAATGAGGTTCGGAAAGATGTTTCATTTCACTCTGGAAACATGATACCAAGAACAAAACAAGTGTTTGATGTGTTTTTTAAAACAATATATATGAAAGTATGTTTATCTATTTCAAATTATATTGTTACCATTGAAAAGATGGCAATTTCTAAGATTTTCAGAAATTTTTGATGACTGGTTTAAGAGAAACGTGTGTTCAAAAAGTTCGCCATATCGATACCCATTCTTTTACATTTCACATAAACAAACTGAGAACATCTATTGCAATCCAACAAGCAGAATCCGTATGCCATGTCATGTAATTATCATTGAAAAATTCAAATCTTCCCAAGACACAAAATCTTGACATTTTGGCACCCATTGACCATAAAAATACCATCCCAATCAATATTGTTATCATTTTTAATCTTTTGAATTCAAAGAAAATGAATCACATAATTTTGCACCAAAATGACTCTTACTTTAGATATAAAGTAATACACACATGTTGTCATAATCCATAAATGTTGACACATAGAGATCTGAATAAGAGTCACTGTTTTTACTGATATTAATATATCATTATTTACTCTGCTTTTTGGTGACTTTTAAATGTGTTTTCATAGTACACATTTCACTTTGAGCATTTTATCATGATTTAATTGCTTTTATTTTCTGTAAATAGTACTATATTAAATTATGGCACTATTCTATAAACTAGATTTATTCATCTCTTTGGTAGACCTTCTGCTGGCCATTATTATACTACTTCTATTATACTATATATAGTACTCTGTATCTTCACCATACTCCACTTAAATAATCATATTGTCATAGTTCTGTAGAATGTGAACTGATATTTAGAATCCAAGATAGCTTTGTAGCCCAAGAACCTGGAAGTAAATAAAAATGAAGTATTTGGAAATGTTACAGAAAATCTTTAACCTTTTATATTTGTTCACCATTTCAATTTACTTTTTTAAACATGTTGTTTAAATCTTTGGATAACACTTATGATTTCTATAAAAAGGAGTGTACCATTCTGATAATTGTTACACCTTTCTCACTTGTCAACCCATCATCACAGAAACTGCAGTTAAATAACGATTAATCTTTTTGAATAATCTCATTCATAACTTCCTCTTGACCATACATGGAGATCATTGGCTAGTTTTCTAAAAATGTTAACATCATTGTTCTGGATACCTTGATCAGAAGAGCAAGAACCACTCCCATTAGTAAATATGGAGCCCATGCTAGAACTGGGTTTTTCTTGGTGGGTTTCTTCAGCAGCCACTTTGCCCAATTAGTCTTCTTTTCTGTATATGGAGGGTACCTTATTCTGAAATACAAGAAGCATGAAAGTAAAACGGAGGGCTTTTAAATGGAATTATAAGGATTGATGAGTACAATGCTCAATAAGATGGTACAAAGGAGCAGTAGGACATATTCACTGAAATTAAAAGGGATAACCTAAAATCAAATTCAAGCTTGTTAGGGACTATTTCCAAATGTTAAGAGTACACAAAGAAATAAGTTCATTTCATTATTGTTCAACACATCCATCCTCAATAAAAAAGAATTTGAACATGTTGATTTACCTTGAAAATCACTTGAAAACCAACAATTTTCAATACAATCATCTTTTCACTAACAAAATTGACTTCATCCACAACTACATGTATGTGTATTGACAATGGGAAACTAGTTTTTCTTTTTTCGGTAGAAAATAAATTGTGACATGGTTGCCATATATGGAGCATAGCTAAGTGGAGAGATCTGGTATTAACGATGACTAAATGAAAAATATAGGAAATGGTTGATCTCAGTGAACATAAGAACTCACACATTGACAGCTTCCATTTTAAGCTCTTTCATCATGCATGCCCTCTTGTGGGTGAATGTCTCGAAGGAGAACTTTCCGTGGTAAGCCCCAATACCACTGTGCCCCACACCACCAAAGGGGAGTGTTTCCACTGCAAGCAAATCATAATATAATTCTTTTACAATACATTTTTACATACATTGATGAGTCCAGTGTCTTCTATATGTTCATGTGGCTTTCATGTGGATTTTATGATTTAAAATGGTATCTTGTATGAATGGGGTGCCATGTAACGAAAGCTCAACATTCATTGATCTATGATTAGGGGCCGGGTCAATATTTCAATGTCCAATGTTTCAACGTCAAAAAACATAATTAATTACGTTAAGGGGGGGGGGGGCTTTCATTAGAAGGGGGAGGGGGGTTAAGACCTAACTGAATTAATTACGTTATTTTGGCAGACAATGTAATATTGACCCTGCCTCTATAATTTGGATACAAAATGTGATAGCCACAACCTCCTGCAATTTTCTACTATATGCAGTATCAGAAAATTACTGTGCTTTCATTCTAAGGTTCATTGCAACTCCTCCGCATTTGAATGAACTACTACTTTTTTCAAGGCCTGACTGCGTCGCTAACATGCTAAATATAAGAGTTAGCTGACGTTTGGGAGTCTGACTTACCTTCTAAAGGTTAGAACCCGAATCTTAATGAAACCATATCACCTTTGTTCCGTCAACCATGGAGCATTTGCCACAACATCCAAGAGGTAAATCATGGATCGAGAAAATGAATGATTTCCTTGTAAGTTCCGGAAGTTTCAATACGAAAAATTACCGAACATATGTGAAAACCGAATATTTGTTCGTTGTTTTCACGATTTACAGGTTCGTTTGTTCTTCAATGTTTTGGTCTAAATTATAAAGCATCACCAACAGGTCTTACTCTATTAATCGACTAATACAGCAGACGGCTCATATTTCTACGTAGCATTTCATTCAGACCAATAGTGGGAGTGTAGATCACGCAGTTTCGTTCGTTGCGTACTTCACTTGAAATTGGTAATTTTAAATATTGACTACTTCACTTGCTTGGCGGATGTAGAACATTGCTTAATATTCTTTTAATTTTCACACCAGACATGCTTGGTTGACACGTCAACAAAGTAAAGTTCAAGGGTCAATGCGTTATTTCGTGATAACTACAACGCCTTCCCGGAAGTCAACATTGATGAAAAATGAAAAGTCGGAAAAGCATTTACGCTAATTTCTATCAAATGCTATGCATCATCATCGACGCAACAAAGGTGATATGGTTTCATTAAGATTCGGGTTCTAACCTTTAGAAGGTAAGTCAGACTCCCAAACGTCAGCTAACTCTTATATTTAGCATGTTAGCGACGCAGTCAGGCCTTGAAAAAAGTAGTAATGAACTTACATGCCCCCTGTACCAAGCAGTCATTGACCACACAGCTTCCACTGGATGTTGCATTGATCATTCTCTCAGCCACTTTTTTGTCATTGGCGAACACATACATAGCAAGTGGTTTCTCCCTGGAATAAGATAAAACACATACATAGCAAGTGGTTTCTCCCTGGAATAAGATAAAACACATACATAGCAAGTGGTTTCTCCCTGGAATAAGATAAAACACATACATAGCAAGTGGTTTCTCCCTGGAATAAGATAAAACACATACATAGCAAGTGGCTTTTTCCTGGAATACGATAAAACACATACATAGCAAATGGCTTTTCCCTGGAATAAGATAAAACACATACATAGCAAGTGGCTTTTTCCTGGAATACGATAAAACACATACATAGCAAATGGCTTTTCCCTGGAATAAGGGGAAATACATACATAGCAAGTAGGTTTTCCTGGAATAATAAAACAAGTGACTCCTTTCAGCAATTAAGTAAATAATGCATTTGTATTAGTAATAGTTAATAGTATTAAACTGTGTTATTGTTTCGTTTTCAAAATAAATTCTTATTACTGAAATGAAATTCACAGTGTTGTGGAGGACCTATGCATTTGTTATCTTTTACATCGCCTATAAATATTTTTATACATTTAACCTAAATGATGTTATTGTTATATACTGTACCTGCTATTGATGAAGTTGATGGCTTCCTGTTCATTCTGAACTGGCATGATGGGTAATACAGGACCAAATATCTACAATTCAACGATATGGTGCATTTATAAATTGTGACATCTTCTTCTCCTCCTACTTTATCCTTCTAGAAAGACTTAAGACTTTAATATTCATTATACTCCCCCATTCAAATAATATTAGAACTTAGGTATTCAGGACAACATGAATATATTTACTGTAGGAGGGTTGCATTAACCAAGTCAAATTGATGGCTGGAATTGTCCTTGAACTACACACTTTTTATAGTGCAAACTTTGTAAGCTGAAACGAAGCACTATTGGTTGGCCATCATCCCGGGGGGTTCACTCCAATATACCTCTCAATACCTATGTGCCGCGCCAAAGACCCCCTTTTTGAGCATTTTTTCCATGTCAATTTCCTCTCAAGATTAAAAAGTTTCCATGTATACTTCCTCTCAGACTTATAAAAGGGAGTAAATTTCCTAAAATATTGGTATATTAGGTACAAAATCCACTTTTCGGGTGAATTGTCCCAGACCTCGCCAACTGATTTTACAGATTTATTACCATTTTTTGTAGAAAAACTGATTTTTGACTTAAAAAAGGCTCTCTTCTCGTCAAATTTTCCATGTTTTTTTCCTCTCAGAATGGCCAGGTTCCATGGTTTATGCCCGAAGCCAAAATTGCCTGTGCTGCACATACCTATTCAAATTAATTAGAGTGAACCTCCGGGGCCATCATACATATAAATAATTAATATAATGCATTTGTTGTGTTTGACTTGGACGATTGTGAATCAGAAATGATCTCAAGGAACAAGTGATGCCAGAACTTCCTTCAAATCTTGAGTTATTATACATACCTCCTCTTGCATTGCTGCGTCAGTGTCTTTAACATCTTTAAGAATTGTGGGAGAGATGTACCTTGCTTTCTCATCAATGACACCCCCATGTGCAACACTTCCACCTCCATTTTCTACAAACTTTCTCACTCGGCTGAATCATGAAGATGGAAAATTCATTCAACAATATATCCTTGACACCAGTACTGACTAACACAAAATTGTTTTAATTTCTTTCAATATTATCATTTCTATGTATATATACATGTACATAACTTTTGTACATATTGGAGTAATTTTTGTGAAAGATGACTTTCCATTCCCGACTATTATTGGTGAGAACTGTGCCAGAGGAAAAGTCTTTTACTTATTTATTTATTAAAAACACAATCTCAATAAGAAAACAATTGCCTTTAGTGGCCTAAAGCATAAATGAAAAGTTTAAAAGGAAAAAAAAGTGTAAAACTTACTCGACATGTCTGCTGTTGACTATTCTTGCAAAATCATTAGATTGTTTAGGGTCATCTCCAAAGAATTTTTTGATTGACTCTTTCAGTTTACCAATAAGCTTGTCCTAAAATGCCAATAAATAGATACTACTTAGTAGTATATCTAGTAATAAAATAAACATTTTCTAGAATCTATAAAGCTTTTAGTGTTTTCTACTTCTAATAATAGGTGCTACATATTGTTTTCAACAAGCAATCTTCATAGCATCTTAGGGATGATGTCCAATTATCAACAGTAGTGGAATAACAAAGTTAGTTTCGTTAGGGGAGGGGGTAAATGATGGTTTCGTTCGGAGAGGGGTGGGTCAAACCATAACGAAATTAACTTAGTTAATCCAAAACTGTTGACACTTAAGACACCATTCCTTATTTTATCCGTTTGTTGATGCAATACACAAAACTTAATGTATCAAATTAGAAATGTTAGTCTAGAATAGTACTGTATAATTTAAATTAAATCTTACAATAAAGGGAATGTCTTAATAAAATTTAACTTAAATGGTGCTATTCAAGGTGCAAATTTCAAAGCCTGAGTGTGCCAATATAAAGAAAGCAGAGTGTTCGGAAATAGTGATGTTTTTGAAATGTGATATCTCCTGAAACAAAAATATAGAATCACAAAGATATAAAAGATGTACACAAAAGTTTTATCTGAACCAAATATGTACTTTCATATGCGAGTACTCTTCCATATACATGTACATGTAACAGACTTTTTCATATATTACATTTAAATTTCCTAATTAGGAATCCTTCCAAAAATGCTCACCATGCTCACTTCTAGTGGTAACATAAAATGTGATGGCGCCATGTGTAATACAGGGTGGTAAAAAAACTGGAAACCCCTACACCATTTTCCTTATATCTTATCTTATTTTAAGAAATAACTTTGCACAATTGTACATCACTCAATTTCCTACCAGCCTACCATATTTCATGACCATCTGAGTGATAGTCACCGTGTTACAGCACTTTAAAGAGCATTCCCAGTGGCCACTATTGAGCTGAAGACCAACCTGCATATGTTGTGCAAAGTGTCCCTACCTATGGGGATATGGCAGAGATAGAGTGTATAATAATGACCACAGGACAATTGCAGACCTCAAAAGTGAGATCATTTGTATCATTCAGGCCATACCTGCTGAGGAATGCATTTGGATCATTGACAACTGTGCAGGTTTGCCTCCAGCGTGATGATGGCCAAACCTGAAGCATGCTGTTCAAAGTGCTGTTAAATTGTGACTATCAGTCTGATGGTCGTGAAATATGGTAGGGTGGTAGGACATTGAATGATTTACAAATGTGTGAAATATCAGGGAGTAATTTCTTAAAATGACAAAGATGTGAGGAAAATACAGGGTTTCCGTTTTTTTGACCACCCTGTATAAGCTAAAGCATCTAAAAGTGAGATATAAATAAAGTCACTAGAATGCCCATGAACAAACTACAATATGAAGTACAGTACATGTTACTAGAGTACTACGAGTAGAAATAAATGGCAATTTGCATGCACCAAAATGTAATATGTAAATCTATCTTAACAGATGGCACTAGGAAACATTTACAGTAAAACCTGTCTGACAGATCCCCTCTTGGTATGGAACACCTGGGTGCATGAATCTCTATATGGAAGTATTTGAAATCTCTATATGGAATACCTGTCTTTTAAGGAATAATTTTTGAACAATTTTGTTTCCAATACACAGGTTTTACTGTAGTTACATTTTGAATAAAAAAAAGTCCAAGGTGTTAACGTAGTTGTGATAAGGCACTACTAGAGCTATGTCATACCCACCCCACACATACACAGTAAGATACATACTATTTTTGACATAAATCCAACAATCATTCTCTTTTTCTTACTCTGCACCTTCCTACTTTGCTAATTTCTCTATTTTTGAAGTAAGGGTATCAGTATTCTTTTTTCAATTTTTCTTCAGCATGTATTGTTCAAAAGAATTGACCTTTTGCGATCAGAATTGAAGTGTGTTCATGAATACTGTTGTCATGTATTTCATCTTATTGGAATGACGTCATATAAAATGATTTAGACATGATGGAGAGACGAAAAGGTGAACACGTGGCAGTTTATGCAAACTATGGGCCAGATTTCTAACTTCTATCGATTTGACTTGATCATGAGTATATCCTTATATGTGTGAAGTATGGTGAAATTCATACTAAAAATCGATGCCTATGAGCGCCCCAATTTTTTTCAAAATCGGGGGTGTTTAACCACTATCTAAATCATGTCAGTAAGATTTTAAACTTGGCATGGGCTTAGAATGAATGTTGATCTAATCAAATCGAATACTTTCATGAAAAATAAATCAATAAAGTACAAAATACAGGAAATAATCACTCAAAATCAAAAAGCACAGCAGTGTGGTCTACTTGTGACATCACTTCAAGATAGGATCCATCCGGTGATCGCAAATCATCAATTGTGTCCCATTTTCTTGTGGGTTTAGATTGTGATAATACATGTACATGTGTATATCAAAATAATCTTGTGATGATGTATTAAAACTATTTCTTTGTATGTTAGAGGAGTGTATCCTTGGGGTTGTTTTTATGGCCAGTAGTTCTTTAAATGTTCCCTTTCTAACCATATTTTTCACACTTTTAAGTATGAGTATTCACCATGCATATATTAGGATTCTTATCTGTGTATATTATACAAACCTGCATATCGGGATGGCACATAACATAGTCAGGGGCCGTGCACGTTTGGCCTACATTTGCAAACTTTCCCCACGCAAGACGATTTGCTGCTACATCAAGGTTTACATTGTTGTCTATGAAGACAGGACTGAAATAAAGGATCGTTGTAAAGTTTGTATGGATGGTACCTGTATGCCTACAGAACACTTGATATAATCAGGTGCAGTCTGACAGACAATCATCCATTTGCCCCATGCTATACCATTAGCTGTCTCTGTTAGCCTGAAGAGATCACTTGAATCTACATAACAAGGGCTGAAATATAACAGACATTGACAAACTCAGCTGCAGACTAAATATTGCACTTTAAGGTACAAAACCTGAAATGTTGAAACATGAGGCTAAAATACATAAGGGTTATGTACTGGGAGGTTTTGGATATGGGGTTTATCCAGAGGGAGATATGCATGTCTACCTGAGGGACCGTCGGGACTGAAGGTAGATGTGCATATCTCACGAGGGATGAACCCAATATCCAAACCGACCGTACATAACTGCTTTATCCTATACCAAGTAGAGTTTTCACTAAAAGTACCGGAAGCGGGAAGATATGCACCGAAGCGGGAAGATATGCACCGAAGCGGGAGATATGGCGGGAGGTTCTAGATGGAAACTTCAAAATCAGGATACGGGATATAATCTTACCAACTTATCTCCCTAAAACTCTACTTGGCATAGGATAAAACTGCTGATCATGTCAAAGAGCCGCATTAAGTAAAGATCAAACATTTTACCTATAACTAAAAAAAACATAGACAGCTGAAACATGGCTTTCTTGACAACAAGAAATCCAACTACATTGATTGCTGGAAAATCACCTTCAAAACAACCTATATATGGATAGATATAGATTTCCTTAAAGATCAATTCTGGACTCTATTTCAAATATAGTATTCCTCTTTATTTTCTTCTTTGAGATAAAAGTTGTTTCCTGGTAGAATTACAAAATGTGTATCCATGAAGGATGATGGTGGAAGATAGTTTTATCATTTCAGAATGATAAAGTTTGTATCCTTAGCTATAGAGGATATAAAGTTTGTATCCCTGGGGAATTATAGAATGTATCCTTCGAGAATGATAAAAAATGTATTCTTTAAGGAAGATAAAGGGTTCTATCATTGAAGAATGATAAAGGTTGTATCCTTGGAGGATGAATGATGATTTAAGAACATAAGGTGTAATATCAAACTAAATAAAGGTAATAAATGTACAGGGTGTCCCAAAAACATACCCCAATGAGACTATTTTTCCTTCATTGAAGGATAAGGAAAATTAATTCATCAATTTGCAGATAGAACTCCATAGAAAATGCATTACTTCTTGAGAAATTTGACATCTTAGATGACTTGCACTTAAAATTACCTCCTTCATGAAATATGGGTGGTGGTACCAAAACAAGCTTTTCTCTAACACTAGATAGAGTTAGCTAGTGAAACTTTTAGATGATTATGATTATGATAATAAAATTGTCTATCAGATGTTCAAATTGCAAGAATATTCCTACATTACTCAGAGTAATTCTGTTTTTATCTCTGTATAATTTTGGGACACCCTGTACATGTCTGTGTATACTCTAGGTTACATGAATTATTCTAAAACTGTTAAATATGGGGGAAAACTATAACACCAATTACAAAATACAAACAAAACAGAAAACAAGAGTAAAGCTAAAGTAGTATTCAACTTTTAATAAAAGGGCCCTTATATTTGAATGGTATTCTGTACAGTATCTGTACCTGATGAATGTGATTTAAGAGCAATTATTTAGGATGGGTGTATGGGTTGAGAGCCCCTCAGCCAAGGATTATGGTTTGCACTATTTAAACCAGGGAGCATGCTTTGCACTTTTTCACCAAGCAACATTACATGAAACCTTATCAACTGCAGGTGGTGAGGTGGCACCATCTTTTGTGGGTTACCTGCAACTCTGGCCTGACTAGGACATAATCTGGGGCAATACAAGTCTGACCAGCATTTGCCCATTTTCCCCAAGCAAGTCGATTAGATGCCACATCCAAGTCTGTTTCCTTGTCAATATAACAAGGGCTAAAACATAATAGCTAACAGCATTGTTCTCCAACAATCCAAAAAACACAAGTATAACAGAAAAAGATAAAATAGCCCATATTCCATAAAAGACCAATCTAAGTTATATGAAAGACACAAGTGGAGTAAAAATACACAATGTTAACAAAGATCATGTCTTCTCAATTATTCTATAAAACTAAAAAGCAAAGTCTACTGAATAGCTTATGTACTGTTCATGTACTGGTAAATGTTCAGATATATAAAGTTTTAACGTTCAACATGTTTTTATTACATCAGCCTCTATGTACTACTAAATGCGCAAGTTTCTTAATTCAGTTATGTCTCTAAATTCTAATACATACGATTTCTATTTACCTTTTGCCGCCTAACTCTAGTGTCACTGGTGTAAGGTGCTTAGCAGCAGCTTGGTACACAATCTTGCCCACGTTGGTGTTCCCTGTGTAGAATATGTAGTCATAGCGCTCATTCAGTAGGGCAGTGGTCTCTGGTATTCCTCCATTGATAACTTTAAGGCAATCCTTGATTGGAGGAAAAGTAATACAATCTGTGTAATATGGCAAAACCATTCTAAAGTGCTCACCTTAAAACTATTAGATACGTGAATCTGCATTAATCCTCATGCTTCAGACCTCTTATACTTTTTTATAGTTTGGGGATTTCATACCATGTAAGACAAGACTAGACAGGCCCGTAGCCAGGATTTGCCAAGGGGGGCTCACTTTTTGAAAAATTCCAGGTGGGAGTTCGCTTGTGACAATTTTGGTCCAAAAATGGCCAAAATCATTTAAAAATGCACAGAATGGTGAAAAACTGCATGATTTTGAAAGATTTTTTTGGCCAGGGGGGTTATGGGCTAGCTAGATTTAGATGAAAGTAAATTCATCATCATGTGATGGATTCTTAGTCAATGAAAGAGTGAGAAACACTACATTTAAAATGATTAAATATTGTTTTCTTTTCACTTACATTATCAAGGTACTTGGGCAGTAACTTCTCCAGTAGCAAAGCTGTGTTCATTGAAACCTCTGATGGCTTAAGGAGCACACAGTTACCTGGAAGATGTACATTTAATTAAATCTTGTATAGCTTTGTATTAACATAGTGTCCATATATAGATGTACCATTGTCTTGTACCTCTTTAAGGGTAGAGAGGAAAGCCCATTTAATTTTGTTGTTACAACAAGTTCTTGTGTTTCTAGGGTTAATATTCAATATACTGTGTTCATGCAACTTCTTAGCTATGACACATGCAATATATCAACAGTAAAGCAAAGGACAGATGAAATGTCATGTGTGATTTATCCGCATCCTAGGGACCCACATCCCCAGGATCGGGGTCACTTACCTGCTGCTATTGCTCCCACTAGGGGACAGAGGGTGAGTTGTATGGGGTAGTTCCATGCCCCTAGGATCAGGGCCACTCCAAGGGGTTCACGCTTTATGAAACATGTGTCCATCATTGTAAATAGGTTTTTCTTCACCTGGAGTTAAATCAACATTTAAACATCAGATGCAGTCCTTCATATTTTGCAAGTAAATTTTTGAAGTAATTAATTTCATTTGATATTTTTAAGGTTATTTTATTTCCTTATATTGGTGGTCAAGGATGAAACTAGATTTATTTAGTTTCCTATCAGACATTGAACTTTTGAAGCCTCCCCTAATGTGACTAGGAACCTCTCAAACAAATATGTCATACATACTAGCATATGCATGTATTGAGTCAATCATTCAAAAATCAACAATACTTTTATTGGATCTACTCTAAAGCGTTGACTTAACTAATATCCTTGAATCAATATCATTTGTAAAAATAACACTTTTCACATTTATTAAATGATGGCAATTGTACATGTTTGATATAAGAAATATAGACCAAAGAGCAGGTATAGCAATGAATACAATGTATATTGTATATACCACAGGGCTATAGGCACAAATGTTTTCTGTACTCCAATCGACTGAAGGGAGGTATTTATTGCTTTATATAATATGTACCTGATCTGTGGTCCATATTATGATTCCAAAATGAAAACTCACCAAAATATTTCAAATATTCATTATGGCCTACTACAGCCAACATCACATATTACTCATATTATCAGGTGTTGTATCAACAAATAAATACCAGGTGAAATATTGACAGTTTATAGAAGGCATGAATACAGTCGTGTTTGAATGCGCAAATATAAGCAGGTTAACATTATTGTAAATAAATCAAATTGCTTGATTATACAAGAGCATTTCATATCATTGACCACAATGTAAGATATCTAGTAAATCTACTTGAAGGGATTGAATGGTTAGGTGTCAATAAGTAAATCCACTAAAAGGTATATTCCTTCCAACCCTATTGCTATTATATTTTACCCACACTTACTTAAAACAAGGCACAGACGTGAACAATATCGTACCTAAAACACAGCATTGTGGTCTTGTTGTCCAAGAAAGCAAGATGGCCGCAGAAAAGTTAATCAGCTCTAGAACTTATCACTGTGTAACATATGTAAAAATTTGAACGGTTTGGCTGGAAACCTGTAGACAAGTCTTGAAAGTGAAGATTTTAGGACGGAAAATCCAAAATGGCCACCTTAAAATTTACCCAGAATGCCCAAAAACTAATCAGTTCTTGACGTTGATATGTAGAAACATCCCTGAAAATTTCAGATGAATCCCTCAAATGGTTTGGCTGAAAATCTGTAGACAAGTCTTGAAAGTGAAGATTTTAGGACAAATATCCAAAATGGCCACCTTAAAATTTACCCAGAATGCCCAAAAACTAATCAGTTCTTGACGTTGATATGTAGAAACATCCCTGAAAATTTCAGATGAATCCCTCAAAAGGTTTGGCTGGAAACCTGTAGACAAGTCTTGAAAGTAAAGATTTTAGGACGGAAAATCCAAAATGGCCACCTTAAAATTTACCCAGAATGCCCAAAAACTAATCAGTTCTTGACGTTGATATGTTGAAACATCCCTGAAAATTTCAGATGAATCCCTCAAATGGTTTGGCTGAAAACCTGTAGACAAGTCTTGAAAGTAAAGATTTTAGGACGGAAAATCCAAAATGGCCACCTTAAAATTTACCCAGAATGCCCAAAAACTAATCAGTTCTTGACGTTGATATGTAGAAACATCCCTGAAAATTTAAGATGAATCCCTCAAATGGTTTGGCTGGAAACCTGTAAACAAGCTGAAAAGTGAGATGCCGCCCGCCGCCTGCCCGCCGCCCGTCAAGCTGACTACAATATCGTACCTTTTGTTAGGTACGATAAAAATAGGAGAAAATATTATGATATGGCCAAAATTTAAAATTCAAGAAATGCAGCACTCATTTCCAGTAAGCTGCTATCTTTCAACATCTAGATTGAACTTCATATTCATATTCATATTCATATTCATATTATAAATGGGCAGTCAAAAATTGTTGCATTAAGTAGTTCAACAGTCATCATACATTAGCAATATGTTTGCTATTAAAAAATATGCCTACATCTTCTCTTTAACGAGAACTGCAAGTCATGAATTCACAAGAGGGATAAACTAATAACTCCATTACAAAGCTCTCAATATAATAGGCCAAATACTTCCAATTACAAATATATACTTGATCCCAAATACTTTATGTCCTTTAGTGGACTATATTTGAAAGCCACCTTGATCTTTGGGATCAACAACTGTGTACATACTTGAAAAAATAGTCAAAATATAGGTACCATCTCCACATAGTACAGATTAGACAAGTTGGTCTAGTCATGTTTTGGTTCATAAATTATGAATTCTTGTTTTGCAATCACTCCTCAGTGACAATTTTTTCTATAATTTTTTGTTGTATTCGATTCATAAATGACAGTACATGATATTGTATGTTTAATCTTTGAACCAATATTTTGTAGCTATTGAGATACATAACATAACATTTAGATATGTGTGCAAGATAAGATGAGATTTCATAGGGAGAATAACTTCTGAAGCATGTTGTTGTTAAAGGAATCAACAAATGACAAAATCACCTTTTCATGCAAAGTTTGTCTTTCTTGTTATGGTTCTCCCAGTAATAATATAATACTTGGCCTATATATTGACTTGCAACAAATAAGACTAATAAGTAGTAACATTGTTCACATCTATAAGGCGGTATGTGAATTCATAGGACATTTTATGAAAGCAAAGAATATTACAAATATTTCATTGTTTTGTAAAATGGGTTTTATATGTTTATCTGAAATGATTTCCTGAAAGTTCAGTTTCTTTGCCTGTATGGCTATTTTGTTGAAATTTCCTTTATTGTGAATTGGAAACTCTGAAAATCAGGAGTTTCAAGTGTTAAATCTAAGTGAGATGCTTCTCTCACACCAAGACCTGCATAAGGAATGCAAGATTTCCAAATACATATAAGACTTGTCTATATAGCAATCACAGAAAATAACCTGGTTGCCTGCTGCCAATGAAACCCTGATTATGAGCATTAAAGGTTGTATATAAAGATGGAAGTGTTTTTCACTACTTTTCATAGCCTCATTACAGCATGTCACTGTGTATATATTGTATATATATATTACTGATTTTTACTTACACACTTGAAATAGATACTCATTTTTCACTCTACATGTAAAAAGAATACAGAATGGATAAAATACTGACATAGTGGGAACAGTAAAAATAACCCCTAATTCAGGAATTTTCACTGCACTGTTTTTAAAGCCATTAATATACATCCTTTGAGGTAATATTTGCACAAATGTATGTTCTATAGATGTACATGTACCAAATATCAAGAAATAATTCCTCAAAATGACGGAACTTTTTGACCGACCGAAGTACATTATCTATTTTGATATGGATACAACACACTCAAAGCTGTATTTCTTACCCACTCAGGTTCCATCCATTCCTTAAGGTTACTCATAGCAGTGATAACCTCATTTCGACTGTAATTCACTTCAAACAACACTGCTTCTGCTACACACTGAAATATACAAAATAGGGAACTTTTTATTATTAACTCATGATATTATAATTCATGTTATAGTTAAACATACAGTACTGGTTGAAATACATGAATTACTAATTTGTACTATTATATGATTTGTTGTTGATTATAATATGTGTCCCTTAGCTTTATGATGGTATATTATTGGAGGCTTTATGATGGAATTCATTTTATGCTGATAGCTGAGGATTTATGTTGGTACCTAAGGCTTTATTTAGGTAAACATGAGATTTATGTACAAACACAATAGAGACAAAAAGGTATGGAAAATAGTGGATCATGGATTACGAATGAAGTTTTCATTTTTTTTTTTTTTTTTTAACATATTATTTATTTCCTTCATAAACAAAAAATACACAAAATATCTACTACCAATCGCCATAGGCATTCTAGGTAGTTTAAAATACAATAGAGGATTAATTACAGTAATCATAGATGGTTTATTGGTAATGTGAGAGGTTGGGAGGGAGGGGGGGGGGTTGTCACAAGATACAAATGAGAAAAACATTAATTTGATGGAAACTTATAACAGGCCTGTACAAATTGCATCACTATATCTATCAGGATTTTCTGAGAATCAATAGTGAGTTCATTTTCATAAATTAAGTATTTGACCTGTTCTGTCTTACTAGAAATAAGTTGAGTATCAAACAATAAATTTTGTTCACGAAGTGCAGTCATCATTTTATTACGTTCATGGGTATGGCGAGGGCAGGTTAGAATGAAATGCTTTGTGTCTTCAGTAGAGCCACAGAGGCATTTGTTGTCAATTATTCCAGTAAAATTATGAATAAAGAAATGGAAGTTTTCATGATTGAAAATCAATGTGAGTATGAGGAGTGCTCATCCTCAAGGAAAATGGCAGTGCAAAGTTGAGTCAAAAATAAAAAATGATATGTTTTTTACCTTATTTAAGTCTTGTTTGAGGGCATTATTCAAAGCATCTGTGTTTTCATCCAAAAGTCTGAGAAGGGCTGTGAGCTGATCCATTCTCCATCTGAATGTCTTCGTCTTCCCTGTATTGAACTCCTTCCTTAAGCCAGACACTACCTGTAAAAACACATTTCAATACAGTTATCATATATATATTTAGAAAGTCATGTCCACCCTGCAATATCTTCCCTTTATCTCCTTACTCCAAGATAATTTTGTAAAATAAATTTACCAGTGACTTATTTTTGAATCCTTAAAACCAATTTGGCATCTAACAACTAGACACTTTAGAGCCATTTTGAAAAGTACTCCATAAGAGCATAAAACCTGAACCAACTCATGGTATTTAATTTTGAGAAAAATATGACAGTTACTTTCCAACCTTATTAAGGCGGAAATATTAGTTATACACCTGCAAAAAGAATCTGAAATCACTCGAGGAAAAACAAGTTAGAAGAGAATGTGAGATGGCATAGCACATGGAACTGACAGCACCATTAGCTAAACATCTACAGTATTCTCAAAGTTTGACCTAAATTCTGGATAAATACAGAACTCAGTTATCTTGGTTCAAAAAAATTTCAAAATCCAGCATGGTTTTGACATTTTTTGTTTTGTCATTTCCTGTTAACTTCCATAGCACCTTAAGCTGACCAAAATTTACATCCAAAAATCAATTTGAAAAATCTACTTTTTTTCCCTTTGAAGGTCAAGTAGATTACTGTTTTATTGACGTGAATATCTCAAAAACGGTAAAAATTTGATGCTGACATATATCGAGCAATATGTAGGGAATGCTTAAATCTAGTAATGATTTAATTCATTGCAAGAAATGATCAAGTATACTATAAGGCAAACTTTGAGAAACTTGTCAATCACAAAACCTGCCATTGACTTTATACATGAGAAAGTTTCCTGAAAACGAGTCCTACTTTTTGTCAAATTTTATAGAGTAAACACCAAAAACTGTAATTCCAAGAGCTTTGAAATCTTCAGAGGACATACATGTAAGTTGCATATACAGCAACTACTACAAGTTATTTGAAAGTTCTACTTCAACAAAGTGTCTAGTATTCACAGAAATTGGGACTTTTTGACGTCAAAATCAGCAATTTCTCAGAAACCCGGCAAACTTGGGAAATGGCGATGATAGGTCAAATAGGCATTATGGATATGTATGTATAAAATGAATGTGGATAGGACTCAATCTGAATAGCAGTTTTAATTTGTGAGGCCAATGTTGACGGATGGATGGGCGGACGAACGGACGGACCAACGGACGCCTGGTCGATCCCATAGGCTCACTATGTGAGCCAAAAACCACTCAACATTGTTGAATTCGATCAGTTCACATGGGCGTAGCGCCCGGTACGCTGGGTACACACAGGCGTACCAGATGGTTGCAAATTCGCTCCAAATACAACCAACGCTGAATGCTCGTTTTTTGATTCAATCAACTCTTGTTCCTGTGGTGGTGGCGAACTACTCAGAAAAATAGCGCTACGCCCATGGTTCACCATATCGATACTTATCCTTTTACTACATTGTCAGGGCTGTCAACTTGGGACCACCTAATATGAGTGACTTACAAATGTTGGACACCTAAGTCCAAATCTGAACACTTTTGTCTGTAGGTTCGTAGGTACGAAAATTTCCAATAACCATGCGTGACATATACGGGATTCGCGTGACAAATCCGAACAAATTGCGTTCGGTTTTTTTTCCGACGTTCGTATTTTTACCGTATCCATGGGCTCTATCAGGTGGTAGAGCCCATGCCGTATCGTAAACATATTTTGAAACATTTTCTACAGAAATATTTTTGCTTGACAATTACCAGGTAAAATGCATATTTGCGTGACAAATGCGTGACAATTACGCAAATTGCGGGACAGTTGACAGGCCTGCATTGTTATAAAGATGACTTGTCACTTTGAGTCAGCACAATCTTGGAGTATCTCGTATACCTGTAGATTATATATACACCCAGAATAGTGCTGACTTTGAAGTCTCCAAGAAAAGATTTTTATAGAACTATAGAGACATTGACAAAAATCTTTTTCAACTTACTGAATTGTAGTTCACATCTGCCATGTTGAAAATGTGGTTATTGCAAGAGTACAAGGGCAATCAAATCTGCTAGGAAAATGAACCAAATCCTTATTGAATCTAGAGCCTAAAACATATGCAATGAGTAACAAGGTTCAACTTTATAGTTCATCCTTGAACTTTTGAACTTTGTTTCAAACTTCTGATGGCAAACTTTTGTATCGGGACGGAAAACGAAAGCATTAATTTACGTATATTCGATAGTGTTTCTTTTCATTTTCATTGGTTTTTTTGAGGATGTAGATCATAAAGAAAGCTCATTATCAAAGCAACTTCTGATTAACAACTTCAGAAGGCCTCCACTTAAATACATAACATATTTCTCATTATAGGGGCCAAGCAAGCAAATCATGTCAAAGGGGTGTGAATTTTTGGAATTTGTATAGCCCAAAAAGGAGGATACACCCCCATAAATCTTTAAAAGATTTACATTGTTGGTGCATTTGAACCATTTCAAACTACAATTTGTTAAAGAGACTCTACATAGAGCTACATAGGATAGCACACTCAAGACCCCTGGACCTTTTTGCATCTAGAGCCTCTAGGGCCCTCTCTAGTTGCCAAAGAAGAAGTCCCAAATCCCCCGCTTTAAGTGTTAATTTCGCAATTGTGCTGACTGATCTAATTATTTTTGCGGAAATTAATTCAGTATGAAGTTGGAATATACAATGTTATCTGATTGGTTGTTGAATTTGTTTATCATGGACCTGATTGGCATGTGTTGGTGCTTGTGTGACTCGATGGGGATTCCCATTGATAGCCGCAGAATCAATTGTGTTTAATAGTTTGAAGGTTGGTTGTTCTGTTGATTATTTCAGAATATCTGTTATCATATACCCATAAGAGAGAGAGAAACTTACAGTATGGTATACTGCAACTTTAATGTTTTTTCAATAGATTTAGAACTTTCCTTTTTTTCTTAGGGTGGCAGGGGTGGGGTCAAAATAGCACCAATCACATCATATACCCCTGGCTACACCCATGTATTCCATACCTACTAAGGTTCAAGGTAAGTAACGAGTGGGAATAAATACTGTATCTAGGGCTCTAGCACTGAGGAGTGGGGTGGGATGTATCCATCCCGGTCCCGCTCCTAAATAGCAGTCTCAATTTACATTCGTTTTTTCCTAAATCCATACAAAAAATAACGATGATATTTCAAACTAAAGAATGTTGTTTATTTTATCAATTCATTGATCTGCTAAGACTAAGAAAATGCATATTTTTGAATTTTGGAACTTTATAAGACAATATTGATATTTGAGAATATACCTAGAACTTTCGTAGGTATGGAATACACCTGTTATGTAAGGTCAGTATTTTCCTTGGGATAAACCCTGTATCCAAAACCTTACATAATTATGTATATTAGCATTGGCTCTCTTTTCTTTTCTTGAAATCCCATGATATCAATGAGACAATAATCTGCGAAAGGTCCATTTGAAGCAGATACATAATCTCACAGTACTATAGTATTTGAAGTAAAAATATGAGAAAATGTAATCACAAGCAACTTCTTATCTTATCTGCGTTTGTTGATGTCATGAATTGTTCTGTCCAATCACACAATCATGAATTTCTTTTCCGAAGAGTTTGACATTTACTTGTTCAATTTGATTGGTTGATGCACTAATTGACTTGTGCCTTGAAAGTAACTTTTGTAATCTAATTTACCAAGTGAAATATTTAAACATAAAACACATCAATTAAAATAGAACAGTGAAAAACCAAACATTAATGAATTTCTTCGATTTTATTACAGCGTTATATAATTAGTTGATGTGCAATATAATACGGATAGAGTAGTTTATCTACGGTAATCGAACGCAAAAAATACATTCGAGTCACATTTCTTGGTGTGTATCATCATGGGCGTAGATCTGTGAAACAGGGCCACCCAAATTCTGCAAGAAAATAGCTGCATATCTGGATTTTGCACCTCGGATCTCTATTATAAAAGGGGCATAGGCTATCTAGTTTATATGTAGCATCACAAAAGGGACTTCATTTAATCTTACGTCTTCTGGAAACAGCCAAAATGACGGAATACAAGTTGGTGGTTGTTGGAGGTAAAATTTTTGACATTTTTTGCATTGTTTTATTTGTGTCATTTTGTCCCATATAACTTCCCCATTTTAGTCAAGATCGAGCTGTTTATCAAGTCTAAGATCTGAATATAAGCAGCTTAAATCATAGCAGAACGCCTATTCATTTTCCCACATATTTGTAACACAAAATTGTGAAGGTGAATCAGTGCAAAAAATACAAAAAATTCAAATTGGATTTGATGCCTAGATCTTGACATAATGTTATTATTTTGAATACCTTTGTGCAGACAGAAGAAATGAGAGTCTCTCTACTCATAAATGCTGGTCTGTCAGATCAGACTGATCAATTTACAAATGCGGTAAGAAGTGAAAATTACCAGATAGACTAGGCCATGCTTCTCTACAGTGGGGGACAAAAATAAAATCAACGTTCACAAGTTGTCACAATGAGCTTATTTCCAAGTTTCGTGTCTCAAACTCTCCCAAGCGGTAGAAAAATAATTCCCGTTCACTAAAGTAGCACAATAAATGAATCCAAAGCTTCATACCTGCAAATAATGGATAAATCCCTACCAAATTGAATGAATGTTTTCATGAATCGCCATGTTTGTTATCCAAGGACGGTTGACTCCCAGAATGCAACATCAGTTAACCGTATTTACTCATGACAGGTTTCAAAATGGCGGAACAGCATTTTGAAAGCTGGCACGTGTCATGTTGCATTCTGGGAGCCAATCCTCCGTTCCGGCCCAATCGGGCGACAAAATCACCTCAACATTTGAAGAGTCGTCATAACATGTGAATATCCAATTCAACTTTTGAAGTTCTTATTTGTCATTAGGGACACAAATTCCACTATATTTGGACTTACTAAGACGGAGAAAATAGAGCACTGAATACACTGAGGTAAGAATTTATTACATGTGCGACAGCATGTAATTTTCATATCTTTTGCAATTCTTTATGATCCCCACTGTAGAAAGCCCATGATCTGGCGGATTGTGATGAATATGTAAGCATGTCTTTCAAGAATGGATAATGGGAAGTTCTCCATTATAGATACAGATACAGTTTGGAACATAAATAAATGACAGGTGGATTTGCTGAAGTGAAGATTTTCCATGTTAAAAATAAAAGAATTTCCAAGAGGCCATACATCGGTGGGTGGGATGATAAAAAATGTAAAATATACAAATTTTAGGGGATACATGTATGTATCTAGACAAAATTGGAAACTATGGTCTTTCAGATGACCATGGTTAGGAAATGGTGATAGAAAATCCACCTGTCATTTATTTAAGGTTCCAAACAGTACTCCATGTTCGTCATCTTGATCAGAAAAAACTGGCTTCCACCTATCACTTCTTGTGGGTTTTGAAATTTTTTGTCAATGAATAAGACCAAATCTGGCGATTCAAAATCTGAAGTGGAAAAAATGGCGGCAGATTATTTTACTGTAATTACGACATCTTTTAGATCGGGTTAGTATATTGTGTAATATCTTATTATTGCGCCAGTAAGTCATAAGAATAAAGATCACTCTAATCAAATCATCACTACCTGCTTCTCTCAAATAGCTACCTGAAAAAGTCACTAAGTAGTGAAACAACTACCCTGACTACGAATCACTTTACACTTATGACATAATAATGTTAAAGCTTGTCTGACATATCAGTCATCATGTTATTGCTTTTTACCTTATTTGTTTTGATTAATCTTGTGAAGTTCTTAGGTACTAATAGCAATTTGAAAACCTTAGCAACGTGTAGAAAACACAACCAAATGTTGAGACAGTTGAATAATCTTTTGCCGAGTGTTGACATGTCCCAGTCCTTGATCCTCATTTAGTTGACATTGACATTTAGTTGACATATTACATTACATTCCTATCTTTGTCTAATCCTTGACTGACTTATGTCAAAGGGCATCTGTTCTCTCATGCGAGTGCTATATGAACTGAATATATAAATACAGTCTAATTATTAGCTAATTATTCATATACATGTACAATCATATAAACTTGCAAACTGTTTGGGATAACTTCATCATAACAACGTGGATAAAAGTCTCGGGTTTTGTTTGTCGCACCTCGCCATAATGCAGAAATAGAATAGCTGCAGCAAAATGAGCTGAAACAACTTGCCATGCATGTCAAGAACAAGACACAATTATTGCATTATATCGATGATTCTGAATTATTTGAAGCAGATTTTCTTAAACATTTGATACTGACACACATTAGTGATAAAAATGTTGTAGAGATTCTGCTAACAACTCATGAAATAGGGAAAGAGAAAAATCATACCTTCAAGGTTCTGTCAAATCTCTTTCGGTAACTAGTTTGAAGAGTGTAGTAACAGTGAGGTACATATATTTCTATTAACTCACGGACAACGTTTACGGTCATTTTCAGCTCATCTTTATTTCGATAAACCGGAAGTAACTTTTCGAGTCATTTGACAGTGTTAATTTTATGAAGCAGGAAGTCAAAGACACCCATCTTACGTTGCATATCTTGTTTGTCTATTAAAAGTATATATAATACAAAAACACCTCGAGAAATTTCAGATGTGTAGCTCTAGTGGCACACCGGAATGGCCTGACAACGGTAAAGTCAGATACTGTTGTCACAAATGGCTGACATAACTGTCGCTTCAATTAAATTTTCATGAACTGTATGTTTAATAGAGCACCTAGACTAAATTCCTTTGGAACAACAATCAATCAAAGTGTCTTAATACTCATTATACAGTTAATAATGATCTACCATTGAAAAAGTCTTTAATTTAACCGATCAAAATGAGATACAGGACAACAGACACTGTATTTCCATATGCCGTTGTCTTTGTAGATTATTTCAAATTCAGATTCCATTGTCATTGACGATATAGAAGACGCTATATTGTGGCGATTTACGACCCGATTTGATCGAAATTTGGATTTCATATGAAACATCATCACAAGAGCTTAATACATGCACAGAATTAGCGACGGTAAAGTCCCATGAAATGAGGACCAAGTGATAAAAGAGTTGAAGTGACGGTTGTCTGCCATTTGTGTCAACGGTATCTGTTGTTGTTATACCGTTGTCAGGCTATTCAGGTGTGAGTGGGTCAAATTTTATGAGCTTTATAACATCTGCTCTAAATTGCTCGTTTATTCCTTTGCAGACACACATGGATTCTACACAAAAAATGCCACCTAGCTTTTGTAACATAACTACTAAATAAGGAAATGAAGTCCATTAAATTAAACGCAAAATTATGTAGTTGTTGATTATAAAACCATCATAACTTATTTCCAAAATTATGTTACATAGGTGGGTTTCATTTTTTGTGTAAGATCCAGTTGTGCCAACAAAAGAATAGACGACACATTTTGTAAAGCTCATAAATGTGCATCTAGGTGAGCTAGTCATCTGAAACTTCTTTTGGAGTTGTAAAATGAAGTGTAGTTTTCATGTGCAGAAAAATGTCAGAATTTCTTCAGACAAAAAAGTTATGAAACATTGTGTGTGTGATAGAGGTGTCATGGTCCAAAAACATTTTGGTATGGTACGGAACGGTACAAATGGTCTCGGGACACAGTACTTTCGGGACGGGACAGAACATTAAAAAATGATGCAATGTCTGATGATGGCAGTTTCACTTTTCAAAATCATATTCAGAAATAATAAAGTCAATTAAAATCGAATATAACGCATCTGCCGCGAATGTGATCGGCAGTTCACATAATCTGCACGGTGTTCTATCACCAATTCGTTTACCTTGTGATATCAGAGTCCCAAAAAACTTCCGAACTGCCTGCTTTTTCGACTTAAATGCTGGCTCGATTTTTCAATTTCTTTTCTACATCTGGCATACTGATAATGCACTCGATTTGCGAACGACAATGAAGAAATTTACGAACAAGCATTACCATCTACCTGAAATCGCGGGTCCGTTAATAACACTTTTCAATGCAAAGAAGTGTAATCTAGGTACGAGGTAAGTGAACATTTTTAAATTTTCAGAACGAAATCGGAGGTGTTCCTCGCTATTTATACACATTTTTTGGCATTTTAGGGAAGGATTTTATTTACCGATACAGAACCGATAATAACCCTTTCTGTCCCATGTCCCGAACTAAGCATCTGGACCGAAATTCGGTCAAATATTGGGAAACCGTGACACCTTTAGTGGGTGGTGTCATTTTTTTGTGTCACACAGTGTTTTGCTCAGGATATACCCTCATACCCTGTATCCAGAACCTCCCATGAAATAACCCTCATATATTTCCCTAACTTATCCAGATGAGAAAGACATTTGGAAATGAGAGTAGCAACGATTGATAACTTATGTAATTGATTTAAATACAATAACTTAAAACTTCCAGTTTTCTTAAAATTTATGAGGAAGTTGAAAAATGGTTTCTCAAAATGTGTTAATCTTACTACAAGTACAATGTACTTTCAAGGGCACTGTTCATGTATATAACAAATGATAGTGAATTTAGCTGATCATATGGTGTACTTTGTACTGTTATCTTAAACAGGAAGGAAATAACACTTTTCAATGAAAAGAAGAAGTCTTATTCTAGTAACATGTACCATAACGCCCCAGTTTCAATCTAAATTGAACATCTAGGTATAGACCGAACTATTTTCTCTTTTTTTAATATCCCAACGAGACAATAAGAACTTGATATTGAAGTCTACACCAAAGAGTTGTTGCATATTGTTAAAGCCTTCATTTTTGTGACTTTTATTTGACGTCAGTATTAGGTGGATTGCATCAGTAACAAATTGTTACATGTTTGTTGTTATATTTATAAGTGATCATATTGGTGACATCACATCTTGTCTTATAGATCAGTAGATCAAATGCAAATGTATCTTATTTTGGTACCATCATTATTCTAAACTGGTAAAATGTTCTGCTGCAGTTTACACAATGTTTGTGATATTCATCCTCTAGTCAATAACCATGATATCTAATATGGATATGAATTTGAATTCATCATGCCTTGTTATGTTGTTGTTTTTTTATCTTGCAATTCAAAACACGCAACAATAATGATTTATTACAAACTGATAATAATTATCATAATGTCTGTCAATAAAATCAGATGATCAGAAATATACGTGGTCGCATAATGGCAATAACACATTATGTTTTTAATTAAAGTTCAAAAAGCCTTTGAAGTTGTATTTACACTAGGCTGACTGTTTGATCAGCTTCAGTATTAAGTTGTTGAGTTAATGAAGTCCTCCTACCTGATTCTAATAATATGTAGTATTTAATAGATCACTTATCAAGGTGTACATATTAGAGAGGTGTTTACATATGCTGGATTTACTGTACTGATAATGTGTCAGGGAGAGAGGTGCAATAGGCAATGTCTAATCTTAATAACTCAGATGCGAGTAGGTAGTAACCAGTTTCACCACCAGGTGGCTCATTCGGGTCAGATAGCATGGCGGGTATAGTTGAAAGTTCCGATATTTCACTCTTTGTGATTTTATAACATGGGGTTTATGGGGAATCTCCCAAAACTAGAAATCACATTTTCAAAAAAATTAAATTTTCAGAGTTGATGAACAATTTTCAAAACCATATTTCTAGATGTACTTTTACATGAAGATTTCAAATGTGACATCACTTTTTTGAATTTTGAATATTTAATGATGGAAATCAAGATTATTTCTACTTGCATCTAGTCTATTGAGAAGTTGTCTAAGTAGTGATTGTCTTTCTTTTGTAATATTTTGTGCACTCTTGATTTTATCATTCTGTTTTGATCAATATTTTGATAACTGTTTTCTTGCTTATCTTGGAAAATATGAGTATGCAACATTTTGCAGGTATACATTCAAAAAAGAAAAATATCATGTACTGAATTCTGATTTTATGTATCTACAGGGTGTTCCGAAAGTTTGGGACCTCTCTAGGTAGACATATACCAATGTCTCCATAGTATGTGTCATATATTATTTTAAAGCTCATCTAAAGCCATGTTGATTTGCCAAGTATCATGGTTCAACTCCCAAATGGGAAAAGGATGCATGTGTTTGGCTAAAAATGAAGTTCAAAGCAGTATCCTGAAACCAGTTCTGGCCTGAATGTGACCAAAAATGTGGGTGCTATAGTCAAAGATAGGATAGATATTGAGTTGGAAAATAAGACGATGAGGGCAGATACTCTAAAGAAACTCTTTTAAAATACGTGAAAATGGTTTTACTAGGATTGCAATATGCTACACCCTACACTATAAATTTGGTGTACAACTGATCTTTAATTTTGGCCAAACACTACTTGTAAGTTTTGAAGTGCCTGTAACCCTTTCCCATTCGGGAGTTGAACCATGATACTTGGCAAATCAATGTAACTTTGGATTTAAATTGATATATGACACATAATATGTAGATATTGGTATGTCTGCTTATAGGAGGTCCCATACTTTCAGGACACCCTGTATACAGTATATTTTTTTTAGAATATACTTAAATAATAAATAGTATATATTTGTCTTAGAATTGATTATTTTGCAAAGACGTGAAGGCAATTGTTTCATTTCTCCATGATGAAGTTGATAGTTCAATTGTACAAATACATTGAAAAAGAGAGATTCCCAGTTCTGAACATGTTTACATTGATTTTGACTTAAATTCAAGGTAATATGTACCCTGCAATGAAACAGTTAGCTTGATTCTGGATAATAATACAGCAACACTGCACATCTTCCTGTTAAATAGTTATCATTATGACTCACTTGAATTCATAGACTGCTACAGTGTTCTAATGTAATTTACTCATTCCTGGACTTCTCCGCATTTAGCTGCTAATTTACAGTCTTGCTGGAGATAGCATGCAATTAGCTTGGCTATTATACACATATCAAATCCAGGTGATTTAACTTGACCTCAGTATCAGGTAAAAGCAGGAGTGTACTTACTCAGGGCTATTTGCAAATGTATTCTGCATATATCTAATCTTTGCATCATTTATTTGAAGTAGCTTTTAACTTTGCAAAATGAGTTTTGTAAGAAAAATTATTGTGGTGAAATTATTAGTTTTTGAAATATCCCGTAAGTGCAAAAGTAAGGTAACTAAGACAATTAGATCAGTTGCCTGATTAGTGATCAGTGGTAATGGTCAATAAAGAAAAAAAACAATTCTGAAAGAAGCACCACGCAGCGAATGATCTAATACACAAAAACATTGTGAATAAAAGACTTATACTTTATACTGTTCTATTATAATCTGCTTTCTTTTCATGTTGTGCTTCAAGAATAATCCCAGTAGCATTTGTAACATTAGTATGGACTGAAGGATTTGATATTTGAGCTGATTTTCTTAAAAGTTGTCGCTTTTGGTCCCAAAGAAGCCAAGATTCTGAACACAATATTATCAATTGCATATACTTGGAAGCAGCAATGCAATGGAAAATACTAGTTAAGTCAGATTAAAAAAACAGGAATATGATTCTTTTGTCATTTGTCTAATGGATAGTTAATGGTCAATAAACATTTCTAATAATGGATGAAGTTAAACCTATTATAACTGTTAACCACATCCTCTAGATCTAGAGCTTAGACCTTGTCCAGGTTTATAGTCTTAACCACAAGCTTATACAATTTTTACATTTCCCATGTTATATGTACATTTACTTACTTGATTGATATTGAACAGATAATTTTCATAAGGTAAAAACATCAGTTTAAAGTATTCGTTTTAACCATTGGGATATTAACATTGACTGTTATGACAAAAAATAAGGAAAACTTGGCAGTCGAATGAGTTTTTCTCATCACTATATTATATTATATTGCTTAATTGGATTATATGGTTGACCCATATAAAATAGATTTAACAATTCAAAGGTTGATTTGTGGAAGAGGTGAGGCTCTAGAAAGTCTCAACTATTTTCTTTTGTTTTTGGCCAGTGAATTTTATCGAATCTTAGAGCTCTCTCCTATCAGTCCCTCTAGTCCCTCTTTATCTATTGCTTGAGAGGTGTATTCTAAGAGATAGTCAGTGGTATCCCATATTCTGATTTTATAGTTTTGATCTCAAATTTAGTTTCATTGCTTTTAATGATGAGTTTGAATATGAAGTGATGTAAGAATATTTAATCTCATAATTTTCTGACTTTACACTCCAATCAGATAAAGACTATAATCGAGAAATTTTCAAAAGATTTTCATTTAAAGAGTGTTTTGATACCATAGTTATGCTATAACGAAGGGTTGTTCTGCGAAAGAGGAAACATTTAATCTGGATCACTTATGCCAATTTACTTTATTGCTATTCCCTGTATTGTGTTTTTCAACTGCCTTATTGGTAGTATAATGTAATAATCAAACATGTTAAATCAATGTTAAACTCCATTTTGCTCTCTCTCATCCCAGCTTTTTGTAAGTTGCAAAAATGAATCCATCAAAATTCAAGATTCTGCAAATCTTTAGATCCAAGACTTTTGTATGTGCTCTGCAGAAAGTACAGGTGTATTGCAAGTACATGTGTATAGTAAAGAATTGTACATAATACATTTAATGAATTGTACATAATACATTTAAGAGATTGTACATCATACATTTGTATAATAAAAGTTGCTTTTTGAAAGAGATGTCTGGTGAACTGGATGATATTTGACATCTCCAAATCATTGTTTGTAAACATTTCATCATTCCTTGTCTTTTGCTTGCAGCTGGAGGCGTTGGTAAAAGTGCTTTGACAATTCAGTTGATACAGAACCAGTAAGTCACTTTATTTTTTTATTTAAAATTTATGTAAAATGTATTAATAGTACAATAACTTTATTTCGAAATTATGTTATAAGTATTATTGCCACCGTTAATGACCAGGACTGAAACAGAAAGAAAATCTTACGTACTGAACGATATCTAATTTCCCACGGAAAATTGCCGGTCCACTATTGCCGGTCCACTATGACGTCACATATTGCTCAGGTCAATTAGTAAAATGAATGCCTTCTAAACTAGCACTTAAACCCATAGAACTGGCCCGGCAAGGTGGTAATAATTCTTGTCATTGAGAGTTTTGAGTGCAGACTAGCAAATATATATGTACTGTTCAGGGTTTTGTAGATGAAATATTTGAATTTTACCTCTACCGTTATAAGACCATAAAACAATTCAAATGACCTGATATGCCATCAGTATATTCCTTCAGTCATGATAGTCATATGTAGGGGTCCCGCAATTGCTCGGATTTGCTCGAGCGCTCGAGCAATACGCCACGATATGAGCGTATCGATACTCACCTTGAATATCGGTTAAAAAATTGTATCGTTTTTAACTCCCCAAAACAGCAAAATCATGCTCCGAAGCAGCTTAAATACGATTGTATCTACCCAAGTACCCATTGTCCCGTTTCCATTTTGTTATCCTAGCGTTATCCGGCGTAGAATGTATTTCAGTTTCCTGTAAAAAATGGAGAAAAAGAAAGAAATTCAAATTTCTCGAGAACGTAGTAGAAAGTCCAAAGTTTGGGATTATTTCGGTCATCCTCTTCAAGAAACATTGCTCGTATCGTTTGTATCGTATCGTGAGGTAAATATCGTTGCTCGTATCGAAATTGAAGATACTGTATCGTGGGACCCCTAGTCATATGTAATACCTTGATTGATCAACATGTGATATGCTGAACAGTAATTGTTGTATGATCCTGTAATATCATAATTCTGTCAGGCAGGCAGGTGTGGAAACAAAATATAACATTGAATGATTATGTTTGTTTTGAAGAATATGAGTCAAAGATGTCCTGAAATCAATTCACTTTTGGTTTCTCAGGTATAGTCTATCTACATTTTATTTTTATTTTTTATTTATCATGTTTTATTTAATACAATAATATATGTTAAAAGAAAATTTCCAAAAAGGCGACTTGGTTTAACATTATAAGTCGCAGGGTTAATTAACAAAATTTATTTTAAAAAAAAAACAATCCATTTGGTGAAGCAAATTGGTGAATACACTCAGACATTTACACACTTCTGGAGAAAAGAGGCACTAGTTTCAAGAACAGTTATGTTTGTAGCGTAGTTAAATTTTGAGCTGCCAAAAAGAAAGAAATTCAATTTCTCTTGGGTCTTAAAATTCTTTTTATATTGGATTTCAAGGTTATTTAGTTTAATTTCAAAGTCAGTTAGGAGGGTCATACGGAGTCTGCAGTTTAAGATGACATGCTTAGATGTTTCACTTTTGAATCCACACTTACATTTTGGTGTATCAGCTAGAGTAAAGTTGTGGGCATGAAAATGAGATTGAAAAATCAAGTCGACTCTAGTCCTATTAAGACTGATTTCCTCTGGTCTAGGTAAATGCAATGAGGTTGATGATATGATAGGTTCTGGATAAATGAGAAGTGTCAATTTAGATTTGAAAGTACTTAAGTTGTCTATCTCTTGGAGCTGTTGGGGTAGTTTGTTCCATTCTGAGATAGCTGTAAAAATGCATGTTTTCTTTAATATCACAGATCTTTTAGCGGGCAAGACAAATTCAGTTGGATTTCTCAAATAGAGAGGAGGTTGTTGTCTCTTATATTTATCAAATATGTTTTGAACATATGAAGGAACTTTCTGATTTTGGACATTGAACATGAGGGTTAGTCGATGAAACTTCCTCCTCGTCTCTAATTTAGGCCAATTTAGAATATTGAGCACCTTTTCAGAAGATGACCCATGAATAGTTCCACTACAAATCAGAGCTGCCTTGTAGTAGAGTTGGTCAATGCGTTTTAATTTGGAAATATCTGCACATCCATAGAGGATGTCGCAGAAATCAAAATGTGGTAAGATAAAAGGGAAGGGCTGATAAAGAGAAGTGTCATCTGCATACAGAAAACACTTGCTTAAAATATCATCAGGTAAATCGTTTATGTAAACTAAAAATAGCAAAGGTCCTAAGATGGACCCCTGGGGAACCCCCGAATTGATATAGTCGCTGGCTGACCATGGAGATTCATGTCCGTCAATAAGCACTCTTACTTTTCGATTGGTAAGATAAGATTCAATAAGTAGCATTATATTTGGACCAAAACCGTATGCATGTAGCTTCTTAAGTAACAGCTTATGGGGTAAAGTATCGAAGGCGGCCGATATATCAAGAAAGACTGCACGAACATCATTACCATTATCCATATTAGAAGTTAAAAAATCAAGAGTACTTAGTAGTTGGTGTTGTGTACTGTGACCTGGGAGAAATCCACTTTGAAAATTAAATAGAAGATTGTTTGTTAGCAAATGGTCAAACATCCTTTTAAAAATAACTCTCTCAGCTACCTTTGAAAGGCAGCTTAATAAAGTTATTGGATGTTAATCTATCTACATCAACTAAAATAGACAGGATGTATATTTATATTGAAATCTCAAGGAATGATATGTGACAAAAATGAACTAAAACAAACATGTACTATTTTGAAACATTACTGTCTACCTTTGATTTTACTTCCTTTAAATGGGCTATAATCTGAATGACTGTTCCTCATATGGAATTGCATAAAGGATTGAACCTGATCTCCCAAATGGCTACAAAGGTTTCAATTTGTCTACTATATTCTATATTTAGCTCAACAATGGAGTCTGAGATGAATGAAAATGGAAGAAATCATAATGAAATACTCATTGAGTAGTTTTTCTAAGGAAGATTAATCAGCTGAAGTAGAGCGTATCTGTAATTATCGCTTAATGACACTGCTAAAGGCTCAGATAAAACATCATTTTCCAGAGTTATACCTGCTCCAATCACCCTAGCAGAAACAATACATCATTATGTTATCATTTATCAAACCTTAAGGAAATAAAACGAATAGAGACAGGCTGAAAGTAACTTTCCAAAAATTGTCTCAATCTTACAATATTTTTTACCTTCATTCTATTTCGTGCCTGTTTTTTGCATAAAGTCCAAAAGCTCAGACTTTTTTTCAGAATAATCCTTTGATTTTCATGCAAAAATTCTTTGGTGTCAGAAGCGTGACGTCCTTCTGATTCTTATAAACATGGTATCGCCTAACACTCTTCATGCAATTTGAAATACAAAGCAGCCAGGAATGTTTGAAGTCATCATTATCACACACTATGGATGTATTATAAAAATAAGGTTAGGAGAGACATAAAACAAACAATAACCTATGTGTATTAACAGACCTATTTTCATGCCAAAGATAAGAATAACATTTAGTTCATTAGCAATGATATATTTTAGCACATGTGAAGGCAGTGTTTATCTCCTCATTTTCAGTCAACTGGCTGATATGATACAATATTTTTATTCAATAGACTAGAAATAATCTTGATTTATGTCATTAAATATTCAAAATTCAGTCAATGTGATGTCATATTTGAAATAAACAAATGAAAGAAAGATGAAAAATTACATCTAGATATATACGGTTTCAAAAATTGTTTGTCAACTTGTGAAATTTTATTTTCTTTGAAAATGTGACTAGGTAGGTGGATCCACCATGGACCCCATGTTATAAAATCACAAAAAAGTGAAATACATATATATCTTTTCTTGTATTAGGCAGATAATATTTTTTATCTTTTATTAAATATGTTTTAATTTGTATAACTACCAGAAACATAAGAAGAGGTATTGCTCACCTTCATATGTGGTTAACAAAATACAACAACAACAATAAGGGTAACACGAAAATTGGTAACCACCTGCTGGCATTTAGGCTATTGCCTGGGGTTTACGAATAAGACCATTGTTGCTAAAATAATCTATTTTTTCTTTCAGCTTCGTAGAAGAATATGATCCAACAATAGGTAAGTCTGATATAATAAGCAATTAAATAGTCTGCTTGTTTTTATAATGTACTCTGATCTTAGCAATATTGATCAATTACCAAATAATTATCCCATCGAACGAAGTTCGGAGGGATATAGGGAACGCCTCCGTCCGTCCGTCCGTCCGTACGTCCGTCCGTCCGTCCGTACGTACGTCCGTCCGTACGTACGTCCGTCCGTCCGTCCGTCCGTCCGTCTGTCCGTCCGTCCGGGCAATAACTCAAATACCGTTGGCCCGATTTTGTTCATATTTTGTACACATATACCCTATGGGGGTAGAAGTTCTGCTCGTAAGCCGATTTTCAAAATGGCCGCTCATTTCAAAATGGCGGCCATTTTAGTGCCGATTTTACAGTAATTTAGGTACAATATGTAAAACTGTAATAGCAATATGTTTTAAGTGTAAAAAAATTATAAAGGACATTAATAAAGCTACAAATGTAGATATTAAAAAAAGCACATGGCAGCCATCTTGAAAAATGGCGGCCTTTACTCGTTATTTTACGATTTTTGCTGTAACTCGAAAAGTAGTGGAGCGATTTTGTTCATATTTGGTATGTGAATACTATAAGCATGGCACACTGTCCTATGACACTTTTGGTAGAAGGCGGCCATTTTGAAAAAAAATTTGAAAAATGGCCGCCATTTTAACATATTTTACTATAACTCGAAAAGTAGTGGAGCGATTTTGTTCATATTTGGTATGTGAATACTATAAGCATGGCACACTGTCCTATGACACTTTTGGTAGAAGGCGGCCATTTTTTTAAAATGGCCGCCATTTTAACGTATTTTACTATAACTCGAAAAGTAGGGAAGCAATTTTGTTCATATTTGGTATGTGAATACTATAAGCATGGCACACTGTCCTATGACACTTTTGGTAGAAGGCAGCCATTTTGAAAAATGGCCGCCATTTTAACGTATTTTACAATAACTCGAAAAGTAGTGAAGCAATTTTGTTCATATTTGGTATGTGAATACTATAAGCATGTCACATTGTCTAATGACACTTTTGGTAGAAGGTGGCCATTTTAAAAATGGCTGCCATTTTAACGTATTTTACTATAACTCGAAAAGTAGTTCAGCGATTTTGTTCATATTTGGTATGTTTCATATTTTATATGTGAATACTATAAGCATGGCACATTGTCTAATGACACTTTGGGTAGTAGGCGGCCATTTTGAAAAATGACCACCATTTTTACGTTTTTACTATAACTTGAAAAGTAGTGAAGCGATTTTGTTCATATTTGATATGTGAATACTCACGAGCCTTGCACACTGTCTCATGACACTTGGATAGTAGGCGGCCATTTTAAAAAATGGCTGTCATTTTTACTTTTTATTCATATCAAAGGTACATGTGTGCGATTTTTCAAAAATTTTATAGGTGGCTACTAAAAGCATATTATTTCTTCTGATGACAACTTGGCTAACCATTTTGAAAATGGTGGCCTTTCTGGTGTGTTGTTTTATGATATTTGCTATATATTTTGTTTGTAAAATGCCAGCCATTTCTGTTCGATGGGATTCGCTACGCTTTGGCGTTGCCGTTGTTCTGGTTATAAAATATAACAAAGGTCCTAGAAGTTTATGAACAAGATAAATAGTTAATGCTCTACATTTTATTGCATGGTATTTAATAAAGATTTAATTGTTTAGTGGAATATATATGCCATATATGTAAAACATCTCACAATCAGAAACAGAAACAAACTGGTAATTTCAGAAACAAGTCAAATTCTTTACTTCAGAGAATATTTTTAATTTATTGAGACTTTCGACTAATATCCCTTAGTCTTTTTCAAAATATAACAGCATGTATACATTTATGTGACGTCATAAACAGACAATGGAAAATTTAATTATGTAACAAATGACCTAGTAACCTAAAAAATATATAAATTAATCAATAAATTAAAAATATTCTCTGAAGTAAAGAATTTGACTTGTTTCTGATATATTAACCAGAGAGATGAACTTACATAAAACTGGTAATTGTTTCTCAGAATTCTCATCATTAAATCATTGTTGATAATATTTATTTTATCATTTCTAGGAAAACTGATCAATAATAGCTGACAACTGTATCTATATGTTAATTAAATGAAGCTATTAACACAGTTTTGTAGTTCAGAAATTGAGAGAATTCGGCTCATATGGGTTTATTCAAATAAAAGCAGTCTGCATTCATTAGAAGTAACATCCATTATATCACTCCCATAGAATTATTCATGTGCAATATTTCTCCCCAACTTCTACATGTTGAGATTGTTCCGGGTAAAGTACATGAGACAGCAATTATCTGAAAGTATGAATAATCAGCCTTAATGCAATTTTATTTTTTCTCAGTCAAATTTCTGGTAAAAATCACTCATAAATAGCTAAAATATCAAAATATATTTGATTTTTTTCTTCGTGCTAGATGGCATACTTTTTGTACCTATCACAATATGTACAATGTACTGTTTGTGCCTGTCACAATATGTACAATTTACTTTTTATACCTATCACAATATATACAATGTACTGTTTGTACCTATCACATATACAATGCACTTTTTGTACCTATCAGAATTTGTACAATGTACTGTTTGTACCTATCACAAGTTTACCTCAAATTCAGCATACTCAAATTCTGTCTCAATTTTACCTCAAACACTGAGAAATCCCAGAAATTAATTTTTTATGCAGAACTTGCTAATTTGTCATGCATAATATGTCATTTCATCTTTCAGAAAGCTTGGAGGAATGAACAGTCAACTAAATTGTGTAGGTGCTAGGTTATGATTGGAACATGTGGGATCACATTGAGATCAGATATTACATTAAATATGTGATAACTCATAGAGTAAATAAAGCGATAGATGATAGATGAATACAAGAATGTTCTTTTGGTAATATGATATCTCAGAAATAAGTGAAAAGTAATACTTTCAATAAATTTCTGTTAGAAACCAGAGAGGCTTAAGTAATAATTCTGAGACCTTGTTCTGGTAAAATTTATTACATCTGAAATATCATAACTTAATTGCTTATTTTCTGTTCATAAAACTTCATTGTAAGTGAAGGATTCTAGGAATCAGCGCCATCTATTTTGATCACAGTTTCATAAGTGATGACGTAGATTAAAGTCACTTCAGCGCCAGACAAATTGTGTTATGTGTCAACTCTGAGCTAGGAATTCTCTCTGGGTGTTCTATGTTCTCTAAGTACTTGCTTGCATCGTGTGAAAGAACAAATTATTATGATCAAAACAAGACATTGCAGATAGTATTATTTGTTATTGTTACAGTATAAGATTGTAGTATTTGTTGAATATAGCATTGTTCTAGCCTGAGTGTCAGAGTATATTAAATCTAATATTGTATGATTTTAATTGATGTTAATCATCAACTCATTACAATCAGTAAAAGTATAACTCCAAAATAGATTCGCTCACTCAAGGTGATATCCTGGTGACATTGATATTTCCCATCAAAAACTGGAAAACAAAATTTCAAAAAGTGCTGCTTCTTTGACTGTGTTGAAAGAACTTGACAGGAATAAAGTATTTCATCATCTGAGACATTTTGTTTTAAACCCCTTCATGTCAGAGAGATCATTAAATCAGTATGAGATGCTAGTTCCTATCTCTGGATAATAAAAATAGTAATGGTGCTGTATGAGCTATGCTTCTCTGTCATCTTATGATATTTTATCATTTGCTCTGATGAAACTTGTTTTAATTAATGATATGAAAGTTCATGATGACCATCTGTAAACTACTTGAAGATGTCATTACTGGCGCAGTACTCCTGATAGAGTTTGCCTCTGTAGAGGATATTTTTGATTCTACATTTTAGGATTTTGTAATTTTTAGTCTAACATTTTAAGATTATGTGATTTTAGGATAACATTTTAGGATTTTGAACATTGATTTTGAAGCCAAATTTGGCTGTGCGAAATATTTGGACCTGATATTGTAAAAATGACAATAAAACATATTTTAATTCAAGATAGTCTATTCAAGAAAAAATACAGTAATTTGGATGTCAGTGGGGGAATTGTTCTGGTATACTACCCCTTTAAGCATGTAAAGTTTACAATATCCAGATACAATGTAAATTCCAATGATATTTCCAATCACAAACTCATAACACAGCACTTCAATGGGATTTCATCCTTGAAAATAATTGAATTGCCATGAAAACCTTATAAATTACATTGTGAGTGCATCACTATATGAAATTGAGTTGCCAGTGTTCAATTAGCAAACTCTCATGTAATTTTTTTTGTAAATGAATCCTTTGGCATTATACAGGGTGTCTCAAAAAAGGAAACCGAGATTTAATTGTTTATTTCTCAAATATGAATGATAATAAGAAAATTTCACAGCTACAATCTGATAGATTATGATGTCCTTTCTTATGATACCAAAGTTGTCTAATTTCCTTCACAGATGACTGAGTTCTAAGGAATTTAAGTGACCATGTCAGAAATGGGTTTGTGCCATGCTATGATTGATTAAACCACAAATTGGAAAATGACCATTGGCTCCTTACCGAGCAAGTATTTTTGCTCCTTGCTCATCCTAGTATTTTTTGCTGGTTTTGTCTGCATAGATTGATATAAAATTAAATCTGGAGTGTTATTTTGAAAATCGTTGTTAGATTTGATCATAAGGTATCAGTATAAAAAATGAAAAATAAAATAAACCAATAATTCAACTTACTTCAGCATCATTGACTTTGAGCTTTTGACATATTAGTCTCGTTGGGTTATCGATTAACCATACACTGTGTTTATTTTAAGTTTATATAGATAAAATGATGAGTTGAAACGAGTCTATTTATTTTCAAATTAATATTAACAATATGCTTGAGTATAGATATTCATATAGTTGTATGAATAAACATCAGATATTCTTTCAGTTATATTGCTACTTAAAAGCAGATGATTACTAGCAAATTGATTGTTCAGTTGAATCTGCATATCTGAAAACTACCTCTCTTATCTGAACATCTATTTATATAAACATTTTTTGGAATCATTTTTCCCAGTTTGAACATCTGAAACCAGTCACAATGATGTTTGGTTTGAATTTGACATTATTCTACTGTAATGTAAAGGGCAGAAATTAGAAGGAGAGAAACAATAATATTTTACATTATCGAAATATAATAGTATTGATCTCTTCAGGTAATCATTAGTCCTCATCATAAGTGAAGCTGTTAGAACTTGATACATGTTTTACCTCTCCTAATGCCAAATGGTGATCAAAAGGGTGTGCCCTGATTGTACTTAGTAACAGATAAGTGTGTATTAAAGTTACTCACGATTCAATTTTGCTTATTTTCTTTTTTTAGGATTCAGTATGTCTAATAAGAATATGGTTCTATTTTATTTTACATGCAGTTGTCTTGACAGTTGTATTTGTAAGAAAACTACTTAGCATTTGATGCCATGAAATCGAATAGAAAGCTATATACTCGTATTATGCATAAATTTAAACGATGAAATGAATCAATTATCTACATTGCTGAGAACTTAAATGATTCACTAATACTTTATCATCTAAAAGCATTTGAAAATTATAATATTTTTCCAGCTGTTTTGGCTGAATGTCCTCAGGAGTTCACCATTTATTTTTGTAATATGCAATAGTAAACTTAAGGTGAAGCCCACATGTAAGATAAAGTACATGGTGTGATATATACCATTACATGTTCATTAACGGTACATTCATGATTTCTCATTTAGGTATTGGGTATCAATACATCAAAAATCAAAGTATATTCTGGTACAAGTTCTCCTTTTTGATAGTACTATGTATGCAGGTTCTAAAGATGCGCAACAACAATGAGTTGACTCACCTCCCTTAAATATATCATGGTTCTTAAATATATCATGGTTTTTAACCTTATATGTTTTAAGTACATGTACATGTATAAGAATACAAAAATTGCAATACCGTGATTTTGAGAAAAGGTTTCTTCGGTTAATGAGGCTTTCATATGATATATATATATATCTATTTTAATAGATTTTTCTACTGATATAAATCTAATATAATTCTCTTTGCCATTGGGCTCAATATACTTGTATATTCCTATTGTTTGATCTAACATCTAGGTCATACTTGCTTTTTCTCTCTCTCTCTCTCTGATGGTAGCAACATAAAAACACCCATTTTAGATTTGCAGGTATTTATAGAGAATTATTTTTGTGTGCTTGATCCATTTATTATAGTAGCTTTGTTCTTTATTTCTAATGATACTGTATATTAGGGGTCAGATGGTTTCAAAATTTTGGGTTCAGAACAGTTCACTTTTTGAATCCCTCAGTTTGGTGGGGTTTTTTTCTCAATGTTCGAAGCAGATTTTTGTTCATTTTCTTGAACAATTACAAAGTGTAATTTCCCAGCAATTAACCTTCAGTTAAAAAAATGAATTGTACAATTCTTCTGAACCATCAAGGCCAATGATGGTCACAGCTTCACAGTTTCGCTTAACAATCTGACCCATACTGTACATGATACAAAATAAAGCATACTTGTTTTGCAGATGGTTCCTGTAGAATGGTGCTTGTATGTGTTAGGATTAATGATTGATATCATCATATGGGCTTTAATATTATATATACACCCCAAAAATGCATTTGATTTTCGACGTCGTTTCGATGCCAAATTTTGGTGCCATTTCGGCACCAAATGGACTGACTAGTCTGGTGCCAAATTTTGGTGTCGAAAGGTTTCAGTTTCGATATCGGAACAATGCCAAAACAGTGCCGGAACAGTGCTGAATTTTTTCGATGCCGAGTCAGCGCCGAATTATATTGGCTGTGTAACATTATATAATAAAAAACTTAATCCTGTATTTGCAGAGGATTCCTACAGAAAGCAAGTTGTGATAGATGGCGAGACTTGTCTCTTAGATATTTTGGACACAGCAGGTCAAGAGGAATACAGGTCAGAAATAAACATCAGGAATTCTTTGAACCATTGAATCTTGTTAAACATATCCGAGGAATCCGAGTGAAACACATTGGGAGGTAGAGGATAAACTAATATGATGGCACATCTGAGTTCACATTGCCTCTTTCTGAGTTTGAATAATTCATAGGTTTCCTTTTTAGAATTGTCATTTTCATTCCCATTGGGCCTTGTGTAAAATGAATGGATTTGAAGTGTTAAGTAACGTCAATAAGATTCTGTTCCCACAGTCAGATATTGCAAACTACAACTAGGGGTGTTATAACCAGTTTTCTACCTCTTGTTACATTGTTCTCATAACATCTCACTACCACAATGTATGTCATTTCACTGAGGAATGGAATCTTTGCTTTCATAATTTTTCCTTTAAAAGTCACTGTTCACTGATCATGTTTTATTTTGGGAAAAACTTATAAGAGAGCAACCCAGGCCACTATTTACATTGAGGCACCAATGTAGTTATTCCCCTCAATCAGAATTTTACATCTGGGAATCAAGGAAGCACTTGTTCTAAAGTTGCTATTTCAAATCTTACCAGGAGGTAGACACACCTCTGTGCTCAAGCTCTGAAGCTACATTTGAATTTACCTCTGTAAAATAGACCCTTAATATAGGCATTAATTCATGAAAGTTTATCTATGAAAGCCTTCCAATTTCCCATTTTTGTGCTATTTGCAACATGACACACACTATTTGTAATATTTGAATTTGAAACATATCATCCAGCATATACATTTACCTTTCTATGATTTATTCTTTTTGTGAATATAATACTTCAAAAAAAACTTTTTCTGTCTGTACTGTATTATCAAATTTTGCAGAATTTATTCAAGATTGAGGAAAGAGTAAATTCATCAAATTGATAATTCATTTATGTACTTTTAGCTTTAAGGTTGATTTCTGCGATCCCTTGATCTCCAGACATATTAAATATAACTCTCGACTTATTACAACCCTAGATAGAGCGCAGACATACCATTGTACAGATTCCAATCAATATTCTTCAACTGCATTAATTCACAAGCTCACAGTTGTAATGATGTTTCTATTATGTCGAAAATTTACATTAGCTAAGAAAATTAAATTATCACCATTTCAAGGAAATTTCCATTTGTTTAGCTTAACTATTGCTTCCTGAGGTTGAATACTATTCTATAACCATGGTGATATTTAAGAGTAATTAAGTGAATGCATGTTAGGTTTCATCACCAGGTGGCTATAATCTTCATTCTGAACATAAACATTTTTTCTTTATGTAATTTTTTATATAGAATTCAAATATGATATTGATTTGACTAATGTCTGAATATTTAATTGTATAAATCATATTTGTTGCTCTTACATGTATATCTACTGGATTTCATCTTTAATTGATATTTGCTTGATTTTCTTTCCAGTGCTATGAGAGATCAGTACATGAGAACAGGAGAGGGCTTTCTATGTGTCTTTGCAGTAAATAATCCAAAGTCATTTGAAGATATAAACCAATATAGGGAACAAGTATGTATTCATTATATATATAGCTCAAATATTAACACCACAAGATGAGTTGCTATTGGCAGGAATAGTCCTGGTTAGATACACTTTTCAATGCACTCCAAATCTCCAAAATCTCCAAAACAATCTCAAAAAAACTCCAAAAGCAATCTACATTTCTAATATAACCTCAATAGTCTTGCTGCACAAGTGTAAATCAACAAGTTTTACTGTACACTTAAGTTACTTTTACTGTACACTTAAGTTACTGTCTGTGCAATGTAAACCTTCTTGTTCTTTTTTGATAATGTTTAAAAGTCAAGGTGCCTTAGATAATTCACCTGTGGAATTTTGTGTTAAACTGTCTATGATCCTTCGTGCACACTCTAACTACAATTCACTCTGGTTATGCTAATTCCATCGTTCTACTTTATCTCTAAAATGGCTGAACAGCCAGATATTTTGGTATACTTTTATGCAATGAAGAGTGATGGCTACGTACATGTCTGTTTGTTTACTTTACTCCTTGCTTATTTCTCTATTTTTGACTTTTCTTAAATATGCTTTGTAAGACCTTTAATACTTTATATCACTGATAATTTGATGAAGCCTATATCCAATCAAATCACGAGAACCACAACCTTATATTTTCTGCCTTTAAGGAGGTATAGCACTTTCTAACTCCTTTAAAAGGCAACACGCTACATTTGAGATCAGGGAGATCTCCATTATCAAAATGTAAAATCGGCTGAAGTAGTCAGAGGGTAGGGTTGTAGAAAGATGGGGATTCAGAGTCGCTTTTATTATTACTTTGATTGATATTCTTGTTTGTTTCAGATAAAAAGAGTGAAAGACGCAGATGAAGTTCCTATGGTCTGTAAGTACATCTCAAAGCCTCATATTTGATGTTTAATTGAAGCAGCATGCATGTGGATCAGTTGATAAAAGCTTCTCATATACATAGTTCTACTAAGCACTACCAGTTCTGATATTCTCCTTTCTAATTGTGAGGGTAATCAAGAGATTGCCATGGTAATCCATGGTGATTCTTAACCATATACCGACAACAATTATTTTGCAATATAATTTTTATGACTGATTGGATGTTTTATATAATAAGGAATTGCATAGTGGCAAATCAATGCATCCAAAATCAGAAGGCCTTTATAATTTATGAATCTAACAAATGTAGATTAAGCACAAAAAAAGCAAACAGAGTCAGAAACATTTTAATTTGAATTGATTTATTTTTCAACCCTGGACACATTATGTTTTTAAAAAAGTACATGCAATATTTCCTGTCCTCAGGAACTAAATTATGTATTGACTCAAATTGCACTATTCAAGGGTTTCGCTTAACGAACTAGATAATCTATAATGGCATAAAAGCAGTGTATTTCTGTTGATGGGTCCCCATGAACTCATAAAGATATACTTTATATGCTATACATTGTCTTATTTATGATCTACATTGTCTTATTTATGATCCTTGTTGTGTGAAATATAGTACCCTTTGTCATAGTTTTCATAACAGAGCGAATATCAAAAATGCCAAGCTTAGAATATGCAGAACCTGTATATTAGAGCATTATCAATAATGAATATTGTGTTTATTTTAGTGGTAGGTAACAAAGTAGATTTACCACAGCGGTTGGTAGATACAAAACAAGCAAAGCAAGTTGCAGATAGTTATGGTATACCTTATGTAGAAACTTCCGCCAAAACAAGACAGGGTGTTGATGATGCCTTCTACACCTTAGTTCGAGAAATACGAAGATTTGTAAGTTCATTTTTTTATATTATATCTTATTGTTTTGTCACCACCAAGACTTGTTGGCATATTGTGAAAGCATTTGTCACTGGCATTGAGTTTCAACCTATTGTTTGTCAGTATCTCTAACAAAGTGTTACACTTTTGTAACCATTTACAATAATTATTAAACACGTGTTAACATTTCATCACGTTTAGGTATTGTATAATCTGTTATACATATGTGTATATAAATTGAGAAATTATAATTATATCAAGAGTTAAGACCAATTGAAAGAGCTTTGAAAATGTTATATGGATGGATTTCCTGAAGTGAAACCTAACAAATTGTAATGCAGAAATATAAAAACTTCCAATTAGGGATAAATGGTAATGCTTCTTGAGCCTTGATATAAGACATGAGTAATAGAAGAAATCTATAAAGGTGATACCATAAATAACAAGTATGCTCTCATATACAATGACATCAGCCAACATGTCCATGAGAGATATTTTAATCTTAATGTAGATTAAGGTTACATCATTGATCTAGGGTTGCCTTACGATCTGCTTCTTAAACATGTGCCTGGAAACAATATCTTAGTGTATTTATATGAAACAGCCTTTTATTAATATTGAGAATTTATCAAGTATGTAGAATTTAGGGTTCCAGCATAAATGTTCAATTCTGAAAAGGATCGTATCTATTTGATACATTTTCAAGTATAAGGCTGTTATTAGGATATAATGATATAAGAATGATGTAAAAATGTAAGAACTGTCCCAAATAGCAAAATGAATCATTCAAAGATAGATCTGAATGTTTTGATTAGTCATGTAATTTAACAAAAATTCTTAGATTATTTTCAATAAAATTTATGACTATGGTTGGTCCATTTAAAGAATGGGATTATATTATAAAGAATTAATGCACTATTAAGGTTTTGATGTGTTCTCTGATTCAATGTTGTTTTTATCTTCTGTTTCCAGAAAGAAAGAAAAGGGAAAGAAAAGAGTCAAAAAAGACGGAAAATGAAATGTACTGTATTATAATTACTTCAATGGACTAGTAATTCTGAACATGAAATGTATTTATGTAAACTACAATTAATCTGATCTGAAGCTGAGATTGCAAGGTGCTAGCTCTGCTTATAATTATAGATGCTAGCTCCGCCTAGACAAGATGCTAGCTCCGCTTAGAAATATGCAAGTTGCTAGCGCTGCTTAAAAATAAAACCTCAAATGATATACTAGCTGTACGTTGGATGTATCATGGAAGCAAGGTGGATAAAATGTTATTGCATTTTATGACAAAATGTAAAGAAAGACTACCAACAGAGTAGCGTTGCTGTGAGAAGAGATACACATCCATGAACTTATCATTGAGGGATATTTGAATTGTACAAAGTCAAAATGCTATTAGACTTTATGTTCTGCAATAAAAGGCAGTGTAGAAATTAGTGTTGTCGCGATTAATCGATACATCGCGATATACATCGCCAAAGCTGGTTCTGGCGATGCATCAATGTCTGAAACAAAACATCGATGTTTTTAAAAAATTTTAATTTGCTAAAAATCGACTTTCTTATCTTATTTTGATGCAAATTGCTTACCTTTTTTCATGTCTTATTTCATTTTCAAATGTTTTCTGATATTCTTTCGCTTTAAAACTGTTTTAGCTAGTCAAAATGAACCATTAATCTAAAAAAATTACTTTACTTTCATTTCACCGTTACTATGTTCCCGGATGTACCAGCGAACTCTTATTAATTTGTTCTGTTTGATATTTTAGTGCATTAGCGTTCGGTATTTCAGTGCACTTTTCTCGAACTTTTTCTCGATGTACATCGCGATGTGCATCGATGTTTACTACTGAAAATTGCCGATGCATCGATGTACGATTATGGCACATCGCGACAACACTAGTAGAAATGTAGAAAAATTGCCACAAAGACCAGGACTTAGCTTCGCTTTGGCCAGAAATTAGCTCTAAATTTACTTTAAAAATATGTGATATATTTTCGCCTCTTATAATTGACTGAAACTACAGTTTCATTGATTATTTATCAACTTATCCCAGACATTTTCTTCAATGTGTCTATATGATCACTTTTTGGTCTTTAAGCATGTATATATAACATATGATTATGGTTCTCTAACTTTAAATGTCCCAAATCAAGAATAGTTTTGAAAAACTGTTAAATGATGATGGGCCAATTTTATAGAAATATAAAATCTAACTGAGGATATACTGGTCTTCCCTTGATGTCTTCAATCCATACATCAAACATTATATTGAATTTGTCATATCCTTAAAAATAGAACGAATATTCAGAGATATTAATTTGCCAAAGATTTTTTTATTGCTTGGCATCAAGCTTATTTTGTAAATAAATGTTGGTAACCACATTTTCATTATAAAGTTATTCAATGGTGGAGGAGGCATGTATAAGAAAATCGTTCACATTCTATAAGTGCAGCATTACTGAATTGTAAATATGAACTTTTTAATATTAAGGAAATTAGAGTTTTGTGAGAAAACTCATGTATTTAGACATTTTTGCTTCTTATGTATTAGATGTGTCTCAGTTTTTTAAAGGCCCAGTGTAAAGTTTTTAAGTTTTGCATACGGCCTTTAAAACATATGTCATCTGTTAAAATTTAAAAGAACATTTAAGAATTGATTTTAGGACACTTTGCAATTTTGATTTATTCAGAAACAATTATAAATGTAATTGGTGAAAAACAATGTTTTGAATATAATCCATTTTCCAAGATCTTCATTCACTCAGCTCTTATCAGACCACAGTGAAGACAGAGTGTGCAAAGATGTCCTCTCAAGGAATGAAGAAATGTGTCAATGGATTATAATATAAATTTTGTTGCCCATCAAATGTGAAACCTGTTAATTTCACTTATTCAGAATTCATGAAAATTTTGTGTATATGAATTCAGCCTGTTTTACAGTAGATGTATTCAGCAGCAATTTTTATATGTACATTTCAGTTTACCAGTTTCTTATGCATGTACAGTCAGTTGCATATGTATGGTGCCTATGTGTTAAAAAATGTGTTACCTTCATGTGTAGTTTTGGAACAAAAGTCAATGGAGGATTTAATTTGAAGAAATGGCAGATGCCAGAGATGGGTGTTCAATAGCATGGGTGAAACCAGGCACGAGGCGGTGGGTGGTGAGGCCTCGACAAAATTTTACAGAAATAGAAATTTTTCAGAGAGTTATCCTGATGTTTTTTCAACATAAACTGTGTAAAAATGAAGTAGAATTGTATATTCGTTGTGCTATATCTCATTCATCCTTTATTTGCACCTGACTCACCTATTCATGTTTGCCTCAGCTATTCATGTTTGCCTCACCTATTCATGTTTGCCTCAGCTATTCATGTTTGCCTCACCTATTCATGTTTGCCTCAGCTATTCATGTTTGCCTCACCTATTCATGTTTGCCTCAGCTATTCATGTTTGCCTCACCTATTCATGTTTGCCTCAGCTATTCATGTTTGCCTCACCTATTCATGTTTGCCTCAGCTATTCATGTTTGCCTCACCTATTCATGTTTGCCTCAGCTATTCATGTTTGCCTCACCTATTCATGTTTGCCTCAGCTATTTTATCATAAAGTGCCTCACCTGTTTTTATTAGATCTTGGCTACGCCACAGAAGGTGTTCATCCATATTGTTTTTACTGTACATGTATAACATTATGTTGCTTTAAAAAAGATGTGTCCATTAGAGAATTTGACTTGTATGGATTAACTCCAGTTTCACTGGGCTTTCTGTATATTTTGCACTGCAGTATTACTATGTGACAACGGGATGTCATATATGTCTCTTACATGAGATAAAGCTTCATTTAAGAGATAAAGTCTATGTAAATACTTTTTGATTTTCTATATTTCAATAAAAGGTTGCACAAGTTTATTATTTTCAAGAGTGCTTTTGTGATAAAAGTAGTTATTGGTAGTTTATAAAAGTGTTTCCATTTTGAGTTTGTTTGATAGCAAGGGATGGAAAATGAATATAAATTTTTCAAAAATATGACCATTCAATTGAATTTTTATCATGCATGTTTTTTAGTAAAACTTCGACATTTAGGAATAGAATTGCAGTTACATTAGAACTGACTGGGGTCTAGTAATTTAAAAATTGGATTGTTTAAATAGTTCCACCCAGTTTAATGTATTACTCCATTTTCTTTATCCCTCATCAGAAAAACACCAGCCCCAATAGCATTTAATAATAACACACTTGTGTTTATTTTTTAATATTTAAATTAATCACTTGTATCTCTTGACTCTGGCATAGATTATTTGAATTACTGGACCCTGATTTAGATTATTAAAGTACCTGAACTTTGATATAGATTTTGTTAATTACCGAATCTTGAAATCGATTATTTGTAACCATGGAAACATCATCTATCACCTAGGAAGTAGCTACCTCAGAAGAAAAAAACATGTTCAATACAATATGAAAGATGGATTGTTATTTGAAGTAGACAACATCTTAGTACTGAGTCGTGCACTTAAAAATTGTTTTCCATAGACCTCATTCAAGACACTTGTAGTCACACATACGTATAGTGTAATGAGAAATTATATGAAACATACCAGTACTTTATGCCACCTATTGAAGATGACACAGATAAAGAAGCATCTTATTCCTGAAAATAACTTCTAAAACTTATAAAAACTTTTTTTTTAAATATTGCTACAAATGATGTCAGAGTAACTTGTTGCCAATTTAAAAAAACAAAAGCATTTTGTTTGGACAAGATGAATCTAGCCAATGTAAGCCAGTTACTTAAGTCGAACAAAAGATGGCATGGTTACTGTAAAGGTTGATTGGTGTTAATCTTAGGGGTTTGTGATAAGTTGTCCATGAATCATGAAGCGTTTGTGTTGAAAAGGATTTTACAACAAATGTACCATTGTTTCGATTTAGATGTATTCTGTAAAAGCTACAATTACCCAATATTTGAAGCCTACCCAAGGCTTTTCTGAAACTCATTCATGTATAACTTTGTATCTATGCAAGTTACACAGAAGTCACATCATGTGACATAAGTTACACTGTGATACGGATATTTCATTGTGTGACTTAAGTTACATTGTGGGAGTTACATTGAATGACAGAAGTTATATTGTGTGTGTAATGTGACAGATGTTTCATTGTGTAACATGAGTTACATTGTGTGACAGAAGTTACATTGTGTGATTTCATAAATTTGTATATAGGAAATAGAAATTGAGTCGAGAAAATTTACTTTGTCAAATGTTCAGAAATAACTCACTATTTACACTCATCATTAATTATATTACATTTTACAGTAAAACACTTATTGATCAAAATATCTTTGGTTCTTTTGTAATGGTTTCTGTTTCAATAAACTTTTTCTTATATAAAAATCATTTTTCGTGTTATCTTATTGTTTCTATTTGGAGCTGGAAAACTTGCTTGTTCAAGTATATTATTCCAATATGCTAACTAGACAACAGCAACGCCAAAGCGTAGCAAACCCCATCGAACAGCCATGGCTGGCATTTTTACAAAGTATATAGCAAGAATGGCAGCCATTTTTCAAAATAGCCACCTTCTACCAAAAGTGTCATTAGACAGTGTGCCATGCTTATAGTATTCACATACCAAATATGAACAAAATCGCTCAACTACTTTTCGAGTTCTGACTCCCCCTGTCTGTTAGTGTTATGAAAAATACATTGTCTGCATTAGGGTTAACTGAATTGAGTAAGTTCAATGGGACAACGTACATTCGAGTTGACAACATACACTTATGATTTTAATCGCACCCTAAGGTGCTATATTGTAATCACACTGGTGATCCACTCGATTACGCTGGTTACCAAAACGATTCGTTTTGGTAACAAAATGTCGGAACGTCGAAGGTACGATTTTTCTTTTTTCCTTATTTCACGCGTTGTAGGCAGAATCCCATCGATGTTTTTTCTCACAAACGTGTATCAGCATCATATTTTTTAGAAAATGTATATGTTTGCGAAAAAATAGCTCAGAAGACAACAGAATCGTTGATTTAATTCCTCACTTAAGTTACATAAACGGTTTGGGTTAAAAGTGCAGATCTTAACTGTTTTTCGAAAAACCGTTTATGTAACTTAAGTGAAGAATTAAATCGACGATTCTGTTGTCTCCTGAACTATTTGTTCGCAAATATGTACATTTTCTTAAACATATGATACTGATACACGTTTGTGTTAAAAATGTTGTGGGATTTCTGCCTACAATATGTGAAGTAAGGAAAAAAGAAAAATCGTACCTTCGACGTTCCGACATTTTGTTACCAAAACGAATCGTTTTGGTAGCCAGCGTAATCGAGTGGATCACCAGTGAATCAGTTTGCCGGGCGGGCTGGGGGGCGTCCCGAATAATCTTGTCTACAGGTTTCCAGCCAAAGCGTTTGAGGGATTCATTTGAAATTCTCGGGGATGTTTCTACCTATGAAAGTTTAGAACTGCTTAGTTTTTCAGCATTCTGGGTAAATGTTAAGGCGGCCATTTTGGATTTTCTGTCCTAAAATCTTGTCTGTCAAGGCTTGTCTACATACAGGTTTCCAGCCAAATCGTTTGAGGGATTCATTTGAAATTCTCAGGGATGTTTCTACCTATGAAAGTTTAGAACTGATTAGTTTTTTGGCATTCTGGGTAAATGTTAAGGTGGCCATTTTGGATTTTCCGTCCTAAAATCTTGTCTGTCAAGGCTTGTCTACAGGTTTCCAGCCAAACCGTTTGAGGGATTCATTTTAAATTCTCAGGGATGTTTCTACCTGTGAAAGTTTAGAACTGATTAGTTTTTCGACATTCTGGATAAGTGTTAAGACGGCCATTTTGGATATTCCGTCCTAAAATCTTGTCTGTCAAGGCTTGTCTACAGGTTTCCAGCCAAACCGTTTGAGGAATCCATTTGAAATTATCAGGGATGTTTCTACCTATAAATGTTTAGAACTGATTAGTTTTTTGGCATTCTTGGTAAATTTTAAGGCCGCCATTGTGGATTTTTCGTCCTAATATCGTGTCTGTGAAGGCATGTTTTAAAAAATAAAAAAGAATTTCCCATTGAGAGCAATGTTAAAACATTTTTTTAGACATAACTAAATGGTCAATCTTTTCAATTTTCACATATTTTGTACTACATCAGTATATCTTTTACCAGGATTTTTTTCAGGAAAATCTGAATTGTAGAAAAAGCTGATACACTGTGAAGAAATACCTTATAACGTGTCTCTTGAGGGTTGTTGACAGGTTTCATGGATTCATCCTAAAATTTTAGAGATGTTTCTATGGAAAGTTTAGAACTGATTAGTTTTAAGGCAGTCTGGGTAAATGTTAAGGAGGCCATTTTGAATTTTCCATCCCGAAAAGTGTATTCTGTTCAAGGGTGCGATTCTGTTCACCCTGTGGCTTGTTTAAATTATAGCCAAAATGTTAATACTTCATTCTCATAAAAATCGTCAACACTTTTAGACGACAGGGGAGAAAATGTGTAGAAACACATTTTCCAACTGACCAATTATATGGGTAGATTGACTACGAAAAAAATTGAGCACTGTTCGAAAATCTTTTAACGTTATTAGAAAGTTAAATGTCTTCCTAAATAAATACACAAAAAATCAAACATGAAATCTTTAATGCATTCCCCAGATTATTTTTTTAAAACCTCCATCAAACCTACATCATTGTCTTTGCTTCAAATCAGCTAGTGACATCGTACATCTAAAGTTTAATACGGTATTTTTTGTCACTGTACTTTGTCGATGGTTAGGCGTGATAGCCTGAGTTTGCGAATTTTACTTTTATCACACACCCCTATATCCATTATTGTAGCTTTAATCATATGAATATATGACCCATGTAGTAAAATAAAATAACAAAATACTTTTTAATTTCATATTTTCAATATTATTGAGTAATCCGTTTGTCATGTCATGTATGTACAGCAATGAATTTTAAAACATGGAATAATATCATATGGTGTTGAACACTTCATCCGTAAAATAGGTTTTGAAAACTTTTGTTAATATATACATTCATATATAACTACTAGGAATCACATACTTCGCATAATGTAAGATAAGAAAATAATATTTCAATGAACAATCGAGAAACATGATGTAAGAATAAAGTTATTTTCAATCAAATATGGCAAGTTTAAAGAATTATTATGCACATTTTCTTTTAATACATCTCACTTTAGATAAATTAAATTCCATAGGAAATCATTTACCGGTAAGTAAAAATATATGCCTGTTTTGTCATAATTTGTTCCCTCGATCAAGATTTTCATTCATTTCACAGGAACTTTTTGTTATTTTTATGTATGTGTGAGTAATCCTCAAAATTATCCATCTTTATTTGCTCATTTTTCATTGGTTACTGACCTGGCATGTGAAATGTGATTGGTCACTGAACTCAACCAAATTTGTGAACTGAGATGAGAATTATTTGAGTAAAATAGTGATCATATAGACTAATACTGCCAAACACACATGGAGATCTTTTATGATAAATACATATATAACCATATACATATTCTCTTATATAGGAGACTAAATCTAAATTAAAAGTTGTTGACATTCAATAATTCGATTGCTAATATACATGTACCAGGTACATACATGGTAACTGAACATGGTCATAAAACTTATAAGCCTTTCTTCCCAAATAATCCATGTTACACACAAATCATATCTATATACATGTACAGGTATATTCCACCTTGACTCCTAACTTTGGATTTGTGATTTACGTAACCATGGGCTTTCATGAGAAGCCCATGAAATAACAAATCTAATTAATCATGATTTCTTAAACACATCTATACAGGCATTGATGGATAATAATATACGTTTTCTGCATCAAAACCTTAAAGATGAGGATATGTGAAGTTACTAATCACTATGCAAGACCTCTTATCTATATTACACAAACCTATCATAGGACATAAATCCTAGTAAGGCCCAAAACATCATTGCAAAACACCCTAATGTTCACACATATACAACAGCATAAGTAACATCATTTGGCTTTAATTGTGGCAAAATTTTTAACATACCTCTCTCAATATCAAAAAATAAATTCTTGTTAGTTTGTGATTAAGATGTGAATCTCACAAGAGCTATCCTCCATTTATATGGAGTCAATATCCAAGGTATTGTCTTCCTTTCTGAAGGTCTGATTCCAGATTCTGGACCCATGCAAAAAGACAAACAGTCTGGCACTTTGTTTCAATAAATGCCTCTTTGACATTTTGTTTCTTAAATTATACCCTGTTTTAGTAAAGTGTTAAGTTTCAAATTAATGTTTTTTGGTGAAAATGGTGATATGTTAGTTTTTTACATTTTGGTATAAGTTATGCTTTCTCTGCTCTTGTCTTTCTTCATTGCAAAACAGAAAGCCGAGTATCATGCAAACAATTCCATATAAAATATACACAAAATATATATTTGACACTTTCTGACTTGATATTTCCTGTTATTGTTATTTGGTGGGCTCACATGGTGATACCTTAATTCACAAGTCATCAACAGCTTGGTATGCAAGGATGATTCCATTATGTGAGCCAAAAAGTGTACAATGTTCAGCCTTTCTACATTTACATTCGATTCTTATATATGATCAAGTGTTAGTATTCAAAATGTCATTCTGTGAATAAAAATACAGTCCTTTTATAAAATATTGACTGAAGTATAAGACATGTATCATGCCCTTGATTATTTTAGTTCCTTGCCTACTTCTCTAGTTTCACATTTTGCAATGAAATCAATTCATAAGATTGTCATTTAAAAACAAATCTCACAAAAGTTGATTTCCTCTTGATTATTTCTTACAAATTAAACACATGTACGATGTGATACATTCTTAAAACGTAGGTGATATGAATTGTATAGAAAAAAGAAGTTAATGTAATATTTACAATTATTTACAGGGTTAATGTCAACATTGAAAATAAAATAGCCATAGTCAAACATACAGGTAGGTTTTGAAGCACAGTTGGGTTAAAATGTGTAATATTGACTAAAAATTCAAAATAGTTGTTCCTCTAAAGTGAAAATAGAAGGAAAAGAGATAAATTGAAAGTAAATTTATAGAAAATTGTTACAATTTTACATTCAAATGATTTTTTATGTTCCTGTACTTTAAATCTTCACTTTTTATATTTGATCAGACACATCCATTGTCATTTTAGAAAATAAAATTAAGATCTCATTTGTGATGCTTTCTTGAAAAGATAGCTTCAAAAATGTTAGTCTCTCCCCCTTTTAATTTAAATTCAAATGATGATAAAGCAAGCAAGATGACATCTGCAGATGTAATATACTTGGTTGAGAATATCTTAATTTTTTACAAAAGATAATTTTTGGCCAAATTGGCAGGACATAACCAGATCATTGTAAGTCAAATGTGAGAAGTATTTATTGAGATGGATGAATCAGATTCTTTTATTCAAGCCATGCTTTCCTGTGGTCCAATCTGACTCAAAGCAAGCATTAGAATGTCTCGCTTTTCTTTAGGGAAGCGCAATTCACGGCCAGAAAGCCGAGCATTTTCTAGTTCCTGTTCACTTTTATGTAATTCGTGCATAATAATCCCAACAGATTCTTGCTCCCGTGAGATCCAATCAAGCGCCATCTGTGATCGCATGTCATCATCGAGTGCTCTGTTGGAGTAATGTGCAAGCACTTCCTGCCGCGAGCAGTTCCTGTCTCGCATGGCTTTTAGGCTACCATTCCAGTGTAGTAGCTGGAAAACAGTCATTAGCTCTTGGAACTCTAGCATGGTCTTGCCTTTGTTGTGCTCTAACATAAACCTAAAGGCTCCTATACCAGTAGCTGGGTTGTCTGTCTCATCTTGACTTCCCTGGAACATAAAAATTGTTTTTATTAAGATGGGCATAATGGGATGAAATTGATGGCTATATGCTCTTATGTGAATGGTGTCAGTATGAGAGTCAACGTGTAAAAGTGCTTGGTGACTCATATAGATGGCAGGTCAAGACGCTTGTTTGTTATTATTTCCAGTTATACCACCATATAAAATGTTTCTCTGATAAATTGTGCACAATAATAAACTGCATGCAATAAACAACCAAAATGAACAAGCACTATTGACCCTATAGTCTTCCTTCCACCTTCAAAAAGGGGAGTGGGCCTCAGAGAATTAGAGGCAAGACTATGTGATAATAATTCATTTTGTTCTATGAAATCTTGTGACAGTTCAAATTACTGATTTCCCTTTACTTGGCCAACTTTGATTTGGAACATGTGACACAATATTTGTAAGTTATTCAATTCATTATAAACACTCCAGAATTAATACAGTACATGTAAATTATCTAAATAAAACTATTTTGTCTGAATGATTGAACATTTCTCCACAGAGAATCACATTTTAAACAAAATTCCGCCTAAAGGCGAGACAGTAAGTGTATGTCAGTGCTCTTGTCGGGGCAAGGTAACTTTTATAAGATATTGTAAATACTTAAACTGAGAAGATAAATAACATGTTATCCATGATACTATACTTCATGTCAAGCTGGTCTATACCACACACTTTCAGGATAGTTTGAAGACATTTATAGTCCAGCTACAAAAATCTAATACAGAACTGAAATCAATGCACTATACTGAACAAATGTAACATGCTAGAACTAAAACGCTTAACAGCATCAAGTAGGGCTCGATGAATACATGTAAACTCATGTCTTATGTTTTAAGGACCATTTGCACATCTCAACTGACCATTCTGATTATCCATCTTAACTTTTTCCTATTGGGGAGGCACATAACATTAGGAGGTCAAGCTGCATGTTTTTAGGAGAACATGTATGTGAAAATATAGAATTTCTGTCTTCTTAAAGGCCTCTCCTTTCTAGTATTTATTTGCCTGAATGAGTATGAGGAGTAGTGAAAATAGAAGGTCACTGAAACAGTAATCCCTGGGATCATTATATTATTAATGTGAAAACATGTAAATTAACCTCCCTACTAAGAAACAAAGACTTAACCCAAAGGTACTAGTAGTCAGAACTGAGAGGGAATCACTTCACCAACAGGAACTGTTTGAGAAGTCCAGACTCATGCTCATTGTACAACTATTTGATCTGAATAATCTGAAAGTCAAACATAGCTTTTAATTGAGTAATTCCTGCGTATACAAGTCATTACTAAGCTATTACATTGTTCATACATACTCTTAAGTGATTACATTGACCAATAACATTCTCAGAAGCCTTACAATGCCATGATCCTCATATTTGTAAAATAAAATTGAGGGAAACTCAGTAGAATTTTGAAGTAGAAAACCAGCATATAATGAAGACTTTAAAGTATGTAGAAACACCGGTAGATCAGACAGATGTAACTTGATGGTTGGAAAATCGATATAGCTGTAACTTCAGAGAATCAAATTCTTTAGAAGATCAGTATGGCCTGGTAAAGTGGTACTACATACAAGGGCATGTAAATAATACATGTTACAATAAATACCGTACATACTTGTGGATTACACAGATATTGTGACATTCTTGTGAAGTGGAAGATACCACTGTTACTGTTTAGATTTAGGTTCTGTCATCCTAACTTTCAATTCAATAAAATGGGCCATACATGTCTACATTCTTGATTTTTAAATAAAAATAAAAAATAAATAAAAGAGGCATATTACAGTAACTGGTCACAAACCTCTATTCTAAAGTCCATAAAAAATGTGTGCAACAGTTCAATTTTTAATGAAATCTAGTTTACTGGTGATGCCCTTTTCAAATGTCATGAAACCATCATTGCTAGAAAGGGAATTTGTTTAAAAGTACATGTTTTAATGACCAGTATTGCACAAAGAGCCATGAAGAAAAACGGAAAACATAGTCTAGCTACAACCCTTTGTGACTAGTCCAAAGTCTTTAAGCAAGGGAAAACACTGTACCTTGAATGTTACCATGGCATCCCCTACAGCTTTCTCTATGAACTCATCTGATATCTTCCTTGAAGGATGTTCATTGAATACAGAATTCATCAGGGCAATTTTAGCTGCACTTCTCCTAGCCTCTGCCTTAGTGGGGCAATGCTGAAATTACAATGAGATATTTATATGAATATATTGTTCACTGTGTATAGTGTTTTCACCCATTTGACAATATGAAAATTACGCAATTCATATTCATCAAATCAAGCAAAAATTGGTGAGTAAACAGATCCGGATATCTATTTTTCTAGATTACGTACTTGTTATTGTTGTATATTTCACAATCGTTTGTTTTTTCCAACATATAGGTTTCATTGTACTAATTTTTCAAACCACTAAAAACTAAATAATGACTCATTCACTAAGAAGCTTGTTAGGGGAACAAAGTCAAGACTGAGTACTCAGTCGAACAATTATTCAACCATCAAACATAGGACTATACAACTTACGATTATTTGATTTGCAACAAGATTAATGTGTTTTTATTTAGTTTTCCTATGGTTAATATGTCCTTGTTTAACTTTTTTATCAGATGCAGACATCACCCAGTCATAGTTTAATGTCAGAAATTCACTGAATTGAGTTACACCCAAATAATTCAAAACACATTTCATTTTTGCTGAATTTATACAGTTCTCAAGTTTTCCAAATGTTGTTTATGTAGAAGTTTTTGATGAAAAGGCTCAATAATATCTATAATGATTCAAAACACATGTACATGTATATGAATGCTTCAGCTATACCTCGAAGGTCCATTTTGCTAAACAATGGTCATTCCAGGTCAAGATATTAAAGATTTTGGGATCTTTGATTTTTTTTATATTGGACCAATATACTGATAAACAACACTGCCTCAAATGTAAGAACATTTAGTATATTTTTCACCATGTTGCAAATTAAAAATTTATTGTACCTGAAAACTGCCAAAACAGCTGCCTCCAGGTAGGGTAACATAGCAGACATAAGGTGGTGATTGTGAGGGTTGCGATTCATAGACAACAAGGGCACCATTCTTCAGTTCTGCTCCCCTGGATTGTTTCATCTGCCAGAACTCTTGGAGAGCCTCTACCACATTCACTGTAAATAGACATGATATGAATAGAATAAATAGGTTCATAATACACACAAATCTATCTTATATATATATGTGTAGTGTCAAGTATTTTACATTTATGTCAATGCACACTGAAATTATTAAGCTAACCCTTATTTTTGAAATAATCCTACATCTTTTACTCTTTTATTATGTACATGTATATTTTGTTTCTTAAATTGCAGAAAGACCAATATATTGCAGGGCAATAATCGTGCCCCTTTGTCTTTATCCTTCCAAAGTCTCATGCAATTGAGAGATAAGAGGGGCTCTAGCAATGACTAGCATACCAGAATGCATACATTGTATTTAAAAAACTAAGGTTAAATTTCTATCTGAAATCATCTTGGTCATATGCATTACTCTGGTACATAGACAGGAACAAGTTGCATTCATTTTATACATTTGTTCTAAAATGAATATGTTTGGGAGACATTTATTTTATTGAAAGCAAATTGTGACAAGTATGCATCAATGAATTTGCATGACAAAAATGTCACCACCACAAAAGTGTAACCAATTGTTAAATATATAGTATATCCTTTATCGTTGGCTTTTACAATATGACACTAACTTCCTATAAAAATATCTTTTTCTGAGTGAGTATGTGCTACCAAAGCATGGTATGCAAAATAAAACTTCTTTCATTGAAACAATAATTATCTAAGAATTAGTTCTGATGTCCCTGATTTCAAAGGCAATATGGTCCAAATAAAGACATAAACTTAGTAGTAAAATTCAAGAAAAATTCTACTAACAAGAATTCTAGAGTCTCTAGGGTTTTGACAAATTCTACATTTGTTCATAGCTGCCAATGGATGGTGCCTGGGACTATTAAAAGGACATGTGTTTCAGCCTGCAATACCATGCAGAAACCACAAACTTGAGTTAAACTAGGTTCAAAGAGTACACAATGAGAATGTGTAGTTTTCTATAGATTTTGGTATATTTCCTTTGCATGCACTCAACTTCATCTTCATTCTTTAAATCAAAAATAATTCTTTGATGCAGCCTTTATACAATGTAACACATATAGTTAGTACCCCATCCAATAGGTTGAGACTGCTTCTTTAAAAGAAAGCTTCATATACCCTACTGTACTAGACCTTGCTTTCATCCCAGCAATGTAAATGTAAAAAATATTCATTTCACATTCAAGCTCCCATAAAAGATAATCAACATTTGAGATCATTGAGATCAGTATGAAAACTGTAAAATCATATGCTATTATAGTAAGGTGGGTATAGTTAGTTGGGGAGATTCAGAATGTTGAAATTACTTCCAAGCTGGAATATATTTTTGAAAGTTTTCCAAAAACAGTTTAAATAAATCATTTGAATGATGATTTGAGATTCATGGGAAATTACCTTCTTTGTTATAAGTATGTCTTCGGGGGAGAGAGAGCACAGAAAGAGCTGTGAAGAATAAAGTTGGGTCAATTATTTCCTTCATTTTAGACTACAATATAGTTTATGTATTCTACATTTGCAATCAAGATGAAATACATCAAAGATGCTACATAATTAGCATACTTTATGTATTTGGCTTATACCTACAGGCATGGGTGGTATAAAACACATCTTAAACCAATGGTTTAAACAATATATATACAGTAAAACCTGTCAAGTCCGAATACCATTGAGACTGGCTTAAACTCTCAGTTTGGCAAATGTCTATATTTCCAGATCTTTAAAATGGAAGTCTATAGCAGATTAAAAATGAGACCAAAAAGTATACATATTGAGAGGTGTTCAGATTCGGGAGTTGCTCAGATGTACAAGTTTTACTTTCAAGTGTTATGCCTCGGAGTAAAATACAAAACACTTCTCCTTAAAAAATAAAGATGTTAACATTGATAGGTTTTACTGTACATTTGGGTTTTACTATCAAATCCTAAAATAATATTATTATACCTCAGCAGCATACAAATGCCTTTCGAGAGCATTTATCAATGAACATTAAGAATGTATAGTAAAAATACTTTACAACTGAACCTTCACAAAAGAGGAGAAATTGACAGTGAATGAGAGAGCACTGACCTGTCAATGGCCAACACCTGTCTTGAACACAGGGTAGGGTAGGCTTACGGTAGTTTCAAATTTTCATGAAAAAAAGTTCAAAACAAGAAACTGACAAAATGTCATTTCAAGTCCATTTATTTGAACTGTTTCATTGTGAACTATAAACTCTACCATTTTTGATACATATTACAATTCTATTAATAATTATTGTAATCATGAAAAATTCTCATCCTAAGCATCTACATTAAATATGAATACCATATTCTCTCTAATGAGCGCACAGTTCCAACAAGGGCACATGGTACTGGTATGATGAATATGGAACACAAAGTTTAAAGCATTTGTTTCAATGTATTAATTATTCCACAAGATACCAATTGATGATTTTATTTAATGTAGAGAAAGAAAAGAAAGACAAGAACTGTAGAGTATGTAAACCTTAGTGATAATACATAATAAAAAGATAACTGGTAACTTTTTCACATTTTTTGTATAAGCGCTTATCATTTGTAACATATACATAGATGGTCAGTTCAAGTTCAGGCTTTACTGTAAAACAGGTCTCTATGTTTTGCTTTTGTTGCCCTTTGTATAAATATTCCTCCATTTATTCAAAATGACCTGGCTAAAACCACCACCTGCTTTTCTATGACCAGTAATATAAACAGCAATCATTTGTATTTACACTTTCTTCATTCACCTGTGCTGGTTAGAATACAAGAAGAATGTCCATACCATGGTTTAGTTTACATTAAGCTTGGGTCAAATGCTTTTACATTGAAACCAATATAGGGCAAGCATTAACCACTGGATGGCTCGTTGGTTGGTTTAGGTGTGACAATGTGATGATACATTTGAATATATCCTATTGCTTCTTGAAGGACAAGGCTCTTAGCCCTGGTGCCACCCACTGCCATTAACCAAGAGCCACCTTTTTCTCCCTACCTAAACTAGCTATGACCCCCCCCCCCCTTAATTCTCTTTCAGGTTTGATCAGTAAGTCTGAGACCCTCTTCATAAACCCTGATAGATGTAGATGGCCAGCCTTTTATTTCAAGAGAGAAAGTACTGTATACTTCAAATTCATTTCTATCTTTAGAAACATTTATTTCTACCTTTTTCAAACTTTTAAAAAATCGATCAAATATAATTCATAGAAATGAGTATGTATATGTTCTCAAAGGAACAGATAAAACTATAAGTCATTTTAGGAGACACTACACATTATTCATTATTTTGAAACTTTAATGGAATGTTAAAACAGTGAAAATCCACAGGTTACCAGAAAAGTCACAAGTATCATATTTCACCCAACTGTGTTTAACAGACCAACATTGCAAATCAAGGAACAATTAGTGAGTCACAAAAACAAATCGTTACCACTTCAAAAACAGTCTTCACAGCATAGGGCAACTTGTGAAACACCCATGGGAGCCATGATTTAGGACTGAAGTATGAGGAAATATCAAGGCCTATTTGGAAATAAACAACAATTTGTACGGTATATGTTTAGCAAGTTTCAAGGAGACATTCTATGGTGCCTTAATTGTTCAAAGGAGAAATCATTTTTTCTTTTAACATTTAAGTGCAAAAAGGTAACATTTTCCCACCCACATTTAATCCAGGTTTAAGCAGTTTCTATTAAACTTTTATGTGGTATAGACAGGTTCCAATTTCAGAATATCTCAAGGGAAAGGGTTTTTGAGGCATTTTTTAGAAAAAGCAACAGACCTATTTCTTCTGGATCAGTTTTTCATGCTGATAAAGATATTAAAAGATGACAGCTCAACGGGGTGGTCACGACACTGAATTTTAGCGTTTTTACCCCCCTAAGAAAATATTCTAGGGGGTACTATGAAACTAGTTCATTACTCAAAGGATATATAAACTATTGTTCTGAGTTCTACAGCATACATTGTTAGTACAGAGATGAATACTATCCTAAAGTTATAAGTTGATATCTTTGTTGGTTTCGGAAAAATACAATTAATTAGAAAAAAATATGCAATTTTCCTCATTTTTTTCTTGCTTATTTTATATTTGTAGCTTCAAGCAAAATATGATAACTTAAACAGCTCAAAGTAGTATTCTAACAACATTCCCAAGCTATGTGTGATATTGTAATACATCTATTATAGTGATGAAGTACTATTTGTAATTTTAATATGACTTTATAGTGCCCTACCCCTGGTAAATAGAAGAAAGTTGGTGTGGTTATCTTCTGGTTTTATAACATTTTATTGTCTTCTTAGTTGAAGATACATTCAATTCTGTCAGTTAACCATGAGAAGCTTTACAATGGTTAACTATTCCCATGAATAGAGGGTTGGGACCTCAAAAATACTGTTAAGTGGCATCCTTGGGCAACCCTCTTCAGAGCATTTTCCTTATACTCCGATAAAATCTGCAGGGGATACTATAAGAAACCTATATATATATCTAAGATACTAATGAAGATACTGAATTCAAATTTTCAGGATTTGGTCCTGGTATGATAGGTAATCTGTATGACAAAAATGACAAAAAGAAAAAACTATGTTGCTATAGTAACAAGAATACGACACTATTTGTTTCCTAAGAAATGTGTTTTAAGAGGTTTTGTCATTCTCTTCATATTTTTAATTCTAAATATGTCTACAATGTTGGATGATTAAAATTATGGTAAAGTAATCTTTTCTATTGTTCTATTGTTCTCTAAAACAGAAGTTGCTAGGGCGACACATAGATCATAGAAAAAATCCTGAGATGATCGCTCTATTTGTCAGGAAATTAAAATGGAAACTGAAAAATGAGTTTCTTCTTACTGAATAGCAATTTGGTAGACCATGGCTGACACGCACAAGAAAAAACGTCTATCAGTTCTATGTCATTTTGTTGTTATTTTTATTTATTTATCGTGCTTTGGGACTTATAACACCTAATGCCGAATCTTTTCCAACTGCAAAGGAAGGCAAGATTTTAATAATGAACATTCATATATCTCAACAAATATGGTCTAAGATTTGGACAATGATGATGAAACTCTGAGGGAAAATTAGACGAAACATTAATGAGAGTGGTCCAAAAATAACACTTACATGTTTTGAAAAAGTTATGCTCTCGGGTGAATCAGTGCTCATTTAAGGATAGTCTGAATCAGGTTAATTTTTTAACCTAATTGTACCCCTCCCCCAAAACCCCCAAATTTTGACAATTGTCGAAAAGTGGCAAACAACAATTAAACAAACAGCATTAAAGTTCAATATGGCTATTTCGCTTCTATGTCATAAAGATGTGGTACGATCTCAGGTCAATCAATAAAGTTCACAAGTGACACTCTATCTTATGAAGAAAATATTATTGTATTTGAAGACATGTCAAAAATTTGGTGGAAATAATTTTGTCACTCCTGATTTGACTTGGAAAGGTTCAGGTAAGTAATCACAAACAATTTCAGACAGTTATATCTTTGATTATGACTATTTTCTGACCATGAAGACAGGTATACAGGGATAATTAAGTCAACCGGACTCAGAGATATTTCACTAGCAATCAACCCATCAATATATTTTTTCAAAGTTGTTGACCTCATTTTCACCAAAAATGCCATCATTTTAACAATGTTAACAATTCGGTGTCTTTAAAGTCCCTGGAGCAATCCACTTTTCCTCTTAGGAAATAGAACATGTCTCAAAGCATATTCTAATTATGCATTCAACAATATAATTAAAGGTTGCATCTTTGGTAAAAATTAGGTCAACATTTTTAGTAAAAAGTATGTTGATTGGGCCATTCCCTTTAATATCACTTAGGTCTGATTTCAATCATTATATTTACTTTTCTTGAAGATAATGAATAGATCTAAAAGATATACTCATGTTCATGGTCAGAAAATATTCATAATTCAAGTTAGAATTGTCTGAAGTTGTTTGCGATAACCTACATGCTCCTTTATAACATTATTATGCAAATACAAATGTACATTACTTGTGCATGATGACCACCATAGTCTAGTTGCTCAAATGAGATCAATTGATAATTATAATGTTTAGACTTTATGTCTATGTCCGGACTGTATGCCAACCTCTCTAGTATGTGATTACACTAGATTTCATTATGATACATGTACTAAATTGAAAACTTACATATAAAATATCTTAAGTCCTATATTCTAGTAATAAATGAATTAGAATGTCACCTAACATTTGATGATGGTATGAATTTATTGATTTGGTGTCTATCAATACACGTTTCTAACTTAATGCTGCAAAATGATAAAATTCACCACATCCACTTTCTTCAATTTTCCAGGGGTAGGGCACTATAAAGTCATATTAAAATTACAAAATAGTACTTCATAACTAAAATAGATGTATGACAATACCACACATAGCTTGGAAATGTTTTTAGAATACTACTATGAGCTGTTAAAGCTGTCATATTGTGCTTGAAGCTACAAATATAAAATTGGCAAGACAAAAATTGCGTATCTTTTTCCTGTTTTTTGTATTTTTCTGAGACCAATAAGGGTATCAACCTATAACTTTAGGATAGTATTCATATTTGTACTAGCAATGTATGGTGTACAACTCAGAACAATAGCTCATATATCCTTTGAGTTATGAACTAGTTTCATAGTACCCCCTAGAATATTTTCCTAGGGGGGTAAAAATGCCAAAATTTAGTGTCGTGACCACCCCGTTGAGCTGTCATCTTTTAATATCTTTATCAGCATGAAAAACTGATCTAGTAAAAATAGGTCTGTTGCTTTTTCTAAAAAATGCCTCAAAAACTTGAATTATTTGAATTGGAACCTGTCTAGTATATACTTAGACTTAATAATATGCTTCAGATACATTTTGAATGATTCCATACATTTGCATGTGACTTAATGAAACAGGTACATTCTTATTCAACAGATAAAATGTAAAGAAGTTTCTCATGGACAAGCATCAATTAAACGTTCAATTATCAAATTATGTTTTGCAAATAAATATAACATAACTAGGTGAGGCGTATTGCATGAAATAGTTTCATACTTTACAGGTTAGCCCCTGGCAATACACTGACAATCAAGATTTTCAATTTTGTTATACACATAGATTGACCATTTGCCAAAAAGGCCCTCATATACCAATGAAAACCATTACTCACCCTATGTAAGGACAAATTATATTAACAAAATGTCACAAATCAAGCTTCCAAATTTAATAAAACTGCCCTTTGGTAACTTGTTAATCGTCAATGGGATAATCCATCAACAGTCCGCAGGTAGGAAATCTTATTGCTTAACATAACAATTCAGCAGAAATAGCCAGTAAATTGTATTTAGTTATACAGACTCATTCAAGATTAAATACAGATTAAGTAACTGAAAATATATGAAACTTTACAAAAAGCCAGTGTGTATATGTTTGTAATCTGATTATATCAAATACAAAAAGAAATAGCCCATCACAATTTGCTAAAAAAGTGTATCCTAAATCTGAATTATACATAAATCATTGATAACTAGGATATAAAAAAAACTTTTTATAAGCAAAAATGCAAGAGCCCCCCCCTCAACCAAAGGACAAATACACCAACTTCAGTTACAAGGAGCAAGTCATATACAAATTTCTACATGTATAGATGAAACAGAACTTGACTGAAAAACATTTTATTTTCTGTCTCAACAGTTTTTTTGAAGAAATGATTCCAAAGAGAGTTGTGTTTCACATGGAATGTTGATTTCAACAAGGAATGACAACCTGGAGAATTCCAACATATGAGATCATATAGCAGTTATGCCTGGTTATGACCTTCAGTATTAGAAAGCAACTTCACACCCTTCTGTGTCTCTTTGTGCCTACATTTCCAAAGACAAACAAAAAAGGTTCATAGCTTTTTAAGCCCCTGTACTTTAATCAAGACACCAAACTCTCTTTTCTTGATTTTTGTCCTTAAAATAATACTAGAAATGCTTTTGATTTCAATGAAATGTTTTGGAATCTTCCTCAGTCAACACAATGAGCACCTTAGCTACCCAGTAATGATGACAAACATTGGATCCTAAAAACCGATTCAAAACATTTTATCAAACCACTCCAAACATTTCTCATCTATCACAAATGTTTATATCCCTAACTGAGATTGCTGAATACTTGGGGAATAAATACAAATCAAATTGATGGTTAGAGTTCAAAGTAACCAGTACAGAATTATACAGCCTCCTTAAATATTCCCCATGGTGATAGACCATCAATTTGAAGTAGAAGTAAACCACCAAGAAGGACCTCACAATATTTATCTAGATATGTGGTCCAAACATAAGTATGTAGAAAGGAAGATCTCAGACAAATACATATAACTGTAAACACCAATTTCTAATACAGGCCTCCTAGACTTCCACCAACGTGAACATCAGCTCTGACCTCGCGAACTAGGTTCCTTACACTCGAACCACAATTCTCACATCACGAACATGAAATCTTTAATCACACACCACCATTTCCTCGCTCCTGAACATATTTTTCCACTGACGCGCAATGAGATATGTGCTCGGAAAAATTTGTACATAGTGCATCGGGGTATTTGGGATTTGTTTTAGACATGCATAAATAATGGGAATAACATTACAGACTTTTTTCTATCATGTATGTGGCTCGCAAGCACAATTTCTGTGAAATACCCCAGGAGCAAGGATAACCCTATACTATGTCCTGGATAACAAAGTGGTCTTGGGTCTATCAACAAGGCATCCTGTTATATTATCATTAAAGTATATTAAATGAGGTACTCTGTTATATTACATGTAAATGTGACAAGGGATGTATGGATCATGATGACCAAAGATGTCAGTGGTGTAATTCAGATACCAACAGATAACATTCAACTTGACAATATCCTGACCATGTAAAATATTCTATTCAACTTTAAACCAGTATACAAACGTTTTTGTCTGTAAATTACCTTCTCATTTCAAAGAGCTGTTACTTCTAAAACATTTTGTATTTCCAAAGTATGACATTTTCATGAAGATAGGATGAGATCAGAATGGGTTCGCTGTATTATAATCACTTAGAAACAAAACATACCTCTCATCCTCCAAATTCTCCCATATTCCCAAATAAAGAACTTTGGGTTTTACACATATACATGTACATGTACCAGTGTTCATCAAATTCTCTTGTTCAAAATTCTAGCCTAAACTGGTCAATAATACAACATGTCTTTTTTGCATGATTTCTCTCTTTTCAAGTGTTTTTAAGATTTTCAGGAAGACACAAGCCTATTTTCAAAATTTGAATTGAGTACAGGCCCACTTGATCCTGGAGATATCACTGTATTTTTTCACAAGAAGGGTAGCAAAACAAGCTGACAGAATTCTGCATAATGATATGAATCATCCTTTTGTGTCACCTTACTCCAGGTTAAAAAAAGCTAGGTTCAAAATCCTCAAACTGCACTGAATTGAAATATACTTTAGGCACTTGAATAACACAATTATTTACTCTGTGACATCTACATAAAGCTTAACTTTGTTGAGCATGGGAAATTCAATTGAGTAAGCAATTCAATGCGTCAACAAATTCTTTTATGACTTTTTTTATTGATAAATTGAAGAATTTTTAACATACTGTATCAAGTTTAAAACACATATGTTGATACCATTACACAGAGCCATTGATGATTAAGTCATATTTCATCTTAAATTATATGGTATTTTTTTTACTTCACATAGATTATATGTGCAATAGGCCAAACTCCATCAATTTTAGATAGGTCAAAGCGAGCTATAGAGATAAAAGTCTACTAAAGAATCTACATGATACATGTATATTTTTCATATTTGACTAAAGCTTTCTTTTTTTTGTTACTTAAAGAAAAACTCTTGGTTGTATAACTCCAAAGGTTTCATTCTCTCAAGTGATTATTTTGAAGAGTTTTGGTTCTGTTTCCAAGCTAAAATTGTATTTTCCAATAATTTGTTTCATTTCACTAAAATATATGCCTTCTTAAATGTTTCTATTCCATTGTTAGCCCTCATGGTCACGATACTTAAAGACAAAGTCTCACACACACCAATGATGAAGAAAATAATGTAGTTCAAGTAGACTAAACCAGAATATGCAGGACTAATGTGACAGAAACACAATTCAAATGTATTTCCATTCCAGATTCAACTCCAGACCAGCATTCAGAGAAATTCAATGACATAGTAGAGATTAGAGAGTTGATCTAGATACCCCAGTGTGCTGTATATATAGAATGAGTTAAAGAGTGAAACAAATCTTTCACCAGACTATCATATGATTGTTGTGACAATCACACAAGTGGTGATAGGTTAATGATCGTTTGAGCAACCTGTACTCAAAACATACAAATCATGAGGGGGACATAATAAAGCACCTCTTAAATCATCTCCACATGGGTCAGGTTTACTGAAAATGCTGGATATAGATGATTCAAGGCACTAGCAGCAGACACTCATGTACAGTTACCTAAATATAAAGATTGTGATTTATGAAGGAATGAGAAATGATACAAGAAACATGAAACCAAGCTGAAGGTGGATTTGATGTTTGTGATTTTACCAAGAAGCCAGATATCAAAACTGCAAACATTAAGAAGTAGGTTGATTAAGTGACATTTATAAATTACCCTGGTGAACATGAATTTATATTAGATCTTAAGAAATGCAGCAGAATATCGCAAAGCCAGATTTCCAGTTTTATCACAGACAATTTATAGCAATGTGAAGTGTATATGTCTATGTGTAATAAAACAGAGATCCATTCAGCTTTCTGATAAAAAACAATCATCAAGCTGAATATAACACCCAAAAGTTCTGAGGGTTTATCAGTATTCTTGATATAATGCTGCACTGAGAATCCAAGATATGACCTTATCTTGCACTTGGGTGATAAGGCAGCCCTGGGAAAATAGTTTGGGAACCATATCCATGAAAATCAAACAAGGAGCTTCCTCCGGTAATATGCAATGAGGAATTAATTTTTTTTAAAACCAGGTCTTGGAAGAATGAAGCTTTTCATTGGATATAGCCCTCTTTGCAGTTGAAAAATATTGACTAATACATATATTTAAAAATATTTTTTTCTTGTATCATTTACGCTGGCATACTCAACATGGATGGTAAGAATCACAAGATATGAGAAACCTGACACATCTGCACATTACTTGATACATTCTTGACTCCTTCATCATCCCTTCTACAAGGTAATAAGTTGTTTTATGTGCTAGGGGAATCATAACAAGTTTGGGTAATGTTTAAGTGCCTGGTCATATTTTTTACTGATTCAAACAAGCTGTCAGAGAAACAAATAGATAAATATGTAGTCTCCTAGAAACTAGAATTTAAATGTTGGTAGGAGAAAAGCAATCAATTTTACAAATGACATGATTGACAGAAAAAGGAATTTGTAAGCATTTTCTAAAAATCATTGTTCAACTACTAGGGTGTTATACATGTATAACAGTTTTAATGCAATTGTGATTAATGTTTTGAAAGTTGCTAAGAAGGTTTTCAAGGAAGCTGCTTTATCTTTATCTTTTATCTTATTTTCCATTGTACCCAAATTTGTAAGGGTTTAGAACTAAGCTGTTCCAGATCCTGAGTATCCCTTCTTGGTACGGTAGGTTTTGTTCATTGTATTAGACTAGTGTGTCAGTAGATTAGACACTGGTGTCAGAGAACTCTTGGAGTAGATTCTCCTAAAATATGACATAGTGCTTATCAAGTGGTAGCAAAATAAATATGTCCTACCTCTTCCATATCCATGTGTATGTTTGGCAAAACTATTGACAACTGCATCTACAGCTTCTCTTAGAACTGTCTTTGCACGGGCATCTGACATAGGCATGTTCATTCCTTTAGGAGCTCCTTGGCCTATTGGAGGGATGGGGTTTGGTCGCCTGCTATTTGGGGGAGGATTTGTAGGTGGCATACTTCTGTTTGCCATTGAATGCTAATCTGTTTAAGTTTACATATCCAAGTTTGCTTCTATGAGCTGTTATTTATCTACATAGTTTATGTTGGAACTACCTGAAATAAAATACATGTATCAAGAATACGGTATGTAAGTTTTTAAGAATTATCTATTCTTCCTATATAATATATAACAATGTTTTGAGTTTAACAAATGAAAATACCTTTCATTAGTTGTTGTCATTGAACTGGTATAATATGCATTTTCCATTGATATGAAGAATGCTAAAATACTGCTCAAAAACTAACCAAATAAGTAATAAATAAAAAAAAGTGGATAATACTAAGAGGTCAAAATGAAAACAAACCCAGATGAAATAGGTCTTACCATTATACACAATAAAAAGCAGATCAGTGGGTTAATGATGAAATATTGAAAAATTTATCTATCTTTTGGAACCTGATCTTACAAAATTCTTGTAATCGAGAAATTGATGAATATTGAAAAGGAATTTAATTTCTTATTTGGAACATTGAATAGACTAGATGCAATTAGAAATAATCTTGATTGATTCAAAATCTAGTCAAAGCCCCAAAGAATTTAGCCCTCCAAATTATGAAAAATAATTGTTTAAAATTAAGAAAACAGCAAATCAACCCCACATTTATGGGGGTTATTGAATGAGGCTATGATAAACCTCTTTTAAAGGTTCAACTGATCTGAAAAAACAACCTTTGTTCGCCCCCTATCAGACGCTTCAGAAAGGTGAAGGCTGAAACTGAAATCAGCTGCTTACTTTGTATCTCTAAAAGTTTCCTGCATATTATCCATCCTACCTTTGCAAAAGTCTAGCTCCTTATGTGCCAATCAGGATTTTTCTTTATCCCCAAGTACAAAGTGGATACTTTCTACAGAGAAACCAAAATGGGGGTGTTGAAGGAAATTCACTAAATTGCGTTCAAAATCTCCAGTGATTTCGGAATGGTAGCTACTGGAAGTTCAGTTGATTTCAGTTTCAGCCATCGTAATTCTGAAGCGAATGTTCTATCAGATCAGTCAGCCTTTCTTTGAATCCAAATAGGTATGCCAAATTATTTTCTGGGGCCATCTTAGGAAGGGAGGCATCTCCCCCTCCCCTAAATCGTTGCTTGTTTCGCCAGTGGATCATTTGATATTTATGATTGAGTCAGTCAGTGATTGACGTCCAAAAAATATTTTTAAAAAACTGACTCATTCCGATATTTGACAGCTTTACAGATCATCGGTGCCAACCATTTTTAGCTTATATAATCAGTGATATGCACTCTATAAATATTTAATATTATAATCAGAATCAGTAATATCTTACCTGTTGAATTTAGTTGGTTTTGTCCGGAATTTTGGTGTGTTGCTCGAACACTGAAATTTAAGACCGGATTAACCTCTGACCCTGTTTACATTTAAATTCCTCCGCCTTTGAAAAACTAAATTTTCGTCGATCGCTGCTCAGTAAAGCACAACGGACGAGACAAGAATTTATTCAACTCACAATCAACTATAACTTCTACATGAAACAATATTGTATTGTGACAGCTGAAATGGTGATATATAACAAGAATTATTTCCTGGAAAGTGTCTGCGGAAGAATATATCATACAGTAGAGCATTCTATCGGCAAAATTGAAAACCAACAACATGGAAGGGAAAAAGTCAGTGCTATTTGTCTGTCTTGGTAAGCATTCTTATTCTGAAGTAACACTTATTGTTAATCATATCAGCCTTTCAAAGTTATTTTATTTTCCACTTTGAAACATCAAATTTTGTTCTCAATACTTTATATACTCTACATAAACTCAAATTATGTTCACATTTCTCAAAATTCAATTGACACACCACATATAGATTTTGAGTGATGATAAATTTCTCTCATATACAGAGGGGGATTAACACCAGAGTTCAAAGATGACATACGCTTATAACGTAAACCTGTATTGAGATCACATACACCTCTGATTGGTCCAAATCGATAAATGGCAGATTCAAAATTTTCTAACAACGCTTCGAATAATGTTATGTTGATTCCTGGCGTATTAAATAGCTTGGTTCTTCACATCAAGATAAAGAAATATGTAAGGATTATGTTTACATTGATTAAAACATCACGGCGACGCGCTTTGTTCGAATATTAACTGGTGAGAATTTGCGCAAACGAAGGTGGTACGCAAAAGACGTATTATGTCAGTCATCGCTAAAGCTCTGGGGCTTTCCCTCCTCTTTCTCATATGAGTGGTTTATGTCATAGGCTACGGGCGATAAAAATCATTTTTAAATAAAGATGGCATGGTAATCAATCTGTGTTTATCTATGTTTCTCAGTGCCATTCGTTGACATGTCAGGCCCTCAGCATGTCATGACATATCGATTTTATGTATTGGTATGTCAATCCACATGTTTTCTTTATATCTAGTTATCTTTTTTTTAAATTGGGAATAGCTTTAGCTTTAGTCGACGTAAATTGGAATTCAAAAACTACATCAGAAATCCGTTTAGTACCTGAGAGAAAAAGATAATACTGGATTCTGTTGGTGCTGCCATCTTTATATCGGCCCAGAACCTATGGTTTATGTGGAAGTGGTATTGCCCCCGGTATTGCCCGGGGGGGGGGATTTTCCAAAGATGACCTTCCGCATTGGCACCTTTGATGACAAATTTTATAAACAGGCCTCATTTCCCATTGAAATGAATCTCTCAATGTTGGCTGTTGTCTTATGAGTATTCTCTACAAGTATGGATTGAGTAACTAAATACATTATAACCGTATGTATCAGCGTGGTCTGTCACATTGTTATTTTCACTCCTTCTCTGCTATCATTTGTATCTTGTAATAGTTCTTGAATTGTTAATGTTTCATTTTAGGCAATATCTGCAGATCACCCATGGCCGAGGCAATACTCGCAAATATGATTGCGGAAAAAGGAGTTGAAGAGAAGGTTATGCTATACATGTATTTTTTGTCATTTCATCTTGTGTCTGATATTGTGCCATAAGATGTGAAATGAATACAAAAATGTATTTCGAACCAAATAATTTGGTAATCAAGAAATAAAGATCAAAAAGGAGGTCAATCAGATTGAAAAGGCATATTTTTGAAAACCAAATGACAAAATAATGACTGTATACTCCAGAGGTGTCTTTACAATTTTTTAAAGACATAAATACGTCCACTTCTCATAATCCATTGCACATCTTGTAGCTAATACTTTATCATCTAGCATTCAACATCTGAACTGTGTTCTTATACTTGATTAATTAATATTTTTTTGTACCTGACCTACATTGCATTAGCCCCAAGGCAGTGTCTTTATTTATTTAAATTTTATTAATTGAAAATCAAGATAAATAAAAGATAACACCGACTTCAATACCAGAACACCTACATGTATAATCTTGAAATAAAAGAATTTGAATGTATTTTCAGTGGCATTTAGACAGTGCAGCCATAGGGTCTTGGCATGTGGGTAATAGTCCTGATCAGCGTTGCATAAACAAACTAAAAGAGAACAATATCTCAACAGAACATAGGGCCAGAACCGTTGAACTAGATGACTTCACTAAGTTTGATTGGATATTTGGATTTGATCATGATAATATTAGGTAAATACTTTGATACTGTGAAGGATAGCTTGCCCCTTTGAAAGTAACAATTGACTCAATTAGAAATCTATGAAGGTATCACTGTTTTAGAATTGAATTAAATTAAGAAAAACATACTATCTAAAATGCTGAGCTCAAAATAAAGCCATATGCATCTTACACATACATGTATAGAGTGTGAGGAGGGTTGGACCTGGTGGTTAGACATACAGGAGATATATGATTTTTAGCATATGTGGGGAAATGCAACATGAAAATTGGACTGTAATTTTGACCATCTGAAATTGTCAATGCCACAATGTACAAGTGTATGAGATACACCCCCTGATAGATATGAAAATATTATACAAAATTCATACTATTGAGGTGAATACCTGCTCTTATTTTTATGTCACATGTAATGTGTCGTAGACCAGTGAGAGAGTGGGGAATATGACAGTGATATCATAATGGTAAGTATGGGGTCGATGAGTATGTAGGTGTAAAGGTAAAACAAAGCATTAACATGCAAATTGTCACTACCTGCCATTTGTTATAGATGCCAAACGATGACAAAACTGAATTTAAAATGAAAAATCACAGGAACCTATAGTCCTTGTGCCATTTAAGGCAGAAACTGTGTATCTTAGATGGTGCACTTTAGGTTCCTGTGGTGAAACTTATTTTAAATCATTTTTAAAAATACCCTTTTGGAATTTAAGTGACATTTTTCCAGTTGTATTTCAGTGAGTTGACAAAGAAGCAGAAGAAAGTCAAGAAAGAAACAAAAGCAAAGATTGCATTATTTGGTGAATATGACCCTCAGAAAGAACTCATCATCGAGGACCCCTATTATGTAAGCATTTATCTATTCTTGCTGAATTTGGCTTCCAATATTCCAGGTCCATTTTCCTGATGCAATTCCCTCATGTCCATGCCTCAACGAACAAATAATACAGCAGACAGTGTCCATGGTCCTTTTCCTTACTGTTTGTTGTCATTTAGTACGAAGGTAAGGAACAAAGTATATGGCCCACAATATCCATGGTCGTTTTCCTTGCTGTTTGTTGTAACTCAATACTAAGCTAAAGATCAGAGTATGTGAGCTACAATATCCATGGTCCTTTTCTTTGCTGTTTTTGTCATTTAGTGCTAAGCTAAGGAGCAAAGTACATGGCCTACAGTATCCATTGTCCTTTTACTTGTTGTATGTTGTATTTTAGAATAAAAATACCCAGTCATAAAAATACCATAAAACATACAAAGAGAGTAAAAGAGTAAGAGTAAAATGACTCACACTGAAGACAACACTGAAATTGAAATATAGTAATTATTGCAGGAACTCCTTTTAGTGTTACTGTTATACTGTAATTATCCCATTGAACGAAGTAAAGATAGGGATATAGAGAAACCATCAGTTCATCCACCAGATGATCCAACAGTCTGTCCATCGATAGGACAGGGTGATAACGCAAATACTAGTTGACAGATTGATATGCCTCGATGACATAACACCTCTGCTCTAGAAGATATTTTCATGAAAAGATACCAGTTTTCAGATTTGGTCCAAAGGGAATGAAATAATCCAGAATGAAAAATGAACTTAGAGTTACTTTCATTTAGATTTTATATGGTGATGCCTAAGGAACATACCATAAGACCTCTGCTCAAAAACAGATTTTCAAGATGGTCACTGAATTTAAAATGGCTACCTTTTTTCATGGAAAATGGAAAAATGTAATTTTTGATGATTTAAATACCATTCCCCATTTAAGAAAGAATCTCCAATATGGCTGATCTATTCAAAATGGCCACCACTTTTTGTAAAAAAATATTATTTTTGTAATATTGGAATCAGATTGTTTGTGTTGATGATATGCCTTGTTCAAGAAGGAATTTTCAAAATGGCAGTCGTCTTCAAAAAAGCTACACAAATACCTGCCATTGGGTTTGGTCCAAATTTTGTTGGTCTGTGCCGATAGTGCCACTACTCAAGGAATTTCTATAATGGCATCATGTCATGGGTGTAGATTTTCCCAAAAGGCAATAGTACTGCCTGGTTATTTCTTTCATATAATGTTCAAATTGATGAATGATTTGATGAAATATGTTTGTTAGGTGGGATCGGCTTCTCCATGGAGCTGCTGTTTTTCTAATAAGGTACATGTATGTGGAAGGTCAATTTGTCACTCGTAAGTTTTTTGATGATTGAAAGTCCCTACCTGCATTTCATTTTTCCAAATTTACTTCTGTGCTAACTTGAAACCAAATGTTAATTTATTTCATTCATCTTTTATTGATTCTCCAAAAAAATCTAAAAATCAAAATTCATATTTGAAATTACATCAAGCTAGAAATGTGGTTTTAAAAAGTGTTTACCAGCTTTGGGAATTTTATTTTCTTTGAAAATGTGACTTCTAGTTCGGGGAGATTCCCCATAGACTCAATGTTATCAAATCACAAAAACTTTGAATAAGTTGAAAATCTTACTTGATGGCCATCTTAAAAAAAGGTGGCTGTTACATGCTTTACAAGATTTTGAAAGAATTTTCAACGAGGGGCACCCTCATTCCCCCAACCCCTCTCCCTAGCAACAGGTTTTGGAGTGTTATGGGTGAATCATAACCGAGTTCTCTCATTCAGCTCATATATGCTCTGGTAGCATAATTGTGTTAACAGCAATCTTGAAATTATTTGTATGGATATTTCGGGACACCCTGTATATATGTTTATTTACTATTTTCAGGGAGAGATTGCGGGATTTGACAAATGCTTCGAACAGTGCATGAGATGTTGCAAAGCATTTCTTGATGCAAACACATAAACATTATAAAGAGACTAATCTAGCATGTAGATGGACTGTGATTTGCATTTACACCATAGGTGAAAGTGTTAATTGGTTGAATTTGGCATCTCTCTAAATTCATGGTGATTTACAAAATCTGTTCAAAATCACCAATTCAAGCCTCCATCAATAATCACTTCATAATGTTTTTCATAAGGGGTTTTCTCATGAATTAAATTGCTAGTCGACTACATTAAAAACAATATCCTAGAAAACAATTCCATACTGCCAAATGATCAATTTACAGCATACTGAACATTTCGTCTGGAATGCTTCAGTGGTTGAATAAATTTTCAATTTTATGTCGAACAAGAGGACATTTGGTGCCATAAATACATTTTATTAAAATGCTTTTTGAAATTGAACCAAACTAGCATAGCTCCATCAAGTTTCATAGAGTCCGGTGATCGGGAAAATGGGATGGAGAGGGGAGCAGGCAATTGGCAATCTGCTAGAAAACACCACAAATTGTCAGTTTTTTTCATGTAAATGTTAACTGTTAAATTGCTAAATGATAGTTGCATGGTATGGTAAAATATGTAAGGTTCTCCTAAAAAAAGTTTGAATCAATACCCATTTAAGATATAAGATCTATATAAAAAAGTTGCAATGCAATGCCACCAACGGGCAAAAGTCAATGTTCTCCCCATCAAACAACAATGGTCTACACGACCTGTTATAAATACTTGTGAGTGACATTATCATTACAAAATTAATGTAATTGCTGACATAACAACATAAGGTTCTGTACGTTATATAAAAAATAATCGAAAATAATAAAAATGGGATGGAGAGGGGGAGGGGATGAAGAGGGGGAGTAATATGTCTATGAGACAAGATACATGTAAGAAATGTTACATTACCTTATTTCCCATAACTTCAAATTCCCCTATTTTTCCTCAATTACAATGGGTCAGGAAATGATAACAAGTTGTATTGGAGTAAGGTTGAATTTGGGTTGGTAATATCTTGGGGAGGACTGTTAACCTGTAAATATTTAGCTGTCTAAACGTTTTACTTGCTGATTTGGAGACTTATCATAGACACCTTGTCAAACCTCTATTTTGACATGTACATTTCAGTTGTAACCTACAAGATATCTATCATGCCATATATTTTTAGCAATGCATGTCTTCAACAGATGCATAATTTAGATTGAATAATCTGCCAGGAAGGTTCTCAATTAATGTGCCATTCATGCAGCACCCATTGCGCCATGTACCAAATGAATTTTTGAAAAAGGAATAAGAATTGGGACATTTGGAGAAAATAAAGTAATGTAACATTTCTTACACTTGTCTCATAGACATATTACTCCCCCTCTCCATCCCGTCTTAATTATTTTCAATTATTTTTTTTATATAACGTATAGAAACTTATTTTATAAAGTAAGCAATTGTATTAATTTTGTAATGATAATGTCACAAGTATTTATAACAGGTCAGGTAGACCATTGTTGCTAGATTAATGGCAAAAACATTGACCTTTGCCCGTTGGTGGTGTTGCGCCTTTTTTAATAGATCTTATTTTTTAAAAGCGCATTGGTTCAAAAAATATTTTACCATATTGTGCGCCTATTCATATAGCAATTCAAAGATAAACTTTCTCTTGAAAGTTTTTTTCCAGATTTGTTGAATTTTTAAGCAGAAATTGCCTGCTCCCCCTCTCATCCCACTTATCCGATCACCTAAAGAATCTTAAAATAGAAAGGTAACCAGGATTTGGTTTGAACATTTTAATTTTAGTACCTGTATTTGAACTGAACTTATCAACTTATCCTTGAACCCTATATATTTTGCTTGCATGTAAATAAGTTGTCCAAAAATTTAAGTACATGTTGTATTTTGTAAGTATAACTGATACTCAAGGTGGTTGGCAATATGTGCCATATTATGCTATATAAAGCTATATTAAACATAGGAGCAATGATTTGAGAGTGTCCAGCTTCAGAACATATAAATATCCCACTTTTGAAAATGACTTTTTTACTTTACAGTAAAGACTGTATGTAGTGAACACCTACAGTATGGAGCCACTATACATGTAAAATGGCTCAATGTAGATTGGTGTTAACTACAGAGATGGGATTTTAAACAGGAGTCAATTGTAAAGTGTGTCTTGAAGTGGTGTTCACTAACACAGGTGTTCACTGGAGAAAGGTGTTCGCTAAGAAAGATTTTAGTGTACATTGATCCATAATTTTAATGGATTTAATGAATTATACCCTGTAAAGGCATTTTATGTTGAACTTTGGTCAATAATGTTTTCATTGAAAATGAAGTAGATGAGACCATCTTTGTTTCTAAAACATCTTTGTTTCTAGTTCATCTCACAAATCTTCTATTTCATTAAGAAGCATAATTATGTCATGGTCATTTTAATAAAAAGCACCCTGTCATTGTAACTAATTTTATGCCTTTGGGTAAACAACCACCTTGATCCAGTTTACAGCTTGATACATTTACATGTTATGCGCAATAAAATTGCAAGCTTTATATACATAATACAGATACATAAGTTTGTCTATTTCTTGTTTATTCTAATGAGTAAAAGTAGGAACCATCTGAACAGATAAAAAAAATATATAAAATATTTTGCAAGATTCTATATTATGAATTCTTAATTTAAAAAAATTATTTCAGTATCTATTGATGTTCGAAGTGACATTATTACTATTCTAGTAATTATAATACTAAGAGAAACCTTGCTAGAGATGCCACCATGAGTGTGGCGGGGTCCTGGTGGTGTGCTCTGTGTTTCTGCACGCTTATAGCGTCTCATCTTGGACAAGATGAAAATCAAACTGGTAAACGAGTATCATACTGTCTTGAATGCTTCAAAATAATCTTGCATATCTTTAGAACTTTATGACAACCTTTCTTGACATCAGTCTTGCATTAATTTATACTCCACAAAATCTGTACGAAAGTTGACCATATATCGATTTTGCACGAAAATCGTCAGCCCAGTCGCCCGTCCATGCCATATTAACTCCAAAACATGATATCTGCTCTGTTTCCTTGTCAATTCCAAACTTGAAGCATGAACTGAAATAATTATTCAAACGTAAAGGAATCGGTATTAATAATTGATGCATTTGAACATCTAATCAGTAAAATGGCAACTGTGTCATTCTACTGAAACACGCCCAACCAGCGACGACGTAAAGTGACAGAATATACCATGTAGCTACCATTTAGCTGTATGTTATCATATATAAATGATTTGAAGCAAAATCTCTGATGTTGGTTTTAACAAAGGATATAATGAAGCATTTCATGTTAAATTTCATGTGCATACTCTTGGCAAAACTTTTAACTTTCTTTTTAACTAACATTAACCACAGGCTGGTATCGAAAGATTTGTCCGCTGTGACGGAGCATGCTATTTTTCATAAAAACACTAAGAATGCTTCACGATTTATTTTTTAACTCATATGTTTCGTTATATCAAAGATAATTACTTACTCCATGCAATGGATATATAATTTGCGTGTAACCTTCACTTCTGTTTGAAGTCTAATAACGCTAGGAGTAAAATCTATTGAAAACGGCGCCAGAGTATCAAACTCTAAAATGTACCATTTCTTTTTTAATTTTTTAATGGCATGATATAGTGACACGATAATATTAACATATGTTTTCACCATAACTCTGAATGTAGTAATGAAATATTAATGCATTGGGTCTTTTTAATTTTTTTATAAAAAATAATATTGATATTTTTTGTCCGCTGTGACGGAGCATTTTCACAGTTCACATTTGCAACTGCTCCGTCACAGCGGACAAAAAAATTAAACATTATTTTCTATAAAAGAATTAAAAAGACCAAATACATCAACATCTCATTTATACCTTCATAGTTATGCTGAAACCATGTGTAAATATTATTGTGTCACTATATTGTGCCATTAGAAAGTTAAACAAGAAATGGTACATTTTGAAGTATGATACTCCGGCGCCATTTTCAATAGCTTTTCTTCCCAGCGTAATTGGACTTCAAACAGAAGTGAAAGTTACCCGCAAATGATATATCCATTGCATGGAGTAAGTAATTTTGTATGGTATAACGAAACATGTGAGTTAAAAAATAAATCGTGGAGTATTCTTAGTGTTTTTATGAAAAATAGCATGCTCCGTCACAGCGGACAAATATTTCGATACCAGCCTGTGTTAACGGATTCTGGAGGAGTGCTCGAGTTTTTATGTCACCACCAAAAAGTGGTGACATATTGTTATGGTCTGGTAGGTTTTTTTTATGGCGGTTGGCGATCGATTTTTTTCAAAATCATCTACATGTTTTGCAGGGGAGCATACCCCCAGACCTCCCGCGATGCACAGTCTTCGGCCACGCAATCAGGCATCCCCAAAAGTGCGTACCAACTCTAAATATAGCCCTACGCCCATGAAATCTGACTTTATATTTAAGCGTTGACCTTTAATGACTTTTTCAAGATCAAAAAAGGTCAAAAGGTCTTTTTTCAACTTGCTTCAAATTGACCAATTTTTTCAAATCATAAACAAGTTATCAGAAGTTCAAATCTGAATCGTTCATCGTTAAACTTGGGTATTGGTTTTTTGGCCCACCTTGTATAATTATTTTATATACGATAGCCTACCGGGATTTATATTGACTGATAGTACTGAACGAAATACTCACGGATATTAAAAACTATTTGTGGCACGTCATGACACTGACATTCAGTCCTTGAAAAAGCAGACGTGCAAGCCAAGGTGAGTGAGCATATATCCCTTATGTTTCCTAATTATACATTATTCCTTGTTGATTTTCGTGTCTGTTTAGTGTAAAATGCCTCAATATATTTACCTTTTGTATTTTGTCTAATTTGTAGTTTTATTTGTATAGACTATTAGTTTTTACGTTCAAATACATTCAAATTCAAAAATATTAGGCCTAAAGTCCATTTCACCGCTTCAGTTCGTCAGTAGAACGGCAAAAATAAGAAATTGGGAGACCATTGTGCAATAATATATGGAAAAGTATATTCATAATGTACACGGATGACATTTGTATATCTTGGATTGCTTCTAGTTTGGCTTATAAAGTGTGTGGCCTCTTATATTTGGATGTTTCTCTGCCATGTTATTTTCATTAAGATTAACATGGCTGAAATTCTTCAAATTACAAGACGGCACAGGCTTATTGCACAAAAAACTAAAAAATCTGAAATATACAAATGTCATTCATGTACATTATGAATATACTTTTCCATATATTATTGCACAATAGTCTCCCAATTTCTTATTTTTGCCGTTCTACTGACGAACTGAAGCAGTGAAATGGACTCTAGATAGGCCTATACGTCCATGATTCAATGCACCACAAAGCCATGTGTCTCCTCTTTACAATGATATATCATTCATTGATATTTGGTCATGGTTGAGCGAGTAATCATTCCATTTGCCAAGTAGGCCATGGATCTACCTAGCACAGTCAGATAGGGCCTAGCCTAATCTTAGAATGTTCTTGCGAAAGGCACTGGCGGATTAGGGGGGGAAATTTTCAAACTCTTCCTGAGAAGTCGTTTTTATTATTTCACATATGCTTGTGCACTGTAATCATTACAAAGACATCAAAGAACAACAAAAAACTTTAGTTTGAGAAAAAAGTGCCGTTTAAAGAATTTGAGAAGATTTTTTTCTAGGAGTAGCCCGTGAAAAACCGCTGATTCAAAATATCTGAACATTTCAAAAAATAAACTTCAAACATATATCAAAAACGAAGGAGCAACGGAAATTTGAAAAATTACCCGATAAAAAAATAGGGATCAAAATAAGGAAAAAAGTACACTTCTCAAATTGTTTTTTTCTATTTTTTTAATTTGTATGAGAGATTTCAAAATTCTAAAGCTCCTTCCATTTTGGGCTATATTAAAGGGATGTTTCAGAGAAATTAGAAAAAAATGTTCAGGGACCTTTGCCATGCTACTCTTTTTGTCAATTTTTCTGTCACATTTTCATAGGACTCAAATTCCCATTCCAAAATGTTTACCGTTTCTATTTGCATTACCACAGTGAGCCTGGTTATATAAATGATAAGTGGAACCAAAAAATTGAGAGAAAATCCAACCAAAAGACAGTTAATTTTGATGGTCAGATTATACTCAAATGCCATGTGCTTTCTGGTTTCGGCCATCTTGGATTTTTGATTAAGTTATAAGTTACCTTAAGGTTCAGCTGGAAAGAAACATTTTGATAAAAAATTGCTATATAGATCTACCTGCACATGTTATTTTCTGGTACAAAATTAAGTATGAAGGCATGTGTGTATTTCCTTGGTTTTCTCAGGAAAGTATCATTACACTGTCTACTTTTAGTAAACCTGGGAACATGTCAATGGTAGCTCCTTTGGCCTCCTGTGTTGTCTGGAAACTTTGAAAGAAAATTTGGAAAAATAGAAAGTGTGAAATATCAGAATTTTCTGGAGTTCCCATTACACTCCTATCAGATATTCTAAAAGAAGACAATGTAATGATACTTTCCTGAAAAAAACAAGGACATTGACATATGCCTTCATACTTTATTTTGTACCAGAAAATAACATGTGCAGGTATAGCAATTTTTTACCAAAATGTTATTTTCCAGCTGTACCTTAAGGCCCCAAAAAGTGTGCCTTTTTGGTCATAACTGGGCCTTTTAAGGCCTTATTTTTTAATTTCAGGCCAAATTTTGAAGAAAATGGGCCTCAAAATTTGGGCCCACTTTTGGGTTTTAGGAGCCGGAAGTTTTTTTCTCTGACCATAAATTTGGGCCCCCACCCTTGCTGGTTCCCAGATCCGCCCCTGAAAGGAGATTCTGGGATTTTAAATTTTGGAAGTTGGGAAACCAGAATGTGTTACCTTTTTTAATTCCCGAATCTCTCCCAAATTAGCTCATCTTGGTGACTGTAAATTGCACAGCTGTATTCAATGGAGTCTTGTCATCAGCCACAATTTTAAAGTGTATATTTTATTTTTAACGTGATTTCATCGTTTTTTGTCGACTGGTAAGAATCCGCTGGGCAAATGGCAAGATGGATGACTTTTGACCTGACCTTGACCGATGGCGGTGACGTCATCAATTTTATCTCGACGTTGATTGGTTAAATGATGATTGTTTGGGAAATTTGAATTCAGTTCTCGTAACCTCCCGTGACCTCCCGAATAGGTCACGTGACCTTGTGCCAGAAGTCCGACTTTTTTGTCAGTCGACCTGTTCAAAGTACATTTAGTAATAATTATCGCTTTTCAGAACAATTTAGGAAACAATATTTTCTATCTACGTCGATTACAAAGCATCTAAGAACGTATTAGATGTCCGTGGAAGTTAGTCTACAGTCAAAACAGTAATTTTGTTTGTGAGTAACTTACTTTGAATTCAAAAAATAAGCAATCAAATGACCATATTGAAACAGTTAATGTAAAAATAGAAACATTTATATTTATCCTAACTTTTGTATATTTCAGATAGTAATGTATAATGTGCGGCAAAGTACCCTTTGCATTCGTTTGACTTCACTTCGCCGCCCCAATCAGTGTTCGTCGGCCAAATTTGACCGACGTTCTATTTATGGGCATTCCTTCTGACGTCATCGTTGCGCCCGGAATGGACCAATGACATGCGCATATTTAATTAGAACGCATTTGGCGTATGTTTCCTCAAGCTCGCTGATTGGTTGAAGAAAGGTCAGCACGTAGGTCAGCACGTAGGTCAGAAGTGATTTACTACCCAAACTGTCACCAGTACCCGTCCTGGGGGTGGGGCTACTAAACTGTTATATGGTCTCTACTAGGCAGAGTGTAGTTTAACTAGACTCTGCACGCAGGGTAGCGGCAAAGCTGTGGCCTTTTGTAATTTAGGAAGTTTTAATTTTTCCGAATGAAATAACATGGCAGAGATGAGTATCAAAATATAAGAGGACACAGATATGATAGCTAAACTAGAAAACAAACTAAAATATACAAAAGTTAGGATAAATATAAATGTTTCTATTTTTACATAAACTGTTTCAATATGGTCATTTGATTGCTTATTTTTTAAATTCAAAGTACTCACAAACATTACTGTTTTGAATATACGTAGACTATACAGTCTGTTATACTGCTTCAAAGGCAAGCAGTTAAACCTGAAATATAAGAAATCTAAATAATATTGTGCAATACTATATAGAAAAATATATCCATATTGCACACGAATGACATTTGTATATGTTGGATTGCTTGTAAATTGGCTCATAAAGTCTGTAACCTCTTATATTTTGATGCTTCTCTACCAGTGGAGACGATGGGCTCAATTGCCGTATCATATTGCAATAGTCCTATTCGCCTTTTTGCTGCACATGCGCATTCTTAAACAATGTTCACGTAATGATCGCACTAGTTGACCAAGAGAAAATGGTTTAAATCGAGCCTTCAGCTAGCGGCCAATCATAGGACTCATACTGATTACTGCTCGGAAATCGAGTATTGGATAATTATTTGTCCTATCACATGCCTCGTACTATTTCGATCAGAAATCAACTTGCGGGAAGGGAACTTCGAAAGAAAATTTTATTTCTTTTATTTTGCATATGACTTGCACTGCGTCCACAAAACACAATCACTTTTTATTTCTGGGTCCAAGGGATATATTTTGCATGTATGTAAAGTAAGGACGGCGTTATTGAAAACATAGCAATGAGGTTATTATGAATACTTTATATTTCCTTGCATTTTTTTGGCCTTGATCAAAATGTGGTAACTTTACGAGGATGATTTCCTTTTTAAATTTTGTATTGAGTCAAGGCTTGCTCTATTGACTTCTTTTTCCTTCTAGACGAATTACTCAGATGCGAGTAGGTAGTTACCAGTTTCGCCACCAGGTGGCTAATTCGGGGGAAATAACATGGCAGGGTATTACAAAATTCCCTTAAACTTAAATATTTATCAGTTTTAGTGGTTCACTTTTCATATTACCTTATGTATCTGATAGTTATACAAATTAAAATATGTCCAGTAAAAGAAAATATTATCTGCCCAACACAAGAAAAGATATTTCCCTTTTTGTGATTTTCCAACATGAGGGCTATGGGGAATCTCCCCGACCTAGAAGTCACATTTTCAAAGAAAATTAAATTTTCAAAGTTAAACTCTTTTCAAAACCATATTTCTAGATGTAATTTTACATGTAGATTCCAAATATAACATCAGTTTGACTGAATTTTTAATGACGTAAATCAAGATTATTTCTACTTGCATCTAGGATATTCCTGTGATGATTAATCACCGACTGCAGTGCTGTAAAAATGACATAGTGAACACCTGTGTCTTCTGTATTAAATACACCCCATGCAGACAGATCGCCTGAAATTACATTTGTATGATGTGAGACTACATTCACCAGGAAACTTGAAATAAGTTGTCACCCATGGAGCAAATTAATTATCCCACTGAACAAAGTTCGAGGGGGATATAGGAAAGCAGTCGGTCTGTTTGTCTGGGCGATAAGAAATCGACAAATATTTTGTTGCGGTTTTATCTTTACATCGTAATACTTATACATAGAACTCAATGTGACTGTCATTCACCATTTAGTAAGTTAAAAATTTATTTGCTTCATGGGTGGCAAAATGTTTCTAGTTTCCTGGTGAATGTGGAGTCTCGCATCATACGAATGTCCTAATGATAGTTCACTTCTTGTTTTCACTTCTGGTTTATCGGCAAGGATAAGGTTAAATGCTTTGGGTTGAATTTTTTTTAATTATTTTTGAACTGGCCACAAAGTTTCAACTAGGTGCCAACTAGGCCCAGGGCCTGGTAAAAATGGTCTAGGGAGGTCATAGTAAACATATGATACTGATAAACGTTTGTGATAAAAAATATTGTGGAGATTCCACCTATACCACATGAAATAAGAAAAAAGAAAAATTGTACCTTCAAGGTTCTGGCATTTGTTACCGAAACAGATCTGTTTGTTTGAAGAATGCAGTTCCAGTGACACTTCCTACTTATTTGCACAAAATTGATGGACAGTAGTGATGAAAATAATATATAATTATATAAACAAAATGTCTTCTTTTACCAAATAGATATTATAGACATATTTCTTCATTTAATGAACAGTGCATCTCTTTAAAACATAAAAGTGTAGTAAATCAATGATTAGAGGCAGAGTTTGAGGTGAAAAAAACATAGCAGTGTTCTCCCCCAAAAAAATTTCAACTGGGTGCAATTTTACGCTCATTACGCTAGCGATATCACCGGGCGGGTGCTTACTTCACTCATTTTGCAAATCAGAAGTTGGAGTACAGGGTGCCAACTAGGGCCCAGGGGGCCTTTGGTTCCAAGTAGGGGAGCCCCTGGTAAACCAAGGGAAAGATCAATACCCGGTGATTTCAGCGGGAAGTGGTGTTTCGTTCAGTGGATGAGCTGCGCGCGCACGCATAAATGTGATTATCCAATATAATTAGGGGAGGGCTATTTGAAACAGTTTTTGGTCTCAGGCGCGACCCAGGGCTGTTGTCTTAAGGACATTTCGTTGAAAATGAGCCATTCGGCTAATAATTGGTAAGAGTTTGCGATCTTATAATGTATAACTGTTACTCAGACACATATTTTGACACGATTCTGTTGGAAATAAGCTTTGAACCGAGAGATATTCACGATTGATATGCACATTTTTGATTGTGCCATTGCTTTTCCATTGCTCAATTCATGTATTGATAGAAGTAACATTAATAATGCAGATTGGTTTACCTTCAATACATGGCAGACACTACATATCGGTCTATTAAATACCAGTTTGTGCCTTAAATAGTTTTATATTTCCATCCACGGCCTGGAGCCTGGATGTGTTTGTCTCTTATGTGTATGCTTGTGCATGGACTTCTAATCACTAGCAGAATTTAACATGATGCAAACTCGACATTATAACTCATGCTGTAACATTTTGACTTCGATGGAAAACAATAGGAATTATTTTTCTTGCCAATCAATCATGAATCACAATCAAAATTTCACTATGATCAATCAGGCAATGGTCCAAATCAAGTTATAACATTATATGATATTCAGCAAGAAGTCCGGTAGAAATACAGAATATTTAAACATCAAAGCTGAAAGTTAAAAGCTAATCTGTCAATTTTCTTTCTGCAAAAGAGCGTTTACATTTGACACAATAACAGACTGAGTCTTTGAAATCTAGGATTCCCCAGGAAAATATGACGTCATACTAATTAGCATAAGGATTTCCCTATTGGTATGGGTCGAGCCTTGTTCGAAAACACAATCCATAAATACATGCTAATTTCTAAGGAGATAGGAAGTGTATAACGTGTTTATCGATTTTGTTCAAAGATTTAATCAATTATCAAATTGTTTAAGTGGATAAAGTGATAACACTTGCTTCAATTCATAGCGTAATCGACGGATAGAAACTGACCGAATTCCCGATATCCTACCCCGTATTACTGTAGGCTATAAGCACAGTGACCTACAGAGGGCGCTATCACAAACAAGTACTGCACGAACCGATAAATTCCCGGGTATTGTAACGCCCTTGGGTAAACGTGACTTGGTGAGATCACTGTACATGTACATTCATCAAAAAACATCAAAACGAATAGTTAAAAGTACAAATTCTGTTTACAAAATTTCTGATTTATTTAAGATTTGATTAATAAATTTGAACTGATTCCCCATGTTCGTTCTCAGGTTATTCAAGGTCTTTGATTGATAATTAGTTTTGTATTTTTAATTTGCTAAATCACGTTCATGTACTTTCAGAATAGATTCATCTGCTTCTCTTGAAAGCTCCAAAATTTAAAAGGTCTTTAAACATGTTAAAATAATATATTTATAAGTGAATAAAGAAATATCTGTTTGGAAACACCATATGCCATCGTATCAGAACGTCCTCAATTTTATACCATGCAAATTCACACGTCTACCAAGTACCTATCTAATGGCATTCCCTAAAATAAATGGCTACTTCTACGAGACATACAGAGATATACAGCTGTGAAAAGTCATGATAGCATGATGTAGTCTAAAAGTAAAGTCTAGTTTTCTGACTAAGAAGGTCTTTAGTTATGTCTGAGTACTGATTGGTATCTTTACTAATTAGTAACCTGTCTGCCACTAGTTAATGCCAGTTTAATGCAGTTCTGCACTTTCAGATAGTTTTGAAAGAAAAAATAAATAATTGTAATGTCATTTCAACATAATTTGAGCAAAATATTTTGAATTTAAACTTTCTATTCTGTAAGTATAATGCACATGTTGTAACATTTGTGATTTTTTCCCTTTCATCTTGAATCAAAACAAGTGTGTACATTGTATCATGGGGCCAAGGCCTATTAATGCAATATGTCATATGCTAGGACTTCTTAATTGAATATGACATATATGATACACATAGAATACTGAAACTCCTCCTGGTATATAAGGATTACTGTAGATTGGGTTAATTTGGCGCTACTTAATTTGGCGATTTTGCCATTTTTGGCATATTGGCGGCTATTTAATTTGGCGGATATGCAAGAAAATTAACTTACCATGTAAATGGATAAGTTTGGCTATGTCCATTTTTCTTTTGAGGACCACTGGCGATCATCCTTTACATTTTGCACCTCGATCGATGCTGCTACTATACCACGCTTTTCCTTTCTAGTTTTTCCCTGAATATTAATGAGTGACTGACCAGTTCTGAGCCAATTTATGAGAGACATTTTTCATATTTTTGAAAGAAACTAAACCGGAAGTGACCTAAATACACTGGAGGAAATACTCTAGATAATTCCCGGGGATTCATTTTAAATTTTGGCGAAGATTTATATTGGCGAATTTTTCAATTTCGCCAAATTCGCCAAATTAAAGCGGGCGCCAAATTAACCCAATCTACAGTAACTCATTTTTGGACTTCTGTTAGATTTCTGTAAAAAAAAACTGAGAAATTTAAAATAAGAAACAAAATAATGAAAATACAACTGTATTATGTTTTCTTGGAGTAAAATCTTCTTGAACTAAATCCTCCACAATATGTTTTGCCTATTATATAAAAACATTGATTATTTAATATATACTATGTGATTTAGTGAGATAATTATGATAAATGAAAAGTAATCAATTGCGTTTGGCTGTAGTCAATTTTATAATTTATATAGTAGCATATTATGTTTTGTTAACCTTGCCAAAAATAACTTGGCCATGTTACCACCATGTGTGCACAGTATAAGGACAGTAAGAGGAGGGAAAACCCCATGATTCAATTGATGACATACGATTTCCTCCTTCGCGCACCTCCTTTCCCGGAAGTACGTATATTTATACTTCCCTCCATCTTGGTTTTCAAAGTTTTCAAATTGACCTAGTTTTAAACCAATCAACGATCGACTCGCTAAACCAATCAGCGACGATGTCATCTCAATACAGATTTACATTATAAGCGTATGTCATCTTTGAACCCTGGGGTTTCCCCCCCCCTCTTAGGACAGTTTACAAAGATTTGTTTTGCTTGGCTGGTCTAGTTTAATAATATTTAGGTAAATGTTAAGTGATTTAATATTTTGATAATATTACAAGTTTATAAAGCACTTAGGAGACCCATATATGTAATAAGATCATTGAGTTCAAATAAAATGTATGAAGTAATGATGATGAATAAAAGTAAGACTCAAAACTGATGGTTTAAAGGGGTTTTTGTTTTAGGTTCTGGTAAGTTTTGCCACTTCCATTCTGTTATTGCATTAATAATCTTGTTCAAGATTGACAAGTACTTTACAGCTGTTAGTGACACATCTTAATTCTGATATGTGTAGAAAAATAATTCATATATTTTGTATATATATTGATCAGGTAAATATACTTGACCAAATCAAAAGAAATTTAAACATGATTATTAGAAAATATGAATTATTAAAACCTGTATATAAATTGCTTCAATAGAATTAATAGAAATACTTTTATATTTTCAGAAACTGAACAAACAAGAAATCTACTTTGAAACGCTCTAGCAAATTCGGACTGACACAAGTATTCTTATTAAAAAGGAAGTGGAAACTTGAAATAATAACACAAAAACAGATAAGAATTACTCTATCATTTCTAGAGTAGACAAAAGTATACAACATACACAAGCTTATCTAAGCAGGTCAACATTTAGAATCTCGTATTTTTCACTATTTGTTTGTTCTCATATCAGGGTGCAGTTGAATAACAAAAATAACACAAGACAAGACTAAGAATATACACAAGATGTGTCCGCAGAAATACATAATAATTTCACTATTTCTGACATTATGTCTTATAATACAAACTGGGACATCCAAAGTCAATATTAACACAGAAGGGATCTCAGAATATTTCACTGCAGAGATAATGGAGAAATATGGAACTGAATCAAAGTTGGGGTACGGTCAGTTTGCAACATTGATGAAAGATCTGAAGCATGAGATACAGCCATTGGATGAAGCTGATGGCTTGAGTGTCTGGCAGATATGTAATGTCTCGGTTGGAATGTGGGCTGCTAATGCAACATGTGTACAAGATCAGGTAGGTGCTATTAGTAAAACAGTTGTCCCTGAATATGTACCTTTTCGAGAATTTTCGAGTTCCATATTTAACCTTTTGACACTTCCTTTTTATTAGACTCCAGATGTCAATCTGGAGTCTATTGTTTTTGCCAGTATTCTTCTTCTTCTTATTATTTTTCTTTAAGAGTTTTTTCAATAACTATAAGGTATCCAGTAAAGATCATAATACAGTATATTTAGGTTCAGTATCTAGTTGGTGGGAAATTGGGTCAAATTTTTATCTAGGTCAAAGGTCAAGAACTAGGTCAAATCCAGTACTTTGTCACTTTTTTCGATTTTCTCAGTCGTCCTTCAATATTTTCGATCCGGGTTTTTTTCATTGTGTTCCTCATAAAAAAGTAGTATCAAGAAACACGATTTAGATTTTTGATATCTCGAACTGATTTCGAGATATCAGTGTCCAAAGACGAGGTCCAAAAAAAAATTCTCCGAATCATATGTCCAGGATATTAGTCTTATAGGAAATTTTCTCAGGATTCCGAATCTGAAAACCAAATTTGGATTGGACTTCCGGTTCAGAAGTTATGGCGTTTTGAAAGCTCAAAAATCGCTAAATTTGGTGCCCATGTTAAGTCAATGGGAAAAAATATTTTTTGAAGTGAAAAATACGAAATATAGACTGAGTTCAGCTTAATATAATGATAGCTTTTAAAAAAATTGGACCTCAAAAGCCATCTAGCTTCAAAATTTGGACCCCAAAATGCCTAGGTCAAAATCTAGGTCAAATTCAAGGTTTTTCCTTATTTTTGCGATTCTGACACTACAGATTAATTATATTCTTCGAAACTTTGTATACATGTAGACAAGAGTGTGCTAATAGTGTTAGCCTTTTGCCGTCAGGAAGTATTTTGCCCCACTTTTGAGATATGGTGTCCAAAAAGTAGGTTAAAATAAAAAATTCTCCAAATTTAACGTTTGAGTTATGCAGTAAGTATAGAATTTTCTCAGGAATCCGAATCTACAAACCAAATTTCGATCCGACTTCCGGTTCAGAAGTTATGGCGTGTCCGAAAAGTAGGTCAAAATAAAAATTTGCCAAATTTAACGTATGAGTTATGAATTAGGGGTAGAATTTTGTCAGGAATCCGAATCTTTAAATCAAATTTCGATTTGACTCCTGGTTCGGAAGTTATGGCGTTTTGAAATTTCGGAAAATCGATCTGATGGTATCCTGATAGAAAGTCAAGAGTAGAGAACAAAATATTGAAAAATTCATCCATCCTTGCTATCTGATCTTACCCTATCCTATCCTTTCCTTCCTATCTATCCTTCCTTCGTATCATTTCCTTCCTATCCTTCCTATCCTCTCCTATCATATCCTTTCTTCCTATTCTGTTCTATCCTATCCTTCTTTCTTATCCTATCCTATCGTTCCTTCCCATTCTATCCTATCCTACCTTCCTATTTTATCCATCCATCTTTTTCTGGATGACTCAGCTTATTTTGGATGACTCAGCTTATTCTGGATGACTCGGCTAAAAAAAAGTCTAGATCTGGAGTCTGAAATTGAACTTCGTTCAATTTCCAAAGTCTAGTTATCATTACTTTAGCCTGATTTTAATGATTTGTTTTATAGGAAAAACAAAATGTAACAACCTTCCGAATTTCTGTGAAAACGTGTTGTTTAACCTTCTGCACTCTGACTTATTTCAGCAAATATATCCCACGCATCCGACTTATTTTTCAAAAATGATATGCCTGGACTGAATAATTAATATCTCAATAACTACTGAATGAATCTGGATAAAATTTTCACAAAGGGAAGATACACTAGCGTGGCTCATGAGAAAAATGTTCTCATGAATTTTTTTTGTACATAAACACGACTGGGCATAAATATACCATGAATACTCCTCCGGAATCCGCCGTTTCGCCCCTCGGGAGATTCAACGTCTGGTCAGAATCCAAAACTGAATTTGCAGCGATCGAATGTTCTTCTTTTCAGTTCAGAAAATATTCTAGTTTCTATTTTCGATGACCATTATCGGCTTCCAAGAGCCTAAAGAGCTCGAAATCGCAATCCATTTCCTCCACATTTTCGTTGTGATCGTATTTGGCCGTCATTTTGTACGATTTGTTCACTAAAAACGACTTAGACACTGTTTAAATTGTTGAATTAGGAAATATTTTTCGAAACATCGCCATTTCTAGGTCAACAGGAAGTCACCTACTAAGGACTGAATAAATCGGGCAATCTAATTGGATCATAAGAACGGCGGGAAAAAGTAAAGTTTTCAAAAGTTAGATTTGTGTCGTCCGGATCCGCCGGTGGATTCTGGCGGTAATTTTGAATGGGCGGATGCGGGCGCCCGTGGTCTGCTAAAGGTTAAAGTAATTCATAAAACTGCAACATCCTGTTTGCTTGATGTCATGTTTCAATATGATATATTGCTGAAATTATTGTTTGCAACTTTTGGAAGTTTGTTTATCTAAGCATTACAAAAATATGACCTGGAAGACATAAATATTATGAGCTTTCTATGAAAAGATGGCATTCTATCTGCATGAGCTGGTTTGAATTGTTTGTTTCGGCCAACCAAAATAAATATCAACTGGGCTATGAAGTCATACTGACAAACAGAGACCATTTTGGAAATCAGTTCTATTCTCATAAGGACCATGCTAGATTTATCTCCTTTTACATCATTCAGAGATGGTGAAGTAAAGATTGAATCAAAATTACATGCAAACAATCAGTAGGTTGCCTACAATCCCCAAAACATCAAAAGTATGTCTCATGGATCATTGCATCTTTAATATTATATCTAAAACTAATGGAGGAATAGGGACAGATGTAATTTAATTTATAAATCTTCAAATAAATCTTGTGAATGAAAAAGTGAATGAAACTTTCCCTACACCTAAATTGTAGGATCAATCAGACTAGTATAGCTGGCTATATGATGATTCCTTACATGTTCCTTTTGTTGTAGTGCCTAACAACAGGTGAGATCTGGCAGCTGTATGATCTGACCAAGAATGAGACGATTGGAGAACAGTTCTTCTCCAAAATGTCCCCATTGCTGGTCTACCAGCTGCGCAACCCAAAGTGCCATGTACAGGAGCAGAAAGAGGAGGGGCACAAGATTAAAGCCCCACCAGCAGAAGGTATGATACCCTACTGGGTACAGTAATGAAAACTCTTGATCTTCTCTTAGCTTCTTTCTAGTTGAAGATAGAAAGATGTGGTGAGTGTTATTAAATCTTAGGGGCCATCTCAAAGGTTTGCACTCATTATATGTTTTGATTTTGTAATTACTAGACAATCCACTAAACCATTTCAAGTTGTCATTTTGAAGGCCTCACTCATTCCTTTAAAGCCCAACTATGCTTAAAGAAGAAAAAAAGGAAAAATTAATCATTGAAACATGTTACTCACACACTTATTAAATATGATACAAAGTTTCATTTGCAGTAATATTAAACCAAGGAAAAAATAAATCACGTAAAAACGGCATTTAAAGTTCAGATATCATTAGAAGTGCATGCACATTTTTGACAAAGTGCATGTTTTAAATTACTTTTGATTTATAAGATGGCGACACTTCTATAAAAATTACTGTATCATGTAATACAAACAACTTCACCATCTTTCACTGACATTGATGAAAACTTGTGGCCTGTTTTTGGTGTCAAATGAAAGATAAAGTACTTATAAATCCATTGGAAATACTATGAAATTAAAACGTAGAACTTTATTTCGCCACAAAATGTTGAAAATACGCAAAGTGGGCCTTTAATAATTGAAAGAATTGAAGCTGAAACAATGATACTTTCCAAATTGAGAATTTAATTTGATATAGAAGTAAAGTGTAAACTGTAAAAAGGAAACACTTTGTGGTCTCTGGTTTTCGATGACCCATCGACTTACGTGTTATTACTTAGAAGCTCTAAATTCGAACACCTCTTAATATATGAACACTTTTAGCTTGTCCCAACTGTGTAACTAGAGGGTTTTACTGTATTTATGTTTTTTGATTTTCATGTTATATTACTTATCATATTACATATTTATATTTTGATATATTTATTAGGTCCAAAATATAGCAGCCAGATATATTATGACAAATGGCACACATTTTACATTGCATTTAAATGTTACTTAATGTGAAATTATGATAACTTTTGATCATTGAACTCAGCCATTTCAGTAATCCTTGACTTGAATATTTAGAAAACTTGTTTTTGATCCATCCTTATTTACATCAGGTTTAGCATTCAGAATGGCTGGTCTTTAATTCTGAAAATTGTAACATGTGGAAAACCTATTAAAAAGAAATATTTCATAAGAGACCATGAATTAAATCAAGTCAAAGAAAGCATGATCATTGACATTTACAATTTTTGTAAAAACAAACACCTGTTATGATTGTTTTCAAATCAAGTCGAGCATTTTGTCTGGCCGGAAATGTGCAGACAAGCAAAGTGAGATGACGCTGCCTTCCAGCTGTTGACAATATTATACGATAAAACTTACATGCAACATTTCTTGAATTTCATTGCTGACTATATTTTATGACATTAACATACAATCATACATTTCCCTTTACAGCGAGCGATAAGACATTTTAATGGAGAAAAATGCTAATTGCAAAATATGAATAATAAAAAAGCACAAGAGATGGAAGAAACCACTCAGAAATAGTTTTGAATTAATTCATAATATTTTATTCCTATAAATATTATTATTCATTTTTCTTGTCACTGTATTCTTGGAAATTATCAATTATAAAATGCCTCGTTCAGTTGTGTTTAATGCACGTCTAACTTTTGTATCTTTTCACATAATTTGCTGAGGGTTAAACCTAGTACATGTATAATGAATATCAGTATTCAATTCTTATCATTTGATTTATTGAATGTGTTCATGATCATATAAGTTTTAAATTTGAAGTCTACCTGGTTGAACACATACATGTACTCATTTCCCAGTTTGATTTTCAATCTGATTGGTACATGTTAAATCCAGCAGTGCACGTTAAATCCAGCGCACAATCAGATGATTTGTTCATTTTACTCTTAAATCTCATTGGTCAGACTCCTTTTAAACTATAATTATTGGCCCTTAATTGACTACTAATGAGGTTGACTGCTCAGCTTCTATTTCCCTAATATATAAGATATTAGCATAATGTAGGCTGGATAAGATGATATCTCATTCATCAGAATCCTCAATCTATGACAAATTAATGATTATTTACAAAGTAAATAGTTTTTAATAGCATAGCGACATCTTTATTATCTTACTATAACTGATTATTAGCGCATGCGTATGTTCATTCGATTTACACTTAGTCATAGTTGAGTAAAGCTTTTTTGAAGTTTTTGAAGAACCGTATAATGGATACTAATAGTGATATAGAAACGCAAGGAGCTAAGCCAAGGTGTTGCAGCACTTGTGGTAACACGGTCAGGGGACATAACGGACCGTATGGCCCGAAATGTACGAATTATCAGACAGAGGGAAACGCCCAGTCAAAAATTGAAACACCAGATTCGACTGACACGTCATCAGGGATCGTAAGTGATAATCAACCATCAGCGTCTTGGATAACTAATGCAATAATGACAATGAATGACCAAATTTCGAACCTATCAATGGTAACATCAAATCTGAAAGAAGGTCAGGATAACCTTCGTGAATTAATGGAAGGTATAATACAACAGCGTAACCTCCCTGACCCTAATATGGGGGTTGTTCCAACAGTACAAGGGGCCACAGCACAAAATGCACCTCAACAATCCAACCCAACCCCTGATACAATTCCACCAGTGAACGATAATAGGGTTTCCTACGAAGGCTGTACAATGGGGGTGCCAGTTAAAGTTACCAATAAAATAATTGCTGGTGAGTACGTGAATTTGGTGGATTTGCTCCCAACAAACCTATATCATCATCAATCAGTTGACAATCAATGGCAAAATGAACAAGTATTATGTTCGGATAACGGTCAACTCAAATTACAAAAGAAAAACAAACAAACACAAGTACAATCATTTTTATCATGGAATACAGCATGGAATGTCTATGAAATGATTATTATGGAGCACAACCCCAGCGCCTATTCTGATCTGAGAACATATAGAGCACACATTCAGGAATGCGACAAGAAATTTCAATGGTCAGCTGTATCACAATATGACATCCGTTTTAGACTGAAATTAGGGGCCGCAAAATCATTTGCGTTTGGTAATTTGGATACATTCTTATATACCACTATATTAGACGCATCTGCAGTCAAACATGTTGCCATTAAGTGTTACAGGTGTAAAGGAGATCATCAAGTGTCTAAATGTCCATTTCTCGAGACGAATAAGGTGGAGACGGCGGAGAAAAATGAGAAACCGAAAGGCACAGGAAATATTAGTGGAGAAATTTGTAACAAATTCCAAACTGGAGAATGTACCTTCGGAAATCGTTGTTTTAGAAAACACGTCTGCAAAAATTGCAAAGTTGGCCTGTTGCCATACGCCAAATGTGATTGTTCAAAGTAAGACAGAGATAAGTCCCTATAATCCTTTGAATGTTATATATTTCGAAAATAAGTTGAAATCTCATCCTGATCGTGAATTTGTAAATAATATAATACAGGGTGGTACATTTGGAGTTAATCTTGGCTACACAGGACCTCGGGGTCCAAGAATTCATAAAAATTGGAAATCAACACAAACATATAGCGAAGCCGTGGAGGCTAATATACTCAATGATTTGAAAATAGGTCGTAAAGCAGGACCGTTTATCACACAACCTTTTTCTAATTTCGTCGGCTCTCCGATGGGCGCATACGCTAAAAAGCGCTCGGTTCCTGTAAAGTACAGGATTATACATGATTTGTCATGGCCTCCAGGTGGCGCTATAAACGATTTTATATAAACGATTAAATATAATTAATATATTAATTAAATATAAAATTATAGGGTTTTGGGCAGAAATTTTAGCCTGATATTCCAAGGTATGAAAATATCCATCCTCCGATCACAGGGCTTCAAAATCCAGAATACTTCTTTCTTTTAACCCCCTGCGATAAGCAGTTAGCATTTCCCCGATTATTAACTGAATGGCTGTTGCAACACTGCGACAGGAATCGTGTATAAGTCATCGCGCATAATTAGATCACATGATTCAGTTTAATAGGGCACTTCCAAATTGGTTATAGCAGGGGGAAGAAGGAGGTACGGATTCTGGACACCTGTTTAGGAGGATAGAAAATATCATACCTTGGAAATCCAAGATGGGTTGAACAAACAGAAGAGTACTTTTAAAATTAAATTGTATTTTGTAGACTACGGAGAATCACACATTATAAGTACAGGATATCTCGGAGTAATAAATTTCTCTTAAGCACACATCCTTTGACAAATGAACCTGTTCCTCCCTCTATTACAATCTGTTTTGACAATTGCAGTTTTCTTTTTCTTTGGTGTGTAACTAAAAGCATAACACTTTGGTCTTCGTGGTGGTGGTCCACCTGGTCCTTCTTCACATTCTAAAAAACAATTATATTTCATTGTCTATAATTTAGTGTGTGTATTCATCCCTTTCATTGATATTATTGGGAAACTCATTGCTGAAGGCAAGAAAGCATGTTATTATATTACATTATATTATATGAAATGGGGTCTACTCTGAAAACATTTAGGAAATGGGTTTTATTTGTGTGAAATCAGCAAGAGATGCTCATTCAGCTAACCTGACCTGATAACCAACCAAGCATGTCCTAGCCCCCCCCCCCTCCCTCCCCTTGGCATGCCATTTCCATCTCTACATGTCATAAAGTGAAGCATTTGTTGAATGTATGTCAGCTAAACCTGACCTGATAACCAACCAAGCATGTCCTAGCCCCCCCCCCCTCCCCCTTGGCATGCCATTTCCATCTCTACATGTCATAAAGTGAAGATTCTTGTTGAATGTATGTCAGCTAAACCTGACCTGACAACCCAACCATGTCCTAGTCCCTCCCCCCCCCCCATTGGCATGCCATTCTCATCTCATGAAGTGAAGCATCTTGTTGGACGTTTAATGAATGAATCACATTTGGTCAGATTCATCACCTAAAAACAGACTCCTCTTCAAATGAAAGGCCTTATTTTCTTACCTCCACAGCCCAGTGGTTCAGGAAAACCTTTGAATGTAATGTCTGGATCTACGCCACATGACCAGAATTGTATTGCTTTTCTCCCTTGGTACCCTAAATATAAAAAAGTAGACTACACTTTGCATGTAGTATTGAAGCAGCTTGATCACAACAGCAATACTGATCGAGAGAAATTCCATCAAGACTTTTGACCCCCCCCCCCCTTGCCCTTCCCCCCATCCTGTGAACTTCACTCACTGTAGGAAGGGGGTCACAGGCAGGGCCTTGAATAAGACTAATTAGAATATTATGCTTTAATTTCAACAGTTTTTGATATTTCATACCTTGATCTTTGAGGAATGTCTTTATATCTTCCAAACATTGGTCATTGGTCCAGCGCACAAGATGTGCTCCATCAAAGTTACATCTTTCCTCAGCCTCTTCTCTCGTCACTTCATCTCCACGCTTCTCATCATAGACCTTTATACAGCCAGCCTAGCAGAGAGGTAACATTCGAATTTAACTATCAACATGTACATGGAGACCCTTCTGAAGTCAACAGCTCAAAATATGAACATTTTTCAATTCAATTTAGGAGTATCTAATGGGTTTTCTATAATCTGCATTTTTGAAACTTAATCACTACACTTCAGTCAGGTAGCTGTAGAGATTACTAAGGGGCCCCAAAGATATATTTCGGCAAGTTTTGGACAACCTCTCAATAATATGGTCTAATTTAAGGCCCATTTTCTCGAAAATGACATCTTGAAATGAAATCACTTACATCTTGTCCACAGGATGTACAGCTACTAGATATATACTTGTAGCCATCCTGGCCACATAAACATTGTAGTGGTGCTAAACCAGCAGTTGTGCTCTCTGTCGTGCTCTGGGTGGTAGGAGGTGTAATAGTTACACTGATGGTAGATGCTAGTTGAAGGATTTTGTCAGTCTCATCGTCGCACCACCTGCGCCTCTGTTTTACCCGATTTGTCCAGTTACAATCACTTGCGTTTGCATACAGGATGCATGCTACTAGGGCTGTTAATATCAACAATGGCTTTCCACTCATCTGTAAAAGGGCATTACAGGAAATTATTTAATTTAGTCATTTGATTTTCAATATCTGGCAGAGGAGTTGGGCATGTTTCAATGAGCGAGTACAATGTACGGTACATGTAATATGTTATAAGTCTGAAGGAGACTGAAATCAAGACAAGTTGCTCACCTTCTTTGTTTCTTTCCACGTTTAATAAAAAAAATTATGCCATTAGTTAAATAGGAAATTGCAGTTATTGGAAAATATCGGAAAATGTTCTTCAAATATTTAATTGAATTATTAATAAAAATCCTTCAAGTATATTATATTTACTTACCTTTTTGTATTGGTGTTTCCCGCTAAAGCATTAAAACCCAATATGACATTCTTATGTGTATGAATACTAAATAATGAAGTTATATGTGAAATCACAAATTGCACTCTGTATGTCATGTCGAGCTCATTTATAAACTGATTAATTTTATTTTTATTAATTTAAAAGTGCTATGTTGTCTATGATAGATGGGTGTGTGAAATGATAGTCAGCAATAAAATTTAGTTTATAAGGGTATTCAGCCTATATATGGAGAGGTCTACAATTGCATAATGGAGCATGGTATAATTCCCCTACCCCAAAAACAATGCAAAATTGATACTAATTTCCAAATTGTTTCATGCAGACTTTCTTTTTTATAACTGTGTTATGTTACTAATAAACATGTAAATGAAAATTTTATCTCTATTTTCAGTATGGGGTTATGGGTTCCTATGCGTGACAGGAGTTGTTTTGTCTGGTCTATTAGGACGAGCTTTCTTTGTTGGAATTGCCAACCCCAAGATCTACTCCATGCTACTGATGGGTATGGTATCCCTGGCTATTGGGGTTCTCACTGGGATGGGGCTTCTCTTCCTTATACCTGAGGTAAATATACACTTTTCTGATATTTCTTATTTATGTTTTCACTTGTTTATATGTCGACATCCCTGCTCCTACCTTTGCTTTATTTTGGAAAATAGCCTTTTGTAGTCAAAATAGCAAAATTGAAAGAATCACCATGTGAGTCTAATACATTGTGCCACTTATGTGAGTTAGTGGTATTTCTTTGAATATTGATTTCAATTTGCAAGAACATGCCAACTTTGAACTAGTGATGTTATGTTTAAGTTACATACTGATTTTTTATGATAATTTAATAATAAATGTTGTACATTTCCTTTAACATGCATTTGCTTTCATTTAGAACCAATTTTTTTCAGCTGATATATTAAAATCTATCTCCATTCAAGCTTGTTATTGAGTGATCTCGGAATGGTTTTTTTAATGTGATAGCGTATAATACCTTTGTATTTTCATACAAATTAATTTTCCCATAAAACTAAATTGGCATGCACATTACATGCAATAACCAGAAAAGAAAAATTATGAAAATCAAATGTCTTGCTTTTTCTTTTTCTTTCTCTTTTGTAGTCCATGTACATCTATTCAGAAAATGTTTAATTACAGGCACTAGGTCTACCTCATTTGTTCCATGGCTCCACTGAGTTTATATGGAAGCTGACCTGTGTTGCTGGAGGCCTATATTTCCTCTTTATATTTGAGAGAGTCATCAAGCTGATTAAGCATGCAAAACAGGTATGTGGAATTCAAAATAGAAAGTAGTCATCAATGGTCTACATTAATTATGTCAAAGAAGTTTTAATAGAGAGGTTAAGCAAGACGATTTTTTATGACGTGAACTGCAAACGTAAACCAATACATTCCCATTTACGTTCTATTAACAAAAGTGCTTTAAGCTAAGCACTTTAGATACTGAGCAAACATAAACCTCAAAATGGCCTTTTCTTTTTGCTTGCGACCTTTATGTTCCGTTTTCTACTTTAAAAGTATAAAAACATTATTCTAATGACAAACTGATGAAAGTGTTTAACAAAGGAGATGTTTTATAGTCTGACAGTGTTTATGATTTTTGAATCTTACAAGATATAACAGGACAGGGTCAATTGATTGAAGAAACACAATATGTATTGTGGATTTTAAATGAGTTGACATGTGAGCAATCGCCATGTATGTAATCTCAGGAGATTTTACATACAAAATGGTCGCCTTGGTGCTCAATATTTGATTAGATTGGACACAAATGGTCTCGCGATATACACAGATTTGTGTCAAACATATTGATGCATTTGACTTATAATCATATCTATCTCGATTGAGCTTGATAAAGTTCTCTAAATTCTTTATGGAACCACCTACCTAGACTTTGATTTCTTACATTGCGATGAACATAAACTGGGGAAACAAGTAGATTAATATGACGTCATGCCCTGAAAAAAACCTGCAGATGCCTTCCCGTTTACGGTTTACATTGTAAAAAATAGTGTTGCTTAATCTCTCTATTATGTACTCTGATTTTACTTTGCTTTTGGAAAGCTGATGATTATTACTTTTCCTCGTTAATCTGTGAAATCTATATTCCACTTTTTGATGAAGGTTGAAACACTTAAACTTGCATTATCTTTAAATCACTAGATGTTGAAGGGTTTATCCATAACGATTTTTAATATTTTTTAGAAGAAGAAGAACAAGTTCGTAGAGGTGCCTAGCAATGGTGATGTCACACAGAGGCTTGTGAATCATAACCAATCAGAAGCCAGCTTTGCCACAATGACCACAATGGTACCTGAAATCACAATACAAGTTCCAAATGGTGCCAATGGTGATGTGAAAAAAATGGTGAGATATCCCCCTTTGAAAACATATCCAGTGTAATATAGAAGGGGGGGGCATAAACCCCGAGGAACTTTTCCCTTTTACACCCAGAGGAGCAGCTTGTTTTAAGATAGTAACTTTAAAGGTTCACTTCTAAAACTTATAGATAAAAAATGTTGTCTGTAACAATTGACATTTTACAATAATTTACCAAGTGCTGACATTTTGTTGTGTTAATGTTCGGGAAAGCATTACACAGGTGGAGCACCACAGAGCTTATAATTATAATCATTTATTTGCCTGTATTTATAGAGGACTAGCTTGGAGATACATTTAATGTGATTTCTCAATATTTTAGGAAGTTGATGATACGGAGGTAGATGAGAAGAAAGGAATCAAGTCTCTTGAGAAGGATGAGATAGACACTGTAGCCTGGGTGCTGATTCTGGGAGATGCCATGCACAACTTTGTAGATGGGGTCACTATAGGAGCAGGCTTTGCACAAAGTATCCTCACTGGTGTAGGTCTGGCTGTGTGTATCATGTGTGAACATGTACCTCATAAGATAGGTAGGTTGTAATTGGGTATTTACTCATCTTTTGTTTTGTATTGAGTCTCAAAGTTTGAAACACAAAACTCCTATGTAAGTGTGGTCTTGCGGAATGGTTATGTGGATTCCATCCAATTGGTTCATTTATAAATCTTGATATTCTCATTTAGTATGTTTTATTTTGTTTGTTGTCCCAACTAGCCCCAAAGTGTATTTCTATTTTATATATTAATGTCAGAGTTTCATCAGCAGCAATTTCTCCCAGTCATTTTTACCAGAATCATTTACATCTTAAAATGATAATTTTCAATAATTAGCCTGTTGTTTTTTTTCATTCAATTTGCCTTTTGTCAGAAATTCATTTAAACCCACTGCATTTATTGATTTACTTTTTACAGGTGATTTTGCCATCTTGCTGAATGCAGGGATGAGTCTTCGTATGGCAGTCGTCTACACCCTCCTCACAGGGATAATGAATTATCTAGGTCTGGTAGTTGGTATTCTAGTTGGAGAACTCACTGATGCTACTACCTGGCTGTTGGCCATAGCAGGGGGAATATTCCTCTATATCGCCCTTGTTGATATGGTAGGTCAATCCTATCTTTTTCAAAATGATCATTTTTCAAAGTCAAGTTGGAAGAGAAAGTCCACAATGAAATACAGGTGCCATTTTGTACTGTATTTAAAAATAGATGTCACTCTACTGGTGAGATCCAGTTCTTAACCTTGCTCTTTGAACTATATTCATTTATTTAATATTGCAGTTACCAGAGATCAGTGAACAAGCTGAGGAGGAAGATTCCTTGAGGGAGAAGATCAAAATTTTCATCATACAGAATGTTGGCATTCTGATTGGCTACGGCATCATGATTATTGTTGCCCTGTTCGCTGGAGATATCAGCTTTGAGTGAGACATGGAATATCAGATATGGGTTTAGATAAGTCAGTGTTACCTTCAGCATTATTTGCCTCGGTTATTTTCCTTTTCAAATCATATGCAGGGTTATTTAGGAACTGTTTATTTTGCATATTACAATATAAGTATCATTAAAGTAGACTTGCCTCAAGTCACTGAACCCCCCACTCTCTATCTATTGTATAGTGTGGGATCAAGAGGGCTCCAGGCAAGACTAGAAGTAAAAGGCAATGGAATTTCACAAATTATAAATCACAATGTTTCAAGAAGCAGCTTCCAGTTAATAAGTTAAGAAGGTTTATCAAGTGAAACATAACAAATATCATTCATAAACCAGGTGATGCTAGTAGTCTTGCTCCTAGCCTTTATGCTACTTCCTCTATTTTCTTTAATCCAGTGTGAGGGAGTGGATATTCAGAACAGGGGAAGGAAGTCAAAAGACTTAATGCAAAGAAATACAAAAAGAGAAAAATGTATTGAAAGTATAGTGAGAATGTGATATATAAAGGGTAGAACAGCTTTCTAAAAGAAAACGTAAGAACTTGAGCTTAAGAATTAAACTAGTCTTTATGAGTTGTATGCATTAATCAGCTGTATTCAATTTACAAATTACGATCATATTAACTCAAATATGAAATGAAATAAACTGGAAGTCAGAAAAGATCTTGCCAATACAGTCTAGTGCAGACCATCAAGAAAAGTTGCCTTATTGAATAATCAGTAAATGGCGCATTTAGGCTTTTTCTGGAGTCTTTGTGTTTGATTGACTACAATCTATGATTTTCAAAAAACAAGATCAATGCAACAGCCTCCTGGAAGCTATATTTACACTGGTTCTGGTAGATATGTAAACACTAATGATTATTTTATAAACACTGAATATAATAAACGCTGACAAATATTCAAACACCGAATATACTGTACAAACATTATAAACACTGACAAGTGTATATGTAATTGCTCAATCAAAAGGTGCATTTCGACATGGAATGTCAAATGATATTTTAAGTTGCAGCAAAATTGGAATATTTCGGCATTGATTGTCAAATATTTCCAAATGATTTGCAATCATTGTGATATCAGTGACTGGTCACTATATTGAAAACAGTGATTCAATCTTTAACATTTTTTTATACTGTATTTAATTAATGTAAGCCAAACATCAGAATGAAGCAGGCTCATATGTCTGTAAATTTGCTGATGAGATGGTTCATGTACTCCCTATACAAAGTGAGCGCAAATGGTTGTAGTAAACAAAGATGCAACAACAAAAATCAAATAAAAATAAAACCACAAATTTTATAAGTCATATTTGCTTGATACTAGATGATTATTACATCAAATTTCATGCTATGTTACAGGTGGAAGATATTAAATTCTACATGTCGTGTGTTTTCAATGTAATCAGATGCGTAGTTCTGACGGAAATCCATTAACCTCTTGAATCCCAGGCTCTTAAATCAGTTGAAACCAGAGAATTCATCATTTTTGCCACCTTTTGACATTTTACTACATAACTACACAACTTTATATGCTCAACTTAAATGTAAAATTAGATGGCAGAGATCATTTCTACACACTTTAAATTGTGTAAATTAGATGAAGATTATTCAAATAAGAGCAATTTTAGTGAACAATTTTGTGACAGATTTTCTTGTCACTGGGTTTCAAGGTCATTTCTGAGGTGACGAGGAATCTCATCACTCCAGGTAGTCGAAAGGTTAAAGATTAATTTAAATAGGCCGCATTTGTCAGCTCAGTTCAATTTTGTTATTCTTGTTTAATTTTTGCCAGCATGTCTCGTCTTTACCACAACCATTCGATTTAGAAACGCTCACTAAGTATAGGGTGATACAGAAATTAAGATTAGAAAAAGAATCTTCAATTGTACACATAAACAGCATACACAACAGTATTTTGCATAGCCCTAAGAGATATGATGGGTTATTGTTGGATTTGGATTTGATTTGAGGATTTGTATTTGGGGCTATGGTGTAGACTGGCCATGTTTATCTACTTCAAAAGGGCTTGCTTAGTTGTTAGCCTCTTGGAGAGTATCACCGTAATAGGCAGTTAATAGCATTACAATTCTAAAGCAACAGTTCTTCAAGTGACATACTAATAATCCAATGCAAAGTATTACCTCAATGAAAACCATGTTAAAATCATATTTTGCCTGATTGTATTTTGTGCTAATATGTAATTTGTATGTAATCATATGTCATTCTTCTCAGTTTTTTGCAAATTAAAAAATTAGGAATTTGGCAAATGAAAAATGGTAATCACTGAATTGAATTAAAATAAGTATGAAAATACATGTACTACAATAGTTACCATGATGATTCATCAAATCAAGTTTCTAAAAATCTGTTCAAAAATTGAAATTCCGTCCACACAAACTGAAAACTGAGAGGACTGATATACTGTTATAACATGCATTATACTATAATACCTGTATTTTCTGTATTTATACAGTGATTGAACCAATGATGTACAATAACATGTAGGAGTATAATACCAAATAAATGGTTCTATTTTTATATATTTTTGTCTGTGAAAGAATCACAACAAAAATATCATTACTCTGATTCTTGATGTTTTGGTATTTTGTGTGTGACAGTGTTCGCAACAAAATCATTTACATTTTTATGTCCCCACCACATAGTGTGGGGCCATATTGTCGGCCTAGGCGCGTCCGTCCGTCCGTCTGTCTGTCTGTCTGTTTGTCTGTCTGTCCGTCCGTCCGTACGTCCGTACGTCCGGCAGTTTTCTCCTAAACCGCTACAGATATCACCTTCAAATTTTCAGGGGTAACTAATGAGTACATACAGATGTGGATGAAAATTTTTTAACTCTATATCTACTTCCTGTCGGCCATTTTGAAGTCAAATGCTAAAATCCTTGTCTGCAAACTTAAAGAAAAACAGCTTCACAGTTGCTTTTAAAACGTTAATATCTTGTTCAGCTCACTTCATTCTACATCTGATTAGGTTTTGGACCTGTTAGCTCAGTCATGTCAGCCATTTTGAATATCTTAAGAAAAGTTAGCGCGCGATAATACTTTGTGTCATATTGAATGGTGTTTTTGAGTTTTCATACTTTAAATATTTTGTAGCTTTATAAATAATTTCAGGTGTACTTTGTTGTAAAAGCCTATGTTATTGTTAACAGTGGTTATATGTGACAATTTTGTAAAAGGAAATCAGCAAAAACTCATAATCACTTTTTTGTTGTCGGCCATTTTGGATTTTTCTGTCCTCAAATCTTATCTGTAAAGTCTTGTCTGCGCGTTTTCAGCTGAACCGTTTGGTAGATCAATTTCACATTTTCAGGGATGATTCTTAGTATGAAAATCTAGATCTGATTAGGTTTTTGGCGTTCTGGGTAAATGTCAAGGCAGCCATTTTGGATTTTCCATCCTAAAATCTTGTCTGTAAAGTCTTGTCTGCGCATTTTCAGCTGAACAGTTTGGTAGATCAATTTCACATTTTCAGGGATGATTCTTAGTATGAAAATCTAGATCTGATTAGTTTTTTGGCGTTCTGGGTAAATGTCAAGGCAGCCATTTTGGATTTTCCGTCTTAAAATCTTGTCTGTAAAGTCTTGTCTGCGCGTTTTCAGCTGAACCGTTTGGTAGATCAATTTCACATTTTCAGGGATGATTCTTAGTATGAAAATCTAGATCTGATTAGGTTTTTGGCGTTCTGGGTAAATGTCAAGGCAGCCATTTTGGATTTTCCGTCCTAAAATCCTGTCTGTAAAGTCTTGTCTGCGCATTTTCAGCTGAACAGTTTGGTAGATCAATTTCACATTTTCAGGGATGATTCTTAGTATGAAAATCTAGATCTGATTAGTTTTTTGGCATTCTAGATAAATGTCAAGGCAGCCATTTTGGATTTTCCGTCCTAAAATCTTGTCTGTAAAGTCTTGTCTGCGCGTTTTCAGCTGAACCGTTTGGTCGATCAATTTCAAATTTTCAGGGATAATTTTTAGTATGAAAATCTAGATCTGATTAGTTTTTTGGTGTTCTGAATATTCAGTCAAGGCAGCCATTTTGGATTTTCCGTCCTAAAATCTTGTCTGTAAAGTCTTGTCTTCGCGTTTTCAGCTGAACCGTTTGGTAGATCAATTTCACATTTTCAGGGATGATTCTTAGTATGAAAATCTAGATCTGATTAGGTTTTTGGCGTTCTGGGTAAATGTCAAGGCAGCCATTTTGGATTTTCTGTCCTAAAATCTTGTCTGTAAAGTCTTGTCTGCGCGTTTTCAGCTGAACCGTTTGGTAGATCAATTTCACATTTTCAGGGATGATTCTTAGTATGAAAATCTAGATCTGATTAGTTTTTTGGCGTTCTGCGTAAATGTCAAGGCAGCCATTTTGGATTTTCCGTCTTAAAATCTTGTCTGTAAAGTCTTGTCTGCGCATTTTCAGCTGAACTGTTTGGTCGATCAATTTCAAATTTTCAGGGATGATTCTTAGTATGAAAATCTAGATCTGATTAGTTTTTTGGCGTTCTGGATAAATGTCAAGGCAGCCATTTTGGATTTTCCGTCCTAAAATCTTGTCTATAATTTTTAGGTATGTTTTGTGGTATGAAATATAACACCTGATTGTTACATTTTTGGGAAGCTTGGTAGATTTTAAGGTTGCTGTCTTTAAAATCTTGTCTCTTCATTGGTGGGGACATGTTGTACACTTTTGTGTTCTTGTAATATTTTTACAATAATATTGTTATAATTTTTAAATGATTATAATGTTATTGCTACTTGTTAATTTTTGCTAATTCTGTACATGATTTTGTGTGTACTATATCTGTGTCTATGGCAGGGTCCATAACACATTTTACTGTAAGTATTAAGTATTGTATGTATTGAAAAATGTATGCATTGTATATTGTTCAAAATAGTATAAAACCTAGAATTACAAGAATATAATTTGTATGATATAGATCAGGAAATTTTATAAATGTTAGGGTCCTCTTTTCCTTAATTTACAATAACTTTGTTATTCCGATACATGTACTATTAATTTTCTAAGGGTCTCCTACGATGCATTGTAACTGGTACCTGAATTAGTAAATGTAATACATATATTTACATACTATATGTTATAAATATTGTACATCTCCACAGAACATGCATGCCAACCTGTGTTCGTTGGACTTGAACCAAAGAAGAATACCGAACTTGTAAAATTAGATAGATCTCTATGAAAAGTAATCAATTAATTAATAAATTATTATTATTGATAATTAATTAATTAATTAATTATCAATTAAATCCCTTAGACGCATGTCTAAGATTAAGTATGGCTAGTAATAGTTGTAGTATAGTATTGTCTATAGTTTAATAGAAATATTTGTAGAGATGAAAACTTTCAAGAAGTAAGGGTGTTATTATTTGGATTTTTGTAGACTAGTCTTCTTGTAGTATATGTGCTGTAGCAACTTTGTTTATTTTTTTATTAATGTTATTAATTCAGACAGTGCAAGTTCATGTAGTTAACATATACTAATAAAACATATGATTATAAATGTGTTATAAACATTGGCAATTTACTGTAGTAACCTAAAAATTCAAACAGTTCACTTGCTAGAGTAATGGGTGGTAGAAAAAGGTGTGTAATTAGGATTTGTGATGGTTTAACCACTTACAAGACTTCAGTACTAAAACTGTGAAGCATAATATTATGGGAGAAAAAATCTGTTGCCTAACCTATTTTTGATATAAACTGAATATGAAGACAGTATTTAAGTCATTTTTATACCACTACCATTTTGTTTTTATTCGTCACTTTATTTGTGAGTAGTAATAAGTAAATATAGGAGCTTGGTGTTCACAGCCTGTGTTACACTTCTAGAGTTACATTAAGTGGTAACATTTTGTCATGTTTATTCCTTGTTGATCTCTTCACAAGTGAGAAAAAGAATTTTTGGATTCCTTTATCCATATAACCTATGGCCTGTCTCAGAAGGAAATTACATTTTTTCTGTAGAAAATATATCCATCATTGGATTTCTGGCTTTTAATGTTGTGAGCAAGTTATGTACGTTTCAACTACATGTAATTTGTAACAATTGATGAAAAATGATACATCAGTGAATGTATTTCACTTGGTGAGATATTGTATATTCTAATACATGTAGTTTGTTTCTTGTCTTGTCAGCACAGTTTTATCACAAAAATCTTTGGGTTCTACTTAGGGACAAGGTCAGTATATCAATGTTTGCCTTCAAATAATACACAAGGATCATCCAAGAAGTCTTGAATTTTTTTCTGTAATCCAAAGAATTCTGATCTTTTGTTGCTAAAACTTTGTAAAACATTCAATTAGCCCTCATATAATATCATGTTACTAGAATACTGTGTGTGTTATGGTTACTATAGTTACATGGTGTAAGAGGGTGGGAGCAGTGTAATTCTTCATCGGAGATTATAGAGGCTCTCACATGATGTGGGTAAAAAAGGGGCTAAAAGTCCTTATTGATTATCATTTAGATTTCTTTTAAAGGAAGCAACATTGAAATATTAATCTGGGGGTCATTAACAGAAACTTTTTATTCTTAAATCAATTGTTGTAACCATGGATATAATGACTTCACAGTAAGAGAACAATGGCTTTTACGAATTCTTAACTTTACAAAGTTTCTGTTAATGGCCCCCAGGTCCCTTAAAGGTGTGTATAGTTATTATATGTAGTACTAGTTAAGTGGTGTGGGGAAGATTTACAAGTCAACAGCAGTGTCTGTTACATTTTACGCAATTTTTATGATTTTTATATAAAATTGTCTATCACAGTGATGATAACAATGCTCAGGCATATACTATATACATGTATACAGTTTGTTAAGTTGATGCTAGTAATAAATAGTGTACATTTAAAACAATCTTTGTTAGTGATATGCTAGGCTAGGATAGAGGAAGGTTGGAGAATGGTTTATTAATAACGTTTTTGTCAACATGATGTAGGATATTGTGGGCTAAACATCATTCTCCATCCTGGTATGCAGGGCCCCAGATATTATACTCTGAATTCAAGGAACAGAGTGGATGATGTCTGGAACTCTTTATTTAGAGTCTGAAACTCACTATTACATTCAGATATTTTTTCAATATATTTCATCTACAGCATTTTGTTGGTGGATACATGTTAAGCCACCCTAGCAATATTTCATGATGTGTAAATCAAAATTTTTGTATAATCATAACAATGCCCTTTTTTATGTCCCCACCACATAGTGTGGGGCCATATTGTCGGCCTAGGCGCGTCCGTCTGTCCGTCCGTCCGTCTGTCCGTACGTCCGGGAGTTTTCTCCAAAACCGCTACAGATATCACCTTCAAATTTTCAGGGATAACTTATGAGTGCATACAGATGTGGATGAAAAAATTTTAACTCAATACCTACTTCCTGTCGGCCATTTTGAAGTCAAATGCTAAAATCCTTGTCTGCAAACTTTAAGAAAAACGGCTTCACAGTTGCTTTTAAAACTTTAACATCTTGTTCAGCTCACTTCATTCTAGATCTGATTAGGTTTTGGACCTGTTAGCTCAGTCATGTCAGCCATTTTGAATGTCTTAAGAAAAGTTAGCACACGATAATACTTTGTATCATATTGAATGGTGTTTTTGAGTTTTCATACTTTAACTATTTAGTAGCTTTATAAATAATTTCAGATCTACTTTGTTGTAAAAGCCTATGTTATTGTTAACAGTAGTAATATGTGATAATTTTGTAAGAAGAAATCAGCAAAAACACATAATCACTTTTTTATTGTCGGCCATTTTGGATTTTTCCGTCCTAAAATCTTGTCTGTGAAGTCTTGTCTATGTGTTTTCAGGTGAACCGTTTGGTGGATCAATTTCAAATTTTCAGGGATGATTCTTAGTATAAAAATCTAGATCTGATTTGTTTTTTGGCATTCTGGGTAAATGTCAAGGCAGCCATTTTGGATTTTCCGTCCTAAAATCTTGTCTGTAAAGTCTTGTCTACGCGTTTTTAGGTGAACCGTTTGGTAGATCAATTTCAAATTTTCAGAGATGATTCTTAGTATGAAAATGTAGAATTGATTAGTTTTTTGGCATTCTGGGCAAATGTCAAGGCAGCCATTTTGGATTTTCTGTCCTAAAATCTTGTCTGTAAAGTCTTGTCTATGCATTTCCAGGTGAACAGTTCTGGATATCAATTTCAAATTTTTAGGGATGATTCTTAGTATGAAAATCTAGATCTGATTAGTTTTTTGGCATTCTGGATAAATGTCAAGGCAGCCATTTTGGATTTTCCATCTTAAAATCTTCCCTGTAAAGTCTTGTCTACGCGTTTTTAGGTGAACCGTTTGGTAGATCAATTCCAAATTTTCAGGGATGATTCTTAGTGTGAAAATCTACATCTGATTATTAGTTTTTTGGCATTCTGTGTAAATGTCATGGCAGCCATTTTGGATTTTCTGTCCTAAAATCTTGTCTGTAAAGTCTTGTCTACGCGTTTTCAGGTGAACCATTTGGTAGATCAATGTCATATTTTCAGGGATGATTCTTAGTATGAAAATCTACAGACAGATTAGTTTTTTGACATTCTGGGTAAATGTCAAGGCAGCCATTTTGGATTTTCCATCCTAAAATCTTGTCTGTAAAGTCTTGTTTACATGTTTTCTAGTTAACTGTGTGACGGATCAATTAAAATTGTGTTGGTAAAGTCTTGTCTACTCATTTTCAGGATAACCATTTCATGGGATCACCCATTGGTGGGGACATTTTGTACACATTTGTGTTCTTGTTAATTCATGGGATAATGACACGTCATGATCCAGTTTTGACCAATCATACAATTGCAAGCTTGACAGTGATAGTATTTTTCATTGCAATATTATATTCAGTGTTATTGGCTGAACAGTTAGAGTAACTGAATATGAGACATGTGTTAACATTTTGTTTTTTGCCCTTTGAGTATGCCGCTAAGGTCATTGGCCTATTGTTGTCTAATGTCTACTGTATGAATCTTTTAAGTACAACTTGAGACTATATATACTTAGTGCAGTATCTAAAGTTCCTTCATTATATAGCTCTCATTCAATGTCACATACATTATCTTGTAAAAAAAATCTAATCTTTTTTTCTGCTTGGCTTTTTCAAAATTCTTTCTATACATGTATATACTAAATGCAGTAATCTAAAGTTCCTTCATTGTATAGAACTCGTTCAAGTTAATGTCACATGCATTATTATCTAAAGTAAAATGTAAAATATTTTTTGTGCTTGTCTTTTTCAAAATTGAATTTTATTGTGCAATTCAAAAAGTTTGGATTGTTTATAATTCCTGATTTATTGCATCATAAATACTGTATGAGTATTTATTACATATCAGTATTACTGTACCTGTATCTTTGTAACTATTGCCTTTCTAGGGTGCCAAAATTGGGGATTTCTAATATTACCCATGAAAAAGTGTTTGGTCCAAAAAGGAATTCCATGGATTTTAAAAAAATTGGGCCATATTTTTTTAAAGTTGGCCTTACCCGAAATGTCAATTTTCTGCTGACTTATTCTACATTTCTGCTTCATAATATGATTGGGGTGAGAATACTTATCACATTTCTGACATTTTCATGGGACATATGGGATACCTGCATGTCAATAAAATAAAATGTTATTGGGCAATCAGCTTATCATTGTTAGCTCAAGTGTTTTTGAGACAGCTACATTTGGATGGGAGGGATGGACCAATGTTAAAGTTCCCCAGTGAATAAAGTTTCTCATGATGTCCAGAGTGAAATCATTTATCAAAATTGTTTGTTCCATGTGGATAATCCTTTTATTAGAAGATGTTCATAAATGTAACTCATAAATTTTGTTTTTTACAAAAATCATTTTTTAATTCCACTTATCTTAAATGATAAAATATGTTCAGACTACAAGATATTTAAAACACTTGGACTGTATTTCTTTTTCAAACTCGAAATTATCAGCACAAAACAGAAAACTGTTAAAATGACACTTGTCAAACTATTAGTGTACACATGCCTTCATCAGCTGTTTGTATCATCAGATGTCTTAGCTGAAGAATCCAATATTTCAGTAGCTGCTAGATTTTATGATGATTTAGTTCAAACATTTGGAGATGATGGGGAATTGAACGGTGAACAATTGCAGAGATTGTTAAATGCCTTACGTTGGAGAGGAAATTCTTCACACAATAGGAACACTGTTCAGAAAATAGGATGCAACTTGACTGACCCTACTCAGAACAAATTCTCATGTCTCCATGACAAGGTAATTATGAATTATGTTGTCATTTAAATCAATCACCTAACTTAAATATATATATTCTTGCATAGGACAAAATGTATGCAGTCCAGGATTTTTTCAGCGTACACCCCCAACAAGAAAAGCGCTGTGTACATTGTATGTGTGATTAACTAAACCAAGGACGTCTATCTCAGATAGATGTCCTTGACTAAACCAATTATAATAACAATTTTTTTTTTTAATTCCCCAAGTGGCTGATTTGTTCTAAAAGATGTCTATTAGAACCGTATATGTATTTGAACTTAAATCGACTAATTCTTGTCTCTGTATGCATACATTCAGAAAGATATTTCACCATCATAAACATTGAAACACACTGCCTCAGTCTTTCATCATTTTCAGTGTCTAACTGCAGCAGATCTGCTTGCTCTTTACAACTGGGATGGAACAATCAACTCTACAGAATTTCCACAGTTTGCTCCTGGTCTGCTCTACCAAGCAACATTACAACATTGTAACCATGACATCGTAGACCAAGAGACCCCTTCTCCACACCAATACTCCGAGGGAGAAGGTATACTAAGATTTGTTACATGTTTCATATCATTCTTTGCTCAGTTTGTATCTGCAGCTAATAAAACTCGTCAGGTTGAAATTAGTTAATTTTGTTATAGTTACAGATGCCCTCTTTTAAAAAAGCACAATATATTCATGTGACTGTATTGCAAACTAAAACATACCATTTAATTATGTTACTTTATACATTTTGAACTTGTGAATATTGCGGAACTGATATTTCTTTTTTTAAAATCCACACTTTTATTTTTCAGTATGGGGCTATGGCTTGCTATGCATTACTGCGGTTGTTGGCTCAGGACTTCTTGGGTGTCTTATATTCATTTGTGTGGCCAACCCTCGTATCTATGACATTCTTCTCATGGCAATGGTCTCCCTTGCTATTGGAGTCCTCACTGGCATGGGCCTCTTATTTCTCATACCAGAGGTATGGAAAGATATCTCACTTCATTTCCAATTCAATATCATTGCTTATTTCATTGTACTAAATCTTAAGTCGTTCTCTATGAATTCTTTTGACAATTATTCATATCAACTCAGTACATATATGTTTGTTGTTTTTTAATGTTTTTTGATTTATTCTGTGATATACAATACGTATATATAGTACATGTACCTTATATGGGAAGGCTTTGGACATGAATAAATAAATACATTTTAAATGTTTGTTTTTCATTTTCAGGCTCTTATGTTGTCACATCATATCGAGACCAAGGAATTCTATTGGAAATTATCTTTTGTTGCTGGTGGTTTATACTTTCTCTTTATCTTCGAGCGAATCATAAAAATTGTGAAACATGCTAAACAAGTAAGTATATTTTTTGAAACATGATTAAAATATTGATGAAAATGTTTACAATCATTAAAATACTAGTACTCTTTATGATATGCAGATGGTAAAACATGTTGTCCTCTACCAAAGAATTATGACTAAGCACTATATATTCAAATATTGCATTAGTACTTTTTGATGACACTTTAGGAGTTTTAGGACTATTTTCATCAATCAATATACTAAAAGAACATTTTTTATATAACATCCTTGAGTACACAGTAAATTTTATTGCATATTTTGTCATGTTTATTGTTTTAATGAAATTAAAAACCAGTGATTGCCTTCCAAATGTTAATTTTATTGAGGCAATCATAAACCTTTTATTTATGCTATTATTATGGACTCTCTCTGACCCTAAACCTTTGTAACCACGTGGAATGATTTATCAGGTTGGATGTCATGTTAATGTCTTATATTTGTCAATACATACATGCATGTGTTGTCAGTATGTTGTCACATTTATTTTTTAGAAGAACCACAATCCCCATGACTATAAGTCAGTACCAAGTATAAGCAGTGATAATGATATCATTTTCATGCCTCATGGGAATGGTTCCTCCTCTGCCAAGCTATTAGAGAGCCAATCAGATTACAGCATTGAGACCAAAATGACGTCTATCACAGAGGTTCCAAAGGTGAAGTTTACATTGGATGATGTTGCTGAGGTGAATTTACATACTTGGGGATTATATTTTTTGAATCAAGAAACAAAACATTTGGCAACTAAAACTGCTTCAAGCAAAATTTAATTCATATTTTTGTAAAACGTGCAAAAAGGGCTCATTTATTTAGTAAAACAGCCAAATACCCAAATTCCTATTAATATTACAATATATCTCATTTAACAGGACAAAAAGTTAAAGAAGCCCAAAAATCTGAAGCACATGCAAAAGAAAGAAATTGACACAGTTGCCTGGGTGTTGGTACTTGGGGATATCCTACATAACTTCGTGGATGGCATAGCTATAGGGGCAGGTTTCTCTCAGAGTGTACTCACTGGTGTTGGACTCTCTGTCTGTATGATATGTGAACATGTTCCTCATAAAGTTGGTGAGTGCATTCTTGACTTGTCTTACTTGTTGAATTAAATTATTAAATATTATGAAGGATATTAGTTATAATCATTAATTAAATGGGAATGATTGCAACATTGTAACAGCATCGCAATAGACGAGAGGTAAGAAAGGGGAATAATAATGATACAACAAATCGGAATGAAACAAAACCCCAGCATCCTAATTTATGATCTAATATAGAAATATACCAATAATATTAATTTAATTATATTATTGTACAAAGTACAAGTAGGATTACATAAAAAACATATATCAAGAGTGTTTAGAAATTCTCCAAAAGCTGCAGTGCAAAAATAGTGTGGTTTATTATTTTTAGGGGATTTTGCGATCTTGGTAAATGCGGGGATGAGTTTGAAACAAGCTGTTCTATACACCCTGCTGCCTGGTATTATGAACTACTTAGGTTTTGCAGTGGGAGTTGTGGTTGGTGAATTGGCCAACGCAACAACATGGATACTGGCATTTGCTGGAGGGATCTTCCTCTATATTGGACTTGTTGACATGGTAGAGACTTTTGACTTTTTATATCAAATCTTTTATTCATTTTCAGTCATTTTTCATGTTTTTCAGTTATTTATCTTAAGCCTATATGCAGAGATTAGCATGTAATGCCTGTAATCTGTGTGTCACTGGGTCACATCCCAAGGCCTCATTCTCCAAAGCCCAAAAAAATGTCTGACTTATTTGAACTAGAAAGTACAGCACATTTAAATATCTGGTTTATTGACTTTGTCACATGTAGTCATCACTAAGAAGTGGTTACATATTGTAATAGCCAACCATTTTTGTGACTCATGGTATCTGTAACAGATTCTTACACTTTTTATGCATTTGCTTGACTCTCCAGGAGCTGGTAACATTTTGTCATTATAATGCTCTTAGGCTATATGTTGTCTGTTGCAGCTGCCTGAAGTAAGTGAGAAAGTGGATGCTGAAAAAACAGTGAAAGGACAACTGAAGATATTTGCTCTCCAAAATCTAGGAATCTTGGCTGGTTATTCCATTATGATTATTGTGGCACTGTATGCAAGTGACATTAGTTTTGAGTAGTTCTGGACTCAACTATAAATAAAGCAGTAGTCTATGCAAGTGACATTAGTTTTGAGTAGTACAGGACTCCAGCTTAAATAAAGCATCACTCTATGCAAGTGACATTAACTATGAGTAGTCCAAAACTACAGTATAAATAAAGCAGCGCAAGTGACATTAAGTATAAGTAGTCCAGGACTCCATTAAGATTAAAGCAGCACTCTATCCAAGTTAGATTAGCTTCAAGAAGTCTTGAACTCAATTATGAATACTGCTTATGCAAGTGCTTTTAAAAAAATTCAAAACATTTTTTCTCACAGTAATAGTGCTACTAAGAGTTCAAGACTAAGGGGCTGTAAATGAAATCAATAAAACAGAACATAATTATGTCAACAGCAAAAGTGTTGACATATTATTATGGTCTCCATTTTTTGTGATAGCCATTGGCGGCATCGAGCATTCTGCGTTCGGAGTCAGTAAGAAATGGCAGGTTGTGACATTTTGCATGTTAATACCTTGTTTTAGTTCATGAAGACATTACATTTTATTGTCCAATATATTTTATTGGTTTTCTTAAAATATGTTCCTTTTTGCAAAGTCATGATCCAACACTAGTTAAAATGCAAATTGAGTCGTGTAAAAGTTGAAGTACTTGTAAATCCTTGTTCCTCGAATGGCTTGTTACTACCATTGAAAATTTATGATTATTCTCATGGGAAAATGAAAACAACCGATTAGATGCAAATAGAAGTATGTATGTTTTCATGAAATAACCAAAAACCAATATATGAAATTTGAAATCTATACAAAATTACATCTCAATGTGGTTTAAAAAATTGTTGTAAAATCATGAACATTTAAATACAGTTTCTTTTATTGAAGAGAGAAACATGTCTTGGTGTAATTGATGGTTTACTGTATAAGTGGTATTTAATCCGAGTGGTTAATTTTCCGAATGGTCAAATTTTATCATTTTCCTAATTTTAATTTTCCTAATGACAAGAAACCTCCCATTGGATAACATTATATAGACAATATTTCCAACATTTTATTTTCCGAACCTGGCAAAAATTAGGAAATAGGCAAATTAAATGATTAGGCAAAATTACCACTTACTAGTATACAGTAATTACCAAACTCAAAACAAATGACATAAAAGGATTGGTACCGATATGATGAACTGAATTCAACAATGTTTTTCTCTTAAACCAATTATTGAAAACATTCTGTAAAAAAACATGGTCCTTTTCTGACTGATTGACAACAATTTAATGCGAAAATTAATTATATGTGCATTTTAAATAACTGTTTTTGTTAACATTTTTTGTTTTTTGGTGCAATTGTTTTTTGTTCCGTTTTACCAATTCTTGAGAATGAAATAAAATATCTTTCTGAAGCTTGTTGGAACACAAGAGCATATACAACATTTTCTTAGACCTCTCAATAGTATAGTTATACAAAGGATATTTTGGTTGATTTAACAAAAAATATTCAAAAAATTAAAACAAAAACATGCCAAAAGAGATAAAAATTAAGATAAATCTTTTATTTCATTAACAAGATATTTTTTTAAATCAACCAAACTTTCCTTTGAACAATTACAATATTGAGAGACCTAAACACGTTGTGTTTATGTCATTTTGTTCCAATGAGGTTCGGATAGATGTTTCATTTCATTCCGAACATATGATACCAAGAACAAAAGAAGTGTCTGATGTGTTTTCTAAAACAATATAGAGAAAAGCATATATATTTATTTAAAAGTGTTACCATTCAAAAGATGACCATTAAATTGACGAGGTGTAAAATGTTCAGAGTTTTTTGTTGCCTGGTTTAAGAGAAACGTGTGTTCAAAAAGTTCACCGTATCGACACCCATCCTTTAATCCTCTGAATCAATTATTTAACTTTAAAGTTAAAATCAACCAACTTTTTGGTCCATTGGAATTCTAGATATACATGTAAGCGTATGTGTTAGATATAAACAATGTACAAGTGCATATACCTTTATTTTATTTGAATGTTGTGGCCTTTGACATGTTTCGTGATCAAAATAATGAGAATTGACAAGAATTAAAGTAAAGCATAGATCATGCTTTTATTTTTGCATTTAAAAAAAAGTATGAATGTTGTAAAGGACTGATGGCTTTTGAACTCATGCTATTTATAACTTTATTGCTGTTTTTATATTCATTTTAAGTACGTAGTTTTGACTTCCAAACAAAATAAAATGTCATTTTAGCCAACAATTTTATGCCAACTATTATCTACTATTATGAAAATTATGTATATGTACAATTACTGACCCTTTTAAAATACAGTTTCATACCAGTGTTTTGCAATAAAAGTACCTAAGCTTGCATGGGCATAGCGCTATATTTCTAAGTAGGACGCCACCGCGGGAACAAGAGTTGAGCGAAGCAAAAAACAAGCATTTAGGGGGGTCTGAGGGGTTTCCCCCCAGGAAAATTCTGAAAGGAGCACGTAGGTTATCGCAAACAATTTCAAACGATTCTAACTTGAATTATGAATATTTTCTGATCATGAACATAGGTGTATCTTTTAGATTCATTCATTATCTCTAAGAAAAGTATATAAAATGATAATTTAGTTAATCAGACCTAAGTGATATTGAAGGGGCATTTGACCAATCAATATGCTTTTCAAAAATGTTGACCTAATTTTCACCAAAAATGCAACCTTTTATTATATTGTTGAATGCATAATTAGAATGTGCTTTGAGACATGTTCGATTTCCTAAAAGGAAAAGTTGATTGCTCCAGGGACTTTAAAGATACTGAATTTGGATGACCAAAATGAACTGAAACCAATGGATAGCATGAGATTTTTCAATGGAGAAAGAACATGGGGAACACTTATCTTAAAGCAATTAAATTTTTCTTTCAAGAACTATTTGATACATCAAAATAAAGAATAGTAATGTATTAAACATTGTAAAAAATGATTGCATTTTTAGTGAAATGGGGTCAACATCTTTGAAAGTGTTGATGGGTTGATTGCTAGTTAAATATCTCCGAGTTTATTTGACTTTATTATTACTGTACAAATAAAATTTTCTTTGAGATAATGAATTGATCTAAAAGATAAAACTGTCTTTATTGTCAGAAAATAGTCATAATCCAAGATGTAACCTTCTGAAATTGTTTGCGATAATCTACTTGCTCCTTTGGTTGTATTTGGAGCAACCATCTGGTACACCTGTACGTACCCAGCGTACCGGGCTATGCTATGCCTTGTATTTGCGAATGCAAATCGCGGCTACCGGCTAGCGGGTTGATTGCAATTTGATGGCAAACTCATTTAAATATGAAAAGTACCTGCCATGCGTCCCGTTAGTTGCCAGCTCTTGCCCCAAACCCAGTAGCTGAGCTAAATAACGATTTAATCTGGTATTAAAGCAGTAACTTACACCAACTATTGAGGTGTTCGGAATTATAAATGGCGGAAGTTTACCTGGCGCATGCGCATGGACACAAGTTTGTTTGATTATGTGACAATGGCATAAAAAGTAACGCGATCACTGTTAGTCCACAAATGGGTTGTTCGATATTGCAACTTCAAATTGACGGATTAATTAATGCAAATCAATAGGTTAATCTGGTAACTGCTATTTGCATTCGCGGATACAAGCTAAATTTATAAGTGAACTAATTCACCTTTATTTAGACATGTAGCAGTTTGAAAGATATGTGATGTGAACGTGATCCCATTAAAATTAGAATTGTATTTCAGTGAGACAGCCTCGTGTTTTAAGCTGTGAACATAAAACTTTAAGCTTCAGTGATTTGTTGATTTGTTAAATGATGAATTTTTATTCGCATGTCGCGCAATAAAAATACCTACCGGTAAGTATTAATGTATTATTACCTTTATTTAGACATATGGCAATTTGAAAGATGTGTAAACGTGATCCCATTAAAATTAGAATTATTCTTGATGAGTCACCATCATGTTTTAAGCCTTGAATATCAAACTTTTAGCTTCGGTGATTTATCCAAGGGCACACAGTTTTTTGTTATTGTTCTCTAAAACAGTTTGAAGCAACGTCACTGAAAAAAGTTATTTGCCAATGTAAATGATAGCAAAAATTGCTTTAGTTGAGACAATTCTTTAAGCTGTGTACTAGAATAAAGTTGAAGGTATATAAGTAATACTTTGAATAAAACTTGTTTAAATTAAATACAGCAAGCGAATAAATAGGTACTGATACAGCTCCAGTCTGTGCACTTCTTCAGGATGAGTTTAGTAGAACTGTTTATTCTCAGTTGTATTTACCAATTAATAGATTCTTCCAAAAATGAAGATGAAAAAAATAAGGCTTCAAAGATAACATCATATTTTCTGGATAATTTAATGGAACAGTTTGGAAGTAATAAAGAGTTGCATGTTGACCAAATGCAGCATTTGTTAGATGTTGCCCAGAAAAAGGACAGTTGCCATGTAGCTTATCAGATTGAAGAAAACTCTAATGGATATGATCGGTTGTATAATGGAACATATGATCTCTTTAATACATCTAAAAAGCCAGAGGTACGGAAACGATTTATCAACATTTTAATGTTTATTTTGAAACACTTTAATCATTACATAGTTATGTAGACCTATACATTTAAGATAAATTTTTGAAGTACATGTATTACATCAGAAAAACATCTCTGATTATGATTTACAGCATGTAATTGTTTTATTTCAAGTGTCTAACTGCAGCTGAACTGCTTGCTCTGTACAACTGGAATGGGACCATTAACTCTGCAGAATTACAACAATTCACACCTGGTCTGCTTTATCAGGCAACATTACAACATTGTAACGATGACAATAAACAAGAAGAGGCCCTTTCTACATATACTCAAAGTGAAGGTAACTGCAATAAAGATACTCTGATCTTTCTTTGTTTGATTGAACACATTCTGATATATTAGAATTATTTTGATAATAATGCCAAAAGTTGACAATAGATAAAATAGCAAAAATGATTCTAGGATCATGTGGCAGATTGTATTTTTAAATAGAACACAAAAACTACCTATCATATTAATCAGAACATGGATTAAATAAACAAAACCAATAACTATAATATAAATCATTTGACCCAAAGTTGCTTAGGAGGCAGTTTGAGTAATTTGGACCTTTTACAAATGTTGGTAGTCATCCCACTTTGCCTACCTTAAAGTAGTACAGTAACAAAGAATATGATGTAAATTGAATTGAAAAGAGAAAGTTAATTTTTTCCAAATTATTGCCTGATAACTTTAAAATCAAGATTATCAATCAAGTCTTTGTTGCAGCAATTTATTCATAAAAAGATGGTTATGTTATTAAAGTATATCTACATGTATGTGTACTTCTCCGTTACAGTTTGGGGTTATGGGATGCTGAGTATTACAGTTGTTGTAGGGTCTGGATTACTGGCATGTCTGATCTTTGTATGTGTGGCCAACCCTCATGTTTATGCCATTCTGCTCATGACTATGGTCTCCCTAGCAGTTGGGGTTCTTACTGGTATGGGTTTCCTGTTTCTCATACCAGAGGTAATATTTATTTTCATTATCTATTTATCATTTTGAATGTTGCCTCGTGTGCATTTTTGAGACTGCAGAAATGCTTGAAGTAATTAATCATAAATGTTATGTACATATTTGTTTTGGGTTATCTGTTGAAAAACTGGCTAAAACAAACTCCTTTAGAGGAGTAGTATCGATATGGAGAACTTTTTGAACACACGTTTCTTTTAAACTAGTCATAAGAAAATCTAAAAATTTAACACATCGTCAATTTAATAGTCATCTTTTGAATGGTAACAATATAATAATATATATACTTCCATCTATATTGTTTAAGAAAACACATCAAACACTTGTTTTGTTCTTGGTATCACATTTCCAGAGTAAAATGAAACATCTTTCCGAACCTCATTGGAACAAAACGACATAAACACAACATGTTTAGGTCTCTCAATATTGTAATTGTACAAAGGAAATTTTGGTTGATTTTAAAAAAGTATCTTGTTAATGAAATAAAAGGTTTATCTTCATTTTAATCTATTTTGGGGGGATTTTGTTTTAATTTTTCGAATACTTTTTTAAAATCAACCAAAAATTCCTTTGTATTACTATAATATCGAGAGTTCTAAAAACATGTTGTATATGCTATTTTGTTCCAAAAAGGTTCAGAAAGACATTGTATTTCATTCCGAAGAATTGGTAGAAAGGAGCAAAAACAATTGCACTTAAAAAACAATCAGTCAACATTACATAAAATACCGTTTTTTTTACAGAATGTTTTCAATGATTGGTTTAAGAGAAAAACATTGTTGAATTCAGTTCTCCATATCCATACCACTCCTTTCACATGTTATTATATTATTAAATAGATTGGAGAGAAGCTTAAAATATGTGGTTAAAAATATTTGCCACCTAATTCTTTTACATAGAAACCTCTGTCACCTCATTAATTAATATTTTATGGGGCAGCCCTATTTAGGGCTCCCAGCCCATTGATAGAATTATTTTTTTATTTCATATGAACATTTTAAATTTCATCAGATGCTTGGTACCAATGTATTTATTGATAATATGCAAGAACTAGGTTTTATCATTGATACTCTTTTAACATATCTTTTGTATTATTACACATATTCTTACACATGTTTTGTATTATTACACACATTTTTACACATGTTTTGTATTATTACACACATTTTTACACATGTTTTATATTATCAAATCAAGCATTGTTTGAAAGGAAAATAATGATAGCCTAAACAGAAAGCAAATAATTGTATACTTAAATATTGTATTCTAGGCTCTTCAACTGTCAGAGAATTATGATAAGGGAGAGTATATATGGAAGCTGACGTGTGTGGCAGGGGGACTCTATTTCCTAGTGATCTTTGAAAGAATCATTAAGGTGTTGAAACATGCAAAACAGGTAGGTTTTGTGTGTAATCATAAGCAGAAATAAATGAATAGAATAAGGTTTGACTTTTCCTTTAAATGAGCTATAATACGGTGGCAATGAGAAACAATAAAGCACAATCAGATCTAACAAGATACTGATGACAACTACCAACAATTTTTTTCAATTTTAGAATATTTTGGGCTCATATTATTACTTGTCATGTCTTTTTTCTAGAAATACCCCAAGTATATACTTTATGTGAGAAGAAATTAAGATTTTTACAATAATGCAATCATTTGTCTATAAGAATGGTTACCATTCTTATTATTTGGGAGAATTTAAATATTTTCCCCCATTTTTGCACTTTGAATCTAAATAACTTCACCAATTGATAACATTTCAATTCATGGATCTTTTGGGAGATATTAGATATGAGGTTGTAAGGAACACATTGGTATATCAATTACATATTGCTTGTAATGTTGTCACTCCCTATGGATTCTGCCTTTAATCCTTTGAAACATTATACTACATTGGCATTATCAAGGCACCTGTGTACAGAATATGTTCAAATATGTCTCTATTTACAAAATATAACATATACTTATAGACTAGTTGTATTTTATTTATTTCAAGATCATTAGTGCTTCTGGTGATCTAAAAAGGAATTAAAATATTAAAACTGTTTTATTGTATAGTGTACTATGGCAATTATTTCACAATTTCAGCACAGAATCAAGCAGGTGAATTCAAATGCAAAGTTGCTTGTTGAAAGTCCCACAAAGGAACAGGTATAGTATATATATTTGCTTCTTTTGAATTAAATAATACAATGTGCAACATTTGAAAAATGAACAAAATCACATGAATTCTCTTGAACCTATTAGGCAAAACAGAGAACAGGATAAAGTATGAATTCTAAAATATTTCGATGTAGTATGTCCGTCTTGACCCTTCTCTCTTATATTCCGAAACTCCCTCAACATAAAACTAAATTATTTTATTGTCTTTCCTTCTTTATTATTTCAGTCTAAAATTCTTATTTTCAATTTTCTATAATTTCACAATTTCTCTTTAATACTTTATAACCACTTCATAACTTCATTCTTCAATAGCTTTTCTAAAATTCTGTCAAATCACCTTTTCCCTTTCTATTTATATGATTCTAAATCTCAGCACATTGTAGAATCCTCCATCTCAGAATTGAACGATATCCTCCTCGGAATACTCTTTTTGGTGAGGCAAAATACGTACTTTCTTCTGAGATGGAAGATTCTAACTTTTCTTCCATAAACAAACACCACAGGAGGTCTGTCCCCAGTCATGGAGATGTCCCAATGCCATACTACTTTGTGTTAAATTGTTTACAAATTGTGCATTGGAATACCTCCTTCGGCTGGCTGAGCTGTTGAGGCCGTCAGACTATCATAACTTTCCATCAAGACACTTCATGATATTGATGTTTACATTACAGAGGCATTAAAAACGCCAAAATCATCTGGTTTCAGAAAATACTATGAACATACAGACAACTTAAGGGCAAGATAATCTTCAAAGTTTAGTTGATTGAATAACAAATGTCTTTCTGGAGGTTAAATTGTCTAAAAGCATTTTCACTCACAAGTTGTGTTATTGAAAAATACTCATTTTGTCGTAGTGCAGTCATTTGACTTTTTTTGTGTGTGTTAAATCGTTGATGGAGTTTGTTTTCTTGCAACCAGTTGTGCTTATCAGTACTCTGAGTTTTCCCTTTTGTAACTCAGTAATTGTACTTTAATATTTGTTGAAGAAGATGGCAGTGCCAGAAGGAATGAAGTCTCTTCGCAAGGAGCAAGTAGATTCAGTAGCCTGGGTGCTTATACTGGGGGATGCCCTGCATAACTTTGTAGATGGGATAGCAGTAGGAGCAGGCTTTGCTCAGAGCATTCTCACAGGAGTGGGTCTATCTGTGTGTATCATATGTGAACATGTACCACACAAAGTTGGTGAGTTTGGCATTTTAAGTACTGTATTTGTCTTTAATCTTGGCGCTACTTAATTTGGCGTTTTTTGGGGATATTGAACATGTTGCCTTCTACAGGGCGTCAAATAAGTCTGTTCTCCCCCCTTAAGTTTTTTATTTCAGAAATAACATAGGGTTGGTATATACCATCTTAAAGGGAATTCAATTTGCTGATCACACACCAAATTTCAGAGCTATTGGTTAAATTCCCAAATTTTTAGAGTATTTTTAGTGATGTCCATATTTCACTTTTTTAATAGTCTGTATGTCTCCCAAAGCAGCCCGGATGGCCTCAATTCTACAAGGATATGATCCCGTTTAAATCATACAGAACGTTTAACTTTGGCTGTTATCAACTATTTTTTAATGAAAGATGACCCTGCTTCAAAAGCTCCCCTGAATGTAACACATTTTACTCTGTAGAATATTGAGAAACATCAAAATCACCCAATGTTGGCATTGTCACTGCAGTATCATATTCACTTTTCAATCACTATTACCTGGTAATATTACTTGTTTTGACGTAATCAAAGGTCAACTACAACCTTACAAGAAACATTGTAGCAATTTTATTAGGAGGAGTTTATGATTGATGTTTTGAGGGTGATCAGCATTTTCCATAAGCTTCACAATGATATATGGGAATGTATGATAAATTAAAAGATAAAAAAGTTAAGGGGGGAGAACAGACTTATTTGACACCCTGTATTTAATTTGGCGGTCCTTTTTGGGCATAATTTGACAAAAAATGGGCCTTAATCTTTCAAAATTTGGGCCCACTGATACATCTCTACCATTTCCCCCTTCTCCATCTCTCCATGTCTTCCTTTGATTTCATTTCAGGTGACTTTGCTATCTTAGTAAATGCTGGTATGAGTGTGAAACAAGCTGCATTATACACTGTACTAGCAGGCACTATGTGCTACCTGGGCCTCACAATGGGGATACTAGTGGGGGAACTCACTGATGCTACATCATGGATACTAGCATTGGCAGCTGGGATTTTCCTCTACATTGGCCTTGTAGATATGGTATGTAACATAGAACCCTGTGCATCTATACAATGTGCTATTTCTCAGAAATATGAAAACAGTGAGTGTGTCATAGATGGCATAACGAACACTAAGTAGATTCAATATTGATATACTTTAAAGTTGTATAACTTTGAGATGCTATTTTCATTAGTTCTATTAGTTGAGTTCTACAATGCCTCAAAATTATAGATGATCCCTTTATTATCAACCACAAATTGTTCTAACACCTGTAAACATAATCATATGAGAAATCTCCATATATTTATTCCTGACTCATTTTAATTTATTTTAATTTATCTATCCACATGAAGAATAATTTTGATGCAGGAAAATTAGAAAGTGGAAATAAAATTTTCCATGTTATTTTCCCATGGAGATTTTTTTCATGTCCTATGAGACATCACTATTCTATCACTTACCCATGATTTATGATCAGTACAGTCTAGAACTAATTATAGAAACAGCATCTCAGTTTTTCACCAACCCCACCTGTGTTCTTCATTATGTTCAACATGTTCTAACTGTAATACACTATCAATCAGTATTTCTTGATTTTGCTTAATAGAATCCAAAATGAATAGGCCTATCCTTTGAAGAGTTAAATCCATTTTTGTATAATTACAGTTGCCGGAGATATGTGAAAAAGTGGATGATGAAAAGACAGTGAAAGGACAACTGAAGATATTTGCTCTCCAAAATCTAGGAATCTTGGCTGGTTATTCCATTATGATTATTGTGGCACTTTATGCAAGTGACATTAGTTTTGAGTAGTTCTGGACTCCACTATAAATAAAGCAGTACTCTATGCAAGTGACATTAGCTTGGAGTACTACAGGACTCAATTATGATTATAATAGCGCTTTATGCAAGTGACATTAGCTTGGAGTAGTTCAGGACTCAATTATGATTATAATAGCGCTCTATGCAAGTGACATTAGCTTGGAGTAGTTCAGGACTCCATTATGATTATAATAGTGCTTTATGCAAGTGACATTAGCTTGGAGTAGTACAGGACTCAATTATGATTATAATAGCGCTTTATGCAAGTGACATTAGCTTGAAGTAGTTCAGGACTCAATTATGATTATAATAGCGCTTTTTGCAAGTGACATTAGCTTGGAGTAGTACAGGACTCAATTATGATTATAATAGCGCTTTTTGCAAGTCACATTAGCTTGAAGTAGTTCAGGACTCCATTATGATTATAATAGCGCTTTATGCAAGTGACATTAGCTTGGAGTAGTACAGGACTCAATTATGATTATATAATAGTGCTTTATGCAAGTGACATTAGCTTGGAGTAGTACAGGACTCAATTATGATTATAATAGTGCTTTATGCAAGTGACATTAGCTTGGAGTAGTACAGGACTCAATTATGATTATATAATAGTGCTTTATGCAAGTCACATTAGCTTGAAGTAGTTCAGGACTCCATTATGATAATTATAGTGCTTTATGCAAGTTACATTAGCTTGGAGTAGTTCAGGACTCAATTATGATTATAATAGTGCTTTATGCAAGTGACATTAGCTTGGAGTAGTTCAGGACTCAATTATGATTATAATAGCGCTTAATGCAAGTGACATTAGCTTGGAGTAGTTCAGGACTCAATTATGATTATAATAGCGCTTAATGCAAGTGACATTAGCTTGGAGTAGTACAGGACTCAATTATGATTATAATAGCACTTTATGCAAGTGACATTAGCTTGAAGTAGTTCAGGACTCCATTGTGATTATAATAGCACTTTATGCAAGTGACATTAGCTTGGAGTAGTTCAGGACTCCATTATGATTATAATAGCGCTTTATGCAAGTGACATTAGCTTGGAGTAGTTCAGGACTCCATTATGATTATAATAGCGCTTTATGCAAGTGACATTAGCTTGGAGTAGTTCAGGACTTCATTATGATTATAATAGTGCTTTATGCAAGTGACATTAGCTTGGAGTAGTTCAGGACTCCATTATGATTATAATAGCGCTTTATGCAAGTGACATTAGCTTGGAGTAGTTCAGGACTCCATTATGATTATAATAGTGCTTTATGCAAGTGACATTAGCTTGAAGTAGTTCAGGACTCCATTATGATAATTATAGTGCTTTATGCAAGTGACATTAGCTTGGAGTAGTTCAGGACTCAATTATGATTATAATAGTGCTTTATGCAAGTGACATTAGCTTGGAGTAGTTCAGGACTCAATTATGATTATAATAGCGCTTAATGCAAGTGACATTAGCTTGGAGTAGTTCAGGACTCAATTATGATTATAATAGCGCTTAATGCAAGTGACATTAGCTTGGAGTAGTACAGGACTCAATTATGATTATAATAGCACTTTATGCAAGTGACATTAGCTTGAAGTAGTTCAGGACTCCATTGTGATTATAATAGTGCTTTATGCAAGTGACATTAGCTTGGAGTAGTTCAGGACTCCATTATGATTATAATAGCGCTTTATGCAAGTGACATTAGCTTGGAGTAGTTCAGGACTTCATTATGATTATAATAGTGCTTTATGCAAGTGACATTAGCTTGGAGTAGTTCAGGACTCCATTATGATTATAATAGCGCTTTATGCAAGTGACATTAGCTTGGAGTAGTTCAGGACTCCATTGTGATTATAATAGCACTTTATGCAAGTGACATTAGCTTGGAGTAGTACAGGACTCAATTATGATTATAATAGCACTTTATGCAAGTGACATTAGCTTGAAGTAGTTCAGGACTCCATTGTGATTATAATAGCACTTTATGCAAGTGACATTAGCTTGGAGTAGTTCAGGACTCCATTATGATTATAATAGCGCTTTATGCAAGTGACATTAGCTTGGAGTAGTTCAGGACTCCATTATGATTATAATAGCGCTTTATGCAAGTGACATTAGCTTGGAGTAGTTCAGGACTTCATTATGATTATAATAGTGCTTTATGCAAGTGACATTAGCTTGGAGTAGTTCAGGACTCCATTATGATTATAATAGCGCTTTATGCAAGTGACATTAGCTTGGAGTAGTTCAGGACTCCATTATGATTATAATAGTGCTTTATGCAAGTGACATTAGCTTGAAGTAGTTCAGGACTCCATTATGATAATTATAGTGCTTTATGCAAGTGACATTAGCTTGGAGTAGTTCAGGACTCAATTATGATTATAATAGTGCTTTATGCAAGTGACATTAGCTTGGAGTAGTTCAGGACTCAATTATGATTATAATAGCGCTTAATGCAAGTGACATTAGCTTGGAGTAGTTCAGGACTCAATTATGATTATAATAGCGCTTAATGCAAGTGACATTAGCTTGGAGTAGTACAGGACTCAATTATGATTATAATAGCACTTTATGCAAGTGACATTAGCTTGAAGTAGTTCAGGACTCCATTATGATTATAATAGTGCTTTATGCAAGTGACATTAGCTTGGAGTAGTTCAGGACTCAATTATGATTATAATAGCGCTTAATGCAAGTGACATTAGCTTGGAGTAGTTCAGGACTCAATTATGATTATAATAGCGCTTAATGCAAGTGACATTAGCTTGGAGTAGTACAGGACTCAATTATGATTATAATAGCACTTTATGCAAGTGACATTAGCTTGAAGTAGTTCAGGACTCCATTGTGATTATAATAGTGCTTTATGCAAGTGACATTAGCTTGGAGTAGTTCAGGACTCCATTATGATTATAATAGCGCTTTATGCAAGTGACATTAGCTTGGAGTAGTTCAGGACTTCATTATGATTATAATAGTGCTTTATGCAAGTGACATTAGCTTGGAGTAGTTCAGGACTCCATTATGATTATAATAGCGCTTTATGCAAGTGACATTAGCTTGGAGTAGTTCAGGACTCCATTATGATTATAATAGTGCTTTATGCAAGTGACATAAGCTTGAAGTAGTTCAGGACTCCATTATGATTATAATAGCGCTTTATGCAAGTGACATTAGCTTGAAGTAGTTCAGGACTCCATTATGATTATAATAGTGCTTTATGCAAGTGACATTAGCTTGGAGTAGTTCAGGACTCCATTATGATTATAATAGTGCTTTATGCAAGTGACATTAGCTTGGAGTAGTTCAGGACTCCATTATGATTATAATAGTGCTTTATGCAAGTGACATTAGCTTGAAGTAGTTCAGGACTCAATTATGATTATAATAGTGCTTTATGCAAGTGACATTAGCTTGAAGTAGTTCAGGACTCAATTATGATTATAATAGTGCTTTATGCAAGTGGCATTAGCTTGAAGTAGTTCAGGACTCAATTATGATTATAATAGTGCTTTTTGAAAGTCACATTATCTGCTAATAGGCCAGGTTCCCATTATGATTAAAGCACTTTATGCAACTGACGTTAGCTTCAAGAAATGAAGGACCTCAATAACATTTTTAAAATACTATGGATATTATATCTCAGCTTGTATTGTTGAATATGGATTGTTTTCAACCTTATCCTTGGATAAAAATGTTAATAGTTCAAATAAAAAATAAATAAAATATATTAAATTTTTTGAAATTTTTAGCCTTATAGACTCCTTTATTGTAAGGATGCACTCTGTCATCCCTGATATACCATTCTTAAGATCAACAAATCAGACATACTTAGTAACCATATAATAGTACAATAGAAGCATGGTAACCATGTTACACAACATAAGCTTACTAACTATGGTAACACAAACTAAATGTAACACTGTGAAGTTGACATGGTATGCTGCATGCAAAATACATTTGTCAGTTTGTGTGGTCTGTGCGTGAAATCATTAGTGACATGAAAACTTGACAATGCGCCATTTGATGGCAGAACATCCTAAAGGAAGATCAAAAAGATGTACATGAAGTAGCATTTTTGAATATGGCTATATTTCCCAAACAAAATCTCAAAAATGTTATGGGTAAATAGTTCTGTTGACATTCAACAATTCAATTCGAACATATGCCAGGATTATCCAGTACATATAAAGACCATAACTTGCTCTCTAGAAAGTAGGATGAAATAAGATCTGATCCCAAAAACTTCACGAGTTATGGGTACATTTCTTGTGAGGCAGCCTTTATATTTGATAATGAAAATGAATGTGTCAATACTCAAGTGACAAATGTGTCAATTTGGCAAAAAATAAATGTGTCTGCTTTTACTATTATTACAAATGTGTCTGCATTTACTACCATTACAAATGTGTCAGTGTCAGTTTGGTGCACAGTCTAACTGCCCCTAATCTGAGGTTTAAAACTTCTGGAAACTGCAGTGTCTTCAAAGCACCACTCCTTGCTTATATATGACTCTCCACCTTGCATTGTGCCTGGAGAATGAAGAGGGGGGGGGTAACAACATGACTTGATGTAAGACTAGAATGTAAGACAAGTCATTAATGTTATAAAGTGCATATCCTTTAACCCTTTCACTTGGGTTGCTTTCAAACTTTCAATTATGTGTCAAGTTACATACAGCACCTTCGAATCATAAAATGTTGAGAGTTAAAAACAGAATAACAGCATTACACTGCCTATTTTCCTATAGTTCTACACTAAAATAAATGATCACCAATTGTACCTAATCTCATCCCTGAATATAAGACCCAAGAACTGTTCAAGAAATGTCTTCTAGAGCTCCCACAAAACATTCTAAGAAGTTTGTTTCACAAGTTTCTTCCAGTGAAGTATCTTGCTGCATGGGGCTTGGTCTTTAAAGTAAGTTAAGTTCTGGAGACTTTGTATTTAATTTCAAACAATATGATCGTCAAAGGATTCCATATAGCCCTTGTTGGGCTTGACTAGACCTTCATGTACCCGTCCCTATGGAAACTGCTCACAACTTATTGGAATTTATCAATAAACTAAATAACATACATGTTCAAATGTCAAAAGCTGAGTATACATGACCTAAATTTAGAAAATTAGAATTTCATAATACAAAATGGCTTTTATATCCTTCCCTTCAAAACTGTTGATAATAGGACATGTCACTGTGTTTTCCAACATTAACACTTCTGTGTTTTCATAATCCAATATACAAAAGTAATTCAAGGTAAATATCATGGGAGATTTTGGTGAAAAATATGAAATATGTAAGAGTATAATAGGCATAAGTTAACTAAAAGAAAGAAAACAGCTAGTAATAGTTAATATACAGGTACTAACTCAACGAAAATCATTCACAAATAACTAAAGCATATTCATCAATAAATGATTTATATATTTGGCACAAATCAATATCTTAAATCAACCTTTAGCTGCCACGTGTGCTACAAATGGTCTATTTACTATCGCCATCTATCTGATTTCCAAATGCACTTGGGCACCTCATAAATTACAATTCTCAACTACATTGTAATCAAATCCAGTCAGAAATGAACTCATTATGACTGCTACCACATTCTGGCTCCAGACAACACATCAATTTATAATTCCTTTTCATACATTTTTGTGTGGTGTTAACAGGCAAATGAATTACATTTTATATATAACGTGGTAATCATTTTGAATTGTTGCTTAATACCAAAGTACCTCGCGTCAAGATTGGCCTAACAATTGCACAGCTTTATAAGTAAGTGGTTCATTTGGTTGTCTTTAATCTAAGTTTCAATTAGAACAGCAACTAGTGTGAACAAATAGGAATTGCTTCAAGTTAAAATCAAATAATTTCAATTTTGCATCATTTCTATTTGTTTGATAATTTTTTCAATTTTTGGTTTAAATTCAACATATGTTGCATACATCGCCAACCAGAAGTGAAAATTATAAAACAAATTGAAATGTAAGTTTTGCAAAATATCTTATTTAAGATGTAGGTGCTGTACATGGTACATAAAGACACATCCTAGCTATATAATATATATGCTTATTATGTTCAACTGGTAAATGTAACAAGATATCGCATAACAAACTGCACATTTCAGATAAATAACAATGGCCTTCATAGACCTGACACTTAAGCCCTGAAAACATTGGCCCAATCCACAACCCATACAGGTTTCAGAGCACAGACCAGCAGGCCCGTAGCCAGGTTCACCCAGTTCAAGGGGTTCAAAGCAAAATTCTTTCAAAATCATGCAGTTTTTCACCATTCTGAGCATTTTTCAAGTGGCAAATGCTGGCTACAGGTCTGAACAGCGTACAAAATAACTCTGATTTACAGAATTACAGTACTCTCAATATCAACTCAAAACTCTAAACAGTCTGAATTTATCGTATTCTAGGTCTTAAAACATCATAGTCGAGTTGGTTTAAAATAAGTGTGTCACAGAGACTGGTTACTGTAAAGTAAAGTACAGCCATTCTAAGCTCAGTGTACTTCAAATGATTTCATTTAACAGATACTGATACAATTTTGAACCATCTATGGAATCAGATTGAATTTGATGAAATAGACTGTTGTTGAGTTCCTAAGAGAATTGTACCATGTAACACAGTAGTTCAGAGGATAAAGATACAGTCTACTGAAAACATATTGCTTAAATGAGCTGAGAATTGAGCCAATCACAGAGTGTGTGTAACTGCAACGTCTTCAAGCACCACCAACTCCTAATCCCCTCCTAGAGTCCAGTTGACTCTTTATTGCATCTAACTATCAATGATACCCCCTTGTGACATCATGCGTTGCTATGTTATGATGATCTCAAGGAAAATCTGTGTCCATAGCAACCACAGCCAACTTAATAAATAATGAGATGTCATGGCAACTGCCAATCAACAGGTTGCTATGACAACTATGTGGTGGGTGGGGATGTATGAACAGCTGGGATGCAGTGGTTATTTTCAATGTTTTCCTTATTTTCTGACCCCCCAGCCGCAACCATATTGTCCGTTGTTCCCGCCACCTCAGTTGTCTCTGATGACACAATGTTTTTTGGCAGCAGGCCATTTTTTAAAGCCTTCACTAAATCATCGAGGATTTCAGTCTCTTTCTGGTCGATCAATGAAAACTTTCGATTGAAGATCATGAAATGTAGGAATACACTGTTCAGATGTCCATGCAGGCTCAGTAGCACTAATTCCTTATAATGTGCGTGGTAAACATGTGCAAATATGTGGAACAAGAGTTTATGGATTTTTTTAATGGTTGACTCGAAGGTACTTGGGAAGACTGAACCTGAAAGCAAAGAAAAAGTCTTGTTAAAAACATATGAATAAAATACAGACTGAAATTCTTTGTTTCCCATCAGGCCAAAATGCGTTGGAGATTGCAGAAAGTTTTACCTTTATGAGTTTATTTATTGCGGTTATACCTGAAAGAGTTTACGTTTAAAGTCTGTTGATCAAGCAAGAAAATTAGTGTCTGAAATTTCAAGAAGTGGATATTTTGTGTTTGTTATTTGAAAAGGGAAAAATGTGTGCAAATTGATGGAAAACAAAGAATTGAAGTCTATGGCCTTGGGTAAGATTTCTCGAATTATCATTTGGTCAAGCAGTCACAAATGTAGAGTGGTTTTACGTATGCTTCCCCTTATGAGGCTTCATATTCAGCGTTATTTCTACTGCCATTCATTTACAAGATGTTGACAAAAAGTATTTGTACACAGCTATGTAACTTTACGATCAATTGATCAATGAGTTAAGAGAATGTTACAGACTGGCTTCCTCAGGTCAAAAAGTTGTCTATTATATGAATATGTTTTCTTGTAATTATCCCTGCCAGCTATACTTAGTTATTAAGATGCCTGTCATGTTCTGTTATGGAAATAAAATCTTTGAAGCAGGTTTGCAGTTTTCATACTTCTACATTTTAAGTACCCATTAATGCATTAGGTATAAGATTGATGTCACTTCTTAGGGGATAAAAAAGCAACTAACAAATTCATACATCCGTTTAGTGGTCAATTATTTGATATTATCATAAATGAAAGGAGTTCATCAAGGATGAAAGTTATGATTCCTAGAAAACAATTGTCTACTTTAAGATGAACAATGGCTTGCGACTAAATCGAAAGTTGTTACTGTTTCTAAAAAGGACCCCAGATATCTTATAAGGAACAAATATAGAAAATTAGGGTTTTAGGTTCCTTGGTTCTCTATTTCAAGTACATGTTTGTTTTGCACAGAGACATTCAATAAATCTGTACATCAGAAGGATATCATAGAAAAATGTCAAGAACAAAATCTAATAATAATAATAAATGAATACTAATGACAGACCTGCACATAAATAGCTAATTTGACCCATTCTCAACTTAATCAGTAGATATGACATTTGGAAATACATAATAATGAACACAATACTGAATGGATTGGAAATGTAACTGATATAAATGAGTTGTAAGGTCAGACAATGTTTTGCAACAGCTTGGCATTATAGGCCTAATAAACAATATAACCAAGAATTTTATCCAAGATGAATGACTACACATTGACTTCTGCCATGCATTAAGAAAACCTTGTTAATAATTTACATCGTGTACTAGTTTATTAACATTAGGTAGTAATGTATATTATTTGATCATCTTCCACAACTCCCACCCCAACCCAGAATATTATCAGACAGTATCATCTCATAATTGATGAATTAGATGATAGCATTTCCATTTTTACTTTACACATAGACATCATGAGGTTTATATTGGTTTTCAATATTTACATGTGGCGACAATACTTACATGTAGATATACATTTTAAAATAGTTAAATGTAGCTACATTATTTACTCGTAGCTTCAGTATTTACATGCACCTACCATATTTTGATGGGAATATTGATTCTTCGTTAATAGTTTTCTGTATGTACGTCATGACGTAGTCTATATACTGCGGGGCTGCACATTTACACTTCTTCCCTTTTTCGTCAAACCATAAATATTGCCTGCAGTATAAAAAAGTAAAAAATTAAATTCTGAGTAAATAATACATGCAAAACACAAATTAAACAGATAAGGAAATACAAGTACGAGCTCTTTTAATCGTGCAGTCTTCTCTTCTAATATCTACAACAGCCAGCTTCTGCGACAAGATATCTGATTCAATTCAATTCAATTTTTTTCAATTTCAATTCAATTCAATTCATTCATTCAAAATTACATCATTCAAAATTACATCATACAACATTTTATCAATAACATGAAAAGAGACCCCAAGGGGCGTATTCGAGATCATTAATGGGAGAGTACAGCTAAATTAGGTAAAACACAACTAAAAACACTCTAGGAACATTATCTGAGAACTGCGCAATAAGAGTTGAGTACAAATATCGATTCATAATAAACATTAAGTCAACTCAAAGAAACATATGCATGGTATCATTAGTGTTTATTCCCAGAAATGATAGGCCTTATTACATTGATGATTATACCTTAGTGACCATAGTTACTATGTTATATTCATCAGAGAGCTTTCAGGTGGAAAGATAATTCACACTTAAGAGACTAACATAGCATTTTCGTTTTATCAATAACATTTTTGTTCAAGATAATCCATCATTTGGTTCTGACTTGTACCAAATAGATTAAATAATATGTAGCAAGGACTAGTTCCGAGTTGAAAGTAACTTTCTCAAATATTGTCACAATTTTACAATGAGGAGTTTGACAGGGTTAATTTTAATTGTTTGATTTTAATGTTTATTAGCAAGTAATATGAGAACATCCCCCTTTTCAACCCTGGATCTTATTAGAAGAACTTCAATGACCTCCATATCTGACATCTTAATTTCTGACAAGAAAATAACTAAGATTGTCACAGAAAAATGCATGGATTTTAAAAGATTGGCTTGATAATGTTGCATGGGTATGACTTTGCTTCAGTTATTTCTTGTATCGCCCTCTCCTACCACATACTCGTTTCCCAGTTTGATTTTCAAAAACATCATACTTTGGAAATCCAAGATGCTCCTACCACCTGTTATTGACTACTTACATGTTGTCTGGGCCTGACATTGCTGAGCAATTGCTTGTGGTACAGAACTCTGAGATGGCTCCATACAGAAGGTTCAGGTGGTCGAAGAATGATATGGCTGAAAGCAGAAAAACATCAGTGATTATGATTACTACATCATTACAAGTAAATATAGTTTCACATACCTAGCGAAGCAATTGTATGGAAGTCAATGGAGCAAGCTCGGGCTATATTGATGACAGACCTCAGGTATATATTCAATGATAGGGACATTAATGCTAATTACAAGAAGGAAAATGATATACAATGCGACATGCCCTGATATGACAAAAGATTATTACAACCCAGTAACAATGATTTTGTCACTTTTATCTGGTGCTATGAATGATGATATGAGGTTGTAATAACCAAGACTCTGTAGACCAAGAGATACAAAAAGTGAATATCATATTCCAAATTTAAAAACATTATGTATGACTTGATATAGTCAATCTTGTGAGAGAATGTGATGTAAAATGTTGCACTCATGCTCTAACAAACCCAATCTTTTGAATATCTGCAATTAGCATTTATTAAGTGAGAGTAGCTAGAAGTTAGACATGTTATATAGAGATAACTAGAGATCTAACGATCTAAGATTGCAAGCAATCTTACGGAGGCCCCGTAGATACCACAGTTTGTCACCTAATTTGATGACCTTGACCTTTGACCTTGAAAATTTTACTTTTTCAGAGCTCAGTATGTCTTTTGTGATTAAGCTGACTTAAATTTGAATCCAAAAAGTCAATTTGAAAAATCCACATTTTTGACCTTTCGAAGGTCACAGAAGGTCAAGTAAAGGTCAAAGCTCAAATCTGAGGTCAAATTTGAACTCCTGAGACTTTGTAGATGCTTTTTAAAAAAACATTTGGTCAATTTGAAGCAAGTTGAAATTTGACCTTGAAAATTTTCGAAATTTGACCTTTTTTCAGTCCTTGAGCTCTTATATCTCAAAACTGGTGCAAAATTTTAATAGATAGTCAATTCCTAATATGTGAAGTACCTCTAGAGGAATATATATCCTGACTTTCAATCAAAAATATTGATTTGTAGTCTTGAATTCTGAGAAACTTAGATAGCACAGTTTGTGACCTAATTTGATGACCTTGACCTTAAAAATTGTACTTTTTCAGAGCTCAGTATGTCCTTAGTGATTAAGCTGACCTAAATTTGAATCCAAAAAATCAATCTGAAAAATCCACATTTTTGACCTTTCGAAGGTCACAGAAGGTCAAGTAAAGGTCAAAGGTCAAATCTGAGGTCAAATTTGAACTCCTGAGACTTTGTAGATGCTTTTTAAAAAAACATTTGGTCAATTTGAAGCAAGTTGAAATTTGACCTTCAAAATTTTCGAAATTTGACCTTTTTTCAGTTCTTGAGCTCTTATATCTCAAAACTGGTGTAAAATTTTAATAGATAGTCAATTGCTAATATGTGTAGTACCTCTAGAGGAATATATATTCTGACTTTCAACCAAAAATATTGATTTGTAGTCTCGAATTTTGAGAAACTTAGATAGCACAGTTTGTTATCTTATTTGATGACCTTGACCTTTGACCTTGAAAATTTTACTTTTTCAGAGCTCAGTATGTCCTTTGTGATTAAGCTGACCTAAATTTGAATCCAAAAAATCAATTTGAAAAATCAACTTTTTTGACCTTTCGAAGGTCACAGAAGGTCAACTAAAGGTCAAAGGTCAAATCTGAGGTCAGATTTGAACTCCTGAGACTTTGTAGATGCTTTTTAAAAAAAGAATTGGTCAAATTGAAGCAAGTTGAAAAATGACCTTTTTTGACCGTTTTTTGACGTCAAATATCTCAAAAACGGTAAAAAATTAACGCGTACATATAGTGGACAATTTGTAGAGAATGCTTATATCTAGTTACATTTTAATTCATCGCAAGAAATAATGAAGTATGAGGACAAAATCTGAGAAACTTAAAAAAACTTAGATTTGACCTAGATTTTGACCTTTGACCTTGACCTAGATATGAACTAATTTCCCGACAAGTCCAGCTCATGTCCCTAGTAGGAGCATATAAGAGTTAATTCAGACCTAGCTAGAAGTAGGAGAAAAAATGCTAAAAAGAATAATAACTAGATTTTGGAAATTGAACGAAGTTCAATTTCAGACTCCAGATCTAGACTTTTTTTAGCCGAGTCATCCAGAATAAGCCGAGTCATCCAAAATAAGCTGAGTCATCTAGAAAGAGATGGATAAATAAAATAGGAAGGTAGGATAGGATAGAATAGGAAAGAACGATAGGATAGAATAAGAAAGAAGGATAGGATAGAATAGAATAGGAAGAAAGGATAGGATAGGATAGGAAGGATAGGAAGGAAAAGATATGAAGGAAGGATAGATAGGAAGGATAGGGTAGGATGAGATAGGAAGGATGGATGAATTTTTCAATATTTTCTTCTCTACTCTTGACTTTCTATCAGGATACCATCAGATCGATTTTTCTCAAAATTTCAAAACGCTATCACTTCCGAACCGGAAGTCGGATCGAAATTTGGTTTGCAGATTCGGATTCCTGACAAAATTCTACCCCTAATTCATAACTCATACGTTAAATTTGGAGATTTTTTATTTTGACCTACTTTTCGGACACACCATTTCTTCCGAACCGGAAGTCGGATCGAAATTTAGTTTGCAGATTCGAATTCCTGACAGAATTCTACCCTTAATTCATAACTCATATATTCAATTTGAAGAACTTTTTATTTTGACCTACTTTTCGGACACGCCATAACTTCCGAACCTGAAGTCGGATCGACATTTGGTTTGCAGATTCGGATTCCTGACAGAATTCTACCCTTAATTCATAACTCATATATTCAATTTGGAGAACTTTTTATTTTGACCTACTTTTCGGACACCATATCTCAAAAGTGGGTCAAAATACTTTCTGACGGCAAAAGGCTAACACTATTAGCATATTCTTGGCTACATGTATACACAATTTCGAAGAATATAATTAAAGTGTAGTGTCAGAATCGAAAAAATAAGAAAAACCTATGAATTTGACCTAGATTTTGACCTAGGCATTTCGGTGTCAAAATTGTGAAGCTAGATGGCTTTTGAGGTCCCCTTCTTTTAAAGGCTTTGATTATATGAAGCTGAACTCAGTCTATATTCCGTATTTTTCACTTCAAAAAAATATTTTTTCCCATTGACTTAACATAGGCACCAAATTTAGCGATTTTTGGGTTTTCAAAACGCCATAACTTCCGAACCGGAAGTCAGATCCAAATTTTGTTTTCAGATTCGGAATCCTGAGAAAATATCCTATAAGAATAATATCCTGGACATTTGATTCGGAGAACTTTTTTTTGGACCTCGTTTTCGGACACTGATATCTCGAAATCGGTTTGAGATATCAAAAAACTAAATCGACCCTAGGTTTCCTACTTTTTTATAAGGAACACAATGAAAAAAACCCGGATCGAAAATATTGAAGGACGACCGAGAAAATCGAAAAAAGTGACAAAGTACTGGATTTGACCTAGTTCTTGACCTTTGACCTAGATAAAAATTTGACCCAATTTCCGAGGAACTAGATTCTGGACCTAAATTGACCAAATGACTGACTTTACTGAAAACCTTACGGTTATTGAGAAAACTTGCTTAGAATAATAATAATAATAATAAGAAGAAAAAGAATAATAAGAAAACTGACGAAAACAATAGACTCCAGATTTCATCTGGAGTCTAATAAGAAGAAGAAGAAGAAGAAGAAGAATAACTACAAAAACTATAGGAGGCCCCTTGGAAGGGCCTCCTAATAATAGAATGTCTAATCCACTTTCTCTTAACCTTAACTTTCAGTTCTCAAGTACGCCCTATCTTATCAAAGTCGAGACTGGATTTTAATAACATCTCACCCCACTCACCGCAATGACACGTATCTAGCATAGACTGATAAATTATGAACAAAAAAGGTTCAGGTGATGTTGTTTTATTCTCAATATCAAGGATGCCATTGATTGGTTACTTTTATACCAGGAAGTTGAAACATAAAAATGAGCATAATAAAAATATAAGTGATTTATAATAGTTTGAGAACAAGATAACATGAAATGAACAATCATATTACAATACCACTTTAGAATCTATGGTTTCCAAGGAGAGGCACTCAAACAGAATTCTTGGCAACTGTTTAATTTCAAACGTCATTTCTGATAGCAGTTGAATGTACACAAACACAATACACTTACATCAAGACATATACATGATAGATTAGCACAAAAAGGGGCTGCATCGAAATCAACTGCCGTTTAACATAAATTAATCAAAAATATGAGATCCTAGCTCCAACGTTGTTGAAACTAAATAAGTATGAGTATTAAAATGACAGCATAGTACTCATGTAGATTTCAGTTTTTTACAAACAAAAGAGGGCTTTTCACATTCTTACTAAATATCTTTTTGCAGAAAAAACTCATTGATAATTTGAAATGATCCCAAATTTTAGTGATTAATCATTTAATTTGACTCCTAGACATGCAGTTAAAGAGGTTTGCATCGCTATTAACTTATTCAAGCAGGATAAAACAAAAGTAGTAATAAAAGTGAACTACTGTATTTTCATCTTAATATCTGGATTTCAATTCCATAGTCTAGGGGGGTAAAGGGTGTAGATGCAAGACTCATCAATCAATTATTAACTGTATATTATCCTTACTATTTGTAGCTAGCCACTCATTTGTGTCTAGGTGTTCAGGGATTTCTGACAGTCTGCACAGGTCAACATTGATTGATCGCTGAGACACAAAGTTTTCTCCTAAGTATTGTTTGGTTTCTTCTGCTTGTGGTGAAGGAGAGTCCTTCTCTTTACGCCTGCCTTTCCTGGAAGACACAAGACAAAAACAGAATTTAGATATTGAGTATATACAGTAGTGTGTAAAACTTATGTTGATGTCACAATCAGATGAAAAATAATTATGAACCCATTTACAGTCTTGAGATGTTCCTTTTTGGTTTCGAGAACCATGGAGGATGAAAAATTGATAAAAACTGGCTGATTCAAATAACATGCATGTTTATAAATTAGTTGTTAGATAATCAGCATATTTGAAATCTGAGGCCTAAATGCTTTAAGTAATCTTAATCAAGGCCACAAAAACATTGAAAATCTATAATATTATCATCAACAAAATTTAGTGGCAGGATGGTTCATTTGAAATATTGGAGATTTATCTCATTCACACATTCCTTCATGCATATAACTTTATGGACTAATCACTTTCCGAGATATGAAAAACTAATATTCAAAATAAATATTCCTCATAGTCTGATTGCCCATATTGCCTCAATGAATCACTTGTCTCTTTGGCAATGCACTTCCTATAATGTTCAATTAATTTCCTTGAATGACTAAGAACAAATAGATATGATGTCAGTGATGTCACCAGCGTCAGTGAATAATTGAAATAATCCTATATATCAATCCAAATTGTAAAAATCGAATGGTAATATATGCAGAAATACAAATTAACTTTTGTAAGTTTATTACCATAGCAACATCATCAAACGATGAATCATCCTAGAGATGTTGACATTACTTGCTATAAATGGATCTGATGTCAGAAATATTGTTTTACTCTATTTTACGGACGTTTGGATAAAATTGATAAGGAATATTGACAGAGTTACAATATAATTTCATTTTTCACAATATTAAGTGAACACTGCTATGATTAATTATTTACTTTGAGAAATATTCATATAAGGGGTTCTAAGATAACATAGGAATCAATGGGATATCTAACTAACATAATTAAATGTTGATATCTAAAGGTATCCAGTTCAGTAAGGGAAAAGAATGGTATTAGCAACACATGTCACAAAATATTTTATTGACATTAAAACAATTACAATCAGAATCAACTACTGACAGTCAGATTCAAATTACATTGTTATTGAATTCAAACTGAAACAAAATACCTATCTGTTGTTCATCTCCTGAAATAATTGAAAACCACCAGACATCTACATCTATAATAAACTGTTGACAAGCTTCTTGTATTTAAAATAAAAACCGATTTTTTAAGATCGAAGGTAGATCATGCATGATAAGTATCTTTGTCAAATTTTAATGATTACAACTACATAATTGATGAAATAGGTCATATTATGACTGAATATCTATTCATCATGATGGAACTCATATGACAGAATGCATAAATAACAAGGCATTAACAGGCAATGTTACCACCTGCCATTTGTAACAGATGCCCAAATTCTAATTGCCAACCACCAAACTCTGATTGCCAACTGCTGAACACCATCCATAAAAAAGTTGGACACCATCATGAACAATATGTCACCACTTGAAATGACATTTTTGCTGAAATGCAACCCAACTTTTGGTTAATGATAGAAAAGGTAACATCTCTGAAGCTAAATAGTTCATTAGTGTAATCTTGAGTTCGTATGTTATTCCCAGGTATTACACAAACATTACATGTTCTCAATTCCCATTTGATTAGGATTCAATGGTTGTTCAATCTAACAAAACATGCCACTTGGGAGTTTTCCCATATGAACTGAGCTCAACTGTTTTGTAACATCCCCTGGTATCAGATATGTACAAATAGGAATCCATTAGTTTAGTAAGATAATCCCAGAGGAAAAGAAAACATATGTTTCACTATAACAATAATGAAGTGACCTTTTCAGTAATTAGAAATCTGAGCGCTGAAGCTTTGAAACAATTGGTGCATGTATACATTATCACAAAGAATGCAATCAGGAGTACAAGCTGTGGGCTTTACATTCATTCTAATATAGAATGGTGTTATGTATTCAGTTGCATGTCTTGAAGTACAGTGCCTATATTTCCTGAACCATCATGTCTATATTTAGTGGTAAACTTGGTCTAATTTAACCACTTTGAATCAATACTTTGATGACAATATAACATTATGAAGTACAACCAGTCAACAGAAGAACAAACACCAAATCCCAAACAATGATATTGCAGTTTTCTCCCTTGTACTGAATCAGTCAGACAGAATTTTGCTCAAATCTGAGAAAAAAACGAGCAGAGAACTTGATGGGTCTTGTAACTACATTACCCATAAACATACCCTAGAGGATACAGAAATTACTAACTCCTTTGACATCAAGGATTCGAATCAACAAGAAATCGAAGATAAAATTGATCTAATTTTGCAATCAGTGTCCTGAGAAGGGGGTTCATCTGAAGTAATCCGCATAACTAGCCTGTCAGTTTCAGGGAAACATCTTAGAATTTGCCTTTAAGTAAATATTTCAATAATGCAAGGCTATTTTTTCTGAATCAGCAAGTTTTGATTTAATATCTTAACATATCAGAAACATCACATATCAGGAGTGATCATATTGTATCCAGAAATCAGTGTCTTGAAATGTACTATACCATCCACCCTACCACATTCTGAACACCCAAAACAAGAGGAATCAATGTCCTGAATGAACACATTGAAAAAAAACGTGAATAGCTATATAACTAGACACAAGTGTCTCTGGTGTCTGAGATAGATAAGTGTCAGGTCAAGGATGATACCAATTTAGAAACACAGATTATGTTGGCATTCCTTTGATAACATACAGGTTGTGCTAATTGCTGGTTTAATGTCAATGTTGGTTTATTAGTCCATTATATATAAAAGAGATTGCAGAGATGTATCCCCATTTTGATATTTTGCCAGGAGATCTAAGTGAAGTCTGGCTACAATTTTTAACATCACATCCTTCAGGAGACTACTCCTTCAGGAGTCAATTTAGATCTCTTAACTGCAATATACTTTGTATATGCGAGGGCATGGTCAGTTTATAAAGGTGACCTCACATTATGAGCAGATGATTCACACGCTTTATTTACCAATGTTGTGTTTTCTAAATATATACATGGACATCACATGGTTTTTATCTACATCAATACCCTTTGATTCTTCTCCTCCCTAATCATTCATCCTTTGATGAATGTTGTCCATTTGATGAAGTACGGCTTGTTGCTAATTAGAGACTAATGAATGATGTACATGGCATTTCCTCCCAGAATCAATTCTATTGAATTATCATTACTGATTGTGGACCTAATTACAATATATTGAACTAACTCTATCTGTATACTGACCAGACCATCCAATAAAATTGCTCTATATGATTTTGTTTCCCTTTGAGAAAAATATGGTCAAAAGTTTCTCTTAAGAATTAAGCCAATTGAATGCAATGGGTAGCTTTAATAGCTTTTCCAAAACTTATATAAAAAAAAATGTATATCATTATTGAATGACTCTGCAATCTTTCTCTGGGAAATTCAAATAAGAATTGAAGTATTTGGCTCTCTGAAGTTGTGCTATATCACAGAGCAAAACAATTCTAAACTGTGTGGGTTGAGCTGCATATATCACTTGTCAATATTATGTAAATTTAGAGCTAATTGCATATGACCTTGTCAAAATACAGGGTAACATATTCACAAACATCAGCCATTCAGGGTATAAATCTGGATCTGATTCCCAAAGGCCTAAAGCCTTGTCCAAATGAAGGTCAACAAACTTCTGTTATATTCATGGGGAACTCTTTGTTCAATAAGCTCTACTAGACATTTGGAATAATCGCCAAAAAGGAAATATCTTAATATTTACAATGTTAAAGCATATTTGCCGAATCTGCAAGTTTTGATATCTTAACATGCATGGTTAGCTTTCTATAAAACATAGAGTATAATCACAGTCCTTGAAAAACATGGTAATTAAGTTGAATTATTTCCGTTCTTTTACAATAACAGGATGCATCTAGACTTAATTAAATAGATCTAACTGCTATTACAGCAACTTATAGCATTTGGTGTTTGTGTTAGAAAGATTTATTTATTTTATCAGAATTTGATTTTAACCTTGACCAATAGCCAATGATAATTACATAAGATTGTAGAATTTTACAAATGTGATTGAACAGAACATAGATTGCAGTATATTGATGTGTTGTACCAGAGTTTTCAACCAAAAAACCGGGGTCTTAAAAATGATAATAAATCAAAGATAGGACATTTATTTGAATGAATGCGATCATTCTTCACCACTTACCACTGTTTATGTGACATGGAAATCAGTGGAATACTCTTGGACTAAGAATAGGCTGGGATATAATCTTGTACTTAATGAATCACTAATAAATAGTCTTACATCACCCCCAACATTCTCTTATACAGGCTGGCTAGGAAAATATCAGACAATAGACTTGTAGAAAGAGCGGAGACTTGGTACCAGACTAAGTTTATGCAAAATATCATTACTCACCAGAGGTAAAGTTTAATAGAAGACCAGAAATATCTCCTCTTGTTTCCCAAGCTGACCATAACACCAGCTGAAACACCAAGATCACCCATTGTCCCAATCTGTCTTTATAACACTATCCTATAACACTATCCTTACACTGAATTACCCTGATCAGTAGATGATATGGTCTTTAGGTAAAGATCCTTAATTCTGAGAATCTTAGATATCCCTGAATATTCCTTAGAACCCTTCACTTATCTTCATTCACCTATGTTCTTCAAGATCATATGATTAGTATGAACTAATATAGAATATGTTTAGGCTATTTGTGAATCCCAATCAGCAGCAGATGGTTTCTTTAGTTTCTAGTTTTGTTTTTTTGCCTTTGTGTTGAAATGAGTTTCTTCGCAAAAGACATTCACTGATCGGATGTGAAGCAATTTTGCAGATCGATCGCATATGACGGTGTGTGAGTCATAAAAGGACTCCAACTAATAGCATGTGATCCTCGTACATCAGTATTGTACCAACGTTTGATAAAACTTTAATTACTATCTCTGATGATAAACATGTTTACCAGCCAGTCCTATAGTAGAAAATGAAGGTGTTTGAAACGTAGAGTTACTTTTAAGGCTTCCTTGGTTTTTATGCTATTTCCTCTGTTTACATTCAAGACTAAAATAAGAGCAAGAATTGCGATGACTTCCAGCTAATTAGTTTAGTGGTTTCAAAATCTAGATTTATTTATAAACCGTATAGTTCTAAACACATGAATATACACATTTATACACAACAGTGCCAAATATTTTATAAAAGGACTCTCTTTGTGGCCTTATCCATTGAGTTAAGTAGGGATTATTCTCCCTTAAGTAATACTATTGACTTACCGCTTGTGTACATATAGAGTCACCTGGCCAGGTACGTTAAACTGTTATTGGTTGGATAAGATGGGCCGATAATTCCAAATCTTTGACCTTGCAAATCATTGGCTTATACTGTTATCAGACAGCCGAGCCCATTTTTAAACAGTTCATGTGACAAAAAATAGACTGTAAATTACTTAGAAGTGGGTCTATCATAAATCAGGTGAAAAAATCATTGGCAAAATGCAACAAAACAAGTTTTAAACGTGTGCTATTTTGACAGGTATAACGTGATAAATTATCATGAAACAGTTGGTGATTTGAGACCACAACACTCATGAACACAACTTGTGACTTTGATACCTGTTAATTTTACAAATACATACTGATAAAAGCTGGTATCTAACCAATAAAATAACCCTTGAATCAATTTCTATATTCATTGAGGAAATATGAATTTCAAATATAAATATTTCATCATACTTTCACAATTGTCCCATTGTGAAAATCCTCTATATTATGTCATTTTTTACTTAAAAGCAGGTGTGAGAAGAGATCCTCATGTGTGAGGTGAACACATGTAAACAAAGACTTGAGATATATGTCATATGATAGCAAATTATAACCAACATCTGACAAGCCATGGTTATTTGTCACAAGACTTGAAATCATCAGATATGATGGCTCAATCTTCAGATCATCTTATATCTATACATGCCCTAATTACATGGGACTTCATATACTTAAGTTTTCATGTATCCTACTGGTTCATAGCCTTATTGAAAGCAAAACTTAAATGACTTATTAGAGACCCCTCATACTTTTATATTCAGGTGGATGATAATATCAATATAATTTTTGGATCCTTGATGAACATCTTCATTTCTCCTCTTAATTCATCTTTTGCATGAGGTCGCCATTTCTAGGCTAAGTCATATTTCTTTTTATTCCATAGTTAGCATGATATTCATAGGATAACATGTGAAAATAAAAACGGTATTTTTGTAATCAGTGGTAAAATATGATATTTTTGACAAATTTTCACTTAACCATAACATATGTTTTTTTAGCCATGACATACGACGTCGTATGCGATGGTTTATGGATTTTTGCTACTTCAGCCTCAAAACGAGGCTAAGTGTCAACATCGCCGGATCGTTTGGAAATTCAAATTAAATAACTTAATTTCCGAGGATTCTGATGATGACTTTAACTATGGAATAAAAAGAACATCCTATGATTTACTCGTGATATGATTTTAATCCACTCATGGATATTGATATCTGCACTCTTTCGCTACGCTCGCTCGTGCAGATATCATATCCATTCGTGGATAAAAATCATATCACTCATAAATCATAGGATATTCTCTATTAATCATGGCATTCTTTCCTATATCCAAGATACACATTCATATCTATGAAATTCTCAGAAAAAATGTTTACTAACTAAGTAAACAAAGGAAGTACCTATGACGTAAGTTATTCACCTCATTGTCATATCTAAGAAGTAGAAGTACTTAAAAAGCACTGATAATGCAGTGAATGTTATAAAATATCACAGAAGGTTCTGATAAAGGTACCCTTTCAAAAAGTTTGATTTTTCTACCTTAAAAGAGAGCTTCATCTGCTAATATACTAGGCTCTAATACTCAGAGTATGACTGACAGCAAACTCTTATATCACTGAATTCATTCAATCATACAAAACACATTGATGAATCAAATAGATAAAGATGAATTGTGGAGCAATAGTTAGACAAATCCTGATAGTTTATATTCTGGTTTGCCTTTGAACAAATAACAGCATCTGAACAAATAACAGATATATCATAATAATTGTCCTTATGCTCAGCAGGCCTAGATCATTCTACCCTGATAACCTTAGAATTAGTCAGATAATCCTGTTCACAATTTTCCTTCTTATTTGCTAGAACATCTTCCTTCAATTCCTGCCTCATAATATTTGAAAGCCTGTAATGTTGTCTTTAACAACCCCCCCCCCTCATTCTCTCTCAAACAAAAGTTTGGAAATGGATGAAAGTGAGATGGGCCCGTTTGTTACTTCATTTGGTAGAAACAAGTGATGGCTCATAACATTGTAAGGTCACCCTAATATGATCAGAACATCCTTAATGAGACACAGATGGAAGGATGATGAGAACAATTGAAAATCAATATCATCAAAGCTGTCATTTAACTTTTCAAAATTATGAGATTTCAAATATGATGGCATTTATACATACTCCTTGCAAGAGGGATCAACTTGAAATAAAGCTAGCAACTCAAATCAGACTCAATTGTGATGGGTTCCCAAAATGTTTGAATATGTAGATAAAAAAAAGCATATTAAAGATGCGTGTTGGTGCTATCTGAGTGATTGAAACTCAAAGTATAAAGTGTCATATGCTTGTCATTCTAATACTCATCATATCACCTTTCTTCCAACTATAGACAATCTCTGAAATTGCCAATATAAACCACGATAGATCCCAGTAAGGGAGAAGTACACCAGCTGATGATTTCAGACCTATAGGTCACACTGACCTATGAAAACTTAGAATCAATCATCATTCTCAGCATGCTTGAGGAAATAATTCCAGAAATACAGACATATTGGGAGATTACTTCATTATAACAAGTCAAAAGGCATCTTGTATCCTAGTGATGACACTAATAATTAACATCAGAAATTCATAATTTCAACACCACACATTAGGCTAAATATGTTATGCAGCTTTTTGTTATCCTTTTCATTATATATCATTAATAATATATCTCCTTCCATTCTTTCAAAATAAGGTTGGTGGAATAGATAAAATGGGCAAGGAAGTCAATGACTTGTTGCAAGACAATTCCATTGAGTCTATGGAGGGCAAAATCATTAATGTGTACTATATAAGCTGCATGAGACTATATAAGAGATGTTGGGGTTTGCATTTTTGTTCATTTTATTTAAATAACCGCAAATATATAAGATATTGTGAAAATATTAATGGCAAAGGAATAGTAAACAAGTCTTAGAGCATAGCTTTCAGTTTATTTAAATATATAAATGATGTTCATGATTAGAGCGATACCCACATTGGACATACTATAGTATATACTACATGTGGATGAGTAAATCAAAAAAACTCAATTACCCACAGCGAATCATGGTTATATTAATGACCTCACAACAGGTGACTCTGCCATAGTAAACAAGAAACGGAACAAGAAAAACACTTATAATTGTATATTTAAATTTTCTAGAATAATCAAGACAGAAAATACAAAAATCAAGCTTTAGATATCAGTCTATATATCAATATGTTCACCTGTAACAGGTAAAATCACAATTCCATAGAAAGATTTATGTTTTGAAACGGCTAAATGAAATATATATTAACTGTAAGGTAAACAATAAAATGACAACTGTATAAACATGCTGGTAAGGGTGGTAAGTGAGGTTGTTATGATCATCTCAGGAGATCAGCTGATGATTTCTGGCCATTCAGTACAATCAAGTCAGGCCAAAAGTAAAATAGATATCATAGGTGGGCCAGGGGAGCTGTTTTCAAATGCAAAATATAGTGGTTAGGAGTGGAATTAACTAAAAATTAGTCAAACAATCATGAAGAACATACTCTAAATCTCATAGAAATGAGAAAAAATCAGACACTTCAATCAAATTTTAAAGATATACAGTGGACTAAGCAAGATCATTAGACCACCACCAGGGCAAAACTCCATAAGAACCACAGAGTTGTTTAATGTTTATGCACTGACCAACACACAAATCAACATAAACATTATAGCCCAATAAACATCATATTAACAGCAAATAAATATGTTCTAATCTGATTTACAATGAAGAACCTCTATACATCTAATTCTCTGAACAACAAAAACATGTCCAACTACAAATGTTGCTAATTTATATTTCATCCAATATATCTTCGTTAACACCAAAATAGTAATTAAACTGGATATAACTTGGCAACATGTTAGGAGTTGATTTTGTTGGCCTCGAATAGAATAACGTGAGAATAGCAAGCATTTGTAAAAGCTACCTGGATGATCTCTGACCCTGTCTGGTATCAAGTACTTCTGTTTTACTTTACCCCCTTCACCAAATGTTGGCCCCTCTCTTCACAAAATCTGAGTTGAGGTAGATACTAATAGAAGGAAAATGGAGATACGTTTTCAGCAATTTGTACTTTCAATTTTACTTGTCACTCTAACAGTCCATCCCCCAAGCTAAACTGTGGTTATGATTTAGAGCTATAAATACAGGTACATAATAACACATGCCCAATTAAAAAACATGAAGCTGGAAATGTTTCAAGTTTTCAAGAGTTGTGTCCTATTAAATAACCTTACAACACATGCTTTATTAATAAATATACTTAAGGCACTTACCAGGGACACCTGACTTATCTCATTAAACTTAAATGGACTTATCTTTTGATATCTTAAATATGTAGAGGTAATATCATACAACTCATGTGTTAGTTAATAGTATTACAAATTATATACATATACATTAACAGTATAATATATATGTTATATAACAGAAATAAAAACGCTATTACTAGATTGAAATATTTTTATAAAGATTATCATTAGCGAAAAAAAAACAGTTATTTGAAATACTGGTTAACCTTATACTTGCTTATTCCCTGATTAAAATAAATTATAATGAAGAGGATTAGGTAGACAAGGAGATTGTTTCTGTTGTCTTACAACTGATATCAAACACAAAAGTCTTTACCCACCTTAAAAAAATCTGATAAAATACCTGTCATAGTGTTAGAATTTCTAAGAAAATTTATCAAAAAAAAATTGTCTCAAACAGAAGCCTTCGGAAAATCCTCGCATATTTTTGTAGTATATTAGCACCCTCTCTTGCGCAAAATCCTGGATCTGATGCATAATGATATGAAATATAACCTTCTATACATAATACACATTTAACATCTCTGTCCTTTCTATAACTCCAACCTTGTGTTCGATATATAATATGGGAGGAAACATCAAGTACTCATAGTGCAAGATAGAAATTGGTGATGCCAACATTTAAAAAACTTTTAAAAATTTGAGAAATATAATTTCAACATTTAATCCAAATATTTCAAATGAAAAGTTATAGTATATGTATATATTCTTTGATAATGTGTAAATATCTACATGAAGATTTAAAGAGTATTTATTTCTTACTAATTCTTGAAAAACATAATCATGAAAATACCCATCATGCAACCTAATATTCATTCATACACTGTACTTACCATAAACTTAGAACAAACATCCTCATAAGGTAATGAGACAAAATATCCCCTGAAGTCAAATCCTAAATGTCTATTTCCTCTGATTGTTATATATTACTGTCTCACTAGATGTTGTATGATGCTCAACTCAATGGTAAGTGCTTGTCCAATAAAGTTTTCCTATAATCTCTCCAAGCAATCACATAAGTAATAGCTAGAGACCTATGTATGTTATATTATAAAAGTTGATCATTTTACCAGCTGCCTTGAGCCATGTGGTATATTTCAATTAATATCCTAAGAGCCAAAATTCACTTGCAGTAAATGCTCATATGTTAATGTTACAAGTACATGTATATCAAAACAGCTGTCGTCAAATCTACATAAATAATAGAAGTCGTGTGACAACCCCACTTTGGTGACCTTAAATTTCTAAATTGTTTCACAATAACTCTAGATTCTATAGCATTTATTCATATATCATCTGTTTTGTTGACTCGTTTTATGTTTAATTTTGTATGCTGATTTCTCCTCACCCGATCCTCTTTGTATTATAAACTGAAATATCGCTGAATGCTGCATGCGTACAACTCAATGTTTATTATGAATTTATTACCGAAACTGGATTCTGTTTTTATCCTCACACTTAAAAAGACCACTTATTGGTCCTCTGTTAGCATAGCACACTTTATTTGGTTATCCGATCAGCTGACGTGATGCGATCCAGCCCTTATCAATAATTCAGTGAATACTCAAAAAAAACACTCAACAGACGTAGATGAAATTGCATTACTTCACTTGCTTGACGTTCCAATTGCTATAAATATATATGACATCACCCAACGTAGTTTCTATTGATCAACTGATGAAGATCAGCCATTCAGCCTCTCCTCTATTTTTATACACTCGATTCATTAACACTTCCAGAGTTTAGTCTTTAAGAGATCAAATCAACTGATCAGTACGCCTTAATGAACAAATAGACTACCATCTGAGACAATTCCAACTAAAAGTACAAATTGTGTGCCAGATCTCTAGAAGTATCTACAAGGAATATTGATTGACCTGTAATAGATTCTAGCTGTGATCAGCTGACTTCGGGCAAGAATCAATACATACACAGCTATAGCTGTTACATATAGAACAGTTTAACCTTTGAAAATGATCACCTCTTCTCGTAGAACATTACAGATAAGTCAAATACTGCTGATGGACATGATAAAGATTTATGTCAAACACCTCTCTAAATTGAATAACTTACAAGGAAAACTTCTCTTCACCAAAAGTTCACTTTTTTTCTAGTAAGAAAAACACATATGCCACAAATGGCACATTATAAGGATCATGTCAAAAATGTTTGCTATATAGAGGTTTGATGGTAGGGTAGGATTAGCTGACAAATCTGACTTCACAGCCACTTACCCCATATATAATACATACACTCATTACTGATATATACTCAATTATAGTCATTTACTATTCTAGCTAATGGACCAATAATTATCATGTATTTATGATACAGGGTTTGTTGCAGAAACCTAACCATTCTCTATCATCAGACCATCTCTTGGTCATAAAGAGAGGACTCTGAAAGAGTTAAAGCTGTGCATACCACAATGTATTTTGACAAGTAAAATGCTATTTCTTTTTAAAATCAATGGATCCCTCTCTCAAACTAAAATTAATTATTTTGGTCTATGATTGACTTACTGACTTTGTCCCTAACTCAAACAATAAATATAAACCAGGAGATCAATGTTTCGGCATCTGTTAATGATGTTCATTTGAAGTAAATCTATGATGATCACACTTTTTCTATAACCATCCTTATGTCAGCAAGTTTTTTATCATGAAATACCAGTCTGCAACTTGATATACAGTTTCCTTTATTAATTTCCTGAATTGCAGTCATTGTAAAACGAAACCGAATGTAAAGTTTTCATATTAGACTCTCCCATTCAAGGAAGCAAAGTCTCAAGAGAATGTCAAGGGTGTGGCTGTGGCAGTCATATATTTCGAGCATAAGATTTATAGATCATATTAAAATATAAACACTTGTGGAGGCTTTATTAATTTATGATGTACTCCCTCCCGTAAAACTAATATTTGATGTAAGTTAATCTTCAAAACACTCTGAACCCCCCCCCCCCCCATCATACATACCTACCTCCACAAGAAGGTGAATATGTAAGAGCAAAAACCAACAGAAAGTATTAAAAATGGTTACAGAACAATAACAAGACAAGAAGAAGAAAACATCTAACAGTACATCATGCTAGTCATAGGGAAAACAAATCCCAACTATCCCAAATCATAATCCAATATGAAAAGAAACAGTGTCTACCTCCCCCACCATTTAAGTACCAATATCATAACCCGACCCAATTTACACCAAGGGACATTTCATTCATACTGAAGACATTGCCAAACATGTTGAAGAATTTTAAATTTGAAAGTCAATACTCATAACATCAAAAACATTTGTAGATACAGTATTCATTCAAGATAGGGCATTCAGACACAAAGGATGTGGATAGACAAAACCCAATCTCGAAGTCTATAAACGTATCGAAGGGTCAACATCTCAACATCTATCTACAAAGCCAACGCAATAATCCATGAAAGCCAATGTTTCAAGTGTCACCAGAAGGAAATTTTAGCTGGTTTCGATCGAGTATTTGAAGTTCATAGGGAAGGGTGTCCAAATCTCAGAAGTTAACAAAACACTAATAATATATCCATGTGAACAAAAGTGCTTTCTCAGAATGCTCTCCAAAACCAATTAATTGTGTTTTTACATAACTGTCTATATTTGGATATATTATCTAAACATCCTTTGTGTCATCATAACCTGTTTATAGATTAGTTCAAAGTAGACATACAGTATATGGATTTATAGGAGTTTTACAAATCTAAAGTACAAATGAAACATATTTTATTGTATTTCAGCTAGAATTTAGCTGGTCATCATCAATAGGCAGTTCTCATTACAATATTGCACTGAACTACATACTTTAACATATAACTAATCCAGGGCCTCTTCAATTCTGGAATATTTCATATGATGACTTAACAAAAAGTTAAAACTAAACATATAGCCTTAAGAGTTTATTGACCAAAGGCATGTTACAATCAAAATACTTTTTCAATTGACTTACTGATATTTCAGCTAAATTGAGAAAAGCACCTATGGTATTTTTTAAATATAAAAAGATAAAATACTTTCATTCTAGTGTATCCATTTTTGCAATCATGAAATCAAAACTGGTAATGCCCAATCCATTCAAAAAGATTAATAAATCATATATTTTTAATGGTTTTTACTTTCAGAAGATAATAGAAATGGTGTATCATATTGGCTTATATGGAGGAATATAAAGTTAAATATTCAGAGTGGAGTAAGCAGAAGTTAAAAAAAAAACTAGTACAAAGTTTGTGACTGATACAGTAGGTAGTATAGTGTAATATAAGGTACACATGTAATAGGCCAAAATAAAAAGTGCACATATGATATCATTGGACATTAGGGGCATCATGGTAAGCCACACCTTTTTCCATACCATCCATTGATGCGAGCTACCCTTTGCATTCGTTTGACTTCACTTCTTAAAAGAGAGCTTCGTCTTCACTCTTTCAAACTAAAATAAACCTGTGAACTAACCGCGCCAATCAGTGTTCGTCGGCCAAAATTGACCGACCTTCTATATATGGTCATTCCTTCTGACGTCATCGTTGAGCCCGGAATTGACCAATGACATGCGCATATTTAATTAGAACGCATTTGGCGTGTGTTTCTTCAAGCTCGTTGATTAGTGGAAGAAAGGTCAGCGCGTAGGTCAAAAGTTATTTATTACGCAAACTGTCACCGGTACCCGTCGTGGGGGCGGGGCTACTAAACTGTAATATGGTCTCTACTAGGCAGAGTGTAGTTTAACTAGACTCTGCACGCAGGGTAGATGCGAGCCAGATATACAATGAGTATCAGAATAATGTCTTTGACATCCTAGCTCTGAGTCAACCAAAATGTTCTCACAGAAGCTCCAGAAGATTGGGAATCTAGTCTTGTAACAATCTCCTCTTTTTACAAATATCTTCCATATCATACTTCAAGTACAATGTGAAGAAACATAGTTGGATGGAGAGGAATGATACTTCATTCAACAAGGCCTATATAGAGTATTTAGACCCTCCTCCCACTTTCATTGTGATAAGGTATGGTATAGACTATATGGGAGGGATGCAAGGGCTTGAAGCGAGACTACATACCAACATGGTATCCTATCCTCATACCTTAGAAATCTAAGATGTACCAACATGCCAGCAAACAACACCTATCAACATAACCTTCTAATAACACTACCACTGGTATGTAAGTAAAACTACAAAGATACATGTACATACACATGTACATTATTTATTTTCTAGCCCCAAGGCCCTATAAGCACACAGAACAGGTGACATATAATAATGTGTAGCCATACTTTTATAATTGATTTGCCAATCAATTCAATTCCAAGTAAAACCTGTCTCCTTTTCTAAATAATGAGAATGTCTAATTGACACTAATTATGCCTTACATATCAGAGATAATTGAAGATACATAGAATATTTATGCAATACTTAGAAACTAGCCAACAAATTCCTAATAATATAGCCTACCGTAATATGCAGCATAATAAGTTTTCATTGGGTTGAATGCTCCAAAGGGATTGTTTTAGTAAAAAGTGCTTATTCGACACTTTTTTGTTTAAAATCACCCTAACCATTTAAACTTGAATTACTAGATTCAAACCATACTGAGTCTGATATTTGTCACATAAATCTGTTTGCCAAAAAGCAAAACTAAGGATGAGGAGGAATATGACACGCTTTATCACAATATGCTCGACTGCATTATGAGACATCACACCCATGCTTCTTAAAGCATGCTAATTTGAAAACATAAACATTACATGTGATGAAAATCAATATGACATGACTGTGTTTGCTCTTGAGGTAAATAGGTGAGGATGGATGGAGGGGCATGTAGTTGACAAATGTAAAACTGAGCAAGATTATTATTAAGGTGAGCCTCATATGACGATTTTGCAACATACCTGATTTTTCATCCTAATTTGCCTACCTTATCACCTAGTAATATCAAGCATTGTAATGTACTTAGTTCAATGTTACCAATTCAATGCTACTCGATACTGTTGCCCACAGACATCATTTATCAAAAAACAATTCATTTGAACCTGATATGTACTTTCATTACTGCCATTAAAGTGGCAAAAGGCTAATTACTTATTTACACCTGATATCTACTTGATAGCTGAACTGTTTGAGGATTTTTAACCAAGATGAAATCTTTTAAATATTTAGTGTAATTGATGATTTTATAGATAGATGCTGTTTTGTCACTGTCGTCTTGCATTAGGGCAATATACTTTCCCTATGTAAAAGTGAGTTAGAGAGAACATGGTAGAAGGCAGTTGCCTTGGTCAGAACTTTGCCTCAAATTTTACATAAATATTTTTCCCTTTTCTCACATTACCTGACAAATCTCTATCAACCGAGTGATTTCATGTCTAAAATCATATTTTGGCCTGGAGTAAAATTGAAATCGATGGCACAGAACTGCCATCAAAGATGGCTTGATGCACAAGATTTAGTTTCTTCTGATATTTACCAATCTTGACCTAATGTCATGGTTTATTAAAATGCATCATGGTTAACAAAAGCTTTTCCTTCCTATTAACCCATAGAATTGCAAAACAGAACTCCTCACCCAAAATGGTGAAATAAGCATTATAATTCATTTCGATCTTTATTGCATATGCAGGCCCGTAGCCAGGGGGGGTTCGCAGGGTTCGGGCGAACCCCCCCCTGGCCAAAAATTCTTTCAAAATCATGCAGTTTTTGACCATTTTGAGCACTTCTCAAGTGATTTTAGCCTAATTTGGGCCAAAATTGTCAAATGTGAACCCCCCCCTGGAAATTTTTGAAAATTGAACCCCCCCTTGGCAAATCCTGGCTACGGGCCTGATATCTCTGCATATCAAAAGGCAGAAATTGAAAAGATGTGGCTTAGGATTCTGGTCTTTTTCTCTGATTGCCACATGTGCTTTTCTATTTACTTTTACATCTGGAAGAAAGGCTCTACCAATAAAATATATAACACCTGTTTAAGTATTAAGACACCCTGCATAATACATCAGAATCATTCATGCAGGTTTCCAATCAACTCAATAGTGGAATAAATTCTAGACTCTATCTTGAGATGATAACATGCATCGTTTATCATCCAAATGTTTTTTATTGATTCTACAATTTCTTGGTAAACGATTTCGAGAATACTTGTATATGTGTTCATAGTACACACTTCCTTAAGGAGAGCAAGAAAACTTTGATTAAATGCAAATGTATTTTTCATACTCAGCCTTATTTAATTGCGATCCTTCCAAGCATCTCCCAGCATATAAGAGCACATTTACACCCAATCAAAAATATATTTTAGATAAAACAGGTAAAAAGAAGATTAAGAACCCCGAAAAGGATAATGCCTGTGAAGATCACTGCCTTTAGAATACTTTGAGCTTGTGACCACCAAAAGAAGGCTTCATGTATACCCCCAAAATGCAATCTAATTTTCGACACTGTTTCGGTGCCAAATTTCGGTGCCGTTTCGGCACCAAACGGACTGACTAGTCCGGTAGCAAATTTTTGTGTCGAAAGGTTTCGGTGCCGGAACAGTGTCGAAACGGTGCCGGAACGGTGTCGAATTTTTTCGATGCCGAAACGGCGTCGAATTATATTGGCTGTGTAGTCATTCTACAAGTGAACTAGCCTATCATAGGTCTTTCTGTGACCAACAAAAGAGGGCTTCATGTTGTCATTCTACATGTGAACGAGCCTATTATAATCTCTCTCTGAACACCAAAAGAAGGCTTTATATACTAGTAGTCATTCTACATGCAAACTACACTATCATAGGTCTTTCTGTGACCACCAAAAGAGGGCTTCATGTTGTCATTCTACATGTGAACGAGCCTATTATAATCTCTCTCTGAACACCAAAAGAAGGCTAGTCATTCTACATGCAAACTACACTATCATAGGTCTTTCTGTGACCAACAAAAGAGGGCTTCATGTTGTCATTCTAAATGTGAACGAGCCTATTATAATCTCTCTCTGAACACCAAAAGAAGGCTTTATATACTAGTAGTCATTCTACATGCAAACTACACTATCATAGGTCTTTCTGTGACCAACAAAAGAGGGTTTCATGTTGTCATTCTACATGTGAACGAGCCTATTATAATCTCTCTCTGAACACCAAAAGAAGGCTTTATATACTAGTAGTCATTCTACATGCAAACTACACTATCATAGGTCTTTCTGTGACCAACAAAAGAGGGCTTCATGTTGTCATTCTATATGTGAACTAGCCTATTATAATCTCTCTCTGACCACCAAAAGGCGGCTTTATGTAGTCATTCTACACGCAAACTAGCCTATCATAAGTCTTTCTGTGACTACCAAAAGAGGACTTCATGTTGTCATTCTACATATAAACAAGCCTATTATACGAGACCTCAATATCTTTGAACTAGCCATTTCTTCCTCAACATACTGGGTGCTTAATCCAATTTTACTTGCCAAAACACCTTATACACTTTGTTTCAACAGGGTAGCATGCAAACAATACCTAGTTGCTACAATGCTAGGACAACCACTGATCATTCTACATTATCATCACTTAAATTGCACGATTCACATACATATTTATTCGACTCACCTGTAAATGAAGGCAGGTAAAATCCATTTATGACATAAGAACTTTGATGTAGGCTTTGATTCAGAGATGATCAACTCTGTTTCCGCCATAATGTCCTAACAGAAATGAAGATATTGGTACGGCTAGTGCTAGATACTGATTGCTCATTAACTAAATGTATTAGTAAACCTTATCATAAACGAACTCGTCTCCGCAACAAACTCTCGTGCAAAGAGATAAAGGACTTTGCATCTCAATAGTGTTGACAGTGTTATAGTACTAAACACCTAACCTTCAGAACTATTGCGGTTGACACTGAAAATATGAGATAATGCTTTGATATACTCAGTATACGATATACTATATAAAAACTGACATTTCCTGACGAAATAAATATCAAAGAAATGTAATAAGCAATCATTTAGTCAAGTTTGAAATTAATGATAAAAAATTAGTGTAAAATAATAGTAACATTCGATAAAGATTAATATTAAGATAAAAAAGTGCTCCACCTCTTACTTGAGCTTGTATTGCAATCATAAAATACATCCCCTTCACCCACTTCAAAATTTGATACAGAACAAAAAAGTAAACACTCTGAAAACAAATCAAACTGGTACTAATATTAAGAGATATGACTAATTGATAAAACTAATTCACAAGTATGATTGATAACATCAGGGTCACATCACTTTCATTAACTAGTTCTAAGAAGCATAAATCACTTCGTAGAAACCACACCTGAGTTTACCAACAACTAGAATGGTAGACACACATGTTTTGTATAGATTTGAAACATTGACACTTCAAAGCTTGAAAATGTGCCATATCAGTATATAGAAATACATAATCCTCCTTCATTTGGTAATGTTTTCAATCAAAACCTCAAGCCCTTGCTTCAAAGAGACATTCAAGGTGAGCTTATATTTCTAACAGTTTGATTAATTGCTTCTTTAAAAGACAGGTTCACCAGTCAGAACACTGAGAGTATGGTTCATTAAATCAAGCTACCCAATCAAAATAGCATTCACTGAATTTTATTGATTTATCCTATTCAGATTAGCCAAAATGCTGTTTAATTTGACCAGGTCATGTCACTTTTATAATGGAAAAACAATTCTAAACCAAATCAAGCGTTCTGATTTATTTATTTATTCTGTCAATTCTTAAGGAAAGTAAAAAGGGTATGGATCCTACAATGCAAATCAAGCAATTACTAAATTGTTTCTATCTGAACTGATCCTAAACAATGCCTGTACAAATCCTCTTGAATGCTCCATAACACATTAACAAAATTGCTTATTCTTAGGCATGTCAATGGATCATTATGGGATCCATCCAACATTTAAAGATTACTAGTACATGATCAATATATCTGATACCTAAGTACTGATAGTTCAGTAAAGTCACATACATTTCATAGGTCTCAAGCACGAAGTATACATTTTCTAAATTTACTATAAGACCTTCAGGTTATCATATTTATTGGTACAAATCATGAATAATGGTCTATCATGGGATTTCAAAATTACTAAGCAAGGACATCAGGCTACTTCAATGTCATTATTTATCATAATACAACTCAAAACAGCTGAATAATTATTAACTTCATGTATTATTATTTCAAATTGCTCATTTGATTCGATTCTAGAACACCCTATGCATTCGTTCAACTTTACTTCTTAAAAGAGAGCTTCGTCTTCACTCTTTCAGTTAACAATAAATCTCTGATCTCACCTAGCCAATCAGAGTTCATCGTCGAAATACGGACGACTTTCTATATGGTCATTTCCTCTGACATCCCCGCATAGTTAATGAGAAAGTATTTTGCGCGTGTTCCTTCCACTTTGCTGAATGGTTGAGAAAAGATCAGCCTGGTAGATTTGAATTTATTTATTACCTGGACTGTCACAGGCACCAATCTTCGGGGCGGGCTGTTAAACTGAAATATAGTCTATACTAGGCAGGAGTGAGTTTATAACTAGACTCTACGCCGGGGTAATTCTAAAAGTGGTGCACAAGCAGCATTTTGAAGTACACGCTTATATCAACATGAAAGAGTCATTGCATTTTTATGTTCATTCAAAGAATCTGACAAACTGAACAAACATACAAAAATCGGGATTATTGTTAAACAATGGACAAGTCATATTTCATTGCTTCGTTGTCATGTTCAGATATTTTATCACTTGTGACTGGTCGCCTAACCTATTAGCCTTTATCAGCTATAACACCATGTTTGACCATAGATTCCATTACTCTTATCAATCCATTGGGTGTATATGCATGTTTATCCCATACTTGGACGTGTTACGGGTACATAAAGCCGGTTTGTAAAAACTTATATTTTCATCAGCGGGCAGATATAGCTTTACGTCCCGCTCCGAGCGGGCAGATATACTATATCTGCCCGCTACGTCATAATCGCTGTTCCCGTATTGGTTCTTTTTTGTAACGTTCGCATACTGTAAACGACAATGGAGAAAAACGCAGACAATCTCGACTTGTTTGATGCTTTAAAGAAGGGAAGGAGCAGTGTACCGGCGTTAATAATCAAAGATTTGAATAGGAAAGAAACAGGAATACAAAACTGGACATGAATATTTTTAGAATATTCCACGGTTGGTTGCAAAGTTTCTGAACTTTGGCAAATTGAACAATGTGATTGGTATGGGATAAACAGATCATCCTATAGTCGGTTCAGGATATTTGGATTATCCCTTGGCCAATATAATATATCTACCCTCGGGACCTACGGCCCTCGGGCAGATATATTATATTGGCCTCGGGATAATCCCAATATCCTGAACCTCATATAGGATAATCTCTATATATGTACATAACAAATATTGATAAAGCCTTCAATGAGAGTCTATTGGAATATTGATTCACCTAAATCGATACACAGAAACATGCGTAAGTAAGTGCAAGCTCAGCAACTATTTCAAAAAACAAAAACTGTACCACCTTCCCAGAAACTCAAATGAGGCGAACATTAAAATGCTGTTCTAGAGAATTTTTTATCTAACACCTAAAAAAGGGTCTAAAAATGGACCTCTTGGCACACTGGGAATTTCCATAGAGCATAGCAAGAACCATGCAATAATCATTTTCACTTGACAATAATGAAATATGATATGAAGTAAAGTGTGATTTAATGTTGCATTTATTGTTAATTTATATCCTATTGGCAAGTTAAGTGCTACTTATTTCAATTTTTCTGGTATAAGTATTTTGATATGCCTAAAAATGATGGGAAACAGTTATATCCCATAAGAAAATAAAATATACAGTTTGCATAATACCATTTTCAAGAATCAGATTTCATAACTTCAAAATAGAGTCACAAAGTACAATACCTTTGTACAAAGGGGTATCCTTCAAAATGTACTACCATATACTATAGTAACAAGAAGTTTGCCACTCTGTCTATTCTAAGTTTGTCCTATGGTTATTTTGCAGATTTTACAAATGGAGTCAGTCTGAACAGAATGAAACTATTTGATGTCATAACATAAGATTATATAACATATTTAATCTATTCAGCAGGTCATCTTGATCCATCAAAGTATTACATATGACTGAAGGAATACACTGGTTTAACAGTATGAGCAGGTATTGTATCTAAAGAATTTGGGATGACTTCTGAATTTCAACAATTGCAGTAAAAACAGAGTTAATTTCAATGATTTAACCTCATTCGCCTTTGTCAAACATAAAATTTTTATTTGCCTTTAGTTCGAAAAAATCAAAAAATTTCACACAATTAATAATAAAAAATCATTTTGTTCTATCCTACCACAAAATAGATGAAAACTTGATATAAGACTGAATATTTAAATCATGATGATAACACAAGGGTTTGCTCCTAACTCACCATTTACCATTATTATGTTTACAATTCAATGACTTGATGTAAGACTGGAGGAAAGGTAAGAACAAATATTTATTTGAGAATCAATTAAGGAAGTGTGTGATTGTATCCAGATGCTACAAAGCTGTATGCTATCAGTTTGCATATGGGCCTGTTTGACCCTGGTACAGTAAACAGACACATGTTGAACTAATGACATCTTATACTATATATACAGACACTAGGTCGGTCTATAACAGGTGTATCTGTTATCTCTCCTATAATAGTAGAAAGATACATTTGCAAGTTACATTTGTGTTTGATGTAGGCTATCCTACTCATTATCCCATATAACCTCCATTGAAAAAATGATAACGCATGTTACATAAAGTTCTAACTTGTACTTCGACTCTAATATCTTTTATAACCGTTGCATAGAAAATGACTCAGAATGGGTTCATTTCCACATTTGCAATGCTAATTGCTCTAAGGATGTCATGGAATATAAGGTGACCTGTATCAGATGTCTTTGAGTAGTAGTACATGGTGAATGCCCTTCAAGTTAATTTCATCTCAAGCAAAGAAAGGTCAGTGCAACTTCAAGGGCAAATATGACACCGCCTTTCATCTATCTAATGATGTATCTATTTTCTGTATCTCAAACAGTGCTCATCTAAAACAGTTCTGCATACAAACCTGGGAGAGTGCTCAAGTGAAGGGCATATTCATAAGGTGGCTCAGTAAAAAGCTTGCTTGTCTTGCATCAAGTATCTTGCTTCCTTCAAATTATATAAACTAATCGACCAAGATGTACATGTTAAAGGCTTAATCCCTGCCCCATTTTTTCATTTATTCATTTAGACAAGTCGTTAATTACATAATGATTTTAATCATTTTTCCGTTTTGTTGATTATTTGATGTTTACAAATTACAATAAAAAGTGGCATACTATCAAGCAACATGTTTCAAGGACATGATGTCAGACCAGTCTAATCTTGCCATATCTTGCCATAAAAAATATGGCTCAAAATGACCAGGAAAGATATTTAGTAATGTTATATGGCATCCATTTACATATACATTTAAAAGAGTATATGGAAAGATGAGCTCATACAAAAACTCTACCAATCAAATATTAAATTTTCGTTAGTGTCAGCATTAGTATTTGTATCAGCATTTCCAGTAAGTTGCATCTATTGATTTATGTATCTCTGATGTGTTTATTTCTAGATACTTACCATATGTTTGCAACAGACAAGTCAACTTGACCAACATCTTAGAAACTTCAGGAAATGCACTTCTCTTTATAGATTACTTATGGCTATTGCATCTACAAGGTGGGTCATAAAACATTCGCCCTTTTACTTGTATTAGTCCACTAAATAATATTTAATAAATCAGAAACAAGTCAAATTCTTGACTTCAGAGAATATTTTTTAATTTATTGAGACTTTCGACTAATATCCCTTAGTCTTTTTCAAAATATAACAGCATGTATACATTTATGTGACGTCATAAACAGACAATGGAAAATTTAATTTTAACATTCAACATATATCCAACGGTCACCACAACCATTTATAATATAATATCAAATTATATTTAGCAAGTGTTTTTTACATATTGGGTACATTATATTTGATACACCCTGTGCACGAACGGTTGTGGAGAGATGAAGTACATTTTTTGATACACCCTGTACATAAAAGGTTTTGGAGAGATGAAGTACATTTTTTGATACACCCTGTACATGAAAGGTTGTAGAGAGATGAAGTGCATTTTTTTATACACCCTGTACATGAAAGGTTGTTGAGAGATGAAGTGCATTTTTGATACACCCTGTACATGAAAGGTTGTGGAGAGCTGAAGTGCATTTTTGATACACCCTGTACATGAAAGGTTGTGGAGAGATGAAGTATATTTTTTGATACACCCTGTACATGAAAGGTTGTGGAGAAATGAAGTATATTTTTTGATACACCCTGTACATGAAAGGTTGTGGAGAGATGAAGTACATTTTTTAATACACCCTGTTCATGAAAGGTTGTGGAGAGATGAAGTACATTTTTGATACACCCTGTACATGAAAGGTTGTGGAGAGATGAAGCACATGTTTTGATACACCCGGTACATGAAAGCTTTTGGAGAGATGAAGTACATTTTTGATACACCCTGTACATGAAAGGTTGTGGAGAGATGTAGTATATTTTTGATACACCCTGTATATGAAAGGTTGTGGAGAGATGAAGTGCATTTTTGATACACCCTGTACATGAAAGGTTGTGGAGAGATGAAGTACATTTTTGATACACCCTGTACATGAAAGGTTGTGGAGAGATGAAGTGCATTTTTGATACACCCTGTACATGAAAGGTTGTGGAGAGATGAAGTACATTTTTGATACACCCTGTACATGGAAGGTTGTGGAGAGATGAAGTACATTTTTGATACACCCTGTACATGAAAGGTTGTGGAGAGATGAAGTACATTTTTGATACACCCTGTACATGGAAGGTTGTGGAGAGATGAAGTACATTTTTGATACACCCTGTACATGGAAGGTTGTGGAGAGATGAAGTACATTTTTGATACACCCTGTACATGAAAGGTTGTGGAGAGATGTAGTATATTTTTGATACACCCTGTATATGAAAGGTTGTGGAGAGATGAAGTGCATTTTTGATACACCCTGTACATGAAAGGTTGTGGAGAGATGAAGTACATTTTTGATACACCCTGTACATGAAAGGTTGTGGAGAGATGAAGTGCATTTTTGATACACCCTGTACATGAAAGGTTGTGGAGAGATGAAGTACATTTTTGATACACCCTGTACATGGAAGGTTGTGGAGAGATGAAGTACATTTTTGATACACCCTGTACATGAAAGGTTGTGGAGAGATGAAGTACATTTTTGATACACCCTGTACATGGAAGGTTGTGGAGAGATGAAGTACATTTTTGATACACCCTGTACATGGAAGGTTGTGGAGAGATGAAGTACATTTTTGATACACCCTGTACATGAAAGGTTGTGGAGAGATGAAGTGCATGATCAAAGTGCATTCACTTACATAGCCAGCTAAAGAACAAGAATGTCTGAGGAGTTAGATCATCTTGTCCTCATATTTTAATAATCAATCAGAAGAAATAGCATCCAATTAAGATAAGCAGAATGTATTCTAAAGGGTCTGTTCTAAGGGAGATGGAACACAATGAACTCATCCTAAAGTGGCTCATCCTTTTACTCTAGTCATATTATGAAATACTCCAAATTAAATAATGATCATAATGGCATATGATGTAAACTTAAAATAAAATGAACTGTGATCTCCCAAGATGTACCATTTGCATCATCAATAGGACTTGAACCCCTTTCTAAATAAATACCAAAGCTATAAAAAGTGTATACAATAAGTAATAAAAAGGATTTATCAAGACCAATCACATAATGTTGCTTAAAAGGCAAATCATTTTTTAAGCTTTCATATTTTGATTAATGAAATAATCCATTAATAGTGAAAGTTACAGGTTGCTACAATTTTATTTTCATGAGCTACTTAGTCGTTGAGCCACTTAAACAGAACAAATACCTTTTTGAAATATTTCATCACAAGAGTTATTCAAGAAAAGTGCATTTAGTTCACTGATACTGTACTTATGATACACATAAGTAAAAGCAACCTATTATATTTCATACATCAATATACTTAATTTCATTTCATTTTTAGAATTTTCAAACACAAAATAGTGTTCCGGATATAAATGTGCCAGGTCATGCACTATTCCATGCAGCCACTGTAATATGGATCTTGAAACAATATCGATTCTAAGAGGATTTTTATTCAATTCAATAAAACCAAAAATCGGAGAAAAGGCATTCCTGTATGTCTATGGTTTATCTTACAAAATCTAAAATGTGGAATATAAACATCAAACCATGTCACTAGTTTTTACTTTCTCTGTGGGCAATGTTACATGTAGTCCATGAGAGGAAAACACTTTGAAACTTGTATGTGGCAAACTTATTTCTGTTTTGGTTCAATATGCGGTCTTGTGGACTTCAAAAGATTGCCACAGAATGATCTCAGCTGACTTTTAACCAATCAACTGTGTTATTTTCATGGCATATAATAGCTCACAAAATTATCGAATTTATTTCTTATTTTATCCAAAATTATTTTAGTGGAAATTTGAGATTTTTACAGTCCATCTATTAGATTTACTCAGAACTAATAGACCATCACCATAGTTACCAATCCATTTCTTAAACTCCATGGGTAAAGTATCCTGAATTGATAAATAAGTTCCATTTTATAGTTTTAAACTTAACCTTTGAATCATATACTTGTCTGTTTTTAGAGCAAGGTATACAGTGAACAATGTCATACCTAAAATTCGAAAATGGCTGTCTAACAATTTCCCCAGCATGCTCAAAAACTTATCAGTTCAAAGATTATCATATCAAGAAATATCCTGTCAGTTTCTAATCAATTCATTAAGTGGTTTGTCTGAAATTGGGCAAAAAAAGCGAGACCTGCTTACGAAGTGGAGTGTGGATGACAATATTGCACCTTTTGGGCATAATAAAAACAACCTCTACTCAATAATGATAAATGTTTATTATCACATATGACCCATTTATTTATCTTTGATATGGCAATATGATGAAGATTAATCTCTAAAACACTAATAAATATAAATGTACTCATTGAATTTCATATATATTTATTTACAAAAACTTAAGGTATAATTTATGATTAATGAAACCACGAGTCGGTTCCAGGCACACATATACTCAAGTTGTAACTCAGAACTTATCCTCTATCAAACAAAAATAAATGAACTACAGTACAGAGGTCTTTTTCTTCTCAGAGGAAATACACTATTAGTTGACTTACAGTGTAAACAAACCTTATTTTTGGATAAATATTTAAGAACATTTATCTGCCACTAAATAAACATAATTTTAACCAACCCTGGAATCCCTAATAATACTAACTTGAAAAAAACAAAGAACTCCATTCAAAATATATCTATAATAGATGACTTTATGAAAACATGATTTGGGCTCTTTCAGTAGATGGGTCAAAGTCAATGTTGATATAATAAAAGCAACATGGGTAGTACTTGGTAAGGTATAGAAGCACACCCCCTAAATCAACACTCCCCACACTTATGTGACTGTGTAGTTCAACATAATAGAGAATAACCCTGGTAAGTAAACTCCTCAAATGGTATTTGACAAGATATATCTAAACTCGTTTTGAAAATGAGGCCAATTTTCCAAATACCTCACATTTGGACCCAAAAAAATAATTCTAAGTCTAGTAAAAACCAAGTTCCTTAAAATATGGAAGGCGACAATCTGCAACACTATCCAACAGCAAATATTACATCAGTAGAATGATAAATATATTAAAAGTATAGAACTGAAGGGAGATGTTTATAGGCAATAGGGGAGGGTTACAAGGAATTAAAGAAATGCCAACTGGACTGGGCAGATAATATGAATTTTCACAATCAGATGTTATGTATTGTAAGAGTTTCTACATGGATTTATTTGAAAGGTTAGTCCCTTGGGGTTAGCAACTAACTAACCTTACTATAATATCAGGTGATGTAAAACCTGTAGCAATCCATAACCTTGTAAACAAGTATACTTAGTTGGCAAACAGATGAGAAGACAAACATTTCACCTTAGCTATCTACCAATCCAATTACAACTCAATAAAATTAATTTAGTTGTAAAAGTAGAAATAAAATATTCCATTTCTGAATAACGCAGATGCGAGTATGCAGTTACCAGTTTCACCACCAGGTGGACCGTTCGGGTCAGATAGCATAGTCGATATCGTAAAAAGTTCTATTTGACTTAAATTACATCTGTTTTAGTGGTTCAATTTTCATATAACCCTTATTACATATCTAATAGATTCATAAGGGTCACCTATTGCCACCTATTGTCAGTAAACAAGCTTAATAATAATTTCCTGAAGTCTTCTACGACGCAGTTGAATTCTTCCGAAGTTACAATGCTAGAAACACTTCAGTTGCAGAATGTGAATGCATATTGTCATTTCCAATGTATCATATAGAAACACTGCAGTTGCAGGATGTGAATGCATATTGTCATTTCCAATATATCATATAGAAACACTGCAGTTGCAGGATGTGAATTGCATATTGTCATTTCCAATGTATCATATAGAAACACTGCAGTTGCAGGATGTGAATGCATATTGTCATTTCCAATGTATCATATAGAAACACTGCAGTTGCAGGATGTGAATGCATATTGTCATTTCCAATGTATCATATAGAAACACTGCAGTTGCAGGATGTGAATTGCATATTGTCATTTCCAATGTATCATATAGAAACACTGCAGTTGCAGGATGTGAATGCATATTGTCATTTCCAATGTATCATATAGAAACACTGCAGTTCAAGGATGTGAATGCATATTGTCATTTCCAATGTATCATATAGAAACACTGCAGTTGCAGGATACGAATGCATATTGTCATTTCCAATGTATCATATAGAAACACTGCAGTTGCAGGATACGAATGCATATTGTTATTTCCAATGTATCGTATGGAAACACTGCAGTTGCAGGATGTGAATGCATATTGTCATTTCCAATGTATCATATAGAAACACTGCAGTTGCAGAATGTGAATGCATATTGTCATTTCCAATGTATTATATAGAAACACTGCAGTTGCAGGATACGAATGCATATTGTCATTTCCAATGTATCATATAGAAACACTGCAGTTGCAGGATACGAATGCATATTGTCATTTCCAATGTATCATATAGAAACACTGCAGTTGCAGGATACGAATGCATATTGTCATTTCCAATGTATCATATAGAAACACTGCAGTTGCAGGATACGAATGCATATTTTTATTTCCAATGTATCGTATAGAAACACTGCAGTTGCAGGATACGAATGCATATTGTTATTTCCAATGTATCGTATAGAAACACTGCAGTTGCAGGATGTGAATGCATATTGTCATTTCCAATGTATCGTATAGAAACACTGCAGTTGCAGGATGTGAATGCATATTGTCATTTCCAATGTATCATAAAGAAACACTGCAGTTGCAGGATGTGAATGCATATTGTCATTTCCAATGTATCATATAGAAACACTGCAGTTGCAGGATACGAATGCATATTGTTATTTCCAATGTATCGTATAGAAACACTGCAGTTGCAGGATGTGAATGCATATTGTCATTTCCAATGTATCATATAGAAACACTGCAGTTGGAGGATGTGAATGCATATTGTCATTTCCAATGTATCGTATAGAAACACTGCAGTTGCAGGATGTGAATGCATATTGTCATTTCCAATGTATCATATAGAAACACTGCAGTTGCAGGATACGAATGCATATTGTTATTTCCAATGTATCGTATAGAAACACTGCAGTTGCAGGATGTGAATGCATATTGTCATTTCCAATGTATCATATAGAAACACTGCAGTTGGAGGATGTGAATGCATATTGTCATTTCCAATGTATCATATAGAAACACTGCAGTTGCAGGATACGAATGCATATTGTCATTTCCAATGTATCATATAGAAACACTGCAGTTGCAGGATACGAATGCATATTGTCATTTCCAATGTATCATATAGAAACACTGCAGTTGCAGGATGTGAATGCATATTGTCATTTCCAATGTATCATATAGAAACACTGCAGTTGCAGGATACGAATGCATATTGTCATTTCCAATGTATCATATAGAAACACTGCAGTTGCAGGATGTGAATGCATATTGTCATTTCCAATGTATCATATAGAAACACTGCAGTTGCAGGATACGAATGCATATTGTCATTTCCAATGTATCATATAGAAACACTGCAGTTGCAGGATGTGAATGCATATTGTCATTTCCAATGTATCATATAGAAACACTGCAGTTGCAGGATACGAATGCATATTGTCATTTCCAATGTATCATATAGAAACACTGCAGTTGCAGGATACGAATGCATATTGTCATTTCCAATGTATCATATAGAAACACTGCAGTTGCAGAATGTGAATGCATATTGTCATTTCCAATGTATCATATAGAAACACTGCAGTTGGAGGATGTGAATGCATATTGTCATTTCCAATGTATCATATAGAAACACTGCAGTTGCAGGATACGAATGCATATTGTCATTTCCAATATATCATTATGAAATAAACCATAGCTGGCATTGACAATGAAACCAGTGGTTTCCCTGAGATTATGTAAAATTCTCACTTCACCTTTCAGACTAAGATATCTCTAAAATTTGTCAAAATACCCCCACTTTCTTGAATCTCAGTAGTATTTAGAGGCTTTTCAATTGCTCCAAAGCTGTAGAGATCACCTATTTCTAATGTTGTAATAAAACAAATACAAATTCAGTAATTAAGCTTGTTGGTTTTAAGAGATTGTTCGCAATATGGCAATATTATCTGATGATGAATATAGGAAAGAAGCATGCTAAATACTAGGAATATGATATAAACAATCAATAAGAACTGGTCTCCGAGGAACTTCCATCTTTAGACCTTTCATCACATTTTAATATATGTCCACATATATTTCAAAGTTGACAAAGGTGAAACATGACAAAAATATCTTTAAACTTTCCACAAAATTCACTCCTTTGAAAAAATGATCAATATTTCTATTTATGGTATTTAATGCCTTGTTTTTTTTCTTTTACTAATTAGCAAAGACATGTTTGGATGTAAGGTTTGGTAATGAGCACAATCATACAGTGATCACATGCTATCATTTCATGCCATCAATATCCCAATAGTATTGAAACAAGTAAGATCTCATTTTCTCAGGAAACAAAGCAATTTGACTCTCAGAACTCTATGATATATAACCAGTTATCATGCAAATAAAATGTGATCTAAGAATGTCCCGGAATTGCTAGTACCACATAAAATGTTTACATCTGTATAAGAACATTTATTATTTAGACCCTATAAGATACAGCATTTCATTTTTATGAGCAAGAAACAAATATTTTTGAAACTCTGAAATATTGAACGGATTAGAAATAGAGCAATTATTAGCTAGCAAAAGTAAATAGTATTATCACAGTATGGCATGTAGAGCAACCAATATAAAATTAGTGTCATTCATGAACAAGGTTACATTCATAGAAAACAAGAGCTATTGATGAAACATCCCTTTTGAGTCAAGTTGATTCCAAGATATTCTCTACAAAAATACGACCAAACACCATTACCTGACATTTTTATAAACTAGACTCATAACAGCAATATTTAAAGTCTGATTCCTAACTTCTTGACCTTTTATTTCTCTATTTCTCTCTATTCTAACATATGATTCCTCAGTGATCTCCCAAGCATTAAAGCAAGTGGGTGCAGCACCCATCTGAGATTTTAACAACAGACTTGCACCCACCTGATATTCTATTTGCACCCACTTGAAAATGAGAAAATCATGTAAAATGGACATATTTTGACCAATTTTGGTCTGAATTGTTAAAATGAGAATTATGCACCCACTTGAGAAAAGTGTTACTGTTTACATCTAATTTTCAGCAGGTGGTGTTTAAAGGACCCTAGAAATCATACGAGGTTAATCTCAAGAAATATAAGTCCTAAGAATAATCTATGATCCTATTTGAAAGGAATCAACACCAGGAAATTGAATTGTCCAAATATTCCAATGTTTTCACACAACATTGAGGTACAATACATCAATAACTAGCAATAAATGGGCTTTATGTAATAAGGAGTAATATAAACTTGACCTTCAAATTGATTTTTGAAAGAAATTATTTCTTACTATATGAAATAAATAATATTTATATATAAAGGTTGGTAATACAACTGTACTCACATGTACTGAATGGGATATAATGCTAAATAAATGGGTTCTTATACTGTTATTAAAGTTATTAAAGAATCCATTTATTTAACAAGAGCTCGACCTTTATCCAGTGTGGATAGCTTATGGGGATTCCGGATTACCTCTGTATTACCTATGATAAGAAATATTTATTTATAGCCTTGATTTTGTAGAGTCAAGATCACATGGGGAGCAAAACCTAACTATATTAAATAACAAGGAATTACTGAAAATAAGTTTTATGGTTAAACTGTTATAATATTCCAGTTATACAAAACTCCCTTTGTTTTACCAAGAACTGAATTCTGATGCCAGGACTCTCAAATGATACCCTGTTGGAGTCAGAGCGTACATAAGTAGACGAAACTCACTTTTAAAATATAGAATAAAATAAAATTATTGAAATCGAACTTGTGTGTTAAACCAGGTCAAATAGAAGCGCCAACGCCGCCAAGTGATATATTTAAATTTTAGAACTATTTCCTTTGTCTAGAAACATCTGTAATATCTAATCAGTAAATGATAAAATAACAATAAAAATGTTCTGACCTGGTTTAATAAGCAGTTATAAAAACATCTGTTGAAACATTAAATACACATGATGAAATTCTCAATTGTACAAAATATGTACAATACCATAATATGTAATATGTACAAAACCATAATATGTACAATACAATGAGGTTATAACCATAATATGTATAATACGATGAAGTTATAACCATAATATATACAATACGATGAGGTTATAACCATAATATGTATAATATGATGAGGTTATAACCATAATATAATTATACAGTATAATGAGGTTATAACCATAAGATGTACAATATGACGAGGTTATAAAGATATGATCAGCATTAAAAAATTATATATTCTCTTCAGAGGCTTGATTTTTACTACTAGCTTCTTGATATCAGGGTATACTCTCAAAGAATTTGTTTGCATATCAGAAGACCTCCTCGTTCCAAAATTAGAATTTTCTGGAATTTGTTTGTATTTTATGTTATCAGAACCAAGGATTCAGAAGAGGTCATTGAATATTTGAAGGTTGTTAGCATTTTGTTAATATAATTTCCACTTCAAAAAGTTTTATTTATATGTTCTACTTAAGCCCTTCTACCACCACTAAGTAATCTATATTTAGTCTATTCAAGATATAATATCATGACAATATATATTTTCTGTTGTTTTTTTCTTGATTGATTTTTTACACACCTTTCAAGGAACAGGTTAGTGCTTCTACCTGTAAAAGAACACCAAATCTCACAACATTTTCTAACATTTATTCATACCAAGGTTATTTTTGGTATAGCTATCTTTGAGATTTTCAGCTTGATCACTATTGCACTTTTGCATTCTACCTGCAAATCTCCTAGGTAAGAAACTCCTGGATTTTGTCAGAGCATTAATCTTTATAGAGGTTTACTTTTAGCCACATAAGATTGATTGCATACTAACATACCTTAGCGCAGATTATGGTTGAAAGTCGTGTAGAAATATTATATCAGCTAAATGTGAGATTATGAGATTTAAAATCATCTCATAACTAATCACATTTTTTTAGATTCATCAAATTACGCTGCTAACCTTTATACGAAATTGATACATTACAATATGTATGATTTGTGCAAAAGTCAAGACAACATACTAAAAAATGGCCTGAGATAAGATTCAAAAACATCACAATGAGGATAATAAAAAAGAATAAAATATGAACATCAAAATAAAGATGTCTTATGTAAGGTCACTCCTATCTACCCATGGATCTGTTCGGATCTGTTCGACTTAGCTTCTTAAAAGATAGCTTCATGTCTACTCTCTGCTTGCCGACTAGCATGTTATGTAATTGATTTATGTCAAAGGATATGATGGCCAATGGCAGTTGGGGGGGGGGGGGGTAGGGAGGGTTACTAAACTGTAAAATTACCGTATCATATTCAGAGATTAGTTTAGATCTGAACTCTCAATCAGGGTACTACCGAACCCTGACTTATCTAGAATAATCTAGTACACTGCATTGCGAGGGAGATTACTAACTGATGTATGGCTCAGCTGTAGGTTTTGCATTACAATATATTACTGTGTATTGCGTCATAAGATTCCCTATTTGTTAGTAAACAGTTCCTTAAGCAGATAACACAAGAAACCAACAAAGATCAATAGATGAATTGGACAATATTTTTACTCATTAACCTTCAAACTAAAATGTTTAATATATGGACATGCGGTACTAACTTCGACCGTTAATTTGAATTTTTGACCTATCAGATGTTTGAAAATCAAGGATTGCGAGTTTCATACTAAACCATTTTTCTTCAAATTTGTCCTATTCAAAGCAAAACAAAATTGCCTTTCTGTTGGTACATTGCATTATTATTTATTGACCCAAATGCCGCTGAAAGTAGGGGCTCTGTATAACAGAATAATGTACCAACAGAAAAGCATTTTTGTTATGCTTTGAATGGAACAAATTTGAAGAAAAACGGGGCAGTATGAGACTCGCAATCCTTGATTTTCAAACATCAAGTAGATCAAATATTCAAATAGACGGTCAAAGTTAGTACCGCGTGATGTAACTATCTAGCAACAAGGCCTGCTTACAACAATTACAACTAACCTTCATAATCTCTTTCTCCAGTGAAGTTTTAATGTGAACCTTTTTTTACTGTCTTGTAATCTTGGATGTCTTATTGACTTACTCTAATGAAATGTAAGGCTCTAATGTACAGTATTTATAAATCTACATACACAGATTATTTAAGATAACAATTACATCAGCATTCACTTTAGACAGGTATTACTGTCAAGTACATATACCAAATTATTAACCCCGGACCGGTAAGATTGCAGGTGTACTTATAGTACTTATATACTGGTAATGATAAGGCTAGCGTCGAATGCGATTTTGATGTTGATATGTCGGAGCTCCCGATTGACGAAAATTCTCAAGTCTAAAGTTACCAAAGAGAGCTGAAAGGTGGTCGGTAACAGGAAGCTTTAGCTACTCGATCCACAAATCACTACTACAAAATACAAATGTGAAGGTAAGTGAACTTTCAAAAATTAGTATTTAAAAACTTTCGGAGGGGCATTCACATGCCCGTAGCCAGCTTTTGCCAAGCGAAGGAGGGGAGATTCACTTTTCAAAAGATTCAGGGAGTTCACATTTTAAAACTTTGACCCAGTTGCTTTACATGAACCCCATTGGCTAAAGCCGATTCAGAAAACATTTTGAAACTGATTTAAATCCCTAAATGTGTGAAGAATAAGGGTAGGAGACTAAGAATCTGTGACAGCTATAGAGTGAAGTAATGAATTATGATCCATATCACAATTATCACAATCAGTGCGTAATTTCCATTTGTGGAATTGTCTATAAGATCTATGCATACAAGTTACATCATTTCTGGAAATTCTTTCTGGTCACATTTCACAAACAAATAGTTCAAATATCAAGCATACTCAGTCAATCTATTGGCATATTTAAAATACTGTAATTATAGATATGTCATAATACAAGAAACATCGTGATGACATGCTTCTAGATACATGAGAAACGAAATACAAAAATGTAAACAAGATTTCGAGGAATAAAATTTTGATGATGAAAAAGAAAATGTTTTTGTTTGGTGAGAAAAAGTAAAAAGATGAGAACTGATGAGGAGTTACGTGAGATACTTACCCCAAAAACCAATCCATGAGGTACTCTGGTATCTTATCCAGCTTGGTTGGTGGGCGAAAGCGTCAGGGATCTTCTGAAAATTGTGCAAATATTCGGAGTTGTCTGCAACGAAATGTGCAAATGGCGACTGGAATCGATACTGCGCATCTGTACTGCGCAGAAAAGTTTTCAGAGTCTTCCCGAAATGCATTGCAAAAGTTTTGAAAAGTTTTGGCGCGAAAACAAAAGCACGACTTTATGGTATATTTCCCCGTATATTTTCTGGCCCAGAATAATAACAAACGCATCTCATTTGCTTACTAATATCGTTTTTCACTATAAATTATGGCGCGGATTCACTAAACAAAATTATTGTCTCTTTCCTTCTCATATTCTAAAATAGTTTTAGAAAGCCAAGATTTGTTGCTATTGTTATTGTTGGTAACTTCAGTGGTACTTCCTGGGGTTTCACTCCTATATACCTCTTAATACGTATGTGCCGCGCCGAAGACCCCCTTTTTGAGCATTTTTTCTTTTAAGATTGAAAGTTTCCATGCCCGGGGGATTCACTCTAAACAATTTGGGTACTAGGTATGTTCAGCACAGGCAATTTTGGCTAAGGGCATAAACCATGGAACCTGAGGCCTTATTCATGAAAGCTCCGCAAGCCTGCACAATTCCGCAACTCATTGCGGTACCGCTATTTCCAATTCACAAAGGGACCGCAAAGTCAGCATCACCGCAGATATTTTTGGTACCGCAAGAATTGCGTCATTATCGTGCGGTACCTCTGTACTTACCGCAAGTCACTCTCTGAAAATTCAATGTAATGAATCCTCTTTAAAAGACACTTAACATTACCTTTCAGTGATGGTAATACGTACATTTGTAAACCTGATATTGTCCTTTTATCAGGTAAGTTTCCCAATAAAAAAATAAAAATTGAATGTGATATAGACGTTCAAATATGGATGTAAAAGCAACCTGTTCAGAGTATGTTTTTAAGATTTAAGTTTCAATTATTCCTAATTTTCAATTAGAAATCACTCCTTCATCACTATTGTTTATATTTTCAGTTTTGCACAAAAAGTGCACTTATGTACCTAGAAAAGACTGGTGAGAACATTTGCTTCGTAAAATGCATAAAAACGAGAAAATTCAGTAATAGGAGATTAATTATGAACATACACAACAACCTTAATATAATTATCGTCATTGTGAATATCAATAATATTTACTCGAAGTTATTGGAGAAACGTGAGATGTAAACGTGTCTTTAGAGATCTGCCAGAGATTTTTGACAAAAACGAATTACTGGAAAGATATCGTATGCATTAAATTGTTATATATCAAAACGCATATTGATAGAATCTGCAAGAATGAAGCATCAAATAAAACGATCGCAATCACTTCCCTTTAATGCAGGTATATTGTTGTAATTATATTCTCGGAAATGTGAACCATCTCCCTTTAATTTCTAGAGGATACTAGATCCATTTTTCCTTTGCCCGGCTCTACCATACTAATGCAATGCGCTACAAAATGTTGATGTAAAAACCGGTAAAACCCCGAGGTAAAACCATGACTTAGAAGAAAAAATTCTGGTATCATGGCCATTGTTGATAAAAAATGCGACTCCGAGGTTATGATTAACAAGGGACACTATAGCTGAAATGGGTCAAACTGACATTCCTGCCCTAATAAATGACACGGTCGTCATGGACAAAGATTGGGGACACGGAAATTACATGCAGACACCTAAATGGATTTGCGGATAGCTTCATGAATACCACGCAACGCAATAAAATGCGGTCACGCAATGGGTCCGCAAATACACTACGGACACGCAAGCTTGTGGATCTTTCATGAATTAGGCCTCTGGCCAACTTCAGAAGAAAAAAACATGGAAAAGTTGTCAAAGAGAGAGCCGTTTTTAAGTCAAAAATCAGTTTTTCTACAAAAAAATGCTAATCAATCGATAAAATCAGTTGGCAAGGTCTGGGACAAATCGCCCAAAAAGTGGATTTTGTAGTAAATATACCAATATTTCAGGAAATTTACTCCCTTTTATAATATAAGTTTGAGAGGAAGTATACAAGTAAACTTTCAATCTTGAGAGGAAATTGAAATGGAAAATGGATTTTTGACGGTAAAAAGGCTATTCCCTTTGACAGTTTCCATGTTTTTTTCCTCTCAGATTGGTCAGTTTCCATGTTTAAAGCCTAAAGCCAAAATTGGTCAAGCTGCACATACCCAAATTATTTAGAGTAAACCCCCCCAAGTGGTACTTTTTAGTAAATGTCCAGAGGAACTTGTCACTCTTGACTTGGAAGTCCAAGAAATCTGAGTCATTTTTCAATTGAGCCAATTTCAACTCCAACAATTATTGGCATCTTTGGCAATTTTTTAAATTGATTATTACCAATAATTATATTCTAGATTTCCTGCCCCTAATATTTCATTTTCCATACACTACCACACTCATCACTAAAATGTGACAACTTTTGGGGGAAAAAATACAAAAAACAGGGAGTGCTTCCTGGTTTAATTTTTCGTGACTGAAGAGCATTTGCAGATATGTGAATTGTATGAACTTTTGAAATGAGTTGTTTAAATATCATTTTTGGAATTGCTTTGTGAATTAGTCCAATGTGCACAATTGCAACTGTTAGGTGTAGTTTTTTTCTAGTTTGTATCTTGTGACTTTTGATCAAATTTCTGACCCCTAAGGCATCTAACATATATTCCCCACCTGTGTTTTCAGGTTATATTTTTGTGTAGGAGTGTTATGTTATCAATCAGGCAATGCCCTACAACATAAAAATGACACAAACTATTTTTCATACTCTGCACTGATCATTTATTGGCAATAATACAAGATACAGTATACCAGTTCAAGTAATATATACAAATGTAGAATATCTCATCATGAATTTAGAAATCATGAACTTATTTTTAATTGTACAAGAATATTATACAAATGTTTAAATCTATTTAGATGAATACCTGTGCATCTTTCACAAGTGACATTCCATCAGGCTTGTGAAATATCATCTTGTGAAGTGTCACATGTATTAACCAAAAATAGAATTAAATATTTGTTTTATTATTAACTGTTATATTCCTAATTTACATTAGTGGAATAACAAACTATTGATGTCTATAAAATCATAAGAATTTACCCCAAGGTATATATAAAATAAAATTACACTTGATTAAGTCGGACTTGATATTCAATGGAAGTCACGTGACTGTCCCTTGTTATTTTTTTAGTCACATGTAGGGCATGGACCAATCAGAGAGTTAGGAATATGAAAGTGATATAATAATGTATTATATCAAAAATTAATTCAAGAGTTGTAATGGTTCAATTAGTGTTGCATAGTCCCTCATTCTCATTTTTACACAATACAAAGGTTTGATGCAAGACTATAGCCTAACACACAGTCCCAATCATCCCCCACCTTTCAATAATTTATCTTGAATTCCTGAAACTATGTGCAAGGCTTTAATGTATCATTGGACCCTTGTTCCAGGCATTTATTCAACGAAGATGTTGGTAAAATCCAAGGTCATGTTGAATAAATAGTCTAAATTCCAAGTCACACCAGATGAATTTAAATAAAGCTTTCATAAGCACATCTCTCATAGTCAATGGCTTAAAATTAAAACTCTCTTCTTGCAATTTATATCTTAATTTTTGATTCCTAAGAGAAATTTTTAGTCAGTCAAATTATCTTGAGTCCTTCAATTATTGAATAAAGAAAGGCTATTATTGGACAAATGGTGTTATATGTAAGTTGATCACTATAAGTAGACTATAGGTTACATACCTTTACTTTATTTACAAACATATACTATGAAACCTGTGAATAAGTGAATCTTTAGCCCAAGAGAAGTTTCTATAGTTACGTATTCAAAGGCCTAGGTTTAGTTAAATAGAAGTGTTTTCCATAGTGATATCTATTATATAGGTTTACATAGGTATTCAAAAGAGCACTGTTAATTAAGAGAGAGATGTTCATAGGAACAAAGAGAGGTGTTTTCTAAAAAGGTATTCAGTGTTTATTAGAATTATTTGAAAGAAAGAAATTCATGGTAGGCGAGTTCACAAGAGCTGTTCGCTATAGAGCAGTTCCATCAAATGGTGCTCATAAGAGCAGTGTTCACTTAGACAGGTTTCATAGTATTATAGAAAATATTCCTACATCAATATATATACATGTACTCCTCCTTTAATATTGCTTTTTTAAAACTTTTTTGTACATTTGTACACTTACATTATATGACAGTTCAATACTATTATTCTAAGAGCATTTGATACATAGAAGCCACTTTAGGGGCATTTTAAGCATTACTAGAAAAACAGTAACTCCACAGAATAGCAAATCCCACTGAACAAAGCATACCAAATCACTCATCATTTTGAAGAAACCATGAAACAAATGACCAGGTACAAGTTGAGTAGTATTGTCTCCTTTGGGCAAAATCTTCACCTAACCTAACCCATGATGTGACGTGACGCCATGAATTCCTTTTTTAAGTACAGGTCTTATGACCATAAGGCATTAGCCTAAAACAATTTGGACCAAAACTGATATGTGCATTAATATAAGTAAATGGGGCCATTCTGAATTCAACATTCCTTCTTGAGCAGAGCCCTATACTAATAAGATACAGGCACACATAAAACATAATCACAATTATTGTAAACTAAGGCTCCTGAAATTCTAAGTAACCTTGACCTCAATATTGAAAATTTATTTGTCGACCTCATTTCAAGTAAAAACTTAACATTACAAAGACACATTGGAAAATTCATTTATCATTCATTTAAGAATTTATAGTCAGAATGTGTGCGTTTGTGCACCACACTGTAATGTAACCTTGTCCTTTCATCATGATGTATACTACCTTTTATTTTTGGTTTTTGTATATCTCGTATATATTTGCTTTAGTTAGTATTTGTAGTTTAGACATTTAGTTTTTCATAGTTATGACTAATGTTATCATGTTATGATACAAGATGTCAATAAAAGTTATATATATACATAACAAAAAGTGGTCGGACAGAAGGCTTCTCTATATCCCTCACAAACCTTGTTCAGTGGGATAATTAAATAAGTAATGCTGTTATGTATGACATGATTTCTTTTATATAATTTATACAACAGCCAATATAATGGGCTATCAACTTTAAATAAAACCTCAAGTCTATCTTACTTCACATAATTGACTTGATGATTACATTAATAAATATCATATACATAATTATTAATTCAAAATGGCTTAAAATATAACAATTTCAAAGCTTTTTACAATTAAGAATGAAGCATTTAAATTGAATATGAAATTATAAGTTGTACAAAGAGTATGGAGGGAGAGTAAGACACAATATTTTTGTATCAATATAAACTACACTACTAATGCATTAAAATACCTTATTTTTAGGTGACGCCCTCTATTTAAGCTTTTTACCTATAACTGGCCATATTAGCTATGAGCCTCATAATTTAAACATCAGAATGATACATATAAACAACAAAAAATAAACTATTGACAGTTATGTACATGCACATACATGTATTAGTCACGACCTTGAGATTGATGTCAGCTGGGTGAAAAATACCAATTTCGCCAATTTTAAGTAAACAAATACCAAAATGATCAAAGCAGCAAAACATATTTTTGAATTCTCAGCCAAATGCAGCACTTGGTTGCTTTTAAGAGTTGGAGAACAATGGGAACTGAATGTTCACAAGCGAATAATGTATTTCCACCCATCAATTACATATTAGTTCATATTCATTAATAATAAAAAGAGAAGCACAAAATGTTTTTCAAGTCTATTCTAATTCCACTGATGAATTTTTTTTCAGTTTCATAGCATTACTTTTGCTATTTTTTTACACAATTGCAGGAATGCATAACATGTTCTTCACGTCAATAATTATGGACTTGTGGACCGGTTACCATGGTATTTCCCCTAATATGCTGCAATCCCTGGTGCTTGGTAAAATCCATTGGTTAGCAACCAAATGATGTACCCTGCTGGTTATACATACATGTACACTGTATATGTATGGATTTAGTCATTTGGTCAATATGATAAATTCCATTCATCATCAGCCTTTATCACCTGTTTTACTTTACCCTATGTATATATCTAGTGTTCTCTATGAACTGAAGCATCTACTTACATTTACAGCCGTATAGCAATATAAAATAACACTGGAATTTGAATGTAAGAAAATAGATATTCAAAAAGAGAAATTTTCAAAATGTTAAATGTAGGATTGCAGTGTTGAAGTTTTTACAGAAAGAATTATTCACAAACATGTACATGTAAATAATGTGAGTGTCATGAATAAAAACACTGAATCGAGCATGTGTAGTTTGTATCATTTTCAATCATTTCATAATGAGAAGTGTAAAACTGATGACCTATCAATAGGAATGTTTTACCTAGTTGACCACTTTATATATGTTTCCTCCCTAAAATGATTTTATCAAAACTTATATTCAAAAGTGGAGTCTAAAACAATGCCATCTTTTAAAAATACAAAGTACACATAACCGAATTTAACTTACTGTTCCCAAGTAAATGAGACATAACATTTAGTATAATGAGCACTACACTTCATATGGGACTTACTTTTGGACAAGTTGCAACAATTGATAATGAGATAAATCAACCTCCATGACACTGAAGTGTTCACTGTAAGATATGTACAAATAATGACTTCACATATTCATTCAACAGAAATGTACAATAAAAAAATATTCCATAATTATCTTTTCACGTGTTAACACTTTCCTTGGAATTACTAGAGTCATTTGAGTTGGTTTCCATCTTTTCAAAAGAACTGTCTTTACCCGCTGCCTTTCTAAATGCTTTGGCAGTGTCTGGATTGCTTGCCTCCCATTGATCTGAAGTATTTTTGTCTAACCAACCAGAAGTGGTAATTTGTTGTTTGAGTGTTTTAAGCATGCCTTCGAGTGGATCTTCAGGACCTGAGTCTGGAACAAAAATGTCACAAAGTTTAAACATCAATTAGTGGATATAAATAAAAAGTAACATTGTGTTTTCTAGTATTTTACATAACAAATTTCGATTGTCCTTAATTCAATGAGTGTCCTTCTGTAAAAATCTGAAAATTTTAATTTCTTTCCAAGAGTGCGGAGGTAACATCAACCACATGTTTAACTTTTCTCAGTAGATATTCATACTTTCTGAAAAATGTGTAGAACTTATTACTTCTACTTTGACAGAGATATGAGCATTTTTCTTCTGGTTTGGATTCAAGTATACCAGATAGACCAGGTAAGTCACCTCAATGGATGTCATACCAGAATTTAACCAGTGACATGCATATATCTGACAACAGCCCTTAGGTGACTTTTGCTTAACACAAATGTTGTTACCTTTGCTTTGTGCCTGTGAATTATATAAATATGTTGTTACCTTCACTTACAGCATGTGCCAAAGTTATTAACAAATATGTTGTTACCTTTGCTTAGAGGCTGTGGAATTATATATAATAAATATGTTGTTACCTTCACTTAGAGGCTGTGGAATTATATATAATAAATATGTTGTTACCTTAACTTACAGCATGTGCTATTGTAAATTTATTAACAAATATGTTGTTACCTTTGCTTAGAGGCTGTGGAATTATAAAGTCAAAGTCATCTGTGGTGTCTGGAGTGGTTGGGGTCTTCCTTTTAACACCTGAAATAGAATAAAGAATACTTAATTTTATGTAAAACTTTCGCAATTATTATTGTAAACGAAACATAATGGAATTCATAAACAAATAAAAAAGCACAAGAAAAGTTCTATTTAGATCAATATTTGTTACAGACACCAAACACTGACCGGCAACTGCCAAACACTTTCTGCCAAATGCCAAACACCATCCACAAAATAAGAAGACCTTAACAATATGTTATTAACTTGTACACTATCCCCAAGTCTGAAATATAACAGGACATCTGACACACAACCACCCTAAGAATATGAGATATCTATAAAACACAGCCAGTGCCAACTTAAAACGTGGATTTGAGGATGATTCACTCTAACATGTTAACTGGTGCATTTATGAAATATAAGAGTCAAATGTCAAATTAAATGTGTCACTTTTTATGTGTCTGACACATTGCTTAACATCTTAGGTAATTTTATTTTGGATAAAGATTTTAGTAATATTGCATAAAATAATAAAGCATAATAGCCACAAACGAGCTGTGCAGCTGTTATTCACAGCTACCATGTGCAGCTGTTATACACAGCTCCCATAGGCAGTGTACCATTATTAGAAGAAGTACATGTACATGTATAACAAATAAATAATATCAGAAAAGGATTAACTATGAGAAACAAAGAACCTCAACAACTTAACTAAACTGGCAAGACCAGGTCATATTAGGCAATTAATATGATCTTAATTACTTATAATTAAATTTATACCAGTATTAATAAAAGTATACTTGAATATGTGGTTATCAAATTTAATGAAATAATAACTTACAGTCTGGATCTGTTTTATATTCATGATCAAAATAAATAATTTTTTACAAAATACAGAGCAGTGATTCTACTAATACTTATAAATATCTCTTAGTCTGTTGTCAAGTATACTCCCATAAGTGTTTTTACCCATGTGTTTACTTATATATACACGCCCAAAACACATGTTAGAAAATAGCAGCCAACAAGTGAAATGCTCGTTGAGTTATTTTGATTGGTCCTCATAGTTGTAATTTTAAGATTAGATCTAGTTCATATTTGATGTTTACAAAAGCATTTAATGTTTTAATATATATTTAATGTTTTATATGACCCATAAACGTCATATATTTATTTGGTGGTGAAGCTGAAACTAAAAGAACAATCTCCTACAAATACAAGGTTCCAAAATAGTTGCTAGTGACTAATAAAAGATTTTTTGAAGAAATTCTTTTAGTCCTGAATTCATTGGACAGAAAATCTGACATTCTCATATGACTTTTGGACTTGATAAAGAAGAATTATAGAATTACAGCTCATTAAGAATAAAAAATCTTGCTCAGGTTCAAGAAAGAACCTCTAATTTCTAATTTTTCTAATCTTTAAATCTAAGGTGAGATATAAAAATTGAGAACGAAAAGTACAACCATGAATATACTAACCTTTGAGTTCCCCACTGACACTAGCCTCACTTTCAACTCTGTTGTTACCATGGTTACTGGATGACGATGCTGTCGTGAATTGGTCTGGGATTGAGTTGAGGACATCATTGATTCTCTTTACACCTATAAGGATCAAATACAAAACAAAACAATCATTTAACTTTTTTACAATTAAACAATCGTTTATCTTTTTTTATTTATTCTTCGAATCAAAATAGTTGTTTCAACAGCTTACTTAGATTATAAATATTTACAGTCTTCATTTGACTGTGGAATTGTATCCAGAAACTGAGATTGCATGTTTAAAGTAACAGGGGGAATGTATATTGACAGTCAACCAAATGAGGAGCTCTTTAATTGTTTTGATACTCTGAATACAATGTATAAAATAAAGCTAACTACTCTAACTCCAATGGATAAACTGAACCCTCATAAATGAACAGTTTAATGGTTGAATGCCATACTGATCTCTGAGGCTCTGTGTAACCAAAAATCATGTAAAATCATTTTCATTATGTATTTCAATACAATATATAAAACTACCTTCAATGATTATATCTTTATCTGATGTTGATGTGAATACGACTCTAAACCAACCAAATGTGTCCCAACCATGTGCACAGCCAGGCACCATGTATACACCGCCATCTATAAACCTCTCAAATAAATCCATCTCTGATTCTTTGCTGGGAGGATGGAGGTACTGAAATTTACAAATATGTACATGTTCTGATGATGCAACTGCATACACTAACCATGCATGCATTGTCAAGCACTATGTATACTCTACTATTCATAAGTCTCTCAAGCAATGCTAGGAGGGCAGATGTGAGAATCTATATTTCCATTCTTAATAATACAAGCATTTCCTATCCTAAGTATGATATCTTACATTTCTTCTGCATCTACAACCCACTCAATTTTATTTTTGGTGACATTAACTGTAAAGAATTTCAGAAAATGTAGCCTTACCTTTGAGAAATCTGCAAAGAGAAAGAATCCTGCCTTGCTGTGTCTGTATGAGATATTAAAGCTATCAAGGGTTTCTGTCATGATCTTATAGTTGCTTCTTAACCTGTCTATATTAGTGGGTAGATAAGTTTTGTCCAACCAATCTAAAACAAATAATTTTGGAATATACATGTTTACATGTACTACTCAAAAAAAGTTAATGACCACTTTTACTTACTGGATGGTAAAGGAATGCCAACACCCTAAAAGTCCCCAAAAATTGCAATGTTCAAATTCCAGTAGTTTCACCTAGTTAAAGTTGAAATTTAATTTGGCATTACAATACATTGGATGTAATGGTAGCATATGTCACTTTCAGGCTATAAAAATGCTTCCCTATGAAACATGGGAGAGTCCTGTATTTTGCATATTTTAGTCACCGAAGATGTTTTTACATTTCATGATGCCTTTCTACAAATTATGAAAACTTCAAAGTGTGTAAAACTGATCCTATTTTTGCATGAACTTGAAAATTATGCTGTGCTTTTTTTTATCAATTCTCACCTTTATCTCTGAGTAGTGTATTGAGCTTGTGTTGAATTACTGGGGGAACTGCTCCAAAGTTTGTCAGGGATTTGAAGACTGTTTGTATTTGTGGGTTCTTGGTATGGACGACTCCACATCTAAGACCAGAGAGACCAAGGTCCTGCAATATACACATTACATTTTTCATGAAGATTTACCTTTACAATGCATTTACAAAAATGTAATATGACATGTTTTATTGTAAAGGATAGGTTTATAAAGTGACACAAGAATCATTGAACAGATACATGTGGGAAAGAAAATATAGATGGATTGAGGCATACAGTATGCTCTTTATATATGAATACAAGGTGAGCAAAAATGATGACTCTTAGTTCAAATAAACAATGGCTACATATGGTAAAAAATATACACAAATTAGATATGAGGCATATTGACATGAAGAGTGAAAAATGACCGAGATAGGCTTAAATTGACTCAAAATACACATGTATGCCATTGAGAAGTGTCACCACCTGCCATTTGTTACACCAACCACCATCCACAAAAAAGTTGAAGACTAAACATGCCACCACTTGTGGTGGTAATATAAAAATAGAATTGTTCATAAGACATGACATGTAAATCACGATTGAATATGTATTTCATACACTTTTATCTTGTAGTATACAGTATATAGCATTTATAGAAAATTCAAATGGTCTAAAGAAACATTTAGTGTGTTTTATCTTGTTGAACCCCAATATAGTGTGTATTTATCTTACTGATCCCCTATTCTTTGTCTTATTAAATCCCGCTACAATGTGCATTCATCTTTCTAAACCCCCATATAGTGTGTTTTTACCTTACTGAACCCCCATATAGTGTGTTTTTACCTTACTGAACCCCCATATAGTGTGTTTTTACCTTACTGAACCCCCATATAGTGTGTTTTTACCTTACTGAACCCCCATATAGTGTGTTTTTACCTTACTGAACCCCCATATAGTGTGTATTCTCCAAGGGTCTGGGAGTAACATGAGATGTAGACGGAGTAGACTGTGGAACTTGCTGTGTTCATCAAACACTGACAATGCAAAGATCTCATCCATTATAACATGAAGCTTTTTCCTATAAAGAAAACATGAGATGAATCAGACAATTATTTACACTGAACCAAGAATATTTCCATTATATATTTAAAATATCATGCTACACAAAAAACAATTATTGATAAAACAGTAAAAATGTTATCTTATCAAATAATTTAAACTTGATTGAAATGCGATTGAATTGTGATTGAAACTTACGAATGGGCAAACTCTAAGAAGTTGTATAACTGTTCAACATCATAGATGTCACCCAGGGGGTTGTTAGGGTTGGTGAGTATTATTCCTCGTACTTTCTGGCCCTGGAAATTGAATTAAGGTGGGTAATGGTAGAACAACTCTAAGACCTGATTACGCATGCTGATACTATGCATTCCTACATGTAAAATATTAGTTGGACTACCTTAAACTCAAGGCTGTACGAATGTTCATCTGTTGTCTGATTTGAATGAAAACTTATATTTGTAACATAAACTGCAATTATAAGGTACAGTTGCTCAGCAATAAATGAAAGAGTAAATGTATATCAAATTCGTTTCTAACCAGTTCATATTTGTAGAATCTATTCTATGATCAATTCAACTCATTTCTGTAAACTGTATTTATGTTTTGTTTCTATTCCATTAATTGATGACTGCTCAGGGCTACTTGCCCTTTTCAATACAAGTCATGTAGTTCACTGTTGCTTATTAAAGAGAGAACTTCATCTAAGGCTAAAATCTCATATAAGAAAGTTCCCTTAAACTTGAATATTATCAATTATCAAATGGATCAATTCTCATATACTCCTTATGTGTCTGATAATTATACAAACGAATGTATGTTCAGTAAAAGAAAATATTATTTGCCCAACACAAGAAAAGATATTTCACTTTTTGTGATTTTGTAGTCTATGGGGAATATTTATGAAGTAAATCAAGATTGTTACTACTACTCAAGGGGCGGGGAGGAAAATTCTCAATAAATGGTGTATAGTTGGTTTGGCAGTATTTTCAGATAGGGGAGAGTCTTGGATGAAATTTCCACCTGGGTGATAGCTTCGCAGAGTGGTAGGAAGTTCTTTTTTTTGAGGAGTTAGCCCCCCACCCCCCAAAAACACCCCACCCTGGGGAAAAAATTGTTCACACTAAATAACCTTAGATATTTTGATGTTTGTAAGTGACATACATAGATATTATATATATGAACAATTTGCAGTATTATTGATGCTGATTACTCCTAAAGAATTTGAATATCAGTACAAAGTGTGTACCCCAGGGGGCAAATTCGTGACCCATTTTCTTACTGTTTTGATTCTAACTTTTCAATTAGACACTGTAAGATGTTGAAAAAATTCATGTGAAGTGCCCAATAGCAGGGTTAGTAACCCTGAAAGATGCAAAGCCATGGAAGAAGTAGGAGCTGAGAAAAAAATTGTTGATTTTTCGAAAAATTAGACATTTTTGACAACTGGATTTTGTGTATGACTATAGCTGACCCCTATAGTTTCTAGATCCATCCCTCTATGATGATATTTATGGTTTTATAGTGTGGAACTAAGATGTAAAACATAATTTAGATGGGTTTTAAGGAAGTTAAAGGTTTTAAACAAGTCCAAAATTTGAAAAATTGTAAATATAAGGTTTCAAATTTACGAATTCCAGGTATAGCCATGGCTGACCCCTATAGTTTCTAGATCCATCCATCTTTGATGATATTTATGCTTTCATAGTGTGAAACTAAGATGTAAAACATAAATTAGATGGGTTTTAAGGAAGTTATAGGTTTTAGACAAGTCCAAAATTCGAAAAATTGTAAATGTAAGGTTTCAAAATTACAAATTCCAGCTATAGCCATGGCTGACCCCTATAGTTTCTAGATCCGTCCATCTTTGATGATATTTATGCTTTCATAGTGTGAAACTAAGATGTAAAACATAAATTAGATGGGTTTTAAGGAAGTTAAAGGTTTTAAACAAGTCCAAAATTTGAAAAATTGTAAATATAAGGTTTCAAATTTACGAATTCCAGGTATAGCCATGGCTGACCCCTATAGTTTCTAGATCTATCCCTCTTTGGTGATATTTATGGTTTTGTAGTATGGAACTAAGATGTAAAACATACCGAAGATGAATTTTAAGGAAGTTTAAGAATTTTAACAAGTGCAATATTTGAAAAATTGAGAAATATCAGGTCTCAAAGGAGCACGGAAAGTATCGCAACAGATTTCAGACAGTCATATGTTGAATTTTGTCTGTTTTCTGAGGATTTAAGCAGGTGCATATGATAGGCCATTGCATTACCTACGGGAAAAGAACTCTTAGAGATGATAAAATAGTTTGGAATTTGAGACAGCGAAGGTGAAAACAATCCACCCACATGTTTTCTGGGAAATGTCATCCTGATTTTCAATCCCGTTCACCTATGGTTTTTCAATTTTTGTTGCATCAATATGTTGCGTTTTGAGACATAGTTAACCATTAAAGGATAAATTTCTTTTAGATAAAGTGGAAAACAGTATTTTTATTTTGGTCACCCATATTTGATATCTTTAAAATCCCTGATGGAATGTATTTTTCATTTAAAGGGGTTAACTGTATGTAAAAACACATATATTTATACATATACACATATATATTTATGCATGTGGGTGGGTTGTTTGCACCTTCCCTGTCTCAAAATAGAAATTATTTTATCATCTCTATGGGTGCTTTTCCTGGAGGAAATGCATTGGCCTAACATATGCACCTCCTCAAATCCTCAGAAAATAGCCAAAATCCAACATATGATTGCTGAAATCTGTCGCGATACTTTCAGTCCTCCTTTACGATTTCAGGTATAGCACTGGATGTCCCTCTTTTTGAATGTATGACTAAGCTTAGAAATTAGATGTTGAAAATATTGTGGTCAGGTTTGATCCATGTTACATGTATTGTTAAAAAAAAAATCATTAGAGTTGAGAACTTAACTCTTGAGTTCCTAAGGGGGTGAGAGGTTAATAAATCCCCCAGTAAGTGTAACTGCTCCTAGGGATATCGTATACAGTGTAGTAATTGATTGATTAAATGGATTATAACTAATTAATTATTATTTGACGATATTTATTATGTGATATAGCATTTTTACTTTTTCACAGCAACATGTTCGATGTAATGTTCTGCATTATCAAAATACATAAAGACATGGTTAATTAAAAGAAACATGTTTTCTCTATATTTTGTTATGCCCCTTCTGTAATTAAGCAATGATCATCTCCTAATACAAAATGTTGTTATGAATTATCAAATTATAATCACTACACTCCCAATAAAACAATTTGTCATCAGGCAACAGTAATTATTTGGGAAAATAAGGATTATAAGGATCATACCCCCCCGCCCGCGCCCGGGCCTAGAAACTTCCATTAGTGCAATGATATAAGGAACTCTAGGGTAAAAGGGTCTTGTCACATTAAAATCTTCATGTAGATCAAAAAAGTATATATGGTGATATGATCAATATGTTTCAAACAAACAGACATTGTAGAAAATGTTTACATACTGACTTTGCAGATGACATTTTCTAGCATAGTTGAAGAATTTTTTTCATTTATTGAAATGATAGTCATAAAATTATAATATCAGTGTCATTTGATGCAAATTACTGCAGTCCCACATGTTCTGCTGAATGTAAAACAGAGTGAATAATTTTAAAATCAGCCTCTTCAGGAGTGGAATTTAACAGGAGATTTCAGTTATCATTTTCACAGATATTTGAGTTCTCTCCAATAGTTCCACTTAAAACAATCTTGACATTTGGCACACTTTTAGAATGCTGCTTTATTGAATTTCTTTGTAATCTTTGAAAATTTGTCTTATATTACTTGGACAAAGGTATTCATATTTTTAGGTAATGGTGTAATTTCTTCTATGGATTAAAGTTCAATAGGGGAAGCATCCATTCTATGCATTCTTTCAGAATCCTTTACTGATGGAGACAACTAGCCTAATATGAAATCTATTATTTTGGCTCCTTTACTAGATTTGATGGAGTAGTCAAATATAGCTTTCCAAAACTCTCCAAATTTCAACATATAAGTTAATCTTCATTTTCCCTTTGTCATAGCCATTGCATCAATCACAAAAGTTTTATCAATTTGTGGTATGGTTTCATCGATCTCCATTTCAAACCCCTTTTCAAGTTCTGATTTTACAGGATAAGATAGATGATCATTGTCAAACTAACTGTATCCATATAAGATCATAGTTTACTCACACATTTCTAGGCAAGGTGTGTCCAATTCCAGCCAATTCAATATTCCATATAACTGCATTCCAATTTACTACTCTCATAAACCCAAGGTCAATTTTTGATTCAAGAGAAACTAATGATCATAGGGAATAGCATGCCAAGTGCTTGTATTTGTGGATTACTCATTTGGTAGACACCTTTATCAAATGTTAATGTGTTGTTGATTTTCAAGTTGTACAAGCACAGTGTCATGGGTGCTTTCTTTTCCTGACATAGTATAACATTGTGGTAAAAATTATCAAAGGCACCTAGTACAGTAGTTCTAGTTCATCATCTTGTATAAATGATATATCAGCAGTGAAACCTGTATATCCCAACATCTGACTATTGTGAACACCTACCAATCATCCCAACACCTGACTTATCTGAAAACCAACCAATCTGAACACTTTTCCCCAGTTCAATTTTTCCTTCCTCCCATTGACTCCTATGTTTAAAAATTGAAATCTGAACACCTCTTAATTCGAACAGTGAACACTCATATTTGAAAAATCAATCTGTTTAACTTGAACTTTTTTTTACCAAATATCACATATTTCTTACAAAATTGCTCAAATATTGACAGTTTAACACTGAATTGTTATGATATCAAAACTTTTGAATTGGATTTTGGAATGCTATTAAGCTTTTTGGGTGGTCAGTATGAATATTATTAATATTTATTAATAGTTTTCATTGAGAATGCATTCATATTTCTTCAAAATCCAGAATATTGCATATGTAAAAACCTCAAAATTCAAACACTTCTAATTTGAACGCTTTTAGTTGGTCCAAATACTATATCTAGTAGCATTCAGATTAGAAAGATTTTACTGTAGTTCATGACTTTTCACTCCATCTATCATGTCTATATGCAGCAGACTAACTGCTGCAACAGGTATATATTCTACACCTGGTCTCTAAGCTATGATATCACAGTTGCTACTATTATGCTCATAACCTTCGATTATCAGGGCTCATCCAAGGCTGTACCTGAATAACGTGAATTTGAGACCAATTTTCGAGATCAATTTTTCAAATTTTGCACTTGTTTAAAACCTTGAACTTCCTTCCAACTAATCTTATGCATCTTTTACATTTTAGTTAAATACTCTAAAAATATATATCTCATCAGGTATAGATGTAAAAAAACCATAAGGGTCATCTTTGGCTATACCTGAAATTCATAAATTTGAAAACTTACATTTACAATTCTTCAAATTTTTGACTTGTTTAAAACCTTAAACTTTCTTAAAATTCATTTTGGATATGTTAAATCTTAGTCCCACACTCTAAAACTGTATATTTAATCATAGAGGTATGGATGTAAAAACCATAAGGGTCAGCCATGGCTATACCTGAAATTCGTAAATTTGAAACCTTATATTTACAATTTTTCAAATTTTGAACTTGTTTAAAACCTTAGACTTCTTTAAAACCCATCTAAATTGTGTTTTACATATTAGTTCCATACAGCAATACCATAAGTATCACCATAGAGGGATGGATCTAGAAACTATAGGGGTCTGCCATGGCTCTACCTGGAATTTGTAAATTTGAAACCTTATATTTACAATTTTTCAAATTTTGGACTTGTTTAAAACCTTAAACTTCCTTAAAACCCATCTTAATTATGTTTTACATCTTAGTTCCACACTATAAAACCATATATATCATCATAGAGGGATGGATCCAGGAACTAAAGGGGTCAGCTATAGTCATACACAAAATCCAGCTGTCAAAAATGTCAAATTTTTCGAAAAATCAACATTTTTTTTCTCAGCTCCTACCTCTTCCATGGCTTTGCATCTTTCACGGTTACTAACCCTGCTATTGGGCACTTCACATGAATTTTTTCAACCTCTTACAGTGTCTAGTTGAAAAGTTAGGATCAAAATAGTAAGGAAATGGGTCACGAATTTGCCCCCTGGGGAACACACTTTGTACTAATATTCAATTTTTTTAGGAGTAATCAGCATCAATTATACTGCAAATGATTCATATATATAATATCTATGTATGTCACTTACAAACATCAAAATATCTAAGGTTATTTAGTGTGAACAATTTTTTTCCCCGGGGTGGGGTGTTTTTGTGGGGTAGGGGGCTAACTCTTCAAAAAAAAGAACTTCCTACCACTCTGTGAAGCTATCACCTAGGTGGAAATTTCATCCAAGACTCTCCCCTAACTGAAAATGCTGCCAAACCAACTATACTCCAATTATTGAGAATTTCCCTCCTCGCCCCTAGAGTATACTCACATCTTGTATATTAGAAATTGAAAATACATATACCCAGTAACAAAGTTGAAATGCTCATTTTCTTAGAAGATACAGGTTGATTAAGCCTCAACCAGTTGAAATATGTTACTGAGCCTATATAAAATCAATCCCAATTGGTTGGAACAGGAGATCTTAACAAGAAATTTTACTTGGTTTTCAAAGTTTTTGTAGCTGGCATTGATTTCATATTTAGGGTAAGGGCTACTGTACCCTTTACATTTTCCCCAAAGAACAAACTTAATAGTCTCTATGGGACATAAAATACCAACCTGATTTACTGCATTCTGATAGGCTGTCTTCAACATGTCAGCAGACAGGTGGAAACTTGAAGTTTTGTCTGTTCCCTGCAAAAGAAATATTGTAAATAATCATGGTTCTCTTCCAAGAGATGCAAACTAATGAGAGATGGCATGCGATGGTCCTTTTTCCATATACCTTTGAAATCTCTTTAAAGCCTCGTTTTTAATGATATTTTAGGAGATCTGCATTTTTAACCATTGAAGACTAACACTTTCTTCTATTTGATGGCATATTTGAATTCTGTGTGTAATTTTCTATCAAAACAACTTTGATTTGCACCATTATTTACCTTTATTCAAATTCTAATAATTTTCTAGATGCCTAAAAAATCCTCATTGAAAAAATCTTCATTGACACAATGCTGAAAAACCTTTAAAAGTTCATATACTCTTAGAAGGATCACAATTCTAATGTGAAATCACAATCCACATGTCAATAAGATCATATAGTTATGTTCCAATGGTGTTTTAAGTTGATCCAAATGGAATTAAATCAAGAAATTAAGTGACTCTGGCAATACATGTACATGTATTCTAGCCCTACTCTAGCCCTACTTATACCCATGATCCCATCTATTTTCCATTTATATGGAAAAAGGTCAATTGATAAAAGATTCTAAATCCATTCACCTAAATTCAACTAAAATGCACCTGTGAATATTTTGATTAATTAGATTATCTGATTAATCTAGATGTCTATGGTAAACTATAGTATATAAGCTACTGTACTAGACATACTAGAGGACTATTATGTCTATGGTAAACTAGACATAATGAACTAGATGTAACAAGTACAAGGGGCACTATGTCTATGGTAAAAACTTATAGTAATACAAACTTACTGTACTAGATAGGGGTATTCTGTATAAGTTGACTTGTCCACGCTGGTGAAAATGTTCCATACCAGCATAATGAGGGGAGGGGATCAAGAGGGTGTCTGAAATACATAAAGAACTTATCATACCTGACAGAGAAAACAGATTATGCAACAATAATCTTAGAACACCCATGTTGATCACTTACATGTCTTGTGGGAAATATTGAAGCTAAGATCCATGTGTTAATTTTAAGTGTATGAATACAATGAAATGCATTCTTAAAAAATTCAATTTTTATTTTTCATGTTGTGTTAATGCACAAGATGCAATAATGAATTCAGGTGTTGCTAACAAATTGTTTTCATTCTTGGGGGGTCCAAGTGCTGAAGTTTGAGAACTTTTCCATGATCAAATACTGTCAAAAGGCTGCTCATTGGTGTATTCGTGTATTTAGGTTATGAATGAGAGCAATTTTATTTGAAAATTTTCTCAAAAATTCTTCCCATTAAGTACATTACAGTGCAAGTAATATACAGGTCGCACCTACTAAATGCAAGATTTTGAATGATCCAGAAAATAACAAGTGTTCTAACTAAACATGTAAATTCATATGGCACACAAAGATGAAATTCAATACTTACCCCCAGGGTCACAGATTGCATGGGCAAGGATGTCAAAAGCTGACGCAACTCCTGATGTCACAAAAATCTGAAGCAAAATAATAACATTACACAAATCTATTCTCTGTTTTGTATAACTTTAATTTCTAACTTCTTATTTTGTTTATGCAAACTAAAAACTGGCATTCATAAAAGAAATACTAAATAAGTATTTGAAAAACGGTCTTCATATTTAGACTGTTTCCTACATCTAGCAATGGTTTATAGCAGAGAATCGGGAAAATGTTGACAACTTACATCATTAGCAGAGACCCTGCCCTGGTTAGCATGTGCTTTTTCTCGGAGAAACTCTGCCAAAGTCTGTCTGAAACTATACACAAAAACATTTTTCATATAAGTGTGATAGCTTCTTACTTATTCAACAAATGACTTTATAATACGTGTACATACATAGACTACAATATACAAGTACGATCATGGAGTACGAACATGCAGTTCTCCAAACCGAGACTAGTCTTTTGGAAAGAGGAGGCATTTTTGAGAATGACCCAAAACTCTTTTGAGGCCCAATCAATTTTTAAGCATCCCAGTCTGGGTCTCCAGGTCTGGTATACTCTTCTATTTTGCAAAAGATGTTATTGATTGTTGATTCTTAAATCAAACAGTGAAAATAACCAATCAACCATGTTAAAGAAACCTATGACAGTACATACATGGAATTGTGAAAATCAATAGAGACACTTATCAATATTATATTCTAACTACAAAACTGACACTTCCAAGAACTATTAAAGATCCATAAAGGTCAATCACTTGTGACGATTCAATATTGTATGATCAAGGGATTGAAATATTGATTTAATTAATAAAACAAGCGTGGCGGCATAGTTTTAGTCATGCATGAAGTATGAAAATTACATCCAAGGATTACTTTCTCCATATACAGGGTGGGCCAATAAAAACTGGAACATTTTTCTGTTTATTCTATTCTCTTTATTTTTGCAGTTAAATCCACAAAAATTCAGATACTTGTAAAATGATTATTTGTGAAAATGTTTACGATAAAAATATGTATCTATAATTAATTTTGGCTTGTCATGGTCATGATCTGTATACTGTGTGCGTCATGAAAAATTTCCAAATTTTTCTGCTTGAGACATCATTGCTGAAAATACAGTATCTCATACCACACAATATATGCCTTTCAAATGGTCTCAACACAATTTCCATTAATTAAAACATGTGTAGTTATCTCTAAGAGAAGCTAGACATGTCTCCCTTGGATAATATGACTTAACTTTTTCAAAACTTTTTCACAAACAGTTTTTTCTAAATGATATTTTTACGAAAAAATATTTTTTGCTCACACTTAATGTCCTTACATTTATTTCTACTTTTGAATATGAGAGAAAGCTTCTCACTATAAGAATCTCACTTTATATAGTTCTTTGGAAGTTAATAGAAAATAGACACGTTTGGAACACATAACCCACATCATTCTTTCCATCTGATTCCACAAACCGATAAAAACAAGCATAATATATGTAAATTGACACAATCAAGGCATAGACCTGCATAAGGTGTGAATATATAAATGTTTAAACTAAAATTATGTTTTTTATCTATGATTAAGATTATTTATGTGTATATCTGTGTGTGTCTATGTGTGTCTTTATTCAAAGTAAAATATGATCTGGTAGGTACAATTGACCTAAAATCCTTTCTGTGTGATAAACCATGACATCTAATTTCTTCTCAGACAGTCCTGAGATGTTTCTGGTGAAACAGAAAGATGTAATGAGTATCAGAATGAAATCCTTTGAGCTTCATAGAATATCAGGGCTTCCTCTAGTATATAATATCCAATGATACTCCTGTATGTGAGCATGGTTTTCCATGATGTGAGGACACAAAGCTCCACACCTATGACAGGATATTATTTTAGAACTTTACATGTAGCCTTCATAAATGTCTAAAAAGTGTGTTGTCAAGTCCTTTAGAAATTCATTTGTTTTAAACGTATTTGAATAAAATGATGACTGACTACGTATTTCTGTAGAGGTAGGTCTGTCTGTGAACAAGATGAATGAGCCACAATGGGATGGATGCAAGACCAAACTATGTGCAGGCTTGAAGTTCCAAGTAGAGCACATTCCCGTCTATTCATATTTTTACAAAGGGCCCCCACGAATTGCTAAACGTCACACATCACTGTTGATTATTTTTAATTTGTGACGTCATTAACGTGTTACCTAACCAACAGAAAACAAGCATTTACATGTAGTTTGTTCATTGTCTTTCTCTTGGTATTTCCATAAAAAGTGGACATGAATCAGTTTTGTCAAAACAGCATTATGGCCTTCATATTTTTCTAGTGTCATTTTTGCTGGATTATCTTGTTTCTTTTGACTTTATAGAGAGCTTCATCTACAAGAGTTCTTACTATGCTCTGTGACCCAGGGTCAGGGTGCACTAAATACAATGAAAAGATACATATTTTGAAAAAGAAAAATTGAACAGTAAAGTGTATACTGTCTAAGGCCATTAAAGTCAAATATTAAAGATATGCAAGGTTCCGGCCCCCACAAACAGGAAATTGTCTGTCTAGTTTCAATAGCATTTTAATTAAGATAACATTCAGGGGGAGAGGGGTGAAGTCTCTCTCCCACTACACTTTCTGCCAATATAATCAGGTCTAACGGTAATCTTCTGATTAAGCACTGGATTACCTCTAATACTAATTCGACCATGACATGTTTCTTATAGCTGATATACTGCAACAAAGCCAATTTGTATTATCAACTATCAGTGTATATCTGGCAGATAGCCTTCACTGGTGCAAGTCATTACATGCAATTGTGTTGTACCATTACTCAACCTGTTCTCTCTGATCATAAGTTTGTAATGATGACACACAAAAGCAATGTCATAGAAGATATAATTAACAGTGATGACTTGCAGACTTACAGTACCCTGATCCGTATCAGCTAGTCATATAACCCTCTGATTTCTGCAGTTGATTACAGTTTGAAGGCTCTTTACATAATATGTAGGGATAAAATGGGAGAGGGGCTCAAAGACTCAGGTGTCAGCAAGACATGCCAGATAGAAAATGAATGCGGACATAAGGCTTGAAGTAAGACTAGTAGACAATTTTTTAAATGATTGCTACTCTGAAACAGAGAGGCTAGATTTTGCAAAGGGTAAGGGTTTGATATCATAATTTCAGAGTGCAGATCAAGGGTGTTACCTGAGATGAGCATATCATAAAGTCAGGTAGCATTCCATCTATAGGCAAGTGTACTGTCTAACCTTATATTGATTATATACAATTTACTTGTCATTATACAAGACCTTACTGACATTATCTGTATATTTATAGTATAAATGTGATAAACCATGATTATCCACCACAAATAATGGGAAACACATGTATTTAAATAAAATCTGTCATTTGCCTCTAAATTCCAATAAGCCAATAAATTCTGAAAGAGATCCTTCCCCATGTCAAGAAATATGAAGTTAAGCAAGTTAGAGTGCAATCGTGGAACTACGCTATTGTTTCCTATTCATACCAAAATAATTGTCTGTGAACAACTTCATGAATTCTTTATTCTTATCTGCTTCATCTTTAATATTTTATTAACTTCCAAGCCATCAGAACTAAAACACTTCTCAAAATATAAAAAATCCATAAATAGAAAACTATTTTGAGGGTGGCAATTGCACACTACTGTTAATGTTTAGCCAACCTCAGCATTCATTTTAAGACTTCTAGATCAAACTTTTATAAACTTCATGTCAGTAGGCCTCTACTTTATACCTTGCTAATGATCCATTCTCTCAGCTTTAATTCCATAAATATCATGACATTGTACTTATGAACTGATTAACCTTAATCAATTGTTATATTTTCTATATGTATTGTCCAAACTCACAGTAAATAATCATTTAATTATTTAATAAACCTGGAAATCAATAAGGAAAAGGTGTGATCAAATATATGTTATTGCATTAATAAAATGTTTTCATGATATTCAACAGAAAGAAGAAGGAAGTACTTAAACCTGCCATCCTTTAGAATGGAATTCTCTACAAAATGTAGATACAAGGTTCTTATTATTCATCAAGTCTTCAATGAATAAATTTTGTTTTTCAATACAGGTGTCATATATACAAAAATCAAAAAAATATAATGTTTTATGAATGTACCATGTTATTTAATTGTTATTAATTATTTTTCAAGAATTATTGGTTGAAATAACTGCAAGGTTTGATATGACATGGAATTTTAATGGAAAATAACAATTAGAGAAGACATCCCAAGGCATTTCAACACAGAACCGATTGATATAATCTCATGAAATCGAGAACATCAAAATTAGTACAAAACAGTTACATGCCACAGATAAAAATAAAGTCAACAGACATACATGTAGTTGTCACATTAGACAATGATCCGAATTGATGAAATATTTAAGAAATTTAGAGAATTCATTGACATTTACTGAGGAACTGAACAAAATAGAACATGACCAAGAAGTTAAATCGCAGTACATGATTTTCAAATATCTGTAACTATGACGATGATGCATAATTCAACTGAATTTCATATGATTCCTAACATTTCCTGTATTGGCTGCAGAATGACATAAATGCATTCAACCAATTACTCTATGATAATATGAACAATAGCAGGAAAAGTTACTCAATTTACTGGTAATTGTTGTGATAATGGATTAGATAATGGATTATCTAAGAATGAATTATCTAAGGAAGAGCTGATGCACTTGTTGACTGGGCCCATTTGACAGAGGATGTAACTCAATACCAAGATTCTTTATTGGAGACAGAGGATGTAAATGAATCCCTGGATGCCTCAAAGCACGATAAAGTAAACAATCAAAATGCATCAATATTTTGAGAATTAGTAAAGCCAGGTTTTAAAAATCAAATCATTGAGAAAACAAAAAGTGGTAAATTGTGGTAAAAGGCGATCCAGGGAGACTTTTAGTAAATTATCACACAAGATCGGTCAATGTGTTTCCGAAGCAATTATAGATCTTTTAAATAATACATTCACTGACACAATCCAGGCTATTTTTCGAAGTATGAACACTTTCAAGGCTTAATTAGCCATGTTAAAAATTCAGTTTTCAGCTTCTAGATAAGAGTAGATGTAACTTCAGATGACATTTCCCATAAGCAACACGTTAAAAATATATTGTACCCACACAAACAATACTTGGATGACATTCTATCCCATTAGCCAGTAATTGCAGTTCCTTCACACCTACCCTTGTCTGTTTGTCCTTCATGTTTAATAATTCATCACCTCTAATATAGTAAAAGAACTGAATATTTCCTATCTTAAGCCTTAGAACTTTATTTTACTTCAATTTTTAACACCTGGTGTAATTCATTCAAGCATGCTGTGTTGAATATCTTTGGTTTGTTACTGTGTAATTCTACTGTGGTAAGCAGAGTTATAACCTTTTTCAATGACTTAAGTATCCCGGGTCCAGAATAGCCCTCGGTCCAATATTTCACTATATTGCCCTTGGAAATGACATTATTAGTATTATTACCACCGTTAACGACCAGGGCTGAAATAGCAAGAAAATCTTACGCACTGAACCATATCTAATTTCCCGGGGAAAATTTGCCGGTCCAGAATATATTCTAGACCGGTCCATATGGACCACCACTATGACCTCACACATTTCTCAGGTCGATATAGTAAAATGAATGCCTTCTAAACTAGCACTAAAACCCCTAGAACTGGCCCGGTAAGGTGGTAATAATGCCAATTTCAATAGCTACTGGCATAACTTCTAATTATTGGACTTGGAATAAAGGTGAATATATATGATATAACCATTGCATAGAGCGGTCATTTCCTATGGTTTAATCAGAATTATGAGTTACAAAATTAATTTTGGGGTTTACTTTGTAATTTTACAAAAATAACTTGACCCTCCATTGCGAACAAATCTTCCGATCAAATCCCTTGTTCTGAAGGAAAATGATGATGGACATTTGAATAAATTCATCAGCCTGGTAACATAACGATATTCAATGAAGTGTTAGTGCACTGTTCTAGTATATGGACACAGATGTCTCCCTGTATTAAAAGCAGAAATCTTCATGAATTGTATTAATCCACGGTTAGTTGGTACAATCAGCTTATGGTACAACCATACAAACTGTGACAGATGCAGTGTAGAGCAAAATCCTTGAGCAGTACAATTGAGACTAATTCATTGAAGTATCATACATGCATGTATCATGCAGTTTAACCATAGAAGAGTTTCTTTTATTTCGTTATAGAAAATATTGAGTGGTTTGGGATGAAATCAGATTTTAAAAATACAGAGGTGAAATGAAAGAAAATGCAAAGATGCACTGTGATCCACAGAAACTAGTTTTTTTAAAAAGAGCTTGATGGACCTGCAGAATGGCAATTTAACCTTTAGCGTGCTGCCGGCGGACGAGTCCGCCGAGACTAAAATGTCTCTCACAACTGCCGGCGGACCCGTACGCCCGATTTCAAACATTTAAAAACTTTACTTTTTCGCGCCATTCGTATTGTCCAATTAGATTGCCCGATTTATTCAGTGCCTATTATGACTTCCTGTTGACCTAGAAATGGCGATATTTCGAAAAATAATTCTCAATTCAACAATTTATACAGTGTTTTAGTCGTTTTTAGTGAACGAATCGTACAAAATGGCGGACAAATACGATCACAACGAAAATGTGGAGGAAATGGATTACGATTTCGAGCTCTTTAGGCTCTTGGAAGCCGATAACGGTCATCGAAAATAGAAACTAGAATATTTTCTGAATTGAAAAATTGAACATTCGATCGCTGCAAATTCAGATTTGGATTCTGACCAGACGAAGAGGCGGAGCGGCGGATTCCGGAGGAGTATTCATGGTATATTTATGCCCAGTCGTGTTAATGTACGAATAAATTCATGAGAACATTTTTTTCATGAGCCAGGCCACTGTATCTTCCCTTTGTGAAAATTTTATCCAGATTCATTCAGTAGTTATTGAGATATTAATTATTTAATCATTTTTTGCACTCTTTGAAAAATAAGCCAGTTGCGTGGGATATATTTGCTGAAATAAGGCAGCATGGTAAAGGTTAAGACAGATCTAATTTTATTATTTTGTAGACACAAACTGGTCAATTTTCAAATATATTTTAATGAGCAATGTTGATAAAATAGAGAATAAAATGTACCTTTCTCTTATATGAGGGGCTTAATAAAGTTTGATTGTGAACAGGTGTGGCATAAGGATTCCAATGGCTTTTTTTTAATATTCATATGACACCATCAAACAATCTCTATTCAACACCATGGGGGCAATCCTTGAAAGTACAGTATTGATATTTATGATTTGTCAAATTCAATTCTGCCCAATATCCCTCCTGGATTCTAAGTGGCTTATTTTTCAATAATTTTTTCTCGTGATGTTTAAACCATGTAAGAATTATTAAATTAAAAAAATCACTGTTTCAATGATGTCAAGTCAGGCCACTAGATGTTAAAATCCAACCAACCTGTCTCCGCCATGGAACTGGAAATAATGCTGCATGGTTTCATCAAACTTGTTCATGTCTGGCCGCATGAGCTGTAAGCATATAAAGAGAGACATTATGTTTAATAAAAGACTAAAATAACATCATTTGTCTGTTCAGAAATGACAGAAAGTAATAATTAAGTTGATTATCTGTATTTCTCAGTACAGGTCGCCTACCTTAATAGTTTTCTTGAGATAGGATGACTTTGGGACCTGTTGATGTATTAAAGCATAATAGGCTATAATGCAAGCCTATACTGTATAAGTGGTATTTAATCCGAGTGGTTAATTTTCCGAATGGTCAAAGTTCATCATTTTCCTAATTTTAATTTTCCTAATGACAAGAAACCTCCCATTGGATAACATTATAAAGACTATATTTCCGCCATTTAATTTTCCGAACCTGGCAAAAATTAGGAAATAGGCAAATTAAATGATTAGGCAAAATTACCACTTATACAGTATGTAAAGGGCTCAAGTCAATTATAATTTTACTTAGACTACCTTAACAGCTAACTTAAGGTAGGCATAGTGTGGCAACTTGTGACATGTACAGATGTACTGTATATAACACACACCCCTCAGAGTATAATACAGCTCTTCTTACAGGATTCATTCTGTGTTTTCGTTAAGTAATTTTATGAAAAATTGGAATAAAAATATTTTGAAAAATTGATGTAAGAGGTTAAAGTTAATGAGCCAGAATACCCAATCATCGGCATTTTAATGGACTTAAGAACCTAATGTTGAATAAAACTGGCATGAATGTAAAAGCTATAACTCAAGCAAGAATTGGAAATTTAAAAAGAAACAGCAAGAATGAAATTATTATCTTCTTACTTTAAAACATTGTTTTATTCAAAAGGTTTATGATGTGACCTAACAAGGCATTAACATGCAAAATGTCACCACCTGCCATTTGTTACAAATGCCATTTGTTACAGACATCATGTTAAAGACACCGAACACCATCCACAAATTAGTTACTGGAACAATATGTCACCACTTGGGGTGGTGACATTATTAGCTTAATTTCAAGGATTACACTGAATATCTCATTAAATAAATTAAATTCTCAATCGAAAACTGTAAATTGAAATCAATCTGCTGTAAAAATTGACATTTATATAAATTAGATTCCCATAAATAAAATTATATTTCATTTTTACAGCTAATAAATCAGAAATAATTGCACAATAATATACAGAGTGCAGATTTCATGGCGAAGTCAGGTGACCTTTATTGTAATCAACTTGTAGGTAAACTCCCCGTGTCTGCAATTGCAACATTCATGTACAAATTGCATATTCCAATAAGGATGTTTACATTTGTTCAGGGATATATATACTGGTATCATATAAACTATAAAGAAACTCTATATAATAGAATATATTCTTTTAAAAAAGCTTGCTTTGTTGTAGACTTAATTTTAAGAATTCAAAGAATGCAATCATAGTTTTTACTCATACATAACCTGGATAACAGATAGAAATACATTTTGAATTAGTTAAACTTCACTTGTTAAAGAGAGCTTCGTAATTCGCTCTTTCAGTTTACAATAAATCTCTGAAATCATCGAGCCAATCAGAGTTTGTCATCTGAATGACAAAGTGAGAAAAGGTCTGCATGATAGGTTTGAAATGATTTGAAATGATTTGAAATGAAATGAGCCGGGTTGTCACAGGCACCAGTCGTGGGGGCAGAGCTGTTAAATTGTAATATAATTTATACTAGGCAGAGGGTAGTTTATATCTAGACTGCGCACAGGGTATATAGAAATGCCATATTAACATTTTGTGATTTTTTTTATTATTTATTTGGAATGTTCGCTTTTATTAGCAAAGAGGCACTTAATTGAATAATATAGTATTATAGTCTTATTAGTATCATTCATCTATAGTTTTTTTAGGATTAAAGACATATGAAACATTAAAATATCAGAGATATCTTTAGAAAACTCATACAAATCACAATAAACTGCACAGCAAGAATGATATAAAAAGATCATTACAATATTACATGGAAAACAATAAATTATATCAATAAAACTAATGGAGTTTGAATGAATGTCATAAAATGCATAACTCAATCCAGTATTTTACTCAAATTATTACTAAATTGAATGCTTAGTACAGGTACATATATACCTATGCAGTCAAAGGAGGACGGAAAGTATTGCAACATATTTCGGGCAGTCATTTTTTGGATTACTTTCCGTCCTCCTTTACATCACTCAAATGTACATAATGTGACTCAGTGCATTATCTAACTCAATCCACTCGATTACACTGGTACCGTTTCGGTAACAAAATGTCGGAACATCGAAGGTACGATTTTTCCTTATTTCACACGTTGTAGGCAGAATTCCCACGACATTTTTAACACAAACGTGTATCGGTATCATATGATTAAGAAAATGTACATATTTGCGAACAAATAGTTCAGAAGACAACAGAATCGTCTATTTTTAACTCCTCACTTAAGTTACAGAAACAGTATTTCGAAAAACAGTTAAGATCTGCACTTTTAACCCAAACCGTTTCTGTAACTTAAGTGAGGAATTAAATCGACGATTCTGTTGTCGTCTGAGCTAATCTTTCGCAAACATGTACATTTTCTAAAACATATGATACTGATATATGTTTGTGAGAAAAAATGTCATGGGGATTCTGCCTACAACGCGTAAAATAAGGAATAAGGAAAAAAGAAAAATCGTACCTGGTTTCATTCAAATGTAAGACTGTCAACACAGCGGGACTGGTGTTTAAAAGACAAGCTCAAAATATACTTCTACAAAATCAATCATCAAGAATATATGAAAGTGCAAGAAATACCCTTCAATTTACTTAAACAGGCCGATTTGATGAACTCAAGTGCATTTGGATATACTTTTGAAAATGCCGCGAGGATCAACATTTCCCATATTTATTTAACAGGGAGAGGGGGGGGGGCTGTCTAGGAGTTAACTATTAAAATTTAGTTAGCTCTCCTGTATTAAACTTTTGCATCGGTCTCTTAGTGTTAATTTAAGAGTCTCCAAATTCAAAACAACCCCTATTTTTCAATAGGGACAGTATGGGGACATGATGCAAGACTATCTCAGAGTATCTATAGGGGGATCTAACCAATATCAAGATACACCTTACAATAATAGAGTGAATGGGGAGGGACAGTATGGGGACATGATGCAAGACTATCTCAGAGTATCTATAGGGGGATCTAACCAATATCAAGATACACCTAACAATAATAGAGTGAATGGGGAGGGACAGTATGGGGACTTGATGCAAGACTATCTCAGAGTATCTAATAGGGGAATCTAACCAATATCATTCTCATGCTATCTTTGTCTTTTTTCAAAGTGAGGAGAAATGAGACAAAATTATTTATTATAATGGAATCTAACCAGGAAATAACATTGTTTTTAAATATTTACATTCAAGAGTTATATGTTTCTATCGTGATAAAAAATAGATTAAGGGAATCTTTTAGTGTGTAAACTTAATAAAAAGTAGTATGAACACCTAAAAACACTCGACAAACACCTTTCAGCAATACAAGTGGTCTTTTCATAATCATATTGATTCTAAGGTGGTCGATTCTGTATAAAAAACAACAGAATTCTATATCTGCTTATGAGCTTTGACTCTTAATAAAGTATAAAATACGGGGTATAGAGTACATTTCCTTTATCAACCGTAATGGGTACATCTGATATGGACATAAAACATGTATCAGTTTCCTCTCTGTGGATATAAATAACACGACAAAATAAAACAGGTTGCACTTTTCAAAAAAAAGATAAAAGTATTTTATGAGTGATTACTTTGGGGAAATACTCAATAAAACATAGAACTAATGACATCATCCAAACTGAAATATATTGTGGTTTTGAAAATTCTTGAAAGTTTAAATGATCCGACACTTGAAATAATCTTTAAAATTACAGGACCATTACACTGTAATAAAACACGACATGGTCCATAAAATATTTCAACATTGAAGTGAAAGCGTAAATATCAACATGATAGTCTCACACCATTCTTTCAATAATTCTTTGATAGCATTTATCATTGTCACATGCTATTTTTGCACTATTTCTCTCTTTTTTTATAAAATATCTCATTTCCATTTATAATGTTGCTTCATAATTCAGTATACTAACCATACCCTTTATTATTCCTCCCTTTCTGCTATTTTGTTTATCTTTTGATTTAATTTATTTACTCAATTTCAACATAACCACTGGGTTTCATTATGATATGGAATTTGGAAATATGGACCAGAGCAATATACTGTACTTGCTTCAGAGTAGTCGACCAGATCAATACATGTTCTATAGAGGATGTGTTCTATTTCCCCTGGCTGATTGTGGTCAACTAGGATGATGTTTTGACTGGCTTCCCAGCTTCCTGTTCTTTACTATAAAAATATCACTCATTAAAAATATGTCAAGATTTTAAAACCAAAATAAAGTGAAACCTACATACAGTGAGACCTACACAGAAAAACCAACATATAGTGAAATCAACATACCAGTACACTGAATGAAACCCCTGATGATTAGTAATTGCAAGAAATGAATAAATATTAAAGCAGCCAATTTTAGTGCTTACATTACCCTTTTTTCAGATCAATTTTTGACTTTGACAAACCTGATTTTTTCAAATAACAAAATAAATAAGATTCTACTATTAATACAATAACAAATATCTCAATGTTAAAACATCAAAGAATATCAGATGTCTCTAGAAGTTAAAGGAACTTTAGTTGGCAAAAGCATATAAGTGTGGTATACTCGTACATCTTTATCATACAATAGAGAAATTTTCTTTAGGTTGAAGAAACATCTTAGAAAAGGTTTGACAAACAAAATACTGAATTCATTGTCACCCTGAATCCATGTGTGCTACTGACCTTAAAATGACCATAAACAGGTCTGAAATATAGCTATTGTATTGCATTCAGCCCTCCCCATCCAAATAATCTGGTTCTTAATATGTGAAGAGCATGAAATGAAATTATTGAAATATAAGGCCCTTGCTCCCAATTTCTCTGATCTGCCTAGACCTTTGATTTCCATCATTTATTTTTAAATTAGAAATGGTAGATGTTTAAGACAAAATGAAGAAAGAGAGAGAGTATAGGTACTGTATGAGGCAATCAGAAAAGACACTACTGATGAAGGCTACATGGAGCTTGAGCAAAGGATAGGTCCTGGTTGGCTTCTGTGACAAATATTGAAGAACATGTATTAAATATTTATTGTTTAGCAGGATGTCAAATCCACAAGAGACAAATAGTTCAACCTCATGATTACATTTTACAGTTAAACCTGGAAAGTGAAACATCCCTTAAAATATATATGTATTTATATCAAATACTCATCTTTGAGCCATTCCCTGCCAAATTCTGTATATGTTCAAATTATAAATATATCACGATGAATTATTATATTTAATTGCCAAGTTGATTAAACAAACTCATTAAAAAACTATAAATTATATCGAAATTGAGCAATGATACAGAGAAAAAATCCAATGAATTTTACGTCACAGACTAAAGATGAATCACAAAAATCTTAAAATTGAAATTGTTGAAGGTAGAAACCTGGATAAAACTTTCACCAGAAACTTTCTAATTGGCACTATAGATATTGATGTTTTTCAAAGATACAGATTTTGTTTTACTGCATATATTTTTTACTAGGGAGCGACTTTGCAAGCCCCATTACCCCAATTTATTTTTGTGTCAATATTTATTGGAAACAGTATTTTAAAAAGCAAGCTAACCCAACCTAAATCCCATGCCACACAAAAGTTCCTTACAGCCTATTGTCATACCAAGGTTCATAAACTTTGTGTGATAAGTGTAGGAACTCTTCCATGTTATGCCATGAAAAGTGCACTGAACAATAAGTCAGCAATTAACCATTGTTAGAGTTGAATTGTAGAGTAGAGTACAGTGCTGGACTTTATGAGAGCATTTTATATTATTGTAGGTTTATGAGCACAAGGACATCTTCGTAAACTTGTTGCAGTGATAACTATGAAATGCTCAGTATTGTCATAATATGTGAAACATCTTTATTATCAATTCATTGTTTGCATAAATAATTAAGATAATTTATAAAAACAGAAAGTTAGTTCTACAAATAATTGATGTGTCTATATTTATTAAGCTGTAATAAATTCTTCTTTATTTTCTACAATCATTTTCTATTTTGTTTTATATTTCCACTTAATTGCTTTACATTTTAACTTACTTTGGGCTTTTGGATTTTTTATTTCATTCTTTAAAACCAGGATTCCAGAGTTTAATCTAAACCCTTTGAATAAGATTTCCTTTGATCAGGCCTCACCCAATCAAAATACCAAAAATAGATCAATCAAAATACAGTTTCCAAAGTACTTGGCTCTGTGCCTCAGGGTAGTAGAATTTTACTGTTACAGTAAAACCTGTCTGAGTGAATACCTTTATTCCAAACTTCTGTCTCTAAGGGACACCCTTCCTACACACATATTCTACTGACTTCTGTATAATTACCCCCTCTGTAGTGAACAGCTACCAACACTGAACATTTTTTATTGGCAAAAATGTTCAATATATACAGGTTTTACGATATACTTAACAGGATTTTTAAGGAACACATTTGTGTCAATCTAATGTAGCCTTATGTGACTGATGAGTAAATTATATTCTAAGAGACCCCATATCAACTCTACAAGTATATGTTCAATAATACTTTGAAAATGAAAAATAACACCAGTGGTCTTAGCATTTAAAAAGCAAATGGGTGCCACACCATGCTGGAAATGTAAAAATACATTCCACCATGTTAAAATCTGTTTCAACACTATCAAAAAGATGAAATATTGAGATATTTTGACCAAAACAAATTGAGGTTTCGCACCCTGTTGAAAAAACCTATCAGTACTGTGACTATTGTTAGAATTTCAGTCTATTTACTCAATTTCACTTCTTACTTACCATGTTATTTCTATTAGGTCATTCATACAATTTGCAGCATAATAAAAAAGTTAATACTTGCATCTTGCAATATTACAATAAAACGTATCAAGGGCATAAAAAATCATATGACACTGAAAACATAATAAAGTTATACATTTTTATAAAATAACATCATCGATGAGCAGTATGACAAGAAAAACAATTGTCCAAATAAAAACTAAATCGCTTTGTATTATTTAAATATCAATCAATCAAATTATACTCGTTGAAATGTTTAGTTAGGGATTATTTATAAACAATGATTTCTGTATGAAATACGGGTGTGGGAGTAAAAACTCTTGTGAAACATTAACCATTAATATAATAATTTGCGCACTCAATTCATTTTAAGTTTTTGAAGTTTAATTGAGAATTTCTTGATTAAAGCACTGAAAACATGTAAGTTAACCTTTAAAGAGAAACTATTTTGAAATCATAATACTTATGTACACCAAAGTAATCCTATCAACAGATGAAATTGCATTATTTTCAGGAAAATACAAGAGGTGATATAGTAATTATAAAAATTGATTTAAGTTCACATGGGAGTAAACTGTCAAATTGCAGATGTATGACGAATCACTTGTCAATTACAGTACCTCATCAATTCAACTTTCACTTCAACTTAGATTTTAAGTTTCTAGTTTATGATTATTTAATAGTCAGTTGCACTTCTCTCTCTGGTTCACTAGTGATACAGAATAAAACAGAAACAGTTTAGAGCAAGTTGTAAATTTCTTCAGGTCTGTGGTAAAAAATACTCCATGATAAAAATTGTAATTAAGATATGTTCTTCTTGGATAAATGATGGTACTCTATAATTCCCCACTAAACATGATTTTCTAAATTTTTATACTTTAGTATTTAGTAGAATCTCTGACTTCTTGATCCCAAACTCTGAAAATCAATATAATGTTATGGTTTCTATATAAAATAAAACTGTGAACTTTTAACTTGAAGATATTACTTCAGCTAGTAGTACTTAAACTGTAATAAAACACCTTGCCTTAAAAATCATCCAACATTTCTATGAAATTAGCCTCATTTTACTTGTTTACCATTTTGTCCATGAAATCATTGAACTTTATGGCAAAATCTCAGATAGGTTTAAGGACAGTTTTGATAGGAAATATGAACTTGAATTTTGATTTCATAATTTATAAACAACATGTATACCCCCTTTCTGTTGACAATGTATTTAATTTATTTTCCTCTTCAATATTTAGGTTACATTAATTCATTCAAGTTGTTCAACTATTACATAATAATGGCAAAAATTGAATTCTTCTTTTTTAATAAGTATAATGGCATTTTGAATATTTTTTTTTATTTATTTATTTATTTGGATTCTACGCTTTTGTAACAGCGGCACTACAATTGTGTGCGTCCAGTTGAACATTTACATACAATATTAGCATTTTTTCTAAAACATATTTAAAACCAGCTTTATGTAGTCTGTTAAAGTACTAAAATAATTGTTATGCTAAAATACTGACTTTAAAAAGCATTTACTAATGTTGTCAAAAGTGTGACCTATATCGTGTCCACCAAGGTTATATGACAAAATGTTAACCACCTGGTTATAACTGTAAAAAGTGTAACTACGTGTTACAAACACTGATGCTGGTCACAAAAAATTGTGGCAAAAACAACATGTCACCACTTCTTGATGGCAAACTGAATAACATTTTCAAAAATAAAGAAAATAGAATACATCCTCAATTTTTATATAGCGATCACTAAGTTCTGGGAATTTGTCTGTAATTTAATATCATAGCCAGAGAGATGAAAAATACAACTCACCCTTTCTTTTATAATGTCCTCACATAGTTTGTTGTCTGCAGTTCCAAAGTTGATAATCCCCTGGAATAAAAGCAAGAAGTCATACAAATTAAAAATGTGTTATATAATTTCATTCATGTATTGTTAAAATATTTCTATTATCTGAGATAATCTTTAGCAAAACATACATTTATAAAGTCAAAGTAATAGTTTTAATCAGTTAAGTGGGTTACTGTGATTTTGGATTCTGTGTCAGATTTTATATGGGGGGCAGGCTCGTAGCCAGAATTTGCCAAGGGGGGTTCACTTTTTGAAAATATTCTAGGGGGGTTCACTTTTGACAATTTTGTTCCAAAAATGGCCAAAATAACTTAAAAAGTGCTCAGCATGGTGAAAAACTGCATGATTTTGAAAGAATTTTTGCCAGCCATAAAACACCATCTCACAAAAAGTTGGCGATTTTAACAGCATGTCACAACTTCTGGTGAGTATGAAAAATATATATTCAAACATTTAAATCAACAGGCCTCTTATTCTGTTTCTAATTGAATATTCCTTCCTCATACATTTCCTGCATCTCCATATAAGTCAATTTTCCGATAAAAGAAAACTTAAATAAAGGTTTTCCTCATGGTAAATGACTAGTTCAGGACAGACAAAAGGGAGATTTCAGCTTTCAAAACAACCTATTGAATTTTCAGTACATATTAATTAATCTATTTGGCTTTCTGGTCAGGAGTACTCTAACAGTCTAACCTATAGATCAATCCATCAGAGGACTATTATACAGTCTAAAAGCTGCCCATTGTGGTTCATTCTCTTTTTTCTCTATACTTCATCCAGACAATAATTGAAAAAGATTTCCCTTCCAAATAATCATTTTCCAATGGTAAAATGTAAAATAGACAAATTATTTAAAATCAATGATTCGATTTTGTCACCAGATGCATGTTATCATATTCTATTACACACATCCATATTGATATTGATTATTTTTAGAAAGTTTAGAAAGTATATTCATAGCAAGAACAAGTGAACTCAGACTGTGGCTACCACAAATATCGCCAAAGGTCCTTGGGTTCTAACTTACACTGCCATTATAACCACCAAATCAAATGGAACAAAGAGTTCAGCCTGACATTTTTGTGATCTTGTTCAGTTTTAGTCAATAAAAAATGTCATCATGATCGCATTTTTGAAACATTGAGAAGAAAAGGTGCGAATAACAGAGAGAAACAGAGAGTAAATAGGCTTAAAAAGTCTACAGGAAATTAAGGGAACAATGTGCATCACCTTCATGGATTCCATGACAAATGATAGTTTTTTTTAGTTAAATAAACTAAAAATTGCACATTTCTATGTGAGGTTGCTTTTAAGTTTTTGTCTATTGTCATTTGTAAATGTGAATTAAATACAAAGTAAACTAAATATTTTAAAATACATTGTTAGGGTATTTTGATCCTAAATTTTTAAATTGGATAATACATTTCAAAGACTTCCACTGGTCAAGGAGTACTAAAGGCTGTGGTGCTAGAGCTTTGATGATTCATACTTTTCTAGACTAAACCTATTAAACTAAATATACGTTATATTGATTAATGATTGTATTACTTAATATGTACATAATCACATATCATATACCATTAATCTTGTGAAAAAATGAAATACTTAAAAATTAGCAAATAATCTGTCCTTTGTCCTTTTAGTAATCTTTAAATTCCCCATTTGAATCATTACAATAAATTATGAATATGGGAACACCTTGAAATGGGAGCACCTTGAGGGTTTACCTCTAAATGTGAACATTTCTGAACATAAACATTTTAGTTGGTGCTAGAAAAATGAGTTATACCAAGTTTTATATTGTTAATCTTATCAAATAATGTATCAAATGCAATAGAATACAATTACATGTAAATATAAAACTAAATAAACAAACTATAATTATTTCCTTTAAGATTATAATGATGTTATATTGCTGAATAAGCATTTTTAAGTTACTTTGTTTTAGATACATAGTTAAGGCAGATTCAGATATATTGGAGGTGACAATATTACAAGAATTTCCATGCTAAAGTTTGAAATGATGGCTTTAAAACCTTTATGCAAATTCAGTCATTTTTATCTGCATGAATCATGCATGCAGTGTTTAACACATACAATATACCATAGCAAATTATTAGATCTTTGTGGTCAACTATATAGTTATTGCAAAAGTGTTTGATCATGGTAGGCAGTTCTGCCTTTTGTAAGTAGTTTTGAGGATCCTGTCATTTTCTCCCAAGTAAAACTTTCAAAAATCAATCTTTAATGTCATGAAGGATGGAGACGATGTTGATTGATTGCTGATCACACCTCAAATACTTGTATGACCAAGACCCTTGGTTTACACCAGGCAAACTGTCAACAACACTATGTTATAGTTTAATATATAGGCCATAATACAGCGTGAGATTGGTATGAATGTGTTATAGACTTCGAAATAGACACATGCACAAATAATTGTACTACCCTATACGCATTCAGAAGTCATATGCGTATAACTGTAGTTCAGACTAAGTCTATGGTACGTCTGAGTCAAGTAACAATTATTAACTCTGCATACAGGTACCTGGCCAATATGTGTAAAGGTTGCATCAAGTTAGAAATGTGTGACAATGATTGTTACCACTGTGCCAAGGTATAATTCCTGCAAAATTCTGCACTACTGAAGTGTACATGCATCATATCTAGACAGTTTTAATTTATATCAACTGACATCTGTCATTTGTTACTCTCATCTACCATGGTTGCCCTAATCTATTGGGACTTTTCGAGAGAAAACAGGAGAGCAAATAATATAATTACAATGTATGATTTAAAATTACATCAATTTAGTCACAATATCTGTAGAATTCCAAGGTCAATTTTACTTGTTTCTTGAACTGACAACACCACTTTATGCTATTTCAATTCAATTTCTTGCAGAGGAAATTAACCAAAAAGCAGATAGTAGTTTAAGTAACATATAGAACAAGTTGTGGTCAATTCAGTTGACCAGTCTTCGGTCAGAATCTCCAAGAGACAGATTCTGCACCCAATGCCACCAGTACTTGTTGACCCCCATTTATACAATTTCTTTATCCAAGAAAATCATTCATTTCAATTTTAAACATGTTCTATATGATGTCAAGTTGTTTTTTCTTTAATCTGATGCATGCATCATGTTGTAAACAGTCCGAATATTTGTAAATAAGAGAGAAAACAAAAAGACATTTCGATCCATTTTTGGGGTCACCAAGTACAGATACAATAATCGTGTAATTTCTTGAGTTACCTGTGAGTTTCGATCCTTATCATATGCGTTCTCTTTGGCCTCACATCCAAACTTGCCTAAGATGTGATGATCCCAACATTTGACAGTGTTTTGGCCCCGTAAAGAGAGGAATTCTAGCGACTTCTCCATTTTAAATCTTGTGCCAGCAGAAGTAGGTCATTAGCTCGGTTACGCTGCGAACTCGATTTTCATTGGACGAAGTCTGGCGCTAAATTCAAAACTTTGTATTTCTAAAGTTTGTGAAGTGCCATAATAACATACACTAGCTCAATTTGCCAAATATTCTTACATCATTCATGTATACATACCTTTCTAAACTTTGCCTCTCATTGTCCCAACTATAAAGTCATATCTTTGCATTATAATATTCAGACATGGACCATATATTCCTGAGTCTTGTTCAGGATGTATACAATAACCAGGCCTTAGAAAATGATAAAAATGACTTTTTGAGGATAATCATCAATTTGATTCCTTTTCATTGACTAAAACTAATAAATGCATGTTCGATTTCCAATTGAATGTCAAAGTGCTCTAATCATAACGAAAGTGAAAGTGTTTGGACGTTGTCAGGAATTCCCCAAAACAAATGTTACAATGAATGTCTCCATATCATCCAATGTATATTGATGACATAATACTCGTAGGCCGCTCTTGTGGAAACCCAATGTAATGTGACGTCATTTTCGTAACAACGATATATTTGGAGAAGCCTCCCAACTCTTTGTGGATTCCCCAAATTGTTTTAAATTTATATACAAAATGAATCCTAACTAGGTATAATAAGCGTTCTATCATATTGCAATCGATTCGTCATATTAATATTAGATCATAAAAATGCATTATGCTTTCAAGTAATAAGCCCAAAAATGGCAATGATTTAAGGTGGGCCCCTCACTAAATACACTGGACAAAACGCTCTAAAAATTGCCAAAAGTAGGGGTCATTGTAATAGCTCCCACTATTAGTCAATATTTTATCTTTACATTTTCTTCATATGCAATGAAAGATGAATATCCACTCTAAATGTATAAGTAATTAAAAGAATTATACATACACGGCAACATGCTGAATTAGGCTTTGAAAAGGTGTCAAAAACACTTTGATAGTTAAATACAACATTTAATGCAGGGGCGTCAGAAGGATTTGCCAGGGGAGGGGGCAACTTTTGGGTATGAATGGGTCGTGAGTGAAGCTTCGCGTGCGACGCAATCTAGGTGGATCGGGGGGTCATGCCCCCGAAATTTTTCAAACTTAGACCCTCTCTGGTGCATTCTACACATCTCAGCACAACATTCCCAATAATAAAAAAAAACAAGAAAAAATCGTGTTTTTAGAAAAATTAACTTGCTTTTGACTAAAAAACTTTGACTTTTACTAAAATATACATTTGCACTTATTTCTCAAGGAATTTACATACTGTAAGGGTTCCTCACGAGAAACTGTACATGGTATGGAATTAAATATAATATGAGAAGTGAGATCTCAATCGAATCTATCTCTTGATGTGGATTACTTTTTGGATAAATTTTATCCGAATTCAAATGCAAATTGGATAAATCTTGGGGATTCCCCCTCATAATCCTCAGATCGGACGAATTCATCAAATATTTATTGTATTTAATAATCCAAGATTTATCCCAAAAGATAAATTTTATCCGGATTGAATTGGGGATCGTACATATTCACGGCCCCTGGAGCTTCCAATATTCAGAGATTAGCCTCCGTCTATACATTAACTGTGTAAAGAAAACAGAATATTTGTTATTCAGCAGTAATTTTATTACATTTTGTAGTATACAATATACAAAATCATCTGGCATAAAGTCTATATGAACATTCACTACTATAAATATATGTAATGACATATTTGTTTAAATCAATACTGCAATTACATCTTCATTTGTCACAACATAAAGTTATTTGAATTATTTATTGAAAGATATATGGTGCATACTCAGTGGTGTATAGAATCCGGTGCTGCTGTGATTGATCAAGATATGTGCACTTTAAAGATCAACCTCATTGGCTGTTTATTTCAGAAAAGCACAATTCAATACTAAAGGCTCCTTACACCACTGACATCCATTCTAAATGCTAGTGTAGTGTATCAAAAAAATACCAAAAGGCATGAGAACATGTACACTGTATATACAAACATCTGACTGTTGAGCTGACTTTACAAAATAAATTAAAAAACACTGAGGTATATCTCAATTTCTCTTTTGAATCATATTATGCTTATATAATAATGGTACATGTACAATGTGACCACAAAATCACATCATATTCCTAGTCAAATTCAATACAGATACAGTACATGAATTTTCTAGACGGCACCATTTTGTGTAATCATAATTTAGATGGAATGTACTTTAATATTCTATATTCATCAATAATTTGACATACCATATTGTTAGTACCTCAGTGTAAACACTCACATCTGATTGGTTAATTAGTGGTCAACATTTTTATCTGTACCCCTCCACAATTGTGAAATGAAGCCATGATTGATGATTGTCGTCTATATGTGTATTATTAGTTTTTTCTGACTTATAATTACAAAACAATTGTAGACCTCGCCATTCGATCAACAGTCAAAATCATATACCTTGACTGTAAACCTTGAAACTACATGTACTGCTGACCCCGACCTTCGGTCTCTGTCAACAGTAGTTTCTCGGTTTACAGTCGAGGTATACAATTTTGCCTGTTGACCTTACAATTTTCTTTTTTTGCTTGTTTTGCCATTTTACTGTCTTAATATAAAATATTTCATGTTCATTTAAATGATATCAGTGAACATAGACAAATAACACACATGTTACTTTCGAAGTGTAAATTGAACAAAATTTGTCAAAGCTAAAACCATTTATAGTGAGAGATTCTGTGACTGATATTATCCAATATCCATCACTCTGGATCTGGTTTTTCAATGAGGTAAAATTGTTTCTTGTGCAAAATTCCTAATAATTTTGTATTTGTATTTGTAAAATCTATTGAAGTGTCCTGGGTTCCTATTGAGTTTGGTGGAGATATATTTACATCCTGCTATTATATTTACACTATTGTTTTATCACTTTAATTGATCACAATTATTAATGCTACAATTAATTTCTTACACACATAATTCAATATATATCAAATGTCAAAAGACTGTATTAAAAATATAAAATTTAACTTTGTAATTTTGTTGTCTAACTGTTTCATAACTTCTACACTATAGAAGTCGCTACACATACTTTGCAATTGTAAGTCATTAAACATACAGTACATGTCATGTGATTGTAAGTCTTACACATACAGTACCTATATAGTACATACCTTGTATTATGCGATTGTCAGTCATTAAAGTAACAGTACATCATTTATGTGACTGTGTCATTTACATATAAAAATCTGATTAATTCCTGTTACAATTACACATTAACTGTACAAGCTTCATTTCATCTACAAACAAATTTAACATAATCGTTTCATTTGTAAAGATGCAACATGGACATAAAACTGATATTTTAACAGTTCTCACATACTTGAATTTGTCGAAATATCCTTATTTCCCATCCCACAGTCTGGAATGTATTTGTTAATAATGCAGATATTTCCTTTCTGTGTCAATTATTGTTTTATCTTCTCCGATTTTCTCTCGTGTATTAAAGTCCCATCATTCTAAAAATTGTCTGAAAGTATAAAAAAACTCATTAAATCATTATTTATTTTTGAAAATGACTATCATTAAGATTTCTATATAGACAAAACTGAAGGAATTTGGTTAGGTAGAAGTAAAGTGAATGAAAATAACTTTGCAAATATAAAATTTAGCAATGAGCCGGTAAAAACTCTTGGCATTTTTATTGGACATGATAAAGACAAATGTTATGAGCTAAATTGGCTGAACAGGATACGAAATTAGAGAAAGTATTAGATTCTTGGAAAAAGAGGAATTTAACATTAATTGGAAAAATAACAGTGATAAAATCAATCGCCCTTCCAAAATTGATTTATGCAGCATCAATACTTCAATATGATAATGAAATTGTAAAAAGAGTTAATACAATAATTTATAAATTCCTTTGGGATGGAAAAGATAAAATAAGGCGAACTATTATTATAAATTCATTAGAAAAAGGTGGACTTAACATGATAGACTTTGAATCTCAATTGCATGCTCTAAAAGCTGCTTGGATTCCAAGGTTATATGATAAAAAACAAATGATGAATAAAATACCATATCTCTATTTTGATAATATTGTAAATGATTTTGATGTATTATTGAAAATGAATAGTTTTGATTTGCAATACTTTCAGAAAATACCAATTTTTTATCAGCAAGTATTATGTGCTCATGCCAAATGTAGACAAAAAAAATCTTGAAAATATGAAAACATGTGATATCCTGCAAGAGACTATTAGGGGTAATAGTTTGTTTACTGTAAACAAAAAAACTCTGTATTTTAGAAATTGGATTGAAAGTGGTATTGTCTATGTAAAGGATCTAATAATAGAGGATACATTTAATGATATCAACCACATTTTTCAAAAGTTACAGGAAAAACAAAATTGGATTTCTGAATTTTATCAAGTTAACTCAAGTATGAATATTGCAAGAGGTTTTATTGATGTCAATAAAGCAAAATACACAAACATTCCAAATTACAGATTGAAAGCAAATAATGTTTTATTCCAAATTAGAGATCAAAAATCAAAATTCTTTTATGAAATTTTGAAAAATAAGCAATCTGAAAAATGGTTCATGAAAAAGAAATGGGAACGTGAATTTTGCTTCTTAAATAATGAAACCTTCGATGAAATAAATTGGGAAAACTTTTTTTTTACAAAGATAAAATGTAAAGAAAAGAAGATAGCTAATTTCAACTATAAGATTATAAACAACATCCTTCCTAGTCTAAATGACTTACATTTATATGAAAAAAGTGAAACATATAATTGCAGTTTGTGCGGAGAAGTATGTACATTAAAACACTTGCTTTTCGCATGTACACTCTCCCAAAATGTTTGGAAATATATCTTTAATATATCAGATTTAAAAATAACATATAGAAAGTTGATAATAGGCTATAATGGAAATGACAACCAGACTGCATTTTTGAACTATTTTATTAGTATTGTAACATTTGTGATCTATAAAGCATACATCCAAGAATTAAATAATGGAATAAAACGGAATTTTGAAGGAATTGTTAAAACTCTAAAATTCGAAATTTATGTACGCAAAAATGTATTTTTTAAAAACAAATGGAATATGATAAGATTGTAATTGATTTATTACTACTGTATCTGTACTTACTTTAAAAAACTGAAATAAACTATATTGAAAAGAAAAAAAAAATCATTAAGATTTCTAAAATGATGCCCAGGCCTCCTGACTGCAATAAAGGTGTCATAGGACCATGTTTCCTCCATAACATCCAAGATTTTAAAAGATAATTATGTCCATTTAGGTGTATGTAGAGAATAGCTGATGATTCAACTAATCATATACAATAGCATACATAACATAGCTCACCTAAAATGGATGCTAAGGACCACCAGATATTTCAGTATAATTTTTAACAACTGGCGTGAAAAACAGACAAACTTGTTATAAATTATAATATTCAACAGAACACTATGTAAACCCTTTTCAAGCAACTGAACAACAAAAGTTTTTCAATTATTACATCATAGAGTACAACAATAGAAATTAAATCAAAATAGTGCAAAAAATATTTTAAAATTCCTCAAAACAATAGGCAATTTTGTGAAAAAATATAGGCTTAATTCCCATTGCTGATGAAGCCCAAATGAACCATGGGTTGTCTTCAATACCAGTAACAATGTAGTACTATATAGTTCAGTAACTAAATAACAATTATTGTTAAGGAGCACACAGGGTTTTATTCAGATGTGGTTTGAAGTCTGGGTGGATTTGCAAAACCATTCCATTTATTATAATAATACACAAGCTTTTCAAACCAAACTATTTCTGCAGTAATCTTAATTCATTTCACATTTATTAAAAACACATTTATTAGATACATATTGGATTTACCTTGGTTAGTGGAAAGTGTGGGTCTTCAAGGTTTTCTACAAGTTGAAAATGATCAATCTCTGGTAGCTCCATGTACCTTGCTGGCAGTCCCTTTGCCAACAATGCCTATAAAAGTAAATAAACAAGCAAGGGGTGGCAATGAGCTGAGAGGGTTCTCGTTTGTGAAATAATGTGATATACAGCGTGTCCGGAAAGTATGGGCCCCCCCTAGGCAGACATATACCAGTGTCGTCATAGTATGTGTCATATATCATTTTAAAGCTTATCCAAAGTTACATTGATTCGCCAAGTATCATGGTTCAACTCTCAAATGTGAAAAAATTACAGGCATTTCAAAATTTGGTGTTTGGTCAAAATTAAGTTCAATTTTACACCAAATCACTAGATTATGTGTCCTCCCGGGCCATCTTAACAGTAGCAATTCTTTTCGGATCGGATGGATATTGAGTTGGAAAAAGATAACGATGAGGGTTGAAACTCCAAGGAAACTCTTCTAAAGTGCCCTAACAGGTTTTAAGAGGGTTATAAAATTCCACACCCCTATTTGAAGGGCTTTTAAGGTCATATCTGAAAGGAATTGCTGCTGTTAACATTGCCAAGGGGGGACTCATTGACTATTAATGTGGTGTATAATTGAACTTTATTTTGACAAAACACTAACTTTTAAAATGACTGTAACTTTTTTCCATTTGGGAGTTAAACCATGATACTTGGCAAATCAATGTAACTTTGGATAAGCTTTAAAATGCTATATGACACGTACTATGAGGACACTGGAATATGTCTGCCTAGGGGGGGCCCCATACTTTCGGGACACCCTGTAGTTGATGCGTCTACTTAACAACAACCCAAGCCTATGTACAGTGCAAACTTTTTGCGAAATCTCACAGAAGCTGAATACCAGTATAACAATTCACTGATCGACTCACAAAATGATGAGTACAATTGGTTTTGCCTCGAAAGATTTGCTGACCATAAGTTTCTATATTTTTCTTCTGGGTTTGAACCTCACAGTCAATATGGTACAACGAAAATGGGACTTCTGCGCATGTTAAAATTTTTCGTCAAAACTCAACTTTTGTTCAAGTTGATACAATTGTCTTTCGAACTAGAGACTTACCTCATTCGAAAGATCATAAAATACTTTATCTATACTGAAAATCTTAGATCCAAACATGGTAGAATACGGCGTCAGTCCGCATTTGATTTTTTGAAGTGAGTTTCGTAGATCGTCAGATTTCTCCGACTGATATCGGGTTATCTCAAATTGGTTCGTTTATAAATACGAATTTCTTTACCGGTGTAAGGCGCATGCGCAAAATTGATTTATAAACGTGATTGGTTGATGGTTTTTCTCCTGAGCATGCGTGAAGTCTGATGAACACTTATGACGAAGACCGGAGCAAACATTACTAGCTCTCGAACGAAATTCCAAGATTCAGATCATTTCGCCGTGTTTGCTAAGCGTGTATACGTGAATGACAAGCTGTTTTGAGTAGATCAGGTACCTGTTTTAGAGACAACATTGATTTAGCTTGACATTGATGTGCACATTGGCACTTTTGAGCATGTTAATACAAGTTTTTACACGCTTAGCACGAGACGTGTTTTCGAAAAATCTGTTATCTGATTCACTCGATTATCGTATGGATATGTATTTCTGCTGACATTTCAACACCACATCACATAGAATTACGATGCAGAATGATAATAAAACACAAAACAACTACTAAATTCCACTTGTTATTTCACAGGAGGTAAAAATGCACACTGCCTAGATTCTTTGTAAGGGTCATCAGACATCGGATTGGCCGCCATATTTGAAATGAAAATATCACTAAATAGAGTTCTGCACATGTGTCAACATTTCCTTTTTATTTGACCTTGATAGTTCAATGAATGTCCATTGATCCTTTTATTTAAAGTTGTTTCAAAATCAGGCTCATATGCCTTGGTAACACTAGCAAGGGAGAACATAAACAATATAGCATGCAAGTACTTAATCATGAGTTCAATTCAAAAACCACAGCCTTCCTTAGAACAAGGAAATCCAGCACTTGTTCCTTAAAAAAATTACACATGGCAAGAATTCAATGTTTCCCACACTTTCATGTGCATGTACATGTGCATCAACTTCCTTACAATATGATCCACTTACATCAGTGTACTCTTTGCTCTGCCTTATAAACTCTGGGCTGTCTGACCCACCTACTACCACTAACACCTCCACCTCTTTATTGCATAAGGCTGCAGATTCTACATGGTTCAATGGGCTGTACTGCCAGGCTTCCTCTCTGCAAGAATTATTATGCAAATGTAAAAAGATGTCAGTGTAATCACATTAAAGAAAAGGTGAGACAATAAAACCCTGGAATCTGGAAAGTATACACAATAGGGTTTTTACCAGGGGGGTTAACTGTATATAAACCTAGATGGAGATCCTCGGCGCACATGAGGTACCTTTTTTTGACATTTGGTATGGCAATTATGCCAGGACCCAAATTTTAGGATCTGGTATGAGAATGGCCCCCCAAATTATGACTTCATGACGTATGGCAATGGTCGGATTTTTCCATCTGGTATGAGAATGGTCATGGAAAATATTTTACCTCTCACTTGTGGTATGGCATTGGTCTATAGTTGTTCCACATATCCTTAATTTGAGGTTGTTTTGGATTATTTTCCTCAAAGATCTGCCTTCTTTCCAGGGCTTTAGACATTAGAATATTTGGTATGGTATTCGTCCTATATTTGGACATTTGGTATGGCATTGGTCTTATATTTGAACATTTGGTATGGCTTTTGGTATGGGAATACACTGAAATTTGACAGATTGGTATGGGAACATATTGATATCTGAGGGTTCAGCCGAGGAATTTTGTATAGTGAACCCCCAGGGGGTTTTTACAAGCTTTTTAAAATGAAGTCCCTGACATTTCCAAGCAATAACATTATTTCCCAGAATTTTTGCATCACATGACTCCCTAAAAGTCCATGTATCTTGTATCTTATTGATAATATACACAGCTGGGTACAATCTAATCAATTTTTGACTTTTTTCAGTTCTGATACAAAATTTATGACATTTACCGATTCAAAGTTTCAGGCTTTACATTTACTTATTTTACAATTCACTGACATTTCCAGGTACAGGAACACTGACATTAATTATATTAATAACACAAAGTATTTTGGCATCCCCTGGTTATACATTTTTGAATTTTCATGGAAACAGACAAAACTTACTCAGTGGCTTTTAGGGCATCATTGACGCTCATTCTTATTACAGGTCTCACATCAAATACAGCAGATATAGGGACCACACCTAAATCACAAACAGTAATACAAATTTTTAATCCATGCTTGTTATTTGTTTATTTATTTCAAATGTAAAAAAAGTAAAACAAGACCTGTACATATTTTAAACAACATCTCTTTAGTATTATAAAAGTAACTTAAAATTCACAGAAAGCAGGGGCAGAATTTTTAAAATTATATCAGAATTTTGTCAGAACATTTTCTGGAAAATATAGCCTAACTATAACTATGGAATAAAAAATCTTTTGGGCTTGACAACCAGATATGAATGCTCAAGATACTGTTTTCCTAATCAACATTTACCATTTTCAATACTTTTTGCTTCTTGAAACACCCTATACATACTATGTATAGGGCATTAGATGAGAGCACGACAGAATTATTTAGCTAGTGGATCAATATAAAGATGGCAGTATGTATGTGTATCTTCACAAAATGTTTTCATCACTTCCATAACATATGCATATACGTATGTATGATACATGACCATAGCCAGAGATGGGCTCTGACTGCCTTCCCTCAAACAACTTTTGACCTTCCTTCTCTTGCAAAATAATGTTATTTGAGAATTGTTATGGTAAAGCTTTTTATTTGCATCAAAATTGACATTTTTAAAATCGAAATTGGCATTTTAGCAAAATAGGTCCCCTGAAAGATTTGAATCCCTCAGTTATAATCAGAGCTCCCTCCTAATGAAACCTCGATGAGGATCTATAATGAGATATTCAGGCCCAGAACATTACAGGTGAAGTCCCCCAAGAACAATGTACCCTTAGTTACCTTTTAAGATCCCATTAAACTTTTTGTTCCAGTTAAGAGAAAGCATCATTGCCACCAGCTGACCTCCTGCAGAATGCCCTGATATGCATACACCCCTAGAGTAAAATAGATAAAAATTAAGTTTCTGCTAAAATCAGTTTTTGAAATCAAGGAACAATCACTCCGTAACAGTTTTGGGAAAAGAAAACTGTGCAATTATCTGCCATCTTCATTTACTCAGCTACCATCTGTTAGAACATCGAACGCATTGAAGACAGACCATGCAGACATGACAGTCTGTAGTAATCTACTGCTCTTACTTTCAAAAACCAAGAAAATCAACAAAGGTTCTTCAGTCGCATCAAAAATCTCTGAGATCCTAATTACAAATAAAATAAAAAATATGTGAGAAAAATATTCAAACAAAACAATATTTATGGAATTGTATGCCACATACCTTGAGCCCCTGTCCATAGCCCATTGTAAGACAAGTTCCACTCCTTTCTTGATTGTCTTAGTTATATGTGCCAGGCTCACTAAAACATAATGAAATTCTTTGTTTCAACTGGGACAACTATACTAATGGTTCACCATATCACAATACATAATACAATACATCATATATCATATAATATACATAATACAATACTATATCTTGTATAGAAACTTAGTTATAGGGAACAAAATATCTTTCTTAAAAATACCAAGAAAATCTCACAATTCCATAATTGTGTAATGTACCTAAGTTCTTCGCCAGCTAAAATGTCACTCGACTTTTTTGCAATTAAAAGTCCCAGCCTGCATTTAATAGTAATATATTGTCCTGAGCATAATTTTGAAACCATATCCTAATTATTTCACAAACCCTTTGTTGATTCTGCCATAGTTTCCAATTTGTAAACAGCATTTAGCCTTTTTAATTGGGAACTTTTTTGAAATTTCCAAAATGGCTGCCATGTGATTCCAGAATTAACATGAGTGTGACGTGACATCACAGTTGCTCGTTCCTAGGTAACAACAAGATCACAATTGCTCGTTTCTAGATAGCAACAAGATTTTTGATAAAATGGCACAGAATTACCCTGATTAACACCCTTAAAATACGATTTTCAAAGAATATATTTGGAGAAACAATAAAAGGTAAGTGGAATAAATTAGAAGACGGTTTCAAGTTACCACAGAAGTCAATTTGAAACTCAAGAATGCTTTCTTTGACTCATAATCACAAAAAAGTCGAGTGACATTTTAGACCTAGTCTTTATTAGGTATGTATGTTTGTTTTCATATCATTGATACAATTCCAGAAATAACCTGTAGCATTATATTTATTCTTATTAAATTAACGATTTGTGTGCTAATAGTATGACTAGAAATCAGTAACATTTTGCCATTTCAACACTAGTGTGAATAAAGATTTAAGTTTCAAATGAAAAATGGTTATGTCGATATATATTTAAGTTTTTTGAAACACATTTTGTAATGTCTGTTAAAACAAAGCGTAATTGCCAACATGTTGCTTTTATTGCACAATGCCACTACTAAAATCATAAATCTTTAACTTTTTAAAAGTAAACAACAATTTTCCAAATCATTCTAAACATGAATGGTGGGACTGTGTTAGGATGGGCAATATTTTGCCTCACTTGTATCTCAATTGAGGCAGTTCAAAAGAAGCCAGGTGGAACTGGACAGGGAGTCACAAAAGCTAATCTTCTGAGCCTTCAAAATGCAGTTAATGCACTGAAGGATGACCTGAAGGATGATTTGAACAGCATAAGAGATGAGGTGTCTAATTTGAGGGATGATGTGTCAAACCTTCGAGATGGGGTGTCCAGTCTACGAGATGGGGAATCCAATGTGAGAGACAATGTCCTTGAATTGATTGACGATATGACTGAGCTGAAAAAACAGCTGGATTGTAATGGTGGCGATGGAGTCCCTTCCAAAGGTTCATATTTCTGTATTTGATTGTTATTCATAATTGCTCATCTAATTTTTACATGTATATATTGAAGCATGTTTTTTGTGATATAAAACTGATAGACTTCCACTGATTAATTCTTATTTTAGAAATGTGTAATGCAACATTGGTGGCAGCAGAACTAAAGGAAGATCTCAGTGGTTTAAATGAAAAGATGAAGAACATCTCTGATAAATGTCAGCTGGCAGCAGTACCAGGTAATGGCAAATCAGTAAGGAGACAGAGTAGTATGAATTTGGAACCTCTTTAACCATGAGACTTTGAAAAAACTTCATTTTCAGTTACAGACGTTTAAACTAACATTAACATGAAAAAATACCACCACCTGTTTGCACTGAATATTACAAAGTGAAAAGTGAATTGCCTAAAATACCAAGATGTCTAATGCCTATGGCTAATCACTGACCAGAGTTTGATTTTAAGTCAAGTTAACATTCTCACATTAGTATATCAATGCCATAAGCTGACCATCGAGGAATAACTCCAGTTACAAATAAAAAGGCTATACGTAGAATAAGAAATATGTCATTTTAATTGCATTTTTCAGGAAAGTACGGGGAAGGACCACTCCTACCTGGGTTAACTTGCTTGGATATTCAAAGAAAGCGTTTGCCTGAGATTGTACCATCAGGAGTGTATTGGATGACACTTGGTAGCTCTGGGGTGGTTTACCAGCTCTATTGTGATATGGAGACTGATGATGGTGGATGGACATTAGTATGGACATATACATTTACAAATTACGCAAGTTTTACCAGTCATGACAATGCAGTCACCCCACGACCATCCTGGGATGATACTGGGTATAAAGCGTCATGCACCCCAGTCTCTACAACACCACCTCTATCCGAGACACAATTGGGAGCACTTGAGTTTGCAAAATGGAAACAAATTGGAAACGAATTCATGATTAAGTCAAACATCAACCAATGGATCGCATGCACCCCGGTTGGTGGGAGCTTTGTGGATTGGAGATTTGGATCATTGAATTGCAGAATGGTGAAAGTTGTTGCTTCTGCTGAATGTACGACAGTGGTCCCTAACAAGATAACATTGCACAAATATGGCCCATCTCTTGAACAGCAATCTAATGTTTACTACTTTGATACAAGTCTAAGTGCAAACTGGCCAACGCATGACCCTTGTGGAACAAACTTTCCAAAACATTTAACTGGTGTTAATTATACAAGAGGAAATGTATTTGTTCGCTGAATGGTAAACTAACCCTGTGGAATTTCTTTATGCAACTGAAATTAAAAACAAAACTAGTTACATATGAATAGAAAAGAATTGGGACACATTAATAAAGTTAATTAAACTGTTGTTTCCAGTGTTTTCTCAGAAAACAAACACAGAAATTATTCGTGATTATGATCTTAGGAATGGGGCTGTAAATACATGTTAGACAAGTATGTGTACTCCTCATACTGACCCCTTTTGACTGAAAGATCAACATTTAATGGTCATTTATGATTGTCAACAACAATTTATTTTCATTATTTAATCAGTTTTTACATTGAACTTTACTTTTGAAACTACTCGTCATTGGACCATTTGCTTGAAAATCTGGCCAACACTAAGCTTAAACTGCTGGTCATTTGGACCAATACCAACTCAATTCTTATTTACAGCCTTGCTTAGGAAGCAGTAAATCATATACCGGTAAGGGCTTGCTCCATGAGAGCATTATGAAATGAGCACATTAGAATATGAGAACTTATAGAATAAATGTCAGAGGGGTATTCAGATTGAGGTTTTACTGTACACCTATGTGCATATACCTCAAACTACATTTTTGCCAATAAATTTCAAATGAAAAAATCAAACACATTTGCCATAATACTAGAGATGGACTTAGTCATACAAGGAAGTAATACAGCAGTGCTTCACCAATCACAAAAGATTCTCAATTTTTATACACACTATGTATTTAATGTATTATCCTTTTATATGACAGTTAATGTACTGAATCCAAAATTTAAATACCATTTATAGGAATTTTAATGCTTGGTGTATTTTATCATGAATACAATAATAAAAAAAATTTATTGAATGGATGCATTTTATAAAGAGCAGAGCATTGTGGAGTATAGATAGAGCAAAACCTGCAATGTATGAGTGGCCAAATGAAATGAATGTTGCAACAACTATGAACCAACCAAACGGTGAAGATAACACTGTCTATGATACTATAGCTGGTGAATCTGCACTTAATACTAGTAAAAATGTGTACTTTAACGACATTTCCACAAAGCCAAAGAAGCAGTCCCCATGTAGGAGGATATTGATGATTGTTGTAGCAGCCATTCTGATTGCAATCCTCATAGGAGTATGTTTAATTGGTGGAATGGCCATAGGAGGATTCTTTAAAGGTAACTATAGTCACATATATGAATATAAGATGTCAGACTTTTATGATAAATAATAAATGTATACATTTTATATTTTTAGATTATTTATCTCACCAATGTATTGGACAATTACGTGCTCTACTGTGTACTGTATATTAACCGCGATTTTGTATTAATTCATTATTTTCCTGAAAAACAGGTGCACAAGACCAATGCACTGGGATAGAAGAATTGGTTAGAAGAAAGATGAATGATGTAATGACCCAGATTAGTGAAGAAAGAGACACTTTGACTGCACTGATCAAAGAAAATACTCATTTTATATCAGAGAAATGTGAACAAACCAATCAAAGCAACAGAGTGAACTCCCTAGGATTTTTTCTGAATGATTTACCTGTTTTGGTCAAAATATCTGAATATTTCATCCTTTAGAAATGGTGCAAACTAGTGTTGTCGCATTTAATGATTACATTGCGATGTTCAGGGTGTCCCGAACGTATGGGACCTCCTAGGCAGATATATACCAATGTCACCATAGTATGTATCTTAAAGATTTTTCAAATTAACATTGATTTGCCAAGTATCATGGTTCAACTCACAAATAGTAAAAAGTTACAGGTATATTAAAACTTAGTGTATGGCTAAAATCAAAGTTCCCATCAGTATCCTGGAAACAGCTCTGACCTGAATGTTATCGAAAATATGGATGCTATCGTCAAAGATAGGATGGATATTGAGTTGGAAAAAGAGGACAATGAGGGCAGATATTCCAAGGAAACTCTTCTAAAATGCCTCAAAAAGGATTTATGAGGTTTACAAAATGCTACACCCCTGATTGGAGCGTGTCTCAGGTCATATCTGAAAAGAAATGGTGCTGTTCACATGGCCTAGGGAGACACACCGGCTATTAATTTGGTCTAAAACTGAACTTTAATTTTGGCCAAACATTAAATTTTGAAATGCCTGTAATTTTTCCCTAGTTTTTACTATTTGTGAGTTGAACCATGATACTTGGCATGTAACTTTGGATACATTTTAAAATGATATATGGCACATACTATGGGGACATTGATATATGTCTGCCTAGGTACATGACCAAAAGTGATTCTGGGAGTGCCTAAAACAAAACGATGTGCATTGATGTTTACTCCTGAAAATTCCCAATGCATCAATGTACGATTATGGTACATTGCAACAACACTAGTGCAAAAAGGGCACCATGTAATTTTCAAACATTCAATAGGGTGCATGAAGCTCTAATACTTGGGAGATCACAGCATAACATATTATTAGACTCCAGATATCAATCTGGAGTCTATTGTTTTTGCCAGTATTCTTCTTCTTTATTATTATTATTAGACTCCAGATGAAATCTGGAGTCTATTGTTTTCGTCAGTTTTCTTATTCTTATTATTCTTCTTCTTATTATTATTATTCTTATTCCAACCCAGTTTTCTCAATAACCATAAGGTTTTCAGTAAAGTCAGTCATTTGGTCAATTTAGGTCCAGAATCTAGTTCCTCGGAAATTGGGTCAAATTTTTAGCTAGGTCAAAGGTCAAGAACTAGGTCAAATCCAGTACTTTGTCACTTTTTTGGATTTTCTCGGTCGTCCTTCAATATTTTCGATCCGTTTTTTTTTCATTGTGTTCCTTATAAAAAAGTAGAAAACCTAGGGTCGATTTAGTTTTTTGATATCTCAAACCGATTTCGAGATATCAGTGTCCGAAAACAAGGTCCAAAAAAAAGTTCTCCGAATCAAATGTCCAGGATATTAGTCATATAGGAAATTTTCTCAGGATTCCGAATCTGAAAACCAAATTTAGATCGGACTTCCGGTTCAGAAGTTATGGCGTTTTGAAAGCTCAAAAATCGCTAAATTTGGTGCCCATGTTAAGTCAATGGGAAAAAATATTTTTTTGAAGTAAAAAATATGAAATATAGACTGAGTTTAGCTAAATATAATGAAAGCTTTTAAAAGAATGGGACCTCAAAAGCCATTTAGCTTCAAAATTTGGACACCAAAATGCCTAGGTCAAAATCTAGGTCAAATTTAAAGTTTTTCCTTATTTTTGCGATTCTGACACTACAGATTAATTATATTCTTCGAAATTTTGTATACATGTAGCCAAGAGTACGCTAATAGTGTTAGCCTTTTGCCGTCAGAAAGTATTTTGACCCACTTTTGAGATATGGTGTCCGAAAAGTAGGTCAAAATAAAAAGTTCTCCAAATTTAACGTTTGAGTTATGAATTAAGAATAGAATCTTCTCAGAAATCCGAATCTGCAAACCAAATTTCAATTCGACTTCCGGTTCCGAAGTTATGGCGTGTCCGAAAAGTAGGTCAAAATAAAAATTCGCCAAATTTAACGTATGAGTTATGAATTAGGGGTAGAATTTTGTCAGGAATCCGAATCTGCAAATCAAATTTCGATCCGACTTCCGGTTCGGAAGTTATGACGTTTTGAAATTTCAAGAAAAATCGATCTGATGGTATCCTGATAGAAAGTCAAGAGTAGAGAAGAAAATATTGAAAAATGCATCCATCCTTCCTTTCTGATCCTATCCTATCCTTCCTATCTACCCTTGCTTCGTATCCTCTCCTTCCTATCCTTCCTATTCTATCCCTTCTTCCTATTCTATTATATCATTCTTTCCTATTCTATCCTATAGTTCCTTCCTATTCTATCCTATCCTTCCTTCCTTTTTCATCCATCCATCCATTCATCCTTTTCTGGATGACTTAGCTTATTTTGGATGACTTGGCTTATTCTGGAAGACTCGGCCAAAAAAAGTCTAGATCTGGAGTCTGAAATTGAACTCGTTCAATTTCCAAAATCTAGTTATTATTCTTCCCTCGTTTTCTCCTTAACTAGAAGACATTGAGTCAAGTCCTGTATATGGTCAATTTAGGTCCAGTATCTAGTTTCTGGGAAATTGGGTCAATTTTTTATCTAGGTCAAAGGTCAAGAACTAGGTCAAATCTTACATTTTCAACTTTCTGTCTATTATCTTCGTCGTTATTTATCGAAACGTCTTCATCTTTTTTTCATCATGTAGCTTAGAAACAGACCTTTCATAAGTGTGCCATCCGTTTTTTGATTACTCTTACCGATTTTAAAATATGGCGTCCGGAAAGTAGGTCACACCAAAACGTGCTCCAAATTCAATGTATGAGTTATGAATTAGGGGTAGAATTTTCTCAAGATTCCGAATCTGAAAACAGAATTGAAATCCGACTTCCGGTTCAGGAGTTATGACGTTTTGAAAGTTCGAGAAAAATCGATCTGATGGTACCCTTATAGAATGTCAAGAAAAGTGAAGAAAAATTGAAAAAATACCAGTCCAGTCCATTTCCAGGTCCAAGTCAAGGTCCAGTCCAGGTCCAAGTCCAGTGTTTGTCCAGGTCCAAGTCAAGTCTAGGTTTAAATCCAGTCCAGGGCCTAGGTCAAAATCTAGGTCAAATTCAAAGTTTTTCCTTATTTTTGCGATTCTGACACTACACTTCAATTATATTCTTCGAAATTGTGTATACATGTAGCCAAGAGTGTGCTAATAGTGTTAGCCTTTTGCCGTCAGAAAGTATTTTGACCCACTTTTGAGATATGGTGTCCGAAAAGTAGGTCAAAATAAAAAGTTCTCCAAGTTTAACGTATGAGTTATAAATTAAGGGTAGAATTTTGTCAGGAATCCGAATCTGCAAACCAAATTTCGATCCGACTTCCGGTTCGGAAGTTATGGCGTTTTGAAAACTCAAAAATCGCTAAATTTGGTGCCCATGTTAAGTCAATTGGAAAAAAGATTTTTTTGAAGTGAAAAATACGAAATATAGACTGAGTTCAGCTTCATATAATCAAAGCCTTTAAAAGAAGGGGACCTCAAAAGCAACATAGCTTCAAAATTTGGACACCAAAATGCCTAGGTCAAAATCTAGGTCAGATTCAAAGATTTTTCTTATTTTTGCGATTCTGACACTACACTTTAATTATATTCTTCGAAATTGTGTATACATGTAGCCAAGAGTATGCTAATAGCGTTAGCCTTTTGCCGTCAGAAAGTATTTTGACCCACTTTTGAGATATGGTGTCCGAAAAGTAGGTCAAAATAGAAAGTTCTCCAAATTTAACGTTTGAGTTATGAATTGAGAATAAAATTTTCTCAGAAATCCGAATCTGCAAACCAAATTTCGATCCGACTTCCGGTTCCGAAGTTATGGCGTGTCCAAAAAGTAGGTCAAAATAAAAATTCGCCAAATTTAACGTATGAGTTATGAATTAGGGGTCTTTAAATCAAATTTAGATCCGACTTCCGGCTCGGAAGTTATTGCGTTTTGAAATTTCGGAAAATTGATCTGATGGTATCCTGATAGAAAGTCAAGAGTAGAGAAGAATATATTGAAAAATTCATCCATCCTTCCTATCTGATCCTATCCTATACTATCCTTCCTATCTATCCTTCCTTCGTATCCTTTCCTTCCTATCATTTGTATCCTCTCCTATCATATCCTTTCTTCCTATTTTGTTCTATCCTATCCTTCTTTCTTATTCTATCCTATCCTTCCTTCCCATTCTATCCTATCCTACCTTCCTATTTTATCCATCCATCTTATTCTGGATGACTAAGCTTATTCTGGATGACTCGGCTTATTTTAGATGACTGGGCTTAAAAAAGTCTAGATCTGGAGTCTGAAATTGAACTTCGTTCAATTTCCAAAGTCTAGTGATTTTTGCTTTTGTATGTGCAAAAGCAAAAATCCTTCTACCCACACGTTCTCATCAACGAGAGATATTTGGATAAATCTACTCATACACGTTGTTAGGGGGCTAGGCGTAGTTGCTCGGAAATTAGGTCAAATCCTTATCTGGGTCAAAGGTCGAAATCTAGGTCGAAATCTGCATTTCCGCTATTTCGGCCTCTCGAGCCTCCTTAAGAAGTCAGAATCGGAGGAAAACTAGCTGGTCGGAAAGACAGTTTTCCGAGCATTAAAAAAACTGTGAACCAAATTGAAATTCGACCATTAGTTACCGAGATATACGCGTTTGAAGTTCGCGTACGGGCCACCGTTGCCGTATATCTAGACGGCACGAATACACTTGGTATACGTATCTCTGCGAACAACAGACATTTGAAAGAAAATAGGCCCGGACGATGACTAGAGCATTTCTAAAACAATGTTTCCCTTCGTCCAACTAACGATTGCGGAATGTAGAACGACACGTACGCTGCTCGAATCTACGTCGAAAGCTCTATATAGACGTCTGGAAGGCCTATTTTTTGAAGGACTATTTTTTGACCTCGACGGATCCGCGAAGCACGAGCCAGGCATTCTCCCCAACTACCTCCCTAGATTTTCCGTCCTTTAATCGACCATTATAGGCCCTCAGAGCGTCCGTAGAGCCATTTCCCTCTATACGCGTATGGCCAAATCCTATTATGATTTTTGCTTTTGTATGTGCAAAAGCAAAAATCCTTCTACCCACACGTTCTCATCAACGAGAGATATTTGGATAAATCTACTCATACACGTTGTTAGGGGGCTAGGCGTAGTTGCTCGGAAATTAGGTCAAATCCTTATCTGGGTCAAAGGTCGAAATCTAGGTCGAAATCTGCATTTCCGCTATTTCGGCCTCTCGAGCCTCCTTAAGAAGTCAGAATCGGAGGAAAACTAGCTGGTCGGAAAGACAGTTTTCCGAGCATTAAAAAAACTGTGAACCAAATTGAAATTCGACCATTAGTTACCGAGATATACGCGTTTGAAGTTCGCGTACGGGCCACCGTTGCCGTATATCTAGACGGCACGAATACACTTGGTATACGTATCTCTGCGAACAACAGACATTTGAAAGAAAATAGGCCCGGACGATGACTAGAGCATTTCTAAAACAATGTTTCCCTTCGTCCAACTAACGATTGCGGAATGTAGAACGACACGTACGCTGCTCGAATCTACGTCGAAAGCTCTATATAGACGTCTGGAAGGCCTATTTTTTGAAGGACTATTTTTTGACCTCGACGGATCCGCGAAGCACGAGCCAGGCATTCTCCCCAACTACCTCCCTAGATTTTCCGTCCTTTAATCGACCATTATAGGCCCTCAGAGCGTCCGTAGAGCCATTTCCCTCTATACGCGTATGGCCAAATCCTATTATGATTTTTGCTTTTGTATGTGCAAAAGCAAAAATCCTTCTACCCACACGTTCTCATCAACGAGAGATATTTGGATAAATCTACTCATACACGTTGTTAGGGGGCTAGGCGTAGTTGCTCGGAAATTAGGTCAAATCCTTATCTGGGTCAAAGGTCGAAATCTAGGTCGAAATCTGCATTTCCGCTATTTCGGCCTCTCGAGCCTCCTTAAGAAGTCAGAATCGGAGGAAAACTAGCTGGTCGGAAAGACAGTTTTCCGAGCATTAAACAAACTGTGAACCAAATTGAAATTCGACCATTAGTTACCGAGATATACGCGTTTGAAGTTCGCGTACGGGCCACCGTTGCCGTATATCTAGACGGCACGAATACACTTGGTATACGTATCTCTGCGAACAACAGACATTTGAAAGAAAATAGGCCCGGACGATGACTAGAGCATTTCTAAAACAATGTTTCCCTTCGTCCAACTAACGATTGCGGAATGTAGAACGACACGTACGCTGCTCGAATCTACGTCGAATGCTCTATATAGACGTCTGGAAGGCCTATTTTTTGAAGGACTATTTTTTGACCTCGACGGATCCGCGAAGCACGAGCCAGGCATTCTCCCCAACTACCTCCCTAGATTCTCCGTCCTTTAATCGACCATTATAGGCCCTCAGAGCGTCCGTAGAGCCATTTCCCTCTATACGCGTATGGCCAAATCCTATTATGATTTTTGCTTTTGTATGTGCAAAAGCAAAAATCCTTCTACCCACACGTTCTCATCAACGAGAGATATTTGGATAAATCTACTCATACACGTTGTTAGGGGGCTAGGCGTAGTTGCTCGGAAATTAGGTCAAATCCTTATCTGGGTCAAAGGTCGAAATCTAGGTCGAAATCTGCATTTCCGCTATTTCGGCCTCTCGAGCCTCCTTAAGAAGTCAGAATCGGAGGAAAACTAGCTGGTCGGAAAGACAGTTTTCCGAGCATTAAAAAAACTGTGAACCAAATTGAAATTCGACCATTAGTTACCGAGATATACGCGTTTGAAGTTCGCGTACGGGCCACCGTTGCCGTATATCTAGACGGCACGAATACACTTGGTATACGTATCTCTGCGAACAACAGACATTTGAAAGAAAATAGGCCCGGACGATGACTAGAGCATTTCTAAAACAATGTTTCCCTTCGTCCAACTAACGATTGCGGAATGTAGAACGACACGTACGCTGCTCGAATCTACGTCGAAAGCTCTATATAGACGTCTGGAAGGCCTATTTTTTGAAGGACTATTTTTTGACCTCGACGGATCCGCGAAGCACGAGCCAGGCATTCTCCCCAACTACCTCCCTAGATTCTCCGTCCTTTAATCGACCATTATAGGCCCTCAGAGCGTCCGTAGAGCCATTTCCCTCTATACGCGTATGGCCAAATCCTATTATGATTTTTGCTTTTGTATGTGCAAAAGCAAAAATCCTTCTACCCACACGTTCTCATCAACGAGAGATATTTGGATAAATCTACTCATACACGTTGTTAGGGGGCTAGGCGTAGTTGCTCGGAAATTAGGTCAAATCCTTATCTGGGTCAAAGGTCGAAATCTAGGTCGAAATCTGCATTTCCGCTATTTCGGCCTCTCGAGCCTCCTTAAGAAGTCAGAATCGGAGGAAAACTAGCTGGTCGGAAAGACAGTTTTCCGAGCATTAAAAAAACTGTGAACCAAATTGAAATTCGACCATTAGTTACCGAGATATACGCGTTTGAAGTTCGCGTACGGGCCACCGTTGCCGTATATCTAGACGGCACGAATACACTTGGTATACGTATCTCTGCGAACAACAGACATTTGAAAGAAAATAGGCCCGGACGATGACTAGAGCATTTCTAAAACAATGTTTCCCTTCGTCCAACTAACGATTGCGGAATGTAGAACGACACGTACGCTGCTCGAATCTACGTCGAAAGCTCTATATAGACGTCTGGAAGGCCTATTTTTTGAAGGACTATTTTTTGACCTCGACGGATCCGCGAAGCACGAGCCAGGCATTCTCCCCAACTACCTCCCTAGATTCTCCGTCCTTTAATCGACCATTATAGGCCCTCAGAGCGTCCGTAGAGCCATTTCCCTCTATACGCGTATGGCCAAATCCTATTATTAGACTCCAGATGTCAATCTGGAGTCTATTGTTTTTGCCAGTATTCTTCTTATTCTTATTCTTATTAGACTCCAGATTGAAAATCTGGAGTCTATTGTTTTCGTCAGTTTTCTTATTCTTCTTCTTATTCTTATTATTCTAAACCAGTTTTCTCAATAACCATAAGGTCTCTAGTAAAGTCAATCATTTGGTCAATTTAGGTTCAGTATCTAGTTCCTCGGAAATTGGGTCAAATTTTTATCTAGGTCACACGTCAAGAACTAGGTCAAATCCAGTACTTTGTCACTTTTTTCGATTTTCTCGGTCGTCCTTCAATATTTTCGATCCGGTTTTTTTTCATTGTGTTCCTTATAAAAAAGTAGAAAACCTAGGGTTGATTTAGTTTTTTGATATCTCAAACCGATTTCGAGATATCAGTGTCCGAAAACGAGGTCCAAAAAAAAGTTCTCCGAATCAAATGTCCAGGATATTAGTCTTATAGGAAATTATCTCAGGATTCCGAATCTGAAAACTAAATTTGAATCAGACTTCTAGTTCGGAAGTTATGGCGTTTTGAAAGCTCAAAAATCGCTAAATTTGGAGCCCATGTTAAGTCAATGGGAAAAATTATTTTTTTGAAGTGAAAAATAAGAAATATAGACTGAGTTCAGCTAAATATAATGAAAGCTTTTAAAAGAATGGGAACTCAAAAGCCATCTAGCTTTAAAATTTGGACACCAAAATGCCTAGGTCAAAATCTAGGTCAAATTCAAAGTTTTTCCTTGTTTTTGCGATTCTGACACTACAGATTAATTATATTCTTCGAAATTTTGTATACATGTAGCCAAGGATATGCTAATAGTGTTAGCCTTTTGCCGTCAGAAAGTATTTTGCCCCACTTTTGAGATATGGTGTCCGAAAAGTAGGTCAAAATAAAAAATTCTCCAAATATGACGTTTGAGTTATGAATTAAGTATAAAACTTTCTCAGGAATCCGAATCTGCAAACTAAATTTCAATCCGACTTCTGGTTCGGAAGTTATGACATTTTGAAAGCTCAAAAATTGCTAAATTTGGTGCCCCATGTTATGTCAATGGGAAAAAAAGTTTTTTTGAAGTGTAAAATACAAGATATAGACTAATTACAGCTTAAAATAATGAAAGCCTATGAAAGAAGGGGACCTCGAAGGCTACTTAACTTCAAAATTTGGACACCAAAATCCCTAGGTCAAAATCTAGGTCAAATTCAAGGTTTTTCCTTATTTTTGCGATTCTGACACTACACTTTAATTATATTCTTCGAAATTTTGTATACATGTAGCCAAGAGTGTGCTAATAGTGTTAGCCTTTTGCCGTCAGAAAGTATTTTGCCCCACTTTTGAGATATGGTGTCCGAAAAGTAGGTCAAAATAAAAAATTCTCCAAATATGACGTTTGAGTTATGAATTGAGTATAAAATTTTCTCAGGAATCCGAATCTGCAAACTAAATTTCAATCCGACTTCTGGTTCGGAAGTTATGACATTTTGAAAGCTCAAAAATTGCTAAATTTGGTGCCCCATGTTATGTCAATGGGAAAGAAAGTTTTTTTGAAGTGTAACAAGATATAGACTAATTACAGCTTAAAATAATGAAAGCCTATGAAAGAAGGGGACCTCGAAGGCTACTTAACTTCAAAATTTGGACACCAAAATCCCTAGGTCAAAATCTAGGTCAAATTCAAGGTTTTTCCTTATTTTTGCGATTCTGACACTACACTTTAATTATATTCTTCGAAATTTTGTATACATGTAGCGAAGAGTGTGCTAATAGTGTTAGCCTTTTGCCGTCAGAAAGTATTTTGCCCCACTTTTGAGATATGGTGTCCGAAAAGTAGGTTGAAATAAAAAATTCTCCAAATTTAACTTTTGAGTTATGAATTAAGTATAGAATTTTCTCAGGAATCCGAATCTACAAACCAAATTTAGATCCGACTTCCGCTTCCGAAGTAATGGCGTGTCCGAAAAGTAGGTCAAAATAAAAATTCGCCAAATTTAACATATGAGTTATGAATTAGGGGCAGAATGTTGTCAGGAATCCGAATCTGCAAACCAAATTTCGATCTGACTTCCGTTTCCGAAGTTATGGCGTTTTGAAATTTCAGAAAATCGATCTGGTGGTATCCTGATAGAAAGTCAAGAGTAGAGAAGAAAATATTGAAAAATTCATCCATCCATTCTATCTGATCCTATCCTATCCTTCCTATCTATCCTTCCTTCGTATCCTTTCCTTCCTATCCTCTCCTATCATATCCTTTCTTCCTATTCTGTTCTATCCTATCCTTCTTTCTTATTCTATCCTATCGTTTCTTCCCATTCTATCCTATCCTGCCTTCCTATTTTATCCATCCATCTTATTCTGGATGACTCAGCTTATTCTGGATGACTCGGGTTATTTTAGATGACTGGGCTTAAAAAAGTCTAGATCTGGAGTCTGAAATTGAACTTCGTTCAATTTCCAAAGTCTAGTTCTTTTTATTTCAACCAAGAAGTGGTGACATATTGTCATGAAACTACCTTTTTGATTTTGTACAAAACTGGTCTTCCTAGAGGCCCAGTGGTTGGTATTTGGCATTTTTCGAATAACAGAGGTTTGAAAAAACTTTTTCTGCTATTTTCAAAGCAGTGGCTAACTTGAACAGTGGCTAACTTGAAAAGTGCTTTTTACATAAAACTATAACAACTGACATCATTCTACCAAATATAAATAAAATCTGTTGACTATTTTGAATTTGAATTATTTTCTGGACAGACGGCACAGGATTGGTGTGCAAGGACAGGCTGATGAACAGACAAAGGGTTTCACTATATCCCTATTGGACTTCATGCCTTGGGATAAGGAATGAATTTATGACATGATTATTCACACATTGTGTCAAAAACACAGTTTCGCCACTATCTATATGTATATGTACTGCATCACGCGTTTAGGCCTGCCATCATATTGTATTCCTGTATTATTGTAGGTCCCAACAACCGAACAGAGGTAGTAACTAACTCTGTCCCTGTTGCAAGAGACTGCACAGATCATCCAGATGGTATCACTATGGTACATACAATAAACAACAAACGGTTTGCAGTTAGATGTGAAAATGGTTGGATAATCATGGCTCACAGATATGATGGCAGTGTTGACTTTGATCGCACTTGGGAAGACTATCAAGAAGGATTTGGTGATATAATGGATGAACATTTTTTAGGGTTCAACAAAATAGTGGCATTGATGCTCAATGATAGGTTTAAAGCCAGATTTGAGCTTACATCTTGGGGCAATGAAACAACACCAGGGGAGATGAGATATGCTCAATATGACAGGTTTGAAATTGGAGATAGGAAGCAGAACTACACCTTAATCATTGATGGATACACAGGTACAGCAGGGGACTCAATGAATTCTTATACCAATAAACAGTTCTCAACAAAGGATAACGACCATGATGACTTCCCTGGGGGTCATTGTGCTAAGGATTCCTTCAGCCCATGGTGGTATGGATGTTACGGGATTTATCAGGCTAATTTATTTGGCACATATGCAGATGGTCCAATATGTCCAGTAACAGGAAGCTATAGCTATAAGTGCATCTTCTGGAAGGCGTGGCCAAAAGACCAGCTCCCTGAAGCTATAATAGTTAACAACCAGGGCTACTCTTTCAAAGAGATGAAAATCAAACTGAAACCACTGTAATATGTATTATAACTCAGGTACATGCATTACATGTTCTGCATATATTCAATTGTACAGAACATGTATGTGTTCAAAATGTCACCATAAATTCTAGATTTCTTTTCTTTCTATAACAGAACCATTTTGATATTTCTTGAGAACACTGACCTGATGGAGCCTTGGCATATCCTATAGTGGCAGTTGCAGCTCCAGCTTTGTAAAATGTCTCAGCCATGTAGCAGTTCAATTCTAAACTAAAATGAAAATGTTGTGTAAGCAACTGATGTACTGATATATTTAAAAATGAGCTCTTGTTTTTACATTTCCAGTAGTATTGCTTGTGTAATAAGATATACAAACTGATAGATAATTCAACTTTCATTACAATGATGTGTAATATATGAATGGATAAAATTAATAATAATGGATAAAATGAATTCTACTATTAATCATATTGTACCTTTCACATGACTAAGCTAAACTGGTAGTTCATTTTACATTTTTCAGATCTCTTTTTAAATTTTAACAATCAAAACATGTTTCTACATTTGCTTTTGCACACACACAGAAGACTGGAAATTGGTCTTGCACTATTGTTTTATTATGTGATTTCACTCCACCTTGCTGCAATGAAAGTCTTTTTTACCATCACTTACCAATTTAACTGCCAGTATCCCCCATGTATATACACAAACACCGGAGCATCTGGAAGAAATATATAGAATTAAATTCTTTAATATAATTGAATTAATGTTAGAATTTTAAAATTAACATTGTACATTGATTGATTAAACCTCAGCCTGAGTATTAAAAGTAACATTGCCCCAGTTATAATATTATACACAGCACAGTGTATATAAATGTTTTGATACAATTGTCAATAAAATAAATAAATTATATACTGTACATGTTAATATATCTTTGAGGTACTTAAAGCAGGTTTGTAAATAGCTGAGCGGGCAGATCTATGTCATAATCTCTGTTCGCAAGTTGGTGCATTTTTCTACCATTTGCATAATATACCAATACGCGATAACGGTTAATTTCGTTCAGTTTAGCTACCTCTCGTTTGAAGAGCTCTCATGTATGGTACAACTTCGTCTACATCCGGGTTCTTTCCCATTGGATTACACTGGGGTGCTATTTTCAATGCCGCACTGCGGCTCTATTTAACATTTATGTAGAGTTTCATTTGCACAAACGATAGGTATGTATGTAATTAAGATATATGACAAAGCTTTTCGAGCTATAATCCCCAAATCCGAAGAAATGTGTAGTTGAAAATGCCGTCCAATTCCAGTGACGTCACTGATATCCCAGAAATTGCTCAGACGCCATCGAAGATCGAAAAATATAAATAATGTTACTTTGCATCTCCGATTATCTTTCTGATTATTGAATAGATTGGATTATATAACTATGTTTTAGGGCTGATGGAAGATCAGAAGCTGAGAAACGTTCAGAGTAATCGACTCATTCGGCGGGCCAATGAAAATTTGTCCCTTCCAAAGCGATGCATCATGGGAGATATTTATGTAAATTACCACCTGAACTCTTATCGCGAACAGGAGTATTACAATAAATAGCAATGGCGAAAAATAAGACAATTGCGATGTGTTTGATGATGTAAAAAGGGAAGGAGCATATTAATCCCTATTAATAATTGAAGATTCAAGAATATAAATGCAGATGAATATCTGAAACAACAGGAAAATCTGACCACAGCCAGGAAAACAAAACAGCACATGAATATTCTAAAAGAATTCCTAGAGTTGAAATTTCTGAACTGAGGCCAATTGAACAATGTGAACAAGATGATCAAGACTAATATCGGATAAACAGATCATACTGTAGTCGGTTAAAAATATTGAGATTTTCTCTTGGGCAATACATGTATAATAAATCTGATACATGTACATGTACTGTATATTATATTAGCCTCAGGATAATTCCAATATCCTGAACCTCATATAGGATAATCTTTCTCTAAATATATATGCACATATAGCTTGAATCTCTGAGGTAGACAAAGCTTTGCAATATCAAACAAACAGTCAAAAATATCAAAAATATGTAGGCAAAAGCACTGACAAGTGGTATGAAAACCAATAGTCCCATCATATAATTGTTCATTAAACCCACAAAAAGGAAATCAATTGTCTCAATGAAACTTCTGGAATGAATTTTAATTTGTATATATTTGTATATAACTATGCATTAAAAATAAAGTATGTAGTGTTGAAAAAGAATTCTATGGAAAAATGTTTGTTGATGATGCAAAACAAATAAAACATTGATAATTTTTTACCTTTTGGTAGTGATGCTGGACAGAATATGTCCACTTTTTCATCTGATAAATCTCCATATTGGATATTAAGATGACATTCAAGGGTATTCCTTACATGGATACTGCCTGAAATAAAGATGATGTTCATGGGTTTGAATTCTTTTAAGGAGCTCTGAAAAAAAATTAACTAAATATATTTCACACATACGGGTCAAACTTTTGACAAGATTAGTAAATGCTTTTTAAAGTCACCATTTTAGTACAACAATTATTTTAGTACCTTTTCAAATTACATAAAACTGGTTTTAAACATATCTTAGCATAACATGTCAATATGTAATATTAATGCTAATAAATGAGTTCCAATATATCAGATATAACAATTTACATTTTGTTTTCACTATGATTTTGTTGATCTTTAAACTCTACATGTTATCCATCTTGCTGTTTTAACTACACTGTACGTGTATCATTATCAGGGCCGTCAGATGGGGGGGGGGGGGGGTAGGGGGGGGGTAGGGGGGGGGGTTCGCCCCCCTTTGACACCCACCAAAAAATAAATTGAAAAAAATTTTTAATTTTTTTCATTAACCCATACACTTCCAAAGTGCCCAGAAAGCACCAAACAAATAGCATCTTAAAATTGTAAAATTTTCTAGGGGGAGTAGTCACCCCTCACACCCTCACAAAACAATTGAAAAGTTCTGAATTTATTTTATGTATTGTCTCAGACACTTTTAAAGTGACAGACATCATCAAATAGCTCATTGATAAAGTCAATGTTTCTGGGGGACTAACACTTGCTCCCCCTCTAGCATTCTCACCCAACCTCCCCCTCTGGCACCCCCCCCCCCCCCATTTGACACCCCCAAATAGCATCTTAAAATTGTAAAATTTTCTAGGGAAGTAGGCCACCCCTCACATCCCCACAAAACAATTGACAATTGAAGATTCTGAATATATTTCATGTATTGTCTCAGACACTTTTTAAGTGCCCAGACTTCAAACACTTGCTCCCCTCTGGTACCCCAACCACACCTCCCCCTCTGGCACGATGGCACCCCCTTTGACATCCCCAAAATTTGAAAAAAAAGTTTTCCATTTTTTAATATTGACGCATACACTTTAAAAGTGCCAGAAAGCAGAAAATATCATCTTAAAATTGTAAAATTTTCTAGGAGAGTTGGCCACCCCTCACATCCCTAACAAAACAATTGAAAAATTCTGAATTTCATGTCCTGTCTCAGACATTTTTAAAGTGCCCAGACATCATCAAATGGCCCCTTGATATGGTCAATGTTTCTGGGGGACAACCCCTTGCTCCTCCTCTAGCTCTGGTACCCCCACCCCACCTCACCCTCTCATCCTCATTGACTAATACACTTTGAAAGTGCCCAGAAAGCACCAAATAGCATCTCAAAATCGTAAAATTTTCAAGGGGGATTGGACCACTCTTTAGACCCACAAAACAATTGGAAAGTTTGGAAGTTGCATTTGTTAATTCTAAACACTTAAAAAGTACCCAGAAATCACCGAGTGACATGAAATCATAAAAATTTCAATGTTTCTCCAAATTGCTCATACAATATTTAGTCTAAAAGCAATATGAAAACAATAAAAATAAGCTGAGTGGCCCCAAATATAGGGAGTAACCGACCCCCCCACCCTCTGATTCACGTGATTTGAACTAGTATGCGGCAAAAAATTGACAATTTTATATTCTCTTCAGTAAGAACCGCCCCCCCCCCTTTGGAGAAAAGTGTCTCACGAGCCTGATTATTGAATCAATTAACTTACATATATTTTTACTTACTTATTTACATTACTTGTGTAATACAAATAGATTGGTCCACAGAAAAACTTTTGTATGGGTGGAATGTAGGAGGGAAGTTCTTTATCCCTTTGGTTAGACAAGAGATTCTTATTATTTTCAAAATTCACAATGTAAGTGTAATTTGTCTTAGATTTAATTGTAATAATACAAATTTCATATAAGGACTATTTGGCAAATCTAAGTAAAATACACATATATTATCACTTTAAATTACTTTTTGCTTACTTAGCACAAATGATAACCGTAGGTAACATTTCTGGTTACCATTCCCCATTAATCAGCTTGTCTAGATAATACAATAATCCAAAGGGGTACAGGGTGCATTCTGGTGTCCCTCCCCCCCCAGCATGAGTGAACCAGCTTGATTACAAGATGTGTATTTTACAAGATGCACTAGTTTTTGGTGCCCCTCCCACCTTCCCACACGAACCAACTTGTATAGAAGATGTGTGAAATGTTAAGGTGGTGCAGGGTGGTGCAGTATCCATAAGCATGAGAAACCTAGATGGGTATGCTTATGGAGGGTAGGGTACATAAAGATTTCATGCAATGTTGAGTAGATAGCATCAATACCTTTTCCTATTATATCTAAGTATGTCCCGACAGCATCCTCACGTGTTGACCACTTACTAGGAGAATACTGGACTTCAAGTTCCTAAACATGAATAGAAATGATAAGCTAAGGATAAATTTTCTCACTATGTAATGTAAGTACAGTATGTAGCATAACTTTTACCATTTATGTCCAGTTTGTTTTGATCTGGAATGGTTTTGCATAACATCACTAAAAATTATTTCTGCATTGCTACCACATTGGTACAGTATGCGGAGTCTTGGACAACTATGATGATGAAACTCTTTCATTTGACATTGAACATGATAAACATAACATTAGATAGATACTACATAAATATTGATGGATCAAAATGTCTCTTCAAACTGGAGACAAAAAATATGCATAATACCCAAGCATTCAAATAATAATACAGAACATTAAAGTCCAATTCATTATTTTATTGCTTTAGTAAAACCTAAAAAAGTAGGATATCAGGAGACCATTGTGAAATGATTCATGGAAAAGAATATTCACATTGCACACAAATAACATTTCTATCTGAATGTGCTTCCCATCCTCCTAAGCAGTGTCCAGAATCCAGAGGATGGTGCTTCCATGATCCCAGAAATGTGACGTCAGCTTTACAATGACACACAGGCTCCAGGAACAGCTCATTAATCTTTAAAAGTTAATAGTCTATAGCTCATTTATTTAAGCCAAACAAGTAGAAATAGAAAAATGAAGATCTCAGATATAAATTAGTGCTACCCTTTGCATTTGTTCAACTTCGCTTCTCAAATAAGAGTCTTCTTGTTCACTCTTTCAGTTCTGAACTGATCGAGCTAATCAGATTTCGTCGTCAAAATAAGGACGACTTTCTATATATGGTCATTTTCTCTGATGTAATCACATAATTATTGTGCACACATTGAGAAAAGTTCAGTGTGATAGGTTTGAAACGATTTATGACCCCAGCTATCTTGGGCATGGGTGAAGGGGCGGGCTCCTCAACTGTAATAAAGTCTATACTAAGAAGAGGGTAGTTTATTACAAGACTGAAGACTCTAGGCACAGGGTAAATAAGTAGGCTACAAGATCTTTCACGGGAAAGCAGGTAGCATACCACATTGTAGTTCAACGTCGTTAAACCCAATAACGGCACTCTTTACTATTAGGAATTTTCTTGCCCGTTATTGGGTTTAACCTCCTTACTATTCTTTTCTTTATTGCAAGCTCTGGATCCATCAAAACCATTTTTCCGCGATAACATGCAACTGATACTTGACAATAATATGAAAACACATAACATCAAGCAATTTAACACAATACTGTTGTGTTAAATGTTCATTTATGAGGCTACACTTACCAATCTCTAAAAAGACATTTCCGCATGTTCCTCATTGTGTCTGTTCCTCAGAGTGTCCCGGATTAAAATTAACTATCAGCGAAACGAAATTGTTGCCAAATAGATCTAATTATTATCCCGATTACTCGTGATAAAAGATCTAATTATTTAATATTTATATAATCAATTTTGAGGATAACAGGTATCTTTGATTGATTTACATGTATATAGCCACAGGCTGGTATCGAAATATTTGTCCGCTTTGACGGAGCATGCTATTTTTCATAAAAACACTAAGAATACTTCACGATTTATTTTTTAACTCATATGTTTCGTTATACCATACAAAATTACTTACTCCATGCAACGGATATATCATTTGCGGGTAACTTTCACTTCTGTTTGAAGTCCAATTACGCTGGGAAGAAAAGCTATTGAAAATGGCGCCGGAGTACCATACTTCAAAATGTACCATTTCTTGTTTAACTTTCTAATGGCACGATATAGTGACACGATAATATTTACACATGGTTTCAGCATAACTATGAAGGTATAAATGAGATGTTGATGTATTTGGTCTTTTTAATTCTTTTATAAAAAAAATGTTTATTTTTTTTGTCCGCTGTGATGGAGCAGTTGCAATTGTAAACCGTGAAATGCTCCGTCACAGCGGACAAAAAATATTAATATTATTTTTTATAAAAAAATTAAAAAGACCCAAATGCATTAATATCTCATTAATACATTCAGGTTTATGCTGAAAACATATGTTAATATTATCGTGTCACTATATCATGCCATTAAAAAGTTTAAAAAGAAATGGTACATTTTAGAGTTTGATACTCTGGCGCCGTTTTCAATAGATTTTACTCAAAGCGTTATTGGACTTCAAACAGAAGTGAAGGTTACACGCAAATGATATATCCATTGCATGGAGTAAGTAATTGTCTTTGATATAACGAAACATATGAGTTAAAAAATAAATCGTGAAGCATTCTTAGTGTTTTTATGAAAAATAGCATGCTCCGTCACAGCGGACAAATCTTTCGATACCAGCCTGTGATAGCGTGTAATGCAAAATAGTTATAAATTGCAAACCTACTGTTTGTTAATGCAGTGCCAAAATGACAATTTCTGATACAATTTGCAATTTCGATGTTACCAGAACTTACCGACATTTTCATTATATTCCAAACCTGTCTCAAATATTTTTCGTAATTATGCATCAATAGGGTCTAAGGGGGATACGGGACGGTGTGTTTGTATTCATAACGTATGTATGCATGCTTGAATCACATTCTTCATGTAATATTCCCATGTTTTCAGGGTTTAATTAGTTCCGCTTCCTGTCCTTAAGGTCAGGGTGCATGATGGGAAATTTTCTGCATTCCTCAATTGAGTCACATGTTATTTTTCAAACAAGAATAACTCCTTCCCCACATTGTCTATATCTTCCAGTTTTGCACAAAGAGTGCACTTGTGTGCCTAGAAAAGACTTGTGAGAAGAATGTTTTGATAAAGTGTATAAAAAACAAGAAAATTGAGTGAAAAAATTTAGAAAATTTTCAGAAATTTTTTTCACTGAATTTTCTCATTTTTTATACATTTTACAAAACAAACCTTCTCACAAGGCTTTTCTAGGCACATATGTGCACTCTTTGTGCAAACTTGGAAGATGTAGACAATGTGGGGAAGGAGTTATTCTTGTTTAAAAAATAACATGTGACTCAATTGAGGAATGCAGAAAATTTCCCAACATGCACCCTGTCCTTAAGGTACAGCTGGAAAGTAACATTTTGGTAAAAAATTGCTATACCTGCACATGTTATTTTCTGGTACAAAATAAAGTATGAAGGCATGTATCAATTTCCTTGCTTTTTTCAGGAAAGTATCATTACATTGTCTTCTTTTAGAATATCTGGTAGGCGTTCAAATGGAACTCCGGGGAATTCTGATATTTTACACTTCCTGTTTTTCCAAATTTTCTTTCAAAGTTTCCAGACAACACAGGAGTTACCATTGACCTGTTTCCAGGTTTACTAAAAGTAGACAGTGTAATGATACTTTCCTGAAAAAAGCAAGGAAATACACACATGCCTTCATACTTAATTATGTACCAGAAAATAACATGTGCAGGTATAGCAATTTTTTACCAAAATGTTACTTTTCAGCTGAACCTTAACCGTATTTACTCATGACAGGTTTCAAAATGGCGGAACAGCATTTTGAAAGCTGGCACGTGTCATGTTGCATTCTGGGAGCCAATCCTCCGTTACGGCGCAATCGGGCGACAAAATCACCTCAACATTTGAAGAGTCGGCATAACATGTGAATATCCACTTCAACTTTTGAAGTTCTTATTTGTCAATAGGGACACAAATTCACTATATTTGGACTTACTACAGGCCTGTCAACTTGGGAACACCTAACATGAGTGACTTGGAAATGTTGAACACCTCCCCTCAAAATGTGGACACCTTGGTCCAAATCTGAACACCTTGATCCAAATTTTGAACACCTTGGTTTAAATTTCATTACATCTTGCCAAATTTTGAACACCTCAAATTTTTCGCACTCGCTACGCTCGCGTTTCAAACATCCATCAACGGGGGGGGAAGGTACAAAAAATTTCGAACGGAATGCGTGACATATCCGTAATTCGCGTGAAAAGTCCGAACGAAATGCGTACGTTTTTTCCCGTCGTTCGTATTTTTGCTGTGTAGACGGTCTTTTTTAGAAAATTTTCTACAGAAATATTTTTGCTTGACAATTACCAGATAAAATGCGTAATTGCGTGACATTTTCTGTCACGCAAAAATAACTGGCGTGACTTCAAATTCTTCAGCAAATGCGTGACAAATACGCAAATTGCGGCACAGTTGACAGGCCTGTTACTAAGACGGAGAAAATAGAGCACTGAATACACTGAGGTAAGTATTTATTACATGTGCGACAGCATGTAATTTTCATAGCTTTTGCAATTCTTATGATCCCCACTGTAAAATGGATTTTTAGTGGGTGATAATAGATATACAACAAGCGCAAATTCGTTGTGTCTGAATGTATCTTTTACTTCATATAATTGAAACTTACTTCATCAGAATAACACTTCCAATGTGGACCCATTTCAGTTTGTCAGATAGATGGTATACTCCTGAATATGCACGTAACTGGGATCGATCACGAGACACCGAATCTTTTTTTTCAAAAATAATTATCATGACAACACTCAACAAAGTTCCCAATGTATAAATAGATTTTCGATTTCCCAAGAGTTATTTGATTAAACCTTTTCAAGAATATAGTTTATGAATTGTTATTTTATTGGTATTTTGATTTTTGATAATATTTGAGTTTATCATTGATATATTCATTATTGTAATATATCTTGAGTTGGTTTGTCATGGACTTGACGTCACGTCGTCTGTCAACCAAGGAGGATTGGCTCCCAGGATCGAAACTCGATATTTTCCAACAATGAAAACGTCGAAATGTCGTTATTTTCTGAAATTAAAACCGACTATAAATTCAAAATAAACAGTTCAAAAGATTCGAACCAATATCTCGATCGTTTCTTGTGAGTTTTGGAATTTTTCGTTTGGAAATAAGACCAAAATTCACGATTTAAATGTTGAAGTGAACAAAATGGCGGCTGTTTGAATTCGAATTTTGTATTACGACATACCCATATATGGGACAGAATATCGGTGGTGCACTCTGGGAGCCAATCCTCCTTGTCTGTCAACTGAAAATCTGCGTTGGTGAAACTGCGAAGAAAAAGATTAGTGGATATCTACGCTAATATCTACGCTACGATAGGTATTCATAGATAAGTAAACTTAGTTATAGATACAGGTGTTTATTTCCTATCGGTTCGCGATTTTACATTACAGGATCACGCAGTAGGTCTAGGTTATTTATAGTGTTTATGACTGGCCACTGAGTGTGGCTCCCTAAGCAGGTGTGCAGAATCCGTACCTCCTTCTTTAGGGTGTTTTATTTTTGGAATTTTTTCTGATCAAGTTGCTTATTCATACATTATGATCTATGGTTAGTAGGGACCGCACAAAAAAAGATTCAGCCAAATCGGACATCGTTTGCCTCACCCCCTCAAGCTTATCGCGTGCCAGGTACGGGATAACCTCAAGTCATCTTTATTTGACACATTTGAGCATGAATAGGCTATATTAGATTCAAGTATGAAACATGTACTAAGATTAAATTGAAAACTGACATATAAAAGAGGTGGAGTCCTATATTCTAAGATTTGCGCCAGCTAAAATCAAAATGTCACTCGACTTTTTATCGTACCTAATAAAGGTACGATATTGTAGTCAGCTTGACGGGCGGCGGGCGGGCGAGCGGCGTCTCACTTTTCAGCTTGTCTTCAGGTTTCCAGCCAAACCATTTGACAGATTCATCTGAAATTTTCAGGAATGTTTCTAGTTCTACGTATCAAAGTTAAGAACTGATTAGTTTTTGGGCATTCTGGGTAAATTTTAAGGTGGCCATTTTGGATTTTCCGTCCTAAAATCTTCACTTTCAAGACTTGTCTACAGGTTTCCAGCCAAACCATTTGACGGATTCATCTGAAATTTTCAGGGATGTTTCTACGTATCAAAGTAAAGAACTGATTAGTTTTTTGGCATTCTGGGTAAATTTTAAGGTGGCCATTTTGGATTTTCCGTCCTAAAATCTTCACTTTCAAGACTTGTCTTCAGGTTTCCAGCCAAACTATTTGACGGATTCATTTGAAATTTATAGGGATGTTTCTACATATCAAAGTTAACAACTGATTAGTTTTTGGGCATTCTTGGTTAATAATTTTAAGGTGGCCATTTTGGATTTTCCGTCCTAAAATCTTCACTTTCAAGACTTGTCTACAGGTTTCCAGCCAAACCATTTAATGGATTCATCTGAAATTTTCAGGGATGTTTCTACGTATCAAAGTTAAGAACTGATTAGTTTTTGGGCATTCTGGGTAAATTTTAATGTGGCCATTTTGGATTTTCCGTCCCAAATTCTTCACTGTCACACTGCTGTGTTTTAGGTACGATATTGTTCACGTCTGTGCCTTGTTTTGTGATTTTGAATCACAGAAGGCATTCTGAAGTTTCAAATTGGTGCCATGTTTAATTTTTGGCATCCGCCTAATGTATATCACTTACCTTTTATTGATTCTTTCATAAGTTTCGTCAAAAACTCAGTTTGACCAGAGTAATCTGTCTTTCTTGAAAAATGTCTATTTTCTAATCACCCGGATGTGCAGTTTACTTGGACAAGGGGTGTCAAATGCAAGATGGTCGAGATGCAGACATGTCGCCACTCTCAGAGAATCTTTTACATAATTTCAACATTACTATGCGGTTTTGCAACTTGCAAGTGAAAAGGATAAGGGCAGGTTGTATATAGGACTGGACAAGATGAAAATAAATATTCTAAATAGATGACACCCCTTTCGAAATAAGATGAACTGAACCTGTCACCGATTTCTTAGAAGAAATTACGTCAGAAAAACAAAAGCTCTGTAGAGAATTTTCGCTTGAAATGTTGAAAAGCAAGTCCAGTTTTCATGGGAATATAATTATGGTAGTTAATAGTTACGTGTACAATATTACCGAGTTCGATGGTGCATAAGTTAGGCGGTGGATCATTTTTTAGTACGACAATGTGAATTAATGCGACTGTTACTTTTTGGAAGGTTTTTTGCAAAAAAGTCGAGTGACATCGAAAATCTTAGTAATAAATGAATTACAATGTCAAGTGACATTTGAAGATGTTTTGAATGCATTGATTTGCTTTCTATTGATACATGTTTCTAACTTTATGCTGCAAAAAGATAAAATTGATGACGCCCACTTTCTTATATTTTTCCAGGGGTAGGTCACTATAAAGTGTTATTAAAAATATGAAATAGTACTTAGTCATTATAATAGTTGCATTAAAATATCACAAATAGCAACAAGATGACTTTAGATTACTTGTTTGAGCTGTAAAAGCTGTCATCTTTTGCTTGAAGCTACAAATATAAAATAGATGAGACTAAAAAAAGTGTGCCGCAGATCAAATTTAACACAAGAAGTTTGATATCTCTGGATTCAGTTGTCATAAAATGTTGTATTATGGCTTTTTACATAAAATACATAAGAAGGCCTTTCTAAAGAGCCATTATACATCATTTTATGACAACTGAATCCAGAGATATCAAACTTTTTGTGTCAATTTTGATCCACTACACATCTTTTTTGGTCTCATCTATTTTATATTTGTAGCTTCAAGGGAATGATGACAGCTTGTACTGTATAAAGAAGTATTCTTAAATCATTTCCATGCTATTTCTGATATTTTAAAACAACTAATCAATGACTAAGTACTAAGGGCTATTTCATATTTTTAATATCACTTTTTATAACATACCTATGATGATGTACAGTGCAAAGTGTACACAAGCCAGCGGGCCAATATAAGTTTTGAAAAGCCCGCGCCCGCTAACTTTCTGATTGGTCAAGGCGCTGACGTCATAACCAATCAATCGAAGATAAAACTGCGCGAGCAATTTTTCTAAACTCATTTCAATCATTTTCAAACCATTTGTTTGTCAATTCTATAAGAAAACAGTGCGCTCTGACCAGTCTACATCATCATATGTATGTTATAAATCATTTATGTCACTAGCGTGGCACATATGCCCTCGGTTCTCAGAGATCAATGTCCCTCCCAAGGTCGGGCCATATATCACTGAGACCTCGGGCATATATGCCACGATAGTGACATAACCTCTAAATAGTGCCCTCACCCTGGAAAAATATAAGAAAGTGGTCGTCATCAATTTTATCTTTTTGCAGCATAAAGTTAGAAATATGTATCAATAAAAAGCAAATCAATACTATAACAAAATTTGCCTTGCATTTAATTAAGTTTGCCTCACCTATTTTGAAAAAAGCTCAATGTTTGATGTTTTCTTCAAATAATTTTTAATGCTAAAATATATGTTTTTGTTCTTAGCACTGTAAAGCCTTCCAACAGCATGGGAAATGGTCCATCACAAGATTATGAACCAGACCTTAATGATGACATAAATATCAACGAAGCAGCTGAAGAGTTTTTGACAACAAACCTAAATGAGGAATCTGATGATCCAATAAAAAAGTAAGTTCTGTCCTGAGTGTACAAGATACTATATTTGCATTTGCATGCAGGGCCCAATTTTAATGTAGACAAGTTACAGGGTGTTCCATATGTTTCAGGAATGATGTTGTATTTTATTGGTTTTCTTTTCAATCTAGCTGATTTTTTAACAAAATGTGTCCAAATATGTTGTGAAAAAGTTGTAAAAGTTTCATATCATGAAACTCAGTAGACTGAATAATATGGTTGCTATAGTAACCTAGGGGTAGGGTAGGTGGAGCAGGTGTAACAACGCGCAAAACATAACATTTTTGTAAAAATAGTAGTTTTTGTATAAAGTGTCCAAAGTATTAACTTGTCATAGTCGCATCAAACTTGTTGGAAATTAAAAAGAATAAAGGTGGATTCCTGGAAATTAAAAATGTTATCACACCCTTTATTAGCCATCATCATTATTTCAGCATCTATCCCTTCCGCATTAGTCAGCGCTCTCACTATTCTCGGGTGTCCACATTTTGGATAATCGGTTTCAGTTTCCCTTCCAGATTTGAACCACTTGTACCACTCATACACTCTACAGGTTACCATCATTGAGTCCCCATGTGGTTTCGTTAGAAGTTTAATTGTGTCTGCTGCAGAAAACTGTTATTCACACATGTCATGTCTTGTCACAGATTGTTGTGTGTTGCCTAAGTCGAAGGTTTTCCTTTGCTAATGAAATTACCTGTGTTTATTCTCCTTTGTGACTCATGACATGACAGGTGTTTAAATTGTGATGTGATCAAGGGTGGTGACATTTTTTTTACTTTCTTGAAATCCACCTTCATTTTTGTTTAATTACTGACAAGTTTGATCCAACTCTGACAACCTAATACTTAGTCACACTTCGTACAAAAAAACTATTTTTACCAATTTTTCATATATTTTGCGCGTTGTTACACCTGCTCCACCTGCCCTACCCCTAGGTTACTATAGCAACCATATAATTAAGACTACTGAACTTCAAGATATGAAACTTTTCCAACTTATTCAAAACATGTTTAGACACATTGTGTCAAAAATTCAGTTAGATTGAAAAGAAAACCAATAAAACACAGCATCATTCCTGAAACATATGGAACACCCTGTATAGCAGTATTGCAATTTGGCCCTACTTATTTTGGCGGCTTTGCTGTTTTGAACATTTGGTGGCTACTCATATGCGTAGTGCCCAGTACGTCTGGTACGCACAGGCGTACCAGATGGTTGCAAATACACTCCAAATACAACCAAAGGTCCATGTGCAGTATGGCAAGTGATTTTAGACAGTCATATCTTTCACCATGGGTACTTTCTGGCCATCAAAACAATGGTTTTTATTAAAACAATATGTTTTCTTTCAAGTGAAGTCCCCATGATAGTAATATATCAATCCAACTCTCTAAAAAATTATGGATTAGGGCCCCACCCTGGCTCATTTTAGAAAATGTTAGGGTTATTTTTTAAAAAGAGGATCTTGCTTTTTTCAATTTAAACATATCAAAAGTTTCTTCTACACTATATGAACAATTTCTGAAAAGGAGATGCCTATTGAAATGCGTTAAAGTTAAAAACCACATATCCCATGTTATTTTCCCATAGGGAAAACTCGCGCTATCCATTGTTTTCAGCATCATTTTGGTCATCGAAAATTGATATCTTCAAAACTAGACTTTCAATACAATTATATTTTTGAAGATGTTTTAGACCCCTTGTTGAATAATCTTTTCATGCAATAAAAATCAGAAAAGGGAGATCCTCTTTTGAGTAAATAGATTCAATATTTTGAAAAAAATGTTGACATGGGGTCACTATGCATACTTTTTCGAATTGTTCGATTGATATTTTTATCATCATGGGTACTTCACTTGAAAGAAAACATATTGTTTTAATAAAAACCATGGTATTTATGCCGAAAGTTCTCATGGTGAAAGATATGACCGTCTAAAATCACTTGCCATACTGCACATGGTCTTTTCAAAATTTTCCCCAGACCCCCCTGAACGCCCTTTTTTGCTTCCCTCAACTCGTATTCTCGTGATGGCGTACTACTTATAAAAGTTGCACTACGCCCATGCTACTTAATATGGCACACTTGCAATATTGAAATGGATACTATACATATTTATGATTGAAATATGAAATATTGAATTTGGTGGCTACTTAATTTGGCGGCCTTTAACAATTAAAACGGCCGTCAAATTAAGTAGAAGTACAGTAAATATATAAGAAACTTAAGTGCACACAACTTGTACATGTAGATATCATCTGGAATCTAATAATACGAATATGAAAAGAGGCAAAAACAATAACTAAACAAAAACTAATAATCATACCATGGATAGTGCAAGAAATCTGTTGACATATGGAATACTATAGGAACCAGTATAAATTTGAACATAAAATGGAAACATATTTAGTGAAAATAATAATGTATCTGTATATAAGAAATTTAATCATAGCCATAACTGCAAAAACGATTCATTCTCAATTGACCTTTTGCGATCAGAATTCAGGAATTTTGTTTATGGATACTGTTGTCACGTATTTCGTCTTATTGGTATGACGTCATATAGAAATGATATTAGACATGATGGAATCACGAAATGGCGGACACGTGGCAGTTTTGAGCTAAAAATATTGTCGTTTCTTATATAAAAACCATGGGTCGGATATTTACCAGGTATGCCTATTTGACTAGATCATGAGTATGTCTATATATATGCGAAGTTTGGGTGAAATTCATACTAAACATCGATGCCTATAAGCGCCCCCCTTTTTTGTCAAAATCGGGGGGCGTTAAACCGCTATCTAAATCATGTCAGTAAGACCTTAGACTTGGTATGTGCTTAGCATGAATGTTGATCTAGTCAAATAGAACGCTTTCGTGAAAAATAAATCAATAAAGCACGAAATATAGAAGATAATCTCTCAAAATCAAGCATCTAAAGCTGTGTGACCTAATTGTGACGTCACTAAAAGACAGAATCCATTCGGTGATCGCAAATCATCAATTGTAAAAAAACTCTGAATATGAACAATCACTATTAAATTGTAATTTACAGTTAAAAGTTAAATCAAGTATCATAAATTTATAAAAAATTATAGGATCATATGTTAACAGGTATGTTATCGATAAGATTATTTCAAAACTAAATACTTGATATGTTTTGTAAATATGTTAATGCCCTGTTATCTTTATTGTTCCCTAAAACAAAGCTTTTACACCATTGCAAAATAATTTGATAATGCCCTAAAATAAAGCTTTTACACCATTGCAAAATAATTTGATAATGCCCTAAAATAAAGCTTTTACACCATTGCAAAATAATTTGATAATGCCCTAAAATAAAGCTTTTACACCATTGCAAAATAATTTGATAATGCCCTAAAACAAAGCTTTTACACCATTGCAAAATAATTTGATAATGCCCTAAAATAAAGCTTTTACACCATTGCAAAATAATTTGATAATGCCCTAAAATAAAGCTTTTACATCATTGCAAAATAATTTGATAATGCCCTAAAATAAAGCTTTTACATCATTGCAAAATAATTTGATAATGCCCTAAAATAAAGCTTTTACACCATTGCAAAATAATTTGATAATGCCCTAAAATAAAGCTTTTACATCATCGCAAAATAATTTGATAATGCCCTAAAATAAAGCTTTTACACCATTGCAAAATAATTTGATAATGCCCTAAAATAAAGCTTTTACATCATTGCAAAATAATTTGATAATGTCCTAAATTAAACCTTTTACACCATTGCAAAATAATTTGATAATGCCCTAAAATAAAGCTTTTACACCATTGCAAAATAATTTGATAATGCCCTAAAATAAAGCTTTTACATCATTGCAAAATAATTTGATAATGCCCTAAAATAAAGCTTTTACACCATTGCAAAATCATTTGATAATGTCCTAAAATAAAGCTTTTACATCATTGCAAAATAATTTGATAATGCCCTAAAATAAAGCTTTTACATCATTGCAAAATAATTTGATAATGCCCTAAAATAAAGCTTTTACATCATTGCAAAATAATTTGATAATGCCCTAAAATAAAGCTTTTACACCATTGCAAAATAATTTGATAATGCCCTAAAATAAAGCTTTTACATCATCGCAAAATAATTTGATAATGCCCTAAAATAAAGCTTTTACACCATTGCAAAATAATTTGATAATGCCCTAAAATAAAGCTTTTACATCATTGCAAAATAATTTGATAATGTCCTAAATTAAACCTTTTACACCATTGCAAAATAATTTGATAATGCCCTAAAATAAAGCTTTTACACCATTGCAAAATAATTTGATAATGCCCTAAAATAAAGCTTTTACATCATTGCAAAATAATTTGATAATGCCCTAAAATAAAGCTTTTACACCATTGCAAAATCATTTGATAATGTCCTAAAATAAAGCTTTTACATCATTGCAAAATAATTTGATAATGCCCTAAAATAAAGCTTTTACATCATTGCAAAATAATTTGATAATGTCCTAAAATAAAGCTTTTACACCATTGTAAAATTATTTGATAATGTCCTGAATTAAACCTTTTACACCATTGCAAAATAATTTGATAATGCCCTAAAATAAAGCTTTTGCACCATTGCAAAATCATTTGATAATGCCCTAAAATAAAGCTTTTACACCATTGCAAAATCATTTGATAATGTCCTAAATTAAAGCTTTTACACCATTGCAAAATATTTTGATAATGCCCTAAAATAAAGCTTTTACACCATTGCAAAATCATTTGATAATGTCCTAAAATAAAACTTTTACACCAATGTAAAATTATTTGATAATGCCATAAAATAAAGTTTTTACACCATTGCTAAGTTATTTGATAATGGAACTAAATTTTACTTCCTTTCCAGGAACATGCAAGCTAAGGCAGTATATCTCCATCACTTTGGACAAAGGCAACATCTTGAACAGAATCGTAAGAAACCTAACAGTTTGTCAAATGAACTTGACTCAGTGGATGACAATGACTATAACAATGATGTTAAAGATGATCGTAACATAATTACAGATAAAGAAGCAAAATCTACAATTGATAGGTAAAGTAATGATTTCAGATGAATTTGATATAATTTGTGCCATAAAATGACTATAGATTTGAGATTTGGCCTTCAAATTGACCGAGTTTTTTCAAAATCATCAACAAGTTCTCAAAAGTTTAAATCTGACTATAGATTTGAGGTTTGACCTTCTCAAGGTCAAAAAAGAATTGACCTTCAATGACCTTCTTGAGGTCAAAAAAACTTTGAACTTGCTTCAAATTGACCAATTTTTTTCAAAATCATCTACAAGTCAGAATGTCAAATCTGACTTTAAATTTAAGATTTGACTCCAATGACCTTCTAAAGGTCAAAAAGGTATTTTCTCAACTTGCTTTCAAATTGACCAAATCTTTTTTCAAAATCATCTACAAGTTCTCAAAAGTTCAATTCTAACTATGATTTGACCTTAATGACCTTCTCAAGGTAAAAAAAATCATAATATTATGAGCAACTAGGTGGTGACATTTTGTCATGTTACAAGTCTGTTGTTGTTAAAGTAAAGGTTGTCTTGCATTAAGTCCATCCCCACCCCCACCATTTAGTATACTTGCGTGTATACATTGTGTAGAAGGCATTCTGATACACATCACATCTAAAAACCTGTTTGTGTTTAGTTGTTGATTTTCCGTGCCAATTCCGATGATCGATTAGGCGGGGCCTTCCCATACAATCTTAAAATTCTCCGGAAGTTTACTCTTCTTAAAAAGTTGACGTACTTTAAAGAAAATTAATTTCTTCGTGTTTCCTACCGATTAAATTCACCATATTTTATAAGATGTTTATTTCTAATGTTAAGAATTCATTCCTACGAAAAATATAAAATAATTCGTGGGAACTGTTAGAAATATTAAGTGAATACTTAAGACTTTGCAAGGACCTTTTGCGATCAGAAATTGTTTACTACACCGTTGCTATGCAGTTCGTTGAGAATTCCTTTTGAGTTGTGATGTTTAAATCACGTGTTTGTAAAAGCAAATTTGATTCGTCTGTCTTTTCCACCAATTCTAAATCGTAAGTGCCCTACCAAATTTCCGTATCGATCTTTGATGCAAGAAGAGAGGGCCATGGTATTCCATGATGTGTAGAAGGTGTGTTGCATAAAGGGAAAAAGTCAAGAAATAAAATAATTTCATTTAGATTATGAATCGAAAACATTTTGGGATTATTTCGGATCAAAATTACAAATGCACCCTTCTCATACAGAGAACCAAGTCTGCTCGCAAGATAACCCTGTAACTTTCTGTTAAATTTAAACACTCCTTAAAGGGGTATTCCTTGCCAGACCATCTCTCTCCTAATATGGTAGCTATAACCATATACATACTTTGCAAGTTTATCAAAAAACAGAAAAATGTTTTGAATGGTCAATATTGATCACTTAAAAATGTAGCGCTCAATTCCAGTAGGCTGCCATCTTTTAAAATTTCACTCAGGAAGTGATGTCATCGACTCTCAACTTTGCATATAACATTAGGTAAGGAGCTATCAGAATTACTAAACCAGCTGAATATTTTTTTCAATTTGGTCTATGATTAAAATCCTTTTGATGATCTCTTCTTTAGTTCTAAGTTGACAACTCCTGAAAATATTTTTACACAGAAGATAAGGGCTTCTTGTTTAGAAGTGATTTTGTACTTCTTTCCTATACTGTAATAGACAAGGTTATAACAGGTGAGAGTCGATGACATCACTTCCTGAAAGAAATCTGAAAAGATGGCAGCTTACTGGGAATGAGTACTACATTTTTAATGATCAATATTGACCATATGAAAACATTTTTCCGTGTTTTTTCTAAATATGTAAAGTATATATATGATTGTAGCTACCATATCAGGAGAGAAATAGTCTGGCAAGGAATGTTCCTTTAAGTCTTAATGATCATAATATTTTTATGATAAAAATAAGATAGACATAGTTAAAACTGATGCAAATTGTGAAAAAGTTAGATGATCTAATTAATAAAAAATTATTTACTGTAAAACGGGTAATTTTGACACTGGGAAATTTTAGCGATTTTTCAATTTTAGGAGGTTTTAGCGCAGGAAATTTTAGCGAAATGAAGATTAATCTTTAAAAAACCAAATTAGCGAAATGGATTAGAAATTTTATCATTTATGGCAGAAGAATGAAATTACAAACCGGAAGTCGAGCACTGAACGAAAAGCTCCTTAAATACTAGTATTCATGTAGTTTCCCGGTAATTTGCAAATTTTAGCGCCCGGTTTATGTTAACCCCGGTTTATTTTAGCGAATTGAATTTTTAGCGAAATTATAGCGATCGCCAACAATCGCTAACAATCACCCCTCGCTAACAATACCCGTTTTACAGTATTGATGGTGATTTATCGAAAAATCATGATTGTTGTCTTGTTGATTGCAATTTTTCTTGAAGATAGAACTGTGTTAAGTTTTTTTTAATTCTGCTTCTTCAGGTTTGAGTTTAAAAATAAATGTTTAAAAAGGGCCATTAAATAATTGATTAGAATCTATATCTCTAGTTAAGATACTTTATGTAAATATTGATTAAAGAAATGATCATGGAAACAGGAAAGTAAAAGATTTCCATGTTGAATATTTAATTTTCTGGTTGATTCTTATGTCACTTATGGTGACATATTGTTGTTATACAATCACGCCTGACCATCGACAAGGTACAGTCACGTGACATTGACAAAATATACCGTAGTACACTTTTGATGTACTATGTCATTTCCGCCATTTTAGATCGCCATTTTCTAGAATGAGGAAGCGAGGAAAGAACTAGCATTGATTTGATCAATATTGTGTCAGTTCATCATCAGGTAGTTGTTGCATTCGATTTGTAATTAAGTTGCAAATATGCATATCTACTTTAAATGATCCTCAGCAACTTCAATATCTTGTTATAGATCTACCCAGTACGTCAGGGATCTCTAAATCTTGACTGAATTTCTCAAAATTCTCTCTAATTTTTGTTTTGCTATGCAAATAACAGCCAAACTACGACTAACACAACTTAAGATAAGTATACAAATATACATTGAGAGTTAATGCAAAACCGCTTTTTACTTTGGATGCTACTACGAAAAATAGATAATGTATGTTGTCAACTCGAATGTATGTTGTCACATTGGCCTTACATATCTCAATTCACAGTTAATTTTACAGTGAATGAAATGCTATAATGTACGTGTAATAGAAGGAACATATTTGATAATAAAGTAATAATATTTAATAGGCATATCAGATATATTTACCCTAATATTTTTTCCGTTAATCCATAAAATTGTCATTGATATGATTAAATGTCAATGTTACTAACTCTTTTTTGTGTTCCATACCTGGCTTTTGAACTTCTGCACTTTCCAGATATACAGTGTCCCAAAGTATGCCCCCCCCTCCCTAGGCAGATATAATTATACCAATGTCTCCATAGTATGTGTCACATATCATTTTTAAGCTTATCCAAAGTTACATTGATTTGCCATATATGATGGTTCAAAGGGGAAAAAGTAACAGGCATTTCAAAAATTAGCGTTTTGTCAAAAAGATAGTTCATTTCAGTATCCTGGAAACAGCCCTGACCCTGTGACAGAAACTATGGATGCCATTCTCGAAGATAGGATGGCTATTGAGTTCTAAAAAGATGACGTTTAGGGTAGATACTCCAAGGAAACTCTTCTTATGCCTTAAAAAGGTTTCATGAGGATTACAAAACGCTATATCCCTATTTGAAGCCTGTTTAAGGTCATATAAGAAAGTATTGCTGCTGTTAACATGGTGGCTAAGGAGACACACCGACTATTGTTTTGGTGTAAAACTGACTTTAATTTTGGCCAAACACTAACTTTTGTATTCCTGTAACTTTTTCCATTTGTGAGTTGAACCATGATACTCGGCAAATTAATATAACTTTGGATGAGCTTTAAAATGATATATGACACATACTATGGAGACATTGGTATATGTCTGCCTAGGGGGCCCATACTTTCGGGACACCCTATAGCATAAATTTTGAAAGTCATCTTGCTAGTATAGATCTCTCCATGAACTCCTGGAGATTATTAAAATTCATAAAAGTGCAACTAAACATAACGTAACGTACCGACGCCGAGTGGCCAAAAAGGTTGGAAGATATCACGCCATGGTCACATATTAATCACCATATTAACACTTTCATAAAATAAAATAGCATTCAACGAAAAAATCACGTTTACCTGTTTATCTGTACTAGGGATACAGGAGCATGTTCGTTGAACATCACTTGTGACGCATAAAACCCTTAATGCATTTTGAAATTAAATCATTGCAATGTTTAATATTATAACTCATGAATTTCAATTACAGGGACAACACACACTGTGATTTGACAACGTACATTTCTGATTTTTTAAATTATACCAAATGCATGAATATTTATTAAATCTTAACCCGTCTTAAATTGTGCAGTTTGGAGAAACACATTCTCATTAAAATATTCGACACTCCGAGACGTCAGGGGAGAAAATTATCAAAGGAAATGTGTAAAAAACAACATTTTTCCAACCGAACAATTGTATGGGTAGACGTACAACGAAAAAAATCGAGCACTGCTCGAAGATCTTTTAACGTAATTAGAAAAATAAATGTCTTTGAAATCGAATACACGCGAAATCAAACAGGAAATCCTTTTTGTATTCCTCAAATTTATTTTTGAAAACCTGCATCAAACCTACATCATAGTCTTTGCTTAAAATCAGTTAATAGTGACATTGTACATCAAAAGTGTACTACGGCATATTTTGTCACGGTCACGTGACTGTACCTTGTCGATGGTTAGGCGTGACAATGTAGTCTCCAACTTTTTGTGGATGGTGTTTAATGGTAGGTGTTCAGCATTCAGCTCCTGTAACAAATTGCAGGAGGTGGTGACTTTTTGCATGTTAATGGCTTGTTATTTTATGTCATCCCCAAGTAATGGTGACTAATTGTTAAAGTCACTATTTTGAAATAATTTTCAACAACTTGCTAGGTGATGCTGTCTCTCAGAATTGTAAAAAATTCAAATCACTATCCAAATACAAAACATATGTTAATTTTATTTTTTACACACTGTGCCTAATTCAAGTGAAAGCAGTCACTGAAAGTAGACAAAGAGTTTTTTTATTTGCCTATAATATTTGGTCTATTGGTATTTACTACTCATATAAAGTTTGATTGTATTTTAATATAGGGAACTCAACAATCAACTCTGCATGAAAGTACCACAAAAAGATGTCACCAAGAATGACAACCTCATTGTTGTTGAGAAGAATAAATCCAATGCCAGAAATATCTATGAAGTCGATGCTAATAACAATGCAGTCAATCTTTTATCAATGGATGCATGTGAGGCTAATGGGAAGTTATCTAATCACAACAAGGGACCTGTCAACATGAATGAACTAAACAGATGTAAGGCAGATGGTGTGCCACTCAATCGTAACATTGGTTGGACATTTGTCTCTAAAAATCAGGATGATGATAACAATGATGCTGATGATATTGATTGGTATCCAAATGACTTGTCAAAAACAGAACTTGGGCTTATGAGAAAATGTCAAATTGCGAGAAAAAATGCCACTAAGGAAGAAATTATCAGCAATAATGAGGGATTGAAGATGACAGGTCAAAAGTATCCTGATTTGGAACACAAGGCATGTTCCCAAAGAGACACTAACAAAGGAAGCGTAAAAAGTCTGGATTCTCACTGCAACATAGACCATAGCTATGACAGCAATATAGGTACTGAATGCAGTAGAGGTAACACAATGAAGCAAAATGGAACAAGCAAATCAAACAACAAAGTAGATAAAATACAGTTAAAAGATGCCAAAAACAAATCTTTGAAAGATCGCACAATAGTTGAAGCTAAAGAGGAAGCAGATCAAGCTAAATCAGAGAGAAAGAGACAAGACAAGTGTATCAAAGTATCAAGCAATACTAAACGTGTTGATGTAACAAACACCAACAGACCTGGAAATGCTACTGATGGAAGTAATACTGTGTTTACAGGAACAACTCCAAAAATGGCAGCTAAAATAAAATGTGCATCACCAAAGGTTGCTGCACTGTCACCAACTAAAATGACAAAAGAGCTTTGCAGTCCACTAGCAGCTCCACCAGGGTTATATAAATCACTAACTGCTTCTGAACCACCAGGAATTTATAAACCACTAGGAACATCTCCGGCACAAAGCTTACCACCTCCACCTGGTCTTAGTTTCGAACCAAATGATACCAACTCGGCATTTATGAGAGAGGCACGGCATCCATCTTCAAGACAGTCATCTGTTGATTTGAACATGAATATACCAGCTATTCCTATACCAACTCTATTACCAATGACTGAGTCTCAATCCTTACAAGAACAAAGCAAGCAAAAACAGAAGCCTGTACAATCTTTCAGTTCTGGTGGGGTTATTGGTCCAACATCAATATCAAACAATCAACTTCATCCTCTTCTAATGACACTGCCAGATGGAGCAAGTACAGTTGATTCTCTCAAAGTGAGATCCAGTAAAACTGATGAGCCATTTCATTTGTCCAATACAGAGACAATGTTGGAACAAGATAGGGTTGATTTACAACAAGATCATAATAACATCATTTTAAACAATGTGGGGGAGTTAGGAACATCTATTACCAAGTCCTCATTAGACACATGTGTTAAAACACCAGAAGTTAACACATGGTCTGAACCTGTTGCAACAATGTTTTTTGACAAAAACAACAATGGGCCAATACATAAATCTAACATGCAGGAACAGCAATTCGAAGGTAAAGTCAAAAGGAGTCTCAATTTTGCTTCTGAAAAAGATGAATCTGTTATTCCTAGCAAACCTATTGATCAAAAGAAAACAAATGGACAAGATAATGACCAACTTATTGAGAAGATGACCAAATATATTGAAACAGATAAGGAGGAGCTAGAAGAAAGCATGATTGTTGATGCTACCAAAGTTGATGCAAAACAAGACAAAGTCAATGTTACCTCAATAGAAATATTAGAAACTCATAAGAGCTTATCAAAAGGTTCAAACAAAAAGAAGAATAAAAAATCCAGAAAGTGTTTAACATCTGAAGAAACAAAAACTAAAGAAGGAATGAAGGGACTGCTTACAACTGATTCTAGCAGTTTAGATGAATGGCCTGAACTGCCTAAACCAACACCAACAAAGCTGGTGGAGATGCCAGAAAATAAAAGTAAACTTTTGGGTCTAAAAAGCATTGCAAATGATATGCTTCAAGGATTGCCATCTGCATCTTATAGGGAGATTGAAGATGACTTCATGTCAGTCCATGTTACAACTCAAGCTGTGGAAACAATTTGGACCATCACAACAACCACAGTATCTACCATGAAATGTAGCCCAACAGTAACAAATAACCAAACTAGCACAAAGGTTGCAATGAATAGAACAACCATCAATGATCTTAATAAAGTCAATGGAAGTATTAATTTTGTACATTGCAGAAATAACATGCCTGTAACATCTATGGCAAAAATTAAAAGCAAAACAACAGTCGTGTCATCAAATGCTTGCAAAATAGATCCAAAAATTGTTCCAGTGCCAAGGGCAGAGAAAACTCAAGTATCCAAAACGTATATCCCACCTTTATGTGCTCCAAATATTGTGAACCAAACAGCAACAACTGGCATATCATCAGTTGTAGGCGAAAAATTACATTTGTCAGTAAGAAATCCAGGTACTCTATCAGCTGGACCAAGGTTCCCCCCACCTCAAAAGTCTGGAATTCCAGCTGATGTCAAAGCCCAAGATGAACCAAAGCAAGAAGAACCTGTGAAGACTGTCACTAAAACAGTAAAGCAGAAGGAAAATCTCAACAAAGATGAAACAGAGAAATGTTTGGCTGAAGAAGTTTACAAGTTTGTTCAAGATAACGGAGGAAATGTTGCAGTAGGTGCAATCTCAAGTGATAAAAATATCAAAACATCAAAGACTGCATTCGAAAAGAAGTTTAAAGTCAAACTGAAATGGATCAATTTTCTTGAACGCTTTGAAGATAAGTTTACAGTTGCGAGTAACAAGGTGATTGCAAAGAGCAAGAAATCAGATGTGAAGGGAAAAGGTACCCCAACGAAGTCTAAGAAAAACAATGAGAACGTAGACAGCAGTTTAACATCTGTTTTTAATTCTAATGATCCTTCTGGATTAGGCACAACTAAGGTTGAGGTAAATAAGAAGAATAAATCTGCATCCAACAAAACAACTTCTCTCAAGTTGGTCAACCCTGTGATTTTAGAAACAAGGAAAGATCAACTTCTGAATTGTGTTACAGCTCTGGAAGAAGTTAACAAATCACTGAATGTCTGTATTGATCAGTTTATAGAGTGCAAGCTACCCAATGAATACAAGATCCAGCAAATGAAGTACTTCATGTTCATGACTGATATGATGACTAGCATTGTAGAGGCAGACTTACATTGCACAAACATTTACATCATCAGCTGCATGTTGGTGTTTGTCAGTGCCAATTTCTACAGAAAACTAGTCCTGAGTAAAGTAAAATGTGCGTGCCCTATTCCAAGGGAAATTTTAGATGATGTGTTTAAGACAAGCAGTGGATCTTGGCAGGACAACATAATTGAGGAGGTTTCATTTACAGAAATTGAGTTCAAGAAGACAAAATTGAAGATCTTAAAAAGATCAGTCAAGCTTACCAGAGAATTGCTGCAAGACACACACAAGAATTTACTAAGAGTTTGCAAAATGGTGCAAAACAATGACTCCTTTGTTGACATCATCATAGATATCATGAAATACATTGGACATCTGAGTGCAGAACATGAATATCAGATTAATACTTTGATCGCACTTGTAGAAATGTTCATGAAATATGCTTGGACATGGAATACTCTCGACCAAGAGGAGCTTCAGACACTAAAGACAGCAGTACTTGATCTATGTTGGGACTTCATGGTGACTGTTCAAGAAAGAGTAAAAGCGAAATGCAAAGAATTGCATGCTCCACATTTTTATTGCAGGTTCTGTCATATTATCAAGGGATCACTTTTTAAACCAAAGCCTAAATGGGCAATAGATGCTTTAAAAATAACCGAGAATCTATTTGAGAACAATGCAAAGTCAAAAACTACTATGGAAGAGGAAAATCTTTTACCCCCTGCGATGGATAATATTGTCAACATTGGAATGAAAAAGATGGAAAAAGTCTTGAAAAAGCATAAGGCTAAAAAAGAAACAGCAAAGGTGAATGATGAAAAACGCAAGTCCAGTAAGTGTGATGATATAGATAAAGAATCTTGTGAATCAGCATCATCAGAAAACAGCAATGCTGATGATAATACATTTGAACAAACAGAACAAATACCATCCCAGGCAAAAACACTAACCCCTGCAGTGACAACTGTCTATTCAACAACAGGAAGAAAAATAAATGTGAAGCCTTTCACAGCAAGTAAAACTACACCTAAAGCAAATCAGGCTGCAAGTGATAAGCCAATGACTTCAATTACAACAATTACCAAAACCAAGAAGAAAGCATGTGCCACTATTGATGTCAAGAAGATGCCAGCAGCTGGTCAAACGGCCATTGAATCAAATAAAAGCAATTTCTCAAAACAAGGTGGAAACACCCTGCTTACTTATAAAGATGAAACTGTGAAGACTCCCATTGAAAGACAAAAGAAACCACCTGTTGACAATAAAACCAAGCCAAACATTACCAAAACTGGAACAACCAGTCAAACAATAGCAATTGTTAAGACCAATAGTGCAAAAACCAAATCTGCCAATAAATCTGGTAGCAAAACTGACATAGCTTCAAATATTTGTACTGAAGAAGATACTAGAAGAGACTTGCATATCAAAAACAAAAAACTAAATGCAAACAGCCCTATTGCTAGTAAAATACCAACTTGCAAAGCTCCATTGAAAAATGAAGCTAAAACAAATGCAGCTGCAAACCAAACTGTGCAAATTAACAGTGATAAAACAACTGTGGAAGAAAATTGTACAGCAAGTACAGTAAATGATATTGCAAAATTTAGAAAACGTTTGAAAGCAATAATTGAGAAAGAACCTGATGTGCCAACACAAGATGGAGTGGAATTCAGAAAGGTGGTTACCTCTGAGTTATTGGACACCTTGGACAATGTATCGACTGGGAGCACTGAATCTTCAGGAAGTGCCGATTCAAATGGACCTGTGTCCAGATTGAGAAAAATGCTAAACAAATTAAAACCAGCAAAAAAGAACTCCAAGGTTAACAAAGGTTCCCCTTCCAAACAAACAGAGTTCACATTTGATATGAAACCTTTTGATGATTCACCATCTAAGATTAGCCAAAAATCAAACAATGTGTTTGTATTCAAAGGAAATGACTCTTCTACTTCTCTTGCCAAATCTTCAATCAAAAAGGGTAACAAAGTTAGCTGCCCTCCTGACCATGAAACACCTATAGTAGACTTTACAACAGTTAGCACATCGACACAAACCTCTGAAGCAACAGACACTAAGGACACAAGCTCTCAATATGACATCCAGGCTCTGAGGTCAAGCAGTACACAGACCCAACACAGGAACATCTACAGGCACATGGTGACTCAAACCCACAACAAGTTGAATCTAAAGGACACCAGCTGTCAGGCAACAACTAAGGCCAAAGACAAAGGGATCCAGATGATGTATACAATGAGGGATGCATCACAGCAGGCAAATGCTAGTCTTCCTGAATTGGTACATCAAATGAGCCAAACCACCCTCAAGACCAAAGCCAAACAGGTGAATGAACCTTTTTTCATTTTAAACAATATGTACATTACTGCATTAGGCTACTGGTTTATACAGTTATATGTGCATGGGCATTTTGGTTGGTTGTTCTGCTTAATCTTTTTAGAATCATCTTCTTAGCTTTTGTTGCTGCTGTATTTGTCGGTCCCAGAACATTTTCGTTCTCGTATATTCTATTTCTTGTTGGATTTTAGTTTATATATCTTTTAAGTCTTTCTTTAAAGGGTTCCGATAAGCATCCCGTATAAAAACAATATGGCGGCTCCAGGCGAATCAACTGGATCAGTCCATTTTCAAGAAATAAGGGGAGTTCTGTAAAATCCAGTTTATTGAAATTGTCTTTGAGATAAAGTAATCCGTTTATAATGATTTTGAAAACGTTATCCAAAGAGTGATTGCGTTCAAAGAATACATGTACAACAACCAATATAAATCCTTGTATTAGAACTGCTTTGTTTCATTTGTAGGATATTTCATATGCCAAGCTGTGTGCTATTACGTTATGGGGAAATTTAGATGCCAATTTTTCCTTATTATACACAAATAGAAGATCCTGAAACTTCACCCATAAATGTGGAATTGATTTGTCAAAATAAAAATCACCCTTTTATAAATGTGTGACGATCTATAATATACTTATGCTATATAACAGTTAGACCTCGAACCTGTGAACCCTTGAGTATTATTCCGGGATCGGACCTTTTATACTAAACGGTGAGCAACACCAGAAACGAGCGTTCTATTTGCTAAACGATATGTGTCACCCTTTAAAGCCTTTAGATAGACTCAATTACTTCATTAACGCACTATTATTGACACACTTCCAGTGCAAATACTTAATACACATTGAATGATTATTACTTATTTTCTTAGGTTCAGGTCAAGATTCATCCTCACATGAGACATTGTTCAGTGGGCACAGACCCTGTTACCCCAACACATGAGAAAGCCTTGACTTGTACTCAAGGGGTGCAGTGCTGCGTATCCATGTCTGATGGAGCCAGCCAGGTACAACTAACTGCTACAGTGTGCGAGGGGGTACAGACAAGTACCAACAGGGGGGATATGGGAGTCCAAGCTGTGGCTGACACTGTAAAGTACAGGGACAAACAGGTAAGTGACGTGTCCTGAAATTCTAATATTATATATGATATCACACTAACTAGAACAATTGAATGATTTACTGGTTTATAATTAAGGAATAAAGACTGAGATTTTATGATTTATGGCGTAATATATGACCGAAAAAATCCGACTGGATTTTGAAAAAATTTTGAACCAAGATAACGAGTTCTGTTTGGACCTCCAGTCAGTTTAACTAGTTCCACATATCATTTACATGACCGGGAACTCAATGGAAATTGTCAGAATGACCCTAAATATGATGAAATAACCTTTTCAGCAATCTGAAAATGTGACTAAAAAATAGCTAAAAGTAGGTGCTCAGGAAAGGTCAATGAACAGAATCTGTTGATTTTTTCAGAAAAATATGTCCAATATATTGCTCTAAATGATACAATCTTTGAAATTTAAAAAAATTGTCCGAAACAATAATTTTTCATTTTTCTAAGAATGATATCAAATTCTTTTTAAATTGTATCATTTATAGCAATATATTGGGCACAATTTCTGAAGAAGTCAAAAGTTTCTGTTCAGTGACCTTTCTTGAGCACATACTCTTATCTATTTTTTCAGTCACATTTTCAGAGGGCTGAAAAGGTTATTTCATCATGTTTATGGTCATTCTGACCATTTCCATTATGCTCCCGGTTATGTAAATGATAAGTGGAACTAGTTAAACTGACTGGAGGTCCAAACAGAACTCTTTTATCTTGCATGGTTTTGTCACTTTTTGTTTTGTCATTTCCTGTTAACTTCCATAGCACCTTCAGACCTTAAATGGTTTAAAATTCATATATTTGCAAGTTGTAAGATGAAAACTTTTTTTCAATTCAAATATCACATTTTTCAAAAAAAACTTAGATTTGCAAACTTTGCACAGGGCCTTTCACAATGAACGGAATTAAATCTTCGGTCATCATATATTAATTCAAAAATCTTAGATTCTTGATCTAATGAAACTTGTGTTTTGAATATTACATGTCTTATAAGAAATAATGAGATAAAAATGTTTAACCTGACCTATTCTTCGTGGAAGGGCTACATATTCAAGTATATGTTAAAGTAAAGTAAGTTTGTCTAAGTGCTAACTAAACTACTGCATGGTTATTTCTGTCATGAAACTTCAAAATGGCAAGTGATTTTGAATTTGGCTTGTGCAGAGAATTAATACAATTTAGTGCAACATTTCTTGGACAACCCTGGATATAGTGTCAATGTTGCTATTCCAGGTGCAGGTTTGTGATGAGTCCCACATGAACCAGCAGGCTGCACGTGTGAACCCTGACCTAAAACAAACGACTTACATGGACATAAGCAGGCAACCAACAGCTCCTAGGGAGTGTGGGGACAGTCCTATGGTACACATACCACACAGCAGTAGTCAGAATCTCAAACATATGACTTATCCCTGGAGTCAGCCAACCATGGAGGACATGATTACAGTGGAACACTTGAAGGAAAATATATTGAAACTTTGTGATGTAAAACATCTACCTGTTGTTACAGTAACAACTGATGTCATAATGGGTGTATGTAACGCCATTGTGTGGTTGTCTGGGAAGCCAATCAGTCAGCATATAGGAGCTAATGTGGAATCAGCCAAAATTGCAGTTTTACAGGACACTTTACAATGGATGCATGATGTCTTTGGTAGTGACTATTAGAAGGCGCAGATGTTGAGATTCTATCTGAAATTAGTTTCCTTTAAACTTTAAAACCATCAGGCCATTTTTCTGAAATATTACTATATTTGTCATTTGGTGAGTGTTTTAATTTGGTGAATTTGGCAAATCAAAAAATCGTCAAATTAAATATTCGCCAAAATTGCCAGGAATTTGACATGTTTTTCTTTGGGTGCACTTTCGGTAATAAGAAATATACCAATATGGTCGGGGCTGTTTAGATTTAGAAATATTCCAAGATATTGTTATTCAACAACACTGACAATGAGTATCTTGAAATTATGAGATTTATCTCCTTTAAAAACTGCCAAAATGAATAGATGCCCGATATGTCTTGATATCCCAAAATTACCAATTTAAATTGCTGCAAATTAAAGATGAATTATAAAATTTATCTTTCATTTTCAATGTTACCATTGCCGATGGGCTTTCAACTAGAAGGGTAGCCAACTTCCCACATTTCATACATAAGCATTGCCTTTGTATTTTCAAAATTGGAGAATGAACACATTCCAATCAAATATTATTTTGTACTTTTTATGTTGATTTAAAGAAATAACTCAAAAATAAAAACATGATTACATACAAACATGTTGATAATTTAATAAAGAATGGAATTCATCATAATTATGACAATACAGAATGTGAACATTCTCCCACAAATTATGTTTTTATTTGAATGTGTTCTTGAATACTTACCCACAATGCAATACTCAAAGAGAACATCTTGGTACCTCTTATTCTAATTGGTCTTTTTGTTATGTCCCCACCACATAGTGTGGGGCCATATTGTCGGCCTAGGCGCGTCCGTCTGTCTGTCCGTCTGTCCGTCTGTCTGTCCGTACGTCCGGCAGTTTTCTCCAAAACCGCTACAGATATCACCTTCAAATTTTCAGGGATAACTTATGAGTGCATACAGATGTGGATGAAAAAAAATTAACTCGATACCTACTTCCTGTCGGCCATTTTGAAGTTAAATGCTAAAATCCTTGTCTGCAAACTTTAAGAAAAACTGCTTCACAGTTGCTTTTAAAACTTTAACATCTTGTTCAACTCACTTCATTCTAGATCTGATTAGGTTTTGGACCTGCTAGCTCAGTCATGTCAGCCATTTTGAATGTCTTAAGAAAAGTTAGCACGCGATAATACTTTGTATCATATTGAATGGTGTTTTTGAGTTTTCATACTTTAACTATTTAGTAGCTTTATAAATAATTTCAGATGTACTTTGCTGTAAAAGCCTACTTTATTGTTAACAGTAGTTATATGTGATAATTTTGTAAGAAGAAATCAGCAAAAACTCATAAGGACTTTTTTATTGTCGGCCATTTTGGATTTTTCGGTCCTAAAATCTTGTCTGTGAAGTCTTGTCTGCGCGTTTTCAGGTGAACCGTTTGGTGGATCAATTTCAAATTTTCAGGGATGATTCTTAGTATAAAAATCTAGATCTCATTAGTTTTTTGGCATTCTGGGTAAATGTCAAGGCAGCCATTTTGGATTTTCCGTCCTAAAATCTTGTCTGTAAAGTCTTGTCTACTCGTTTTCAGGTGAACCGTTTCGTAGATCAATTTCAAATTTTCAGGAATGATTCTTAGTATGAACATCTAGAACTGATTAGTTTTTTTGCATTCTGGGTAAATGTCAAGGCAGCCATTTTGGATTTTCCGTCTTAAAATCTTGCCTGTAAAGTCTTGTCTACGCGTTTTTAGGAGAACGGTTTGATAGATCAATTTCAAATTTTCAGGGATGATTCTTTGTATGAAAATCTACATCTGATTACTTTTTTTGCATTCTGCGTAAATGTTAAGGCAGCCATTTTGGATTTTCTGTCCTAAAATCTTGTCTGTAAAGTCTTGTCTACCCGTTTTCAGGTGAACCGTTTGGTAGATCAATTTCATATTTTCAGGGATGATTCTTAGTATGAAAATCTACAAACAGATTAGTTTTTTGACATTCTGGGTAAATGTCAAGGCAGCCATTTTGGATTTTCCATCCTGAAATCTTGTCTGAAAAGTCTTGTTTACATGTTTTCTGGTTAACTGTGTGACGGATCAATTTCAAATTTTCAGGGGTTGTTCTTAGTATGAAAATCTAGAACTGACTAAATTTTTGGCATTCTGGGTAAATTTTAAGGTGGCCACTTTGGATTGGTAAAGTCTTGTCTACTCATTTTCAGGATAACCATTTCACGGGATCACCACTTGGTGGGGACATTTTGTACACATTTGTGTTCTTGTTTACTTTTATATGAGATTGAATATATTTTATGCTTGAATTATATTGAAATTGATTTTTATTCAAAATAATACTAAAACATATACAAATGTGCATGCTTTCAAAATATGCAGATGTATCAACTGTAGTAGTCTAGCTACAAGATCTTGCATACTCTGTGTCAGAAGGTGTTTAGTGAAGTAGAGGGGGGTCACAGAGGCTTGTAGCTAGGCTACAACTGTAGATGTGAATCCATATCTCAATCTATTTGGCTACAATATTTACAATGTTATCCAATGGCATGTCAAACCATTGGGGTCAAACCAAAGGATTTCTGCAAGAGATCTGATAAATAAATAGTTTCTGAGTTTCCGAGAAATAGTGAAGATGCCAAATTGGATTGATTCAGTTTACAGAACAGAACAGTACCGACTTTAGCACAGCTAATATTGTTCCTTTCTTGATACATGTATGCAGTATCTGTCTTGACCAACTGTGAGGATGATATAACGAAAAGTATTTTTATTTTTATACACTGTACTATTGTGTAGGACACATTCATCTATTGCTAGAAATACATAAAATAGAGGCAATAACGCAATAATATATTTTTTATTTTAATTTTGATGTCACTGTGCAATGTTATTTGTTCAAAAGATGTTATTTGGTAAAAGATCTAAACTATTGAGAAAGTATTTTGAAAAATTTATGGTATCTGAATGAATTATGAAAATTAATTTAAATATAAGGCCTTAAATATTTCAATCAGATTTTTTTAAATGTATGATATTGTTTCTGAAAGACATGATTGATGCCTGGATGACATTTATCAGCTAAAGAAGATTTTGTCTTATAGGCTTGTTTTCATAAAACAATTGAAATATTACCAGATTACTGTTGTGTTGTAATGTGTGTGGTGTCTATTTTATGTGAAATAAATATTTTATAACAATATTTATGTTCTGTGTAATCATGGGCTTCTAGTTGAAAGCCCATGGTGTAATTTATAATTGATTGAAGAATGAAGTAAGAATAATACAGATTTTCATCATCAGCTCTACCTGCATTCAGTTATTTGCAATCACCCATTAACGAAATATTGATTTTATGAATGGGATGAGAAAAGTGTCTGTTATTGGCCATCATCTGTAACTTTGTTCCTAAAACTAAAATAGGCCTACCACAAAATATCTTAAATTCATAGATAATTTGCACCATCAAAATATTCTGATATAGGCTAAACCTTCTTTTCTATAATTATAAAGGCTTACTGAACAGTGAATTGCGTTTAAAATTAAATAAAAAAAGGTGTGAGAAGTACATAAAGTAACACTCGGTTTTGAGGACCAGAATTCCCGACACTGTCCCTTTAACATGGCATGAAGAAACAATGTTTATAATAATTTGACCCGGCCTATTCCAGATAATCATAGTCCAGTCTAGTCATTCAGCTATTGTGATATTGTTTTAGAGGCTACTACCACTAGAGTAGTATGATCTGATGATAGTCGGAAAGTCTAGATAGAGAAGTCATAACATCCACAGCGATTACTTAAAGATGGGGTCCAAGACTCCTTCCCTTAATTTAACATTCAGCACAATCTCACTCTAATGCAGAAAATGTAAAGCACAATCTCACTGAGAAGCTATTGCACAATCCACAATCTCATGCTATAACAAAATTGAGTACAATCACATAGAGAAACTATTGCACAATCAAACTTTAATGAAATTTGGCCATGGTGCAATAACACAGAGAATGTATAGCACAATCTCATTATACTGTTATACACTACACTGTATATAATATTTGGTGCAATCACTTAGAGAATGCATAGCACAATCTCATACTACATGTATTATGAAAGCTGCAACCACATAGAGAAGCTATCACACAATCCAACTTAATTGAGATTTGGTGTAATCACACAGAATGTATGGCACAATCTCATTATTCTAGCTATAATAAAATTTGGTGCAATCACATAGAGAAGGTATTGCACAATCCAACTTATATGAAATTTGGTGCAATAACATAGAGAATGCATAGCAATCTCATTATACTAGAATGAAAGCTTTAATGAAATGTGGTGCAATCACAAAGACTGTATAGCACAATCTCATTATACTAACTAGCCTTTAATAAAATTTGGTGCAATCACATAGAGAAGGTATTGCACAATCCAACTTATATGAAATTTGGTGCAATAACACAGAGAATGCATAGCAATCTCATTATACTAGAATGAAAGATTTAATGAAATGTGGTGCAATCACAAAGACTGTATAGCACAATCTCGTTATACTAACTATAATAAAATTTGGTGCAATCACATAGGCTAGAGAAGGTATTGCACAATCCAACTTAATTGAGATTTGGTGTAATCACAGAGAATGTATAGCACAATCTCATTATACTAACTATAATAAAATTTGGTGCAATCACATAGGCTAGAGAAGGTATTGCACAATCCAACTTAAATAAAATTTGGTGCAATAACAAAGAGAAGGTATAGCACAATCTCATTAAGCTATTTATAAATTAAAACCCTATCCAACTTTAATGAATTTTTGTGCAATCACACAGAGAAGGTATAGCACAATCTCAATATCATAAATGTGGTGCAATAACATAAAGAAGGTATATCACAATCTGCCTATGGTTTGGTGCAATCACACAGAGAAGGTATAGCACAATCTCACTCAAATGCAATCTGGTACAATCATATTAATCAATCTGGTACAATCATTATAATAATGCCATTCAGCCCAATTGAGAATGTAATAATTAATCGAGGAACTAATGCACTGATTTTCATTCAGAATGAGATTTTAAAAACTAAAGAAACTAAGCTGGCACAATAAGGTTGATAGTGGTAATGAATCAAACATCACAAAATAATACAATTTAGCACTATCATTATAATCATCTGAGACTAACATATGTTAGTCTCAGTAATCATATACTAAGACTCATATGCTCGTTTGTCATGTTTTAATAACAGATTATATTGAAAGTGATCCAATTGCTTAATTATTAACAAAGCAGGGAATCAGGAATCGACATGGATCATTCTTTACACGATGAATGAGTTTACCCGGGAATTTCAAATATGCCCGGGTTTAACATTTTGCACAAGACGAAATCGTATGACCTTTTGCTATCACTTCCGGAAAATACAAAATACCAAAAAACTTACTTTACCGGGTTTACTCGATTTAACTGCAGAATTAGGTACGTATCAAACTTAACATATGTGGCATGTCATAAGTATATGTTATATAATAATTTTATATTATATAATTCATGATTTTGTGACCCTACCGGTATATTGTTTTGTTTTTGACCACAGGATCTTGTAGCACCTTATATGGTATTGTTTATGATGACTGATATGGGGCTTTATATAGATAGAGAAGGAGTATAACGCCGACAAATTTCGAAAACTGGAAGTAAAAAAAATGTATGAATTATTGGTCAGAATTTTATAATTAAACTCTGTTAAACATGATAAAAGGCAAGAAGTTTAGTTAGAAATAAAAGAGTTATCTAATGAATGGGACCCTTACATGGCTCCTAAAAGGTAGAAGACACTAAATGGTGTAACACTATAAGCTGAATTTTGTCCACATAGAGCATGTGCACAATACTAAAGACATGTAAAATTGAACTGTCAAAATAATAGAAATTACTCACCAGCTCGCCTCTACCGGAAGTTATGATACGTTATGGTGTAACTACGGTAATTAATTTTAAAATATTGAAAAAATCAACAACATTCAATTTCTAGGGTGTACAACCATTTTCGAGCGAATTTGCCGATATAATAACAATATTTTTGAGTTCCCCTAGGCTATATAAACTTCATCAATACACAGTATATTCAACATAGGTTTTGCTTCTCGATTTTTAAATATCACTATGCAAAGACAGGGACTCATTTTAGGTAAAATCATTGCTTCACCAATGAAAATTAAAGGGAACGTTAGCCCACAAAATAAATAAATCCATTACAATGTTAAGTATATGATTTGAAAGATTGTCTGGATTATATGTGTGATCGATTGATGCATAAACAAACATATTCATTTCAACTTGCAGACCTCCATTCTGGCTCATGTATAGGCCTAAGACGCCATATTACCTTATGTATTGTACTGCCCATGCGTGCATACTTAATGCGTGACGTCACATCGACAGAGATCAGCGATCAAGTTTGACTAAGAATTAAAAGATCCACACTTAACAGCGCAAAAATGATATCAATGATCGCCTATTTCATATCAAATAAGTGTAGGATGTAAGGTTTAACATTTTTCATGTTATTTAGTATTTATAGAAGCAGAGCTTGTAAAGAAACCAAGTTTTAAATTCCGATTTTGACTGTTGACAAAAATAAAGAAAAGAGAGAAAGAGGCGACTTGTTAGAAACAATGACATGAAATTGTGAATAAAAAAGATATTATTGTGGGTTTTATTTTTTGAGAGTTCATCAAATACACTCATGTGTATTAATTTAAATATGTATTGTAATACCTCTCAGTTCTACCAAAGATTATAAAAACTGATCGAAATGGCTCCGTTTTTAAAGTATAAAAAACACTACCCAACCCGGAAGTAGTATAACATGTATATTGTGTAAACTGTAAATCACGTGAATTGGCTGATGCAATCAGGATGTGACAAGTACAAAGTAACTATGATGCAATCAGGATATGACTTGTGCAAAATAATTTGCTTCACCTAGAATTCGCGATCTTCGCTCTTTAGCATAACACGAAGACATGTTTTGTGTTTAAGTAGCTAGATTCAAATACAAACTAAATGAATAAAACATAAACCAACCATCATTTGTTCCAATCATGGCGAATTTTCAAGGAAATACGTGTAACTGGATGTAAATCAACAGCGGAGCTCTTCAATTATGAGGTGAGAAAAATGTAAAAATAAAAACAAAAATAAATCTCACAGAATAGAGCTATTAATACGATTCTAAGTACATTTTAAGTGCTCCATACATTAATGTAAGTATAAAGGCCATTAACCTCAACTGGGAAGCATTTTCCAACTATTTTTACGGCTTGAATTGTAAGAAAATGGCACTTATCTCAAAAAATGGAAATTTGAAAGAAGCTCAATTTATTGTGAAGATGAAGTTTATATATATCTGTATATGGGGGTGCGAATATATAGTCATAGTATGGGCTAATTCGCTTAAGAATGGCGATATATACCTCAGAACTTGTATTTTGTGATTTTTTCAATATTTTAAAATTAATTACCGTAGTTACACCATAACGTATCATAACTTCCGGAAGAGGCGAGCTGGTAAGTATATTTCAGTTCTTTTGACAGTTCAATTTTACATGTCTTTAGTATTGTGCACATGCTCTATGTGGACAAAATTCAGCTTATAGTGTTACATCATTTAGTGTCTTCTACCTTTTAGGAGCTATGTAAGGGTCCCATTCATGAGATAACTCTTTTATTTCTAACTAAACTTCTTGCCTTTTATCATGCTTAACAGAGTGTAGGGTCTCATTTTGAAAAAAAATCTTTCTTCTGTAAGATAAATGTCACGGCCAAACATAATAAAAAAGTTTCTTTACTTTCTGATACCCATGCTAGAGACCGTTAGGTGCTGCACAACCAAAACTCACCTTTATAGCGATTTCTCCCCAAATCTTTCGCCAATTAACTTGTCCTTCACTCGTAGAATCATTGACCCACTAGAGATTTGTAGGGATGCTGCGCTTATGCTGTTCAGCCTGTAAAAATATGTTATTTTGCCGTTTTAAAAATGAAATGTGAATGGTCAGACGGGTCAAGTTTACTACGTCATTATTTCAAGATGGCGGCAGAGAATCGTTCAAAGGTCGTATTTTTAAAATTAGTATGCTTTTACACATTTTTGAACAATAACAGTACAATTGGAACAGCATATACCATTGCGTATGTGTGTATTACAACTGGATCAAACCAGAGATCAATCGACGAAACATTGAGGGAGAAATCAATCGATAAGGTAAACTATGAAAAATATGTCTGTGCAAGACTTCATGGTCTGATGCTAAGGTAACAGATAAGACGAAAAATCATATTTGCAGTGTGTCTACAAGTAATATGACATGTATGTTGCCGCTAAATAATTTTTCTTAAAAATGAGACCCTTATTGTGGAATTCTGAACAATAGTTTTTTTTATTTTTTCATTTACAGAACCCGGAAGTAGTGAAGTGTTATTCCCCTTATTATTATACTATACTATAGGGCCTATCATAGTGCTCATCTCATATCATAGTGCTACATGTCTCTGTGTTTTTGACTTCCAAATTTTAATTTCTTGACTGGTTTTTGCATATAAAGTTTGGAACATAAATAATGACTATTTCTAACACTATGAAAAAGACATTCTGTCGCACATATAATAAATTCTTACCTCGGTGAATTGAGTGCTCTATTTTCTCCGTACTGGAAAGTACAAATGTAGTGGAATTTGTGTACATACAGTGGGGGACATAAAGAATTGCTATACTGTAGCTATGAAAATTACATGCTGTCGCACATGTAATAAATTCTTACATCAGTGCATTCAGTGCTCTATTTTCTACGCCCTAGTAAGTCCAAATATAGTGGAATTTGTGTCCATAATGACAAATAAGAACTTAAAAAGTTGAATTGGATATTCACATGTTAATGCCGACTCTTTAAATGTTGAGGTGATTTTGGAGCCCGAATACGCTGCAAGGGGAGGATTGGCTCCCAGAATGCAACATGACACGTGCCAGCTTTCAAAATGCTGCTCCGCCATTTTAAAACCTGTCACAAGTGATCCTCCTTGGATCACAAACATGGCAATTCATAAAAACATTCGTTCGATTTCGTAGGGATTTATCCATCATTTGCAGGTATGAAGCTTTGGATTCATTTATTGTGCTACTTAAAGTGAATTGGAATTATTTTTCTACCTCTTGGGAGAGTTTGAGACACGAAACTTAGAATTTAGCTCATTGTGACAACTTTTGATGGTTGAGGTTTAGTTTTGTCCCCCACTTTAGATCTAATGACAATTATGAACTTTGAAGTGATTTTCACATGTTAAGTCCAGACTCTTCAAATGTTGAGGTGATTTTGGAGCCCGATTACGCCGCAAGGAGGATTGGCTCCCAGAATGCAACGTGACAGGTGACAGCTTTCAAAATGCAGTTCCGCCATTTTGTAATCTGTCACGGGTAAATTAGGTAACTGATGTTGCATTCTGGGAGCCAATCCTCCTTGGATAACAAACATGGCGATTCATGAAAACATTCGTTCGATTTGGTAGGAATTTATCTATCATTTGCAGGTATGAAGCCTTGAATTCATTTATTGTGCTACTTAGAGTGAATGGGGATTATTTTTGAACTGGTTTGAAGAGTTTGAGACATAAAACTTAGAATTTAGCTCATTGTGACAACTTTCAGTTGATGGTTAAGGTTTATTAAAGTTTTCTAGTGAAGTGCCAGAGACATATAAAACTGTTTAATATGTCTCTGATAGTGCTGATACAAAATAATAAGGGGTGTGTTTTCAAACTAAACAGAGTGTTCCTACCAATATGGATTTGCCTATATACCCCTGAGACTCTTATCTGATATATAGAATGCACAAATAAAACAAAAGTTTTTGCTATTATAGGTAAAAAGATCTCTTAAATTTTGAAGTGATTTCACCTTTTAATTATCCCAAGGAACGAAGTTTGGAGGGATATATGGAACGCCTCCGTCCGTACGTACGTACGTACGTACATCTGGGCAATAACTCAAATACTGTTGGCCCGATTTTGTTCATATTTTATACACATGTGCCCTATGGGGGTGGAAGTTCTGCTCAAAAAGCCAATCTTCAAAATGGCCACTCGTTTCAAAATGGTGGCCATTTTAGTGCCGATTTTACAGTTATTTAGGAACACTAGCCTATATAAAACTATAATAGCAATTTGTTTCAAATGTAAAAAGTTATATAGGACATTAATAAAGCTAGACATGTAATTATTCAAGAAACACATGGCAGCAATCTTGAAAAATGGCGGCTTTTACACGCTATTTTACAATTATTGCTATAACTTGAAGAGTAGTGCAGCGATATTGTTCATATTTGATATGTGGCTACTTATATGGCACATTGTTTTATGACACTTTGGCTAGAGGGTGTCCATTTACATTTCATTTCATTTCGATCTCAATGACATTTCAATGACCTTTATATCCTGATTTTTTTATGGTTAGGCGTCTTTTGGACCTCTGAGACTATAAACCATTGGGCCCCCTTACAAAAACTTGGCTACGGAGATGTTTTTGTGATAGCCAAGCATTATACAGACCAACAATTTTACCTGAAAATACCTAGGATAAAGTTCATGTAATTCTTCAAATAAAATGTGGAAGTAATCTAAGTGGTCAGATTATTTCTATCCTCTTTGACTCTAATTTGCCTTCCCTATTTTAGGATCAAGTTTATGAATATACATCTGTTTCACCTACTAATTTTGTTGAATTTCTGCCATCGTATTGGTTACACAAGATTATATGGTATATGCGACTTAAATCATATATTACAGAATGTGAGATCCAGTCATCCAACAGATATTATATTTTGAACCTATATGTTCGCTGTCTTAGAATATCATTTTAGTAATAATTTGAAATGGGAGAAATATGATAACCTACATGTAACCCATGGGCTTTCAAACCTAACCTTCTATGACTTTCTTGGGCTATCATTTTTATCAATTCATACCAATCTTTCTCACTGCAACCACTTGTAGAGATGGTTGATATCCACTCATAGATAAAAATGTTATCCCTCAAATATTGTAGGATATCCCCTGTCTAGATTGTAAACTCAAGATTGTTTACAGGTGAAATAACTTTGTCAATATAGATAAGAGTAGGTCAAACAAAGGTAATCTTGTCTTCTAAGCCAATCAGCATTACTCATTTCCAAACAAAGCCTTCATAGTTCTACGTTTGATGGTATTGTAAAGGGTTAACATTCTTCAGGTCTTACTAGACTAGTCTCACTCAAGATTGAAGGTAAGAATTTATTTCAAAGATCTTGGATTAGGATTCAGTAACCGTCTGGATTGCCTAAGATGTTGAATAAATATAAAATTGTGTTATTTTGAAATGTATGAGGTCATTGGATTATTTGTGAGTATGTTGGTCTGTTTACTTAAAGTTTAAGCTGTATACTTGGTAAGTGAGCTGATAGAGGTATAGGTAAGTCCTATACATGTTTTACGGACATACATAGTCTGTTTAAACACAACTGTTTATCTAAGGTAATGTTAATGCTAACATGAATGATTTATTAAAACCTGTGCTTGTCATGCTAAAGTCTTTCAAGTCACATATGAATTAATAAAATGTATGTGCTCTAATGTGAACTTCTTAATGTTGTCTCCACATGATACATGGTTGAGGAGGACCTCAGGGATTATGGTCAATGAGGCCCTAGAAGTACAATTCTGTATATTAATATTTCAGGTTTCTGCATTAAGGCTTGCCATACATCTATTAAATTTGCACATATACCTTATCATTTATTGACTTTTTAAGTCATGGCATGCCACATATTGAATTTCCACATTTTTACTTTCCATATCTTGAATTGCAAAATGTTCACTTTCTACATTTTGACTTTCCAAACATTGACTTTCCATATCTTGGATTGCCACATTTCACAACATGTTTGGCCAGATCTTAGTTTCAACATTTTGCTTGATATGCTTGATCTGGGGTGGTGAATTCGTACGATCCGCGATCTGATCCGGATAAATTTCGTCATAGAAATGATGCATAGTGGGATTAATCCAAGAATTTATCCAAAAATCGGTGAATTCGTACATTCCTGGGATTAATCTCAGGATAAATCTCAATCCACCTCTTGAGGTGGATTACTTTTTGGATAACTTTTATCCAAATTCCAATGCAAATTGAATAAATCTTGTGGATTCCCCCTCACAATCCTCGGATCATACAAATTCACCAAATATTTATCGGATTAGTAATCCAAGATTTATCCCAAAAGATAAAATTTATCTGGATTGGATTGGGGATCTTACGAATTCACGGCCCCTGTTGTTGAAATTTCAATGCTGAATATCTATGACAAAATTGTTTAATTTGATGAATACTCGGAACATCAAAATTGTGCTTTACTGTAACTGTCATTTTGAAAGAGAAGATAACATCCATTACCTTCTGATGCTGACCAGTAATTTCTGTCTGGCCTTTTATGACATGTGTCAAGCTTTCAGTATGATGCAATTATGCTTTTGTTTTGATCAAGATGACTGAACAGAAAATTGGAATTATAACACGTTTATGGCCTAGTCACATAGCCCGGCCGATGTCCGGCATCGGTAGAGCTCGGTGGATTTTTTTGGTGCCACCGAGCTCTCCTCATCGGAAGCAGAGCTCGGTGACGTGAACGGACTCCGTCCGGACATCTTCAGGCGACCAACCGAACACCGGCTGGTGACCGTACGGAGTCTGTCTCAAAATGGTAGTTTTTTTTTGCCGATGTGGCAGCAACTACCGGATGGAGGTCGGCCGGACATCGGAAGGAATATGGCCGGTACCCGAGCAGGTAACAGGACACGGTGCTATCGCCAACCGGGTTGATAACGGGCTTTGAACAGTGACCGGCCGATGCTCTGTCCCACATCGGCCGGAACTCGGTCGGAGCTCGGCCGCTGTCCGTTAAAAAACCTCGTCCTCTGGTTGTCTCAGATGCACGGGACACCGGCCGATACTCAGCCGTGCACCGGCCGACGTGTTTTCCGATGTGGTTTCGATGGGGCTGCGATGACATGATGAGGGAGCTCGGTGAGAGCCCAGTGAAATTTAACTCCGAAGTTAAAATTTCACCGAGCTACCACCGATGCGGTTTTAAGCAACAAACGCCACGGATGTCCGGCCGGTGTTCGGCCGAGTTCGGTGAAAATTGCATCGCTGGCTCATCGTAACCTCATCGGCCGGGCTATGTGACTAGGCCATTAACGACAGCTTTTGAGTGGCAATGTTGTTAAGCTCTTGTTGGGGAACTTACATTACATTTATAAAGTACAATTTCAAGTTTCATTTATAATCTGCCAACTGTAATGAATAAGTATTCAAACTAAGATAGGTCATCCCTAACTACCTTGCCTACTTTGTACATATTCAATAAAATAAAAGCTTTTTATAACAAATAAATTTTATAAGTTCAATTATACTTCACATAATTTGTGACATGTCTGTAAATAAAGCGGAAATTCTAGCCTTACAGGTTGTTATATATCATACTGAACAATTTTATTTAATCTACATGTTGCGCTTACATCAGTTTAATGTTCAATAATCTATACTAGAACTTGAGGATGAGTGCTTCATAGATAACTGATCTACCCTTACAAAAAAAATTATTGTAATTATTGACATATTATTGTAAGTATAACAGATTTTGCAAGGGAGAATGACTTTCAATACGATTTAATTAAAGTTTGATTGTAAATGTCATGTTTGTACCAGGATAGATTACAAAGCTATGGGTCTTTATTGTTAAAGAAAAGAAATTGTAAGTTAGTATGTGTAAGGGCTGGCGGGGATATTGGATACTGTAACCAATAAAAGGTAATGTGCACCTGTATTCTGGTATAGAAGTGACAGGTAAGTGATTGAACTTTTATTGATGAAAGGCATCTGATATTGGTCAAAGGGCGGGGTCTATTGACATCTCTACTTTCAGTCTGATACTGTAAAATTTGTTAAATTCATTCTGTTTATTTTTGCATTTTTAGAAATTCAGCTGCGTTTACTTTAATTAATATTCAGATATTGGTTGATATTTAAATCATTGATCTCATACAGAATTTACTGAATCGTTAATTAAAGCAGGTACCAACTTAAAAGAATTTACAGTACTTATGGATTATGTACTTGTTTTAGAAAATATGTATTTAAAAATTGCATTGCATAGTGGACTACATATACCTTACTAATTTTTTGTCTCATACTTTATAAATGTCATAGTCATTTCATAGAGCACTTGCCCGGAAAGCAAGGGTCGTGGGTGCGATCCCCACTGGGGTAGACTGACTTTTTCACATCAGCCCTTAGCACAGGATTTCATTCTGTGTTTTCATTAACTAAAACTACTTCTCCTTGGGGGGAATGGCCTATGGGAAAGTCCATGTGACATCATGAATAGAATAATTGACAACCTGGAAAGACAGGTAACTTACATGGGGTCCAGGAAACTGGGCATGTAAGACATGGCTGCAATGCTATATATGCAATGTTGATGTGTAAAAGCCAGTCGGTCCTGTAGCTCAGTGGTAGAGCACTTGCCCGGAAAGCAAGAGGTCGTGGGTTTGATCCCCACTGGGGTGGACTGACTTTTTCACATCAGCCTTTAGCACAGGATTTCATTCTGTGTTTTCGTTAACTAATAAATGTATGTTAAGATGATGTGATAAAACATCCTTCCTTCAAGTAGGGAGGAGAATAGTGAGATCTTACCATTGTCACACCCTGATTCTTTCACTTTCATGGATCTGTGAGATTGAGAATATACGGAAACATTAATAAGTAGTCAATGCCCTTATAAGGTATTCACTGCACCTACATGTTTATTTTGATGGAATTTCATTTAAATGTGCACAGTATATAAATTTATTCAATGTAAATGGGGCCATCCGCTGTATCATGACTCATTACATTTATTTTTTATCTAAATGTTGAACATATATTACTCATGAAAAGCAAATGATAATTTGTGCGTAGAGTGTGACTCAGAATAAAGGAGATCTAGAGACGTATAGAGCTAAGGTCAAACTGCTGTTTGAGTTTGAATCAATAAAAAGGAATATTCGCTAGCGAGATTACTGTGTGCTGTACGTTGTATTTCATTTACTATACTTTGCTGTCTACCAAAGGTACATTGGATACAAAGGTTGTTAACTTAATAGGTATGTTTCTAGTTTGTATTCATTGATATAAATTTGCTAAAACGTTTTAAGGTTCTATAATGTTCTTTAGATACAAATATTGCTTTTTCTGAGAGATTTTGACTTGTGTCATGCAATGCTCTTTTTACTCTTTACTATATGACCTCCTAATAGCAAGTGTCTCCACAAGTGTAAACTACAGTAGATGGGGGGAGGTGGTCCAGAGACTAGATTTTTTGTGATGGTGAGTCTGGCCTGAAGGTCATGAGTTTAGTTCCGCAATTTCCCAGTAGACTATAATCTAACTGTCTCGTCTTTCCTGTTTAACACCCACCATTCCGGCAATAAAACGAGGGGAGGGGTTTGAGAAAGCTCAGCAACATGTCACATAGTCTTGCAGCAAGTCTCTGAACTACTTTCACCCCCCCCCCCTACCTTTTAGGGTGAGGTGTATAGGAGGAGTCACAATGGTAAAGATTAATAGATGGATTGGATCGAGTAGATTAGATTCATGTAAAAGGTGGATTGGATCGGGAATATTTAAAATATGGAATTTTTTATGATTTTCTGTTGACCTCCCAACAACAAATACATATTACAATTAGTTGATGGACACTCAACAGTATTTAACTACCAGGTCACCCTTCTACCCCACCCTAGCAAAATAATATTACATCTATTAGTTGACATTATGGAAGTTAGGAGGGCACCAATCTTCTTAGAGGGAGATCAAAAGAAAAAATCAAAGAAATTCCATATTTTGAAGATTCCCAATCTAATCCACCTTTTACATGACTTTATCCAATCCACCTTTGAATCTTCACCATCACAAGGGGTAAAACAAGCTTATGAGCTACCACTGTAATAAGGGGTGGTGGTGACTGTATTGATAATAGACAGGCATCAGGCCAGTAGCCAGGGGGGACTCATGCCAACTGGCGGATCCAGGGGGGGGGCACAGGGTGTACCCCCCCCCCCTAGGATGGGCCCAAAGATTCTGTAAGGGCTTCAACAAGTAGGCCTTTTTAGGCATAACTTGGTCTTTTTGGGCCTTATTCCTTAATTTAAGGCCAACTTATCAAAAATAGCTATGGGCTACAGGCATGGAGATAGTCTTATTACTATTAGCCAAGAGCTTGTTTCTTGAAAGTATTTAGACACAGTCTTATTAAAACATTGGTTTGGCAGTCTAATTAGCCAAGACCTTGTGTCTTCATAAAAAGCATTATTTAGGCACAGACTTATCAGTCAAGAGCCTATTCCTTGAAAATATTTGGGGTAGACACAGTCAAATAAGCAGAGAGCCTGTTTTTGAAACATTGGTCAATGCGAAGTTCTATGTAACATCTCTGAATTTACTGCATAGATTTCTTGACTTTATTTACCACTTTATGTTAGCTGTGACAATTTTGGACATTGGAAGGAAGAAATATGGTGCTTCTTCAAATATTATCATTTACAATAGATGAGTTCTACTTGGTGGATGGGTGGTTGCAGAGTGTCCAAATCTTTATCTTTTGGAGATGTATGGTGAAAACTGTTGAACATTACATAAATTAATCAGCCCCAACTAACCCCTTTTTGTGTTAGTTCGTAAACAGAAGTCTTCTTCTATAGAAAAGGAAAAAAAGTGTCATTGTGAGATTGATCGGGCCTGAATCTTATCTCTACATGTTTATCCCTCATACCCTATCATTATATTAGAATGATGAATGAGACTGACACAACCGCAGTCTCCCTGAGTACCCTGATTTCAAATTGACTAGCCACACTAACTCTGACTTTTACAGTCGATTAACAGTTTGACCTTCAAATGTTGCTTTCATGACTTTTTAGTGGAGTTAAGATGTGAAGTAATCAAGAGGAACTTAAAGGCAGAAATGCAATATCATGATTCTCTAACAACATATTCTGATTGGATATAGGCTAGATCAAAGAATTACATGTATTTCTAATTTAAAGAGGATAGATGGATTGAGCTCTTGAAAAGGTTATCGTCAAATTATAGAGAACTACACAATTTATGCAAAACTCACCTCATATTTAGTTTAACCCTTTCATACTTGAAAATTTTGAATGAATGTCAGACCCTCTTGACTTTACTCTTGTTTTTATGTGACTTTTTGATTGTCATTTTGATCTAGTTTAGTAAGGCATGTATTGGTGCATATGTATTACATGGGTAGTATCCATGGTCATCTATCCCCATGAAGTGCCCATTGTATCATGAATTTGTATGGGTATTCTTCATATGGTACTCTTACAGATGTTTAACAACAGTTTCATACAATATGGCCCCTTGCATGGCTTGCAACTTCATACTTGAGCAGCTGATGGTATAATCAGGACATGGATATTATTACATTGTATTAATGAAATAAGTCTCAAAAATGTAAAAGTGTATGTCATGTCTTTGTGAAATGTCCATGGCATGTATATCTTGATTTCTCCTTTAGGAGATTACTCCTTAAGGAGATCTTTATTCCGGTCTCTTATGAGATTCTGGTCTCTTTAATGTTAATTTCCATTGTTCGCCTTTATGTGTTTCCTATGTTAGATTTTATATCTTTGAAAATTTAACTTGCGATATCATCAGTGATTGTGTTTCCTTTAGCAAACAAATGGTTAAAACATATCATTCAGAACCTTTAACCTTTAAAAAACAAATTCCCCTCTATGTCGTGTCGTGCTGTGTACCTATATAGCAGTATAATATCAGGTGAAAGCAGGTAAGTTTATCACACATAGAGATTTTATAGCAGCTAACGAGACATTTTTACTCAGGTAAGTGACTAGTGTATAGCAGAATAGAGCGGTTATTAAAGACGTGTTAATTAGAAAGTTGGACATTTAAGTCATGTTGGTTTTGATAGTTTAATATTGAAGTAAGGAAATTGCTTGTCCTTAAAGTTCTTAAAGTCAAGTGGTCTTCTCTATTTCAACATTTTATATTCTAATAAACTAAAACTTAAGTACCACCCTACCATTTATAGATTTTCAGGAATTGTTTGCAAAATTTGAAAAACATGTGTATTTTATTTATATATCAGACATTTAGCTCCATAAATGATTTTACATATTTTGATTCATAGACATGTTAAATTAGTTTTTTGTTACATAGGTTATATGTTAGTTTTTTGAAAATACTAATAAATATAGCCTCGGGATGAGTAGATAGGTAACATAGAAGTTATCAGTAAGGCTTGACTACATCACACGTATATGTGTGGGAAACATATAAGGAAGGCAGCTTGGAATAACTTTGGAGCCACATGTCCTTTAGGTATTAATATCTGTATACTATACTCATTTGAAAATAGGCTTGCATCCATCCAAAAATAATCCAAAATGGCATATATTGGGCAACTTTGGTCAGAACTGTGAAATTAAGAACTTTGCATTACTCAGTTGCCTTGATCTGTTTTGATATTAAAAAAGGTAAATGTTCTTTATCCTTGAAAACAGACTGATGCACTTCTGTAACATAATTTGTCAATTAGGATATGACAATTTTTTAATTGCATTAAATTTGGTTAAATTTGAGCCATCTTGGGGATTTGTATGTTAGGCTGTGTACATGTATATATACTAGAGATTACCCAGGGGTCAACATAAGTGTTGTTTCAGTCGTGAATAGCTTCTATTTTTACAACTAAGCTACTATTCTGAGCCTCACATATTGTGTAGAAATGACTGTGCATCATAATAGAGACAGGGTGTAGTTGATATTAAAGGGCAGAATGACTTTATATTATGCTTAATAAGTTATTTTGATACCACTTATATTGAAAATATTTGGGGTAGACACAGTCAAATAAGCAGAGAGCCTGTTTTTGAAACATTGGTCAATGCGAAGTTCTATGTAACGTCTCTGAATTTACTGCATAGATTTCTTGACTTTATTTACCACTTTATGTTAGCTGTGACAATTTTGGACATTGGAAGGAAGAAATATGGTGCTTCTTCAAATATTATCATTTACAATAGATGAGTTCTACTTGGTGGATGGGTGGTTGCAGAGTGTCCAAATCTTTATCTTTGGGAGATGTATGGTGAAAACTGTTGAACATTACATAAATTAATCAGCCCCAACTAACCCCTTTTTGTGTTAGTTCGTAAACAGAAGTCTTCTTCTATAGAAAAGGAAAAAAAGTGTCATTGTGAGATTGATCGGGCCTGAATCTTATCTCTACATGTTTATCCCTCATACCCTATCATTATATTAGAATGATGAATGAGACTGACACAACCGCAGTCTCCCTGAGTACCCTGATTTCAAATTGACTAGCCACACTAACTCTGACTTTTACAGTCGATTAACAGTTTGACCTTCAAATGTTGCTTTCATGACTTTTTAGTGGAGTTAAGATGTGAAGTAATCAAGAGGAACTTAAAGGCAGAAATGCAATATCATGATTCTCTAACAACATATTCTGATTGGATATAGGCTAGATCAAAGAATTACATGTATTTCTAATTTAAAGAGGATAGATGGATTGAGCTCTTGAAAAGGTTATCGTCAAATTATAGAGAACTACACAATTTATGCAAAACTCACCTCATATTTAGTTTAACCCTTTCATACTTGAAAATTTTGAATGAATGTCAGACCCTCTTGACTTTACTCTTGTTTTTATGTGACTTTTTGATTGTCATTTTGATCTAGTTTAGTAAGGCATGTATTGGTGCATATGTATTACATGGGTAGTATCCATGGTCATCTATCCCCATGAAGTGCCCATTGTATCATGAATTTGTATGGGTATTCTTCATATGGTACTCTTACAGATGTTTAACAACAGTTTCATACAATATGGCCCCTTGCATGGCTTGCAACTTCATACTTGAGCAGCTGATGGTATAATCAGGACATGGATATTATTACATTGTATTAATGAAATAAGTCTCAAAAATGTAAAAGTGTATGTCATGGCTTTGTGAAATGTCCATGGCATGTATATCTTGATTTCTCCTTTAGGAGATTACTCCTTAAGGAGATCTTTATTCCGGTCTCTTATGAGATTCTGGTCTCTTTAATGTTAATTTCCATTGTTCGCCTTTATGTGTTTCCTATGTTAGAATTTATATCTTTGAAAATTTAACTTGCGATATCATCAGTGATTGTGTTTCCTTTAGCAAACAAATGGTTAAAACATATCATTCAGAACCTTTAACCTTTAAAAAACAAATTCCCCTCTATGTCGTGTCGTGCTGTGTACCTATATAGCAGTATACTATCAGGTGAAAGCAGGTAAGTTTATCACACATAGAGATTTTATAGCAGCTAACGAGACATTTTTACTCAGGTAAGTGACTAGTGTATAGCAGAATAGAGCGGTTATTAAAGACGTGTTAATTAGAAAGTTGGACATTTAAGTCATGTTGGTTTTGATAGTTTAATATTGAAGTAAGGAAATTGCTTGTCCTTAAAGTTCTTAAAGTCAAGTGGTCTTCTCTATTTCAACATTTTATATTCTAATAAACTAAAACTTAAGTACCACCCTACCATTTATAGATTTTCAGGAATTGTTTGCAAAATTTGAAAAACATGTGTATTTTATTTATATATCAGACATTTAGCTCCATAAATGATTTTACATATTTTGATTCATAGACATGTTAAATTAGTTTTTTGTTACATAGGTTATATGTTAGTTTTTTGAAAATACTAATAAATATAGCCTCGGGATGAGTAGATAGGTAACATAGAAGTTATCAGTAAGGCTTGACTACATCACACGTATATGTGTGGGAAACATATAAGGAAGGCAGCTTGGAATAACTTTGGAGCCACATGTCCTTTAGGTATTAATATCTGTATACTATACTCATTTGAAAATAGGCTTGCATCCATCCAAAAATAATCCAAAATGGCATATATTGGGCAACTTTGGTCAGAACTGTGAAATTAAGAACTTTGCATTACTCAGTTGCCTTGATCTGTTTTGATATTAAAAAAGGTAAATGTTCTTTATCCTTGAAAACAGACTGATGCACTTCTGTAACATAATTTGTCAATTAGGATATGACAATTTTTTAATTGCATTAAATTTGGTTAAATTTGAGCCATCTTGGGGATTTGTATGTTAGGCTGTGTACATGTATATATACTAGAGATTACCCAGGGGTCAACATAAGTGTTGTTTCAGTCGTGAATAGCTTCTATTTTTGTTGATGACTACTTTTAACCAACATTTTGACTTTTACAACTAAGCTACTATTCTGAGCCTCACATATTGTGTAGAAATGACTGTGCATCATAATAGAGACAGGGTGTAGTTGATATTAAAGGGCAGAATGACTTTATATTATGCTTAATAAGTTATTTTGATACCACTTAAGATTAAATATACCACACTCTGTTAAAACTCACTGTTCTTCAAGCAAAAGTATTTTGAGAATTGTATTTAGCTGTAAACAGTATCTGAGACAGTATGTATACATGTACTTGCAAATAAACATATAAAGAATATGTGAATAAAATAAAATAATTGTGATATCAGTGCAATGAAATGCACATACATTTTTGCATTTTTAATCTGGATATGTATTTTTTAAGCTAGCAAGGTAATATATTTAAGATCTCCCATTAATATAAGCAAAAACATGTCTTTGAAGACCTTTACATGTAAATGAATAGATTTTGTTGACATGCCGGGTATGTGGACTTCCCAATAGGTCAATTCAGGTGAATAGTGTTTATTCTTTGATTGATAAAGTGAACATACCTGTAGCACTCTGTAGTGCAGTGAAAGGAGTTGTTCAGTTGACATACGCAGTTAAGGAATTCTATTGTATTGTATGACTAGGCGAAATCAAAATTTTCTACTTATTAGGTATGTATGGGAAATTTATAAAGTACATTTATATGTATTGAATTGAATATATGTATTGTAAGTTAAATGAAAAAAAACATGTGGATAATAAAATACAAGTCTTACATGATATGTATGCTGTTAATGATTAGATTAGATAGAAAATATGAAATCCCTGTTCTACAAAAACATGCTCCAAACTTTTGCTGGCTTAATATTATCTTGGTTTTTTATTTAAAATATTATATATTTTTATTTATATTAATATTACATTTATACCAAGTGGCCGGGATACTGACAGAGTTGTTGAATCAGCTCATTTATACATTAAAATGATTTTTTTTTTTGATTTATTTCTTATTTCCTTCATATAACAATAAATCAAAATACAAATTGCTTACAGTGGACACCTAAAATAGGTGTATATACTGCTTGATAAACATAAATTGAATATAATAATAGCGCAAATACATAAATAAGTATAAATAAGATATAAATGATTAGTCAACTCTTGAAGAATCATAAACATATACATGTGTACATTTACATATAAATATTAATAAACCAGGACATACACATTGTATTGATATAAATCATGATCTGACACTAATTAAAACAAGGCATTAACATCCAAAATGTCACCACCTGCCATTTGTTACAGACTCTGAACACCAAACAGCATCCACAAAAGAGTTTGAGACTATAACAATATGTTACCACTTCTGGTGGTGACATAAAAGAGCTAAAAAGCAAAATTACATTCTCTTAACAAAGGTGTCTTGTATATTAAGATAACAGAAAGCCTTCAAGTTGTTTTTGTAACAATAACATCCACTTGTCAGTGGCTCACAAGGATTAGAAAACAGAACATAAATGATTTACAAATAATCGAATATATTTTTATCTCACTTGTACAGAAATTCTCGAAATCGTTGTTCCCTTTTCAAAAGAGGAGACGCGAAAATCTTTCCTTATAAGGTCAAAATTATTTCCCATGATGCAGTTCGCGGAGGAACAAATTTATACTTCCTTGTTTTCCCTCATAGGTTTAACATGGGGATTTTCACACCTATTTTTCAAACGATATATTCGTTCATCTTCCCGAACGAGAGTACATAAAAAATTATTAGACACGATTGATCTCTTATTAATCTTAATATAACAGCTATTTTTTTCATTGTATTGATTCATAGCGTGGTATAAAACGACGATTGAAAAGTGAGAAAATATTCCGGAAGAGAAGGTCACGTGATCAGTTGACAAGTCGCCATATTGGAAAAAACAATTCCATTCGACTTTCAATACTTTCATGCCAATCTTACCGCATTACAAACTGCAACATCGATGCAACAACTGAATAAAAGTATTCATCTTCAAATCATATTATAGAGTTACGTTAAAAACCCACAGACAACTGAGCAGTTGACCAAAGAAGACGCGTCGCTATTATCTAGGTCAATCTGTTCTGTGGTTCGAAAGCAAATCTATAGTACTCGTTTCCGAATTTTGTTGTTCATTGTACAATATTTTATTGATTAAACTCGGTATACTGACTATTAAAGCAATGACAAAGAAGAATACTTCCGATGGTGTCATTGTTTTATTTAGCGTGCGGGTGTAAAAACAAAATTGCGTAATTAGTTTGATTTAGAACTTTCGGGTCACGCAAATAGCTACGCGAAATGCATAGTGGGAAAATATTGACCAATCAAATTTTGTCCTTTTTGAGTGCTTTTTTAGAACATATTTGCGAACTTTCTGATTCAAAGAGCGAACCGCGAAAGGGAGAATTGGTTATTTATAAGGAGTTTTTCCGTATGCTTCCACTAGCATAGTCACGATTCTCCTGAATATGTTTATAAGGGCAAATATGAACAATGTAGTATAGGTATATAGAACTGGGATATTTGGGTGGCCCATTTGAAATATTTTAGGTAACATCATACCTGCACTTTGATATAAACCAGGATTCTTATCAATCCCATTCATAGCCAGATCTTTAATTATTCTCAGATCAACTAAAAAGTATACAATTCAAGAAATATATCTTATATATTTTCAGGTTTAATCCCACATTAGAATCATCCAAACAATAAAATGGCTGCCCGTCCCAGAGGTTATGGAATGACAGCTGAGATCTCAAGAAAGGTAGGTCTTTTATCTTGCTTCAAGACCCTGGACCCCCCCATCCTGGACCCCCCCCCCCCCCCATCTCCTTATTTACTCCAAGAACAGTTTTTTTTTGAAGTAGAAGGGGGAGTCTAGGGTCTTGAAGCAAAACTAGCAGTTCTTGTGATTTGATAATAGGCAATTATCAGATGTTTTAGATACATTCTTAATAATACCAGCCGTATGATACCTAAAATAAGATACATTTGTAATATACTATAAGATACTCTGGGACCAGAATTAATGGGAATCAACTATTCAAGCAATGAGTAAAATTAGCCATTGGCAGTGTCTACATGTTTTATGAAATTAACATTTTACTTTTACTCCTGGTTTTGTTCCATGGAATGACACATCTGTATTTAACCGTAATTACTGCATAGAAAGCTTATATTTTTGTTCTTTTCCTCTACAATACTTTTGAATGTCTATAAAATGAAATCAGAAGATTTTGAAGAAAACATATTTACTCTAGAATCTTGAATGAATTCTATGCTCAAGATCAAGTTATAACTCCAGGCTTTCGCTTTGCCAAGGGGATTCACTTTTTGAAAAATTCCAAAGGGGTTCACTTTTGACAACTTTAGCCCAAAAATGCCCAAATTCATGTTCAGAATGGTGAAAAACTGCATGATTTTAAAAGAATTTTTTGCCCCCCCCCCCTGGCTACAGGCCTGAACTCTATAGAAAAAAGAAAATCATCACCCATTTGCTATGATGTCATTTTTTGATTTTCAATCCTCGAATCTTATTTATTGCTAAACTTTTGGATTAGCTTATAATTTAGGTAACAGGTTGCATTAAATTGATGTACATGAGTGATGGAAAATATGTATGAGTTCAGTTGTTTTCTATGTGTGTATGATCTACTTGAACATTATGAGCATATCCCATGTATAAAGTGGATATAAGTAGTCACTATGGTAGCGTTGTAATGGCCATTTGTCATTTGAAGGATTTTCAATCAAGTCTTTCAACAAGCTCTCATGTTCCCGAAACGTTAATAATATGTCATGAAATAGATAGGGGGTCAAGAGACAAGACTAACATTCAAATATTTTATTTAAAGATGGGAACTTATAGTTCATAAATGTGATGATGTTTACAGTCTGCAAATGAAATGTATTTGTAAGACGTATTCCTATTTAGAGGTGTGAAATGAAATAACTCTGGTAACATGAAAAAATAAATATCCCATACATAAAATATAGTAAAAATAGAAGCATAATTGTAAAGTAGAACACTTCTGCAAGTTGAACATGTCCCCGGGGTTTACTGTATACAAAATTTGGTGGGGGTCCTGAAGGCTGAACCCCCAGATATCAATATATTCCCATACCAATCTGTCAAATTTCAATGTGTTCCAATACCAACCAAAATAACGCCCAAAAGCCATACCAAATGTCCATATATAAGACCAATGCCACACCAAATGTCTAAATATAGGATCAATACCAATGCATTGCCCATATCCTTGCCACCTAGTCCACCAAAATAGTCTGTACCGATATGCAATTCCAAAGCGATCAAGGCTGAGAAGAAATTCAAATTCAATTCAGCAGATTTCTATTCTTTTGCTATGTATTTTTCATATAAAATACTGATGTAAGTGCATGTTTTATATTCCATTAGTGTCACAAAAAGAGTAATTTTTAAAGATTAATTGAATCTAAACTTCAACCTCATTGCAGATTGCTGGAAAGTATGATGAAGACTTAGAACAACAAGCTAGACATTGGATTGAAGATGTAACTGGAGAATCTTTGGTATGTATTGATTCAGAGTTCTTGGATATATTTATTTGTGTCCCATTCAGTGTCTTTGGATCTATATTGAGATAAATTTTGCCTCGTTGTCTCAGTTCCCAGTACATCTCCTACATGATTTGACAGGCTAAATGAAGAAGTTCATTACTGGAGTGCCTCTCCTCTCTATAAATATTTCAAAAGAGAAGAAATGGACTGTTCAGGGCCTTTATAAATTTTATATTATGCTGAAGAGACATTTACCTGAAATTAAAACTGCAAATTGAATTCAGTTTTAATTTTATAGGGAGAGGGGGATGCACCATTAGGACTGGACAAATTCCAAGCAGTATTGAAAGATGGTCGGCATTTATGCAAGTAAGTGTTGTTTGCTATAACTATTAATGTGAGCTTCTACTGTACAACATATTTTTTGTCTCACCGCTCGTAGTTCGAGGGGGACATTGAGAAGCTGCTTCTCTGTCCGTTTGTCTGTCTGTTCGTCTGTCCAAGCTGAAATTACTCAAAGAATGGTCTACAGATTTAGTTAGAATTGTCTAGGCAGATGCCTTTTAGGCACAGGACCCTTGTTCAAGAAGGAATTTTCAGTATGGTCACTCAATTCAATCAAAATGGCTGCATATTAACAGAAAATGAAATCTTTTTTACTTTACTCAAATACCAGTTGACAGATTTGGTTCAACTTTTGATGCCTTAGAACCATAAGACCTCTGCTGGAGAAAATATCTTATTTTATAAAAAATGTAATATATAACGAAAATACCAGTTGTCTGATTTTGTTTAGGTTTTATGTGCTGCAGTTTTCTGGCCATGTTTTAGACTCAAGAAGTGTAATTCCAGGCAAAAACTGGTTATCAGATTTGGTCAAAATTTTATAGCCTAATTTTTATGGTCGTATACCCTTTGCATTTGTTTGACTTCACTTCTTAAAAGAGAGCTTCGTCTTCACTCTTTCAAACTAAAATAAACCTGTGAACTCACCGCGCCAATCAGTGTTCGTCGGCCAAATTTGACCGACGTTCTTTATATGGTCATTCCTTCTTACGTCATCGTTGAGCCTGGAATTGACCAATGACATGCGCATATTTAATTAGAACGCATTTGGCGCATGTTTCTTCAAGCTCGCTGATTGGTGGAAGGTCAGTGCGTGGTCAAAAGTGATTTACCCAAACTGTCACCGGTACCAGTCGTGGGGGCGGGGCTACTAAACTGTAATATGGTCTATACTAGGCAGAGTGTAGTTTAACTAGACTCTGCAAGCAGGGTAATGGTCGTAGGACCTCAACTTGAGAAGGAATTTATCATATTGTGTCACGCCACTTATGGGTATAGATTTTGGGCTATTTTAATGAAAGTCAAGTTTTGAAAGTGTTATATTGTAAAATATATGTTTCATAATAATCAGACTGAATAAATGAAAGACAATATGTAAAAGTGGCCTCGCTATGAAGAGTCAGCTCTCCAAAGTCAATAACCTGGTGTCTGGTCTTACCATTCCAAAAAATTAATAGCGCATCAAGTGCATCAATTTTTTCTGATTTTCCAGGAAATGTAAACCCCCATCAGCCCCTTGTCTCATGGTAATCTGAGATTATTGCATTCTGTATCTTATGTGAAGCCAGTATAAATTACAGGGTAGATGAAAAATATACATTTTGCAATTTTTGCTTGGGACTACTAAATTTTTTCATTACTAAGTACATTATTTCCCACTTAATATTAATTTCACTGAAGTGCTTAGTTTCATTCATGACAGATCCTAGATTATATTAGATTGCTAGATTCTATTATGAGTAAAGCATGAACTTCATTCATAGTCATTCCTATAAATATTTTTATCGTACCTAATAAAGGTACGATATTGTCGTCAGCTTGACGGGCGGCGGGTGAATTTAAAGGTGGCCATTTTGGATTTTCCGTCCTAAAATCTTCACCTTCAAGACTTGTCTACAGGTTTCCAGCCAAACCATTTGACGGATTCATCTGAAATTTTCAGGGATGTTTCTACGTATCAAAGTTAAGAACTGATTAGTTTTTTGGCATTCTGGGTAAAATTTAAGGTGGCCATTTTGGATTTTCCGTCCTAAAACCTTCACTTTCAAGACTTGTCTACAGGTTTCCAGCCAAACCATTTGACGGATTCATTTGAAATTTACAGGGATGTTTCTACATATCAAAGTTAACAACTGATTAGTTTTTGGGCATTCTGGGTTAATTTTAAGGTGGCCATTTTGGATTTTCCGTCCTAAAATCTTCACTTTCAAGACTTGTCTACAGGTTTCCAGCCAAACCATTTGATGGATTCATCTGAAATTTTCAGGGATGTTTCTACGTATCAAAGTTAAGAACTGATTAGTTTTTGGGCATTCTGGGTAAATTTTAAGGTGGTTATTTTGGATTTTCCGTCCTAAATTCTTCACTGTCACACTGCTGTGTTTTAGGTACGATATTGTTCACGTCTGTGCCTTGTTTATTCTGATAATCACTATTACAGTATAGTCTTGTATACAAGCCTGAAAGAGAGCTCAGAAGTGAGTTTATGTACAAGGAAGCTCAGTTCTTTGAGAAATGCGTTTTGTTATTGTATTATTATCGCAATGAACAAAATTTGGTAGGGATATAGTGAAGCCCTCCATTCATCAGTCAGAAGGACTGTCTGGAAAATAACTCAAATACTAAATTGATCTCTTTAAAGTAGGCTATACTCAAATTATTATACTCAAATTGAAGAAATTTTAGAGTAGATCACAATTATGTTATTGTTTTTTGATTCCTGGCTCAGAAAATTCAAAATGGCTTTCTAAAAGGGGAGTTTGCTATAATTTAGAGATCTCTTCAAAGTATGATTTCCATTAGTTATGTCTGTCTTATTATCTCCAAATCAAGGGTGGTAAGTATTATATCGAACATGGATATTTTGTTTGTTGGGATTTGCTACTCTGTGGAGTTGCCATTTTCTAGTTTAGATTTGTTTGCTAGACTATTATATATATGTACATTTTATAGCATTTAGTGGACTTAAAAGTGAGAGTAACTGCCCAGCAAAATAATGAACATTGCATTATTTGTATCTGGGTAAAAATACTAAGACTGGATGCTTCTGCTGACTGGTTCTAGTCTGTTTACCTTTAGAATAACTTTGGAAGTATTGTTGACTGCTTCTGATGCAATACATAAGAGAACTGTTGACCTCTACCTTCAGTTTCTGTCATTATAGGGCTGTTATATCCACAGTTGACAGTGCTTGGGCACACTTTTGCCAGTTGACCTCTTCAGAGGTATATAATTGTTTGTAGTACAAAGTACAGTTGCCTGTATTTTCAGCCTTATCAACGCACTGAGACCAGGAAGTGTAAAGAAAATCAACGCTGGAAGCATGGCCTTCAAACTTATGGAAAATATTAACCAGTTTCTCACTGGTTGTGAAAACTTTGGGGTAAGATTTCTCATAAATAAATTAAGGGATATAGCGAAGCCCTCCATCCGTCAGTCAGAAGGGCTGTCTGGAAAATTGAGTAGAATATGACCGAAATACAATACAGCAAAATAAAAAATCTTTGAAACAAAATATTCTCAGTTACGCCATCTAATAATTCCAAATAAACACCAAATACAGTTCATTGAATGTTCTTTGAAATTTTATGGTTTTTCAAGGACATTTATTTTTATTTCAGGTACAAAAGCAAGATTTGTTCCAAACTGTAGACTTATATGAAAAACAGAATATGGTTGCCGTGGTGAATGCCATCCATGCCTTAGGAAGAGCTGTAAGTAGAAAATATTTCTTGATAACTTGTATAGATGGCAGGTTATGATTGGTGTGTTTTTTATTGTACATCCACTTTTATCACATGGTTAGGAGTTTCTATGTATTTTGATTGGTCAATTGTGACATTGTATATTCCTTATCACATGACACGTGACCAAATTTTCATTTGATACGGCGGGCAGTATTACTACGGAGTCAATTATGACGACGTCACTGGTTATATCACTTCGTAGCTAAAGAAAAAAGTATGACAACATATTATTTCACTAACAAATACGAATGCAACAGTATACTGTCATATTATTTCAAAGCAAACTTTCAAAACATGCAAAATGTAGGAGTACAGAAGAGTATAGGGCCTACACAATTGACCAAATCAAAATGTTTATGAACTCCTAGACATGTGATAAAATAGTCATCACATGTTTCAGCTTATGTGATACAAGAAATATTTCACTCGGGTAACAATGTATCACCACTCAAGCTTCGCTTTCGTGGATGATACAATGTTACCTTTTGTGGAAGTTTTCCTGTATCACATGCTCAAAGGTGTGATAACTGATAGTATCACACTCTTTGCATCTTTGAATGTTGGGAAATCTCCTCCCCTGCTCTATATTAAAATTTAAAAAACAGCAAATAGAGGCAAAAACAGGTAATAACGATTTTTGTTGCTCTTTTTGATATCTGTTTCTTTTTGGTAAATTTCTAGCTTATAATTTTGTCCTAGAATAGAAATCTGCTGGAATATTCAATGTTGTAAATCTTTTGTTGTGTTTTAGGCCCAGAAGAATGGATACAATGGTCCAGTACTGGGACCCAGGGAGGCCGCAGCAAATAAGCGAGAATTCTCAGAAGAGCAGCTCCAAGCTGGCAAGGGTGTGATTGGTCTACAAATGGGAACAAATAAAGGTGCTAGCCAAGCTGGACAGAACTTTGGAAAACAAAGAATGATCATTGATTAAGCAAGTGGTCAACACTGTACTGATACAATGTATACTGTGGAATACACAGGATTTAGCCATATTACTATGACAAGTCAGTATAGCAACTTGCCAAACTGTGTCACCAAGTAAATGTTTCAGACATATTTCCAGCATTGTTGAAAATATATTTTTATTTAGGCAATAGCCTATGAGGATTGGGGCATTACAAAGAAAATATTTGAACTAATTTGGAGGAAAATAAAAATAAAGGAAATAATTAACATCAGAATCACTAGGGCCTAATCAACCTGGATGTAATATTTGCAAAAATTATAACTCGATCTTGGATAACACATGAGTGGCGACAGTCATCTATATTGTTGCCCTATATAGGCATACTGTAACTGTACTTGTGCCATGAAGAAGTTAACTGGGCAAGGATTAATGTATATAATATATACAGTGTACTAATTTTCAACTTCTATGATATTGACTTTGAGTAATGAAAGATTGTAGTAGTTGGTCTCTTAGGTGAATGAACTGTCATATCTTAATTGAAAATTTTCAAACCTTGAAAACACAGTTGTTTCAAACTGCTTTCTTTTTGATACTATAACAAAATCAAATGCATTATTAAGAGCATACAGATTGAATGAATATATTCATTGTATAATTGTACCAATACTATGTAGTGGCACAACTTTTCCAGGATTTCCTACAGAAATGTTTGTTATTGTTTTCTACATCGCATCATTCCTGTTTTGTGATCATTCCTTGACTGTTTGTCTTTTTTATTTCATTCCAATTCTTAATTCCATTTCATGCATTTACAGTATGAAATAATTCCTTGTTGTAAATTATGCATTTTCCCTGAAACTTATTATTACATTGTAATATGTGAGTGTAAACTTTTATATTGATATGTTTATACATATATTGCAAACTTGAAATATATAAATAAATGAATAAAGAATACATTATAAAGACAACTCTAATGATATGGTTGATAATATTGTAAATAAGTCGTCGAAATAAATGAAAATCAATTTTCAATACTTGTAAGTTTGTCCATACTTGTCCATGGCAATTCCTCAGTTTTTTCAGGACAATGGTGATAGAATTTTGGAGAAATTTATGCTTATAACTAGATTTCTATTTATTAGTGTTACACAAAGTAAATATTGTACAATTGTATTATTGTAGAACTTTGTTATTTTCTTATAGTGAAACTTTAGAAGGGTAGGATTTGCAATAAAATTATTTGCTAAAAAATAATTGTTTTTTTGATGATTTCCTTATTATAGTATGAGTATGACAAACCCCATTTTAACAAAAAGGTTCTATAGAACTGAGTTTTATAAATGGCAGAGCACTGGTGGGTAGTTCTTAAAATTTATTACTGACCTTTATCTGTGAATGCATGTAATACATGTACATCTATTCATACAGTGTGCAATGATGTATAATCATTGTTCATGTGCAAGTCCAATCCTTTGTATCCTATGTCAGTTACTGGTAGTCCTCACCTCGAAGCCATTCTGGTACACTGGTCATCAACAGATGATACAAGCCCTTAGCCAGGGGGGTTCGGGGGGTTCAGGCGAACCCCCCCCCCCCTGGCCAAAATTTCTTTCAAAATCATGCAGTTTTTCACCATTCTGACTATTTTTGGGGTGATTTTTGGCCAAATTTGCCAAAGTGAATCCCCCCTAGAATTTTTGAGAAAAGTGAACCCCCCTTGGAAAGTTCTGGCTACGTGCCTGTGATATTCTTTTAATATGAAATTGCTCATGGAAAATGTTACACATTCAATATGATCCAGATAAACTAAAATAGGAAAATAAAACTTAATAGAGACTATTTTGTGTCAAAAGACTTTAGTTTTTAAGATTGAATTTAATCCTGTTACGGGCTTATGTGAAAAGTCACTACCCCAGTGGTCTTTGAGCCCAAAATATGGATGATCAAATTAATGTTCCCACAAGTGACTGCCCCTTGCATCCTTTTGAAAGCTTAAAAGAGACCTCTGTCTGTCCAAAACTACCTGTATTATAAATCTATATTAAAAAGTTGTGACTTGTGCTCTTTATAGTCAATTTAGAATAAATATTTAATCAAATATGCATTATCAGGATGATATTAAAATACAAGGTGCAGAAATGTTACAGTTACCAGGATTGAAAAAAGAGAAACATCCAATGTTATAAACAGCTATTCTTCCAAATTAAGGATGTATCATGAAAAGAGAATTTGGGTGTCTTTCAGAAAAATATTTGAAAATTATGGCCATTTGTTAAAAAAAGACAATCTCAACTCGGTTAGTCATTAAATACTCAAATATTTAATGACAAATATTTAGCAGGCAAGCAGAATTTCATCCATGGTCCTGTGATACTAGACTCGCCTATTTGGCTTTTATGTAAACCGATTGAAACATCTGATGACAGCATGACAACTGTGGTAGAAGGGTTGGATACATGTACTGTTTTTAGGACTACTTATATCATAATTGTATAGGTATATATTGAAGCTTATGAGCTCTCCCATGAGTAAAACTACACATATCAAGGCTATTATATAGTATATAAAAAGTGGATTGTTGCTTCATTAAACCAAGACCAAATGTACTTCACAATAAAGCATTGACACCTCAAAATAGTTTTATAAAACAAATATATTTCAATTGCAGGCAGTGACCATGTTGATATATGGCTCATTTCCATCCAGTTTCCAGATGACATTTTCTTAATCTAATTTTAATTTCGTGTGAATGGATGTTTTATTTTAAGAAAGACAACAATTGTATATGGATAATATATACTATCACTCAGAGGAGTTAGCATAACAATAATGAAAAGGGTAATCAATTTCATCGGTATTTTTGAAATTTAATGGATTGCCAATACCTTAATTTTCTAAAGGTTGTTAACGTTTTTTTTTAATAAAAGTCATTAAGTGTATCTCTGTTCCTGTGTTTTCCCAGTCTGGTTTACCAGGCTCCTCTTGTCTGTCATTTGGAAAGATTAAGACAAAAGGGGTGCGGTTATCGCGATTTGACATGAAAACTCATCCATGTCAAACATTTGATATCTTATTGTTTTTAATGAATTCTATAAATGCAAATTATCCAGGTAAATGAAACAGGATACAGGTGTATACGTATTTCACATTTTGCACATGTGTAAGAGAAACATGTTTGAAACGAATTGTTCCAACATTTAACATTTTCGAACTGATACTTTTGCCAGTTGCTGGTGATAAGTATTCAGAATTTGATTTTGGCAAAATAGCATTAAATTATTGTGAAATTAGGCGTTGTGTTTTAACCTTGTATTTATAAATTTTAATATCTTCCCTTTATTTAATCATCCGTATAGTTTAACATGTTATTAATAAGGAGTATACCCCATCCGCAAGATAAGAGCCAAGTATAGCTGGAGGTGGATTTGAATAAGAAATAAACTAAGGTATATCAGTTAACAACAAATGTAAAAGTAGACACAGGTAATAGTTATTACTTCTATCAAGGACGTCTATCTCTCATATATATACAGCTTTCTACAAGAAAATAATTAATTTAACCACTCGAATTGTTTTACATGTGGGTACCACATCCGCAGAGCAATCAGAACTTGACTGTCCGCTGTATAAGTGTATATTGTATTGTTAATACCATTATTTGTGTTTCAGTTAATGTAACAATTCTTAGAGGTTATGTCACTATGACGTGAAATATGCCTGAGTTCTCCCAATATAGGCCGACCTTGGGAGGCTCTATATTTGGGCAAGAACGAAAACTGATGTATTACATGCCTTTGTTCCCATGGTTAATTTGTATCAATGACGTGACGTCATGATATTATCATGGTTATTAAAGAAATCTAATATCAAAACGAGGTAAGCGGGCTATATCGGGGTAATCGGGCAATATCGGTGGATATAGCTCACTAACTTTCCCATTGACTTCCATACAAATGCTTCGCTAGGTATGTAATACAATGCCAATATAATCACCGTTCATTAATTATTTATGATTTTTATTTTTTTTAGGTGTAGCTTCTCTTATAATTTACTGGACTATAAAATGGCAGATCGTCCACACGGTTATGGATTGGCAGCCGAGGTGAAAGATAAGGTAGGTGATTCCGATACTCATCATATTGGTGACTTATTCATGGTATTAGACTTGCGATGGAAGAAGGTGAATTGATTTCTCATGGCTTATACATGGCTTAAAGTCTTCAGGAATTTCAGGAATTTTCCTAAAAAGCACTCAATTAAATCTCATTTTCCAAAATTCCTTGGAGGGAGGACCGCAGTGAAGACCGAGCGTGCGAAGATGGCACATGGACCTTTCCTGAAAATTAAATGGCAAATGACGCCGACCAAGCGAGTGGTTGGTTTGGGCGAAGTGAAGTCCCCATGATGATAAAAATATCAATCAAACAATTCGAAAAATTATAAATAGGGACCCCACGTCAACCATTTTTTCAAAATGTTGAACTTATTTGCTCAAAAGAGGATCTTCTTTTTCTGATTTTTATTACATGAAAATATTATTCAACAAGGGGTCTAAAACATTTTCAAAGGTAGAATGGTATTGAAAGTGTAGCTTTGAAGATATCAATTTTCGATGCCCAAAATCATGCTGAAAACAATGGATCGCATGAGATTTCCCTATGGGAAAAATGACATGGGAATGTATTTTTTAACTTTATCGCATTTCAATACCCATCCCCTTTCCAGAATTTATTAATAGTGTAGAAGAAGCTTTTGAGACATTTAAATTGAGAAAAACAAGATCCTCCTTTTAGAAAGTAAGCCTTACATTTTTAAAAAAGTGACAAGGTGGGGTCCTAATCCATAATTTTTCAGAGGATGGGATTGATATTTTACTATCATGGGGACGTCATTTTAAAGAAAACAAAAATCGAGCATATCATATGGTATCCAACATTTCTTTCGGCTAGTGTGCTCGAGATTACTTTTGCAATTTATTCACAATGAGAAAATATGACTTAACAACAGGAAAATTAATAAGCCTTTTTTATTCTCACTTTTCAACACTACGCACTGGCGTTTTGGCGTACATTGTTCCTACGCCACTGGATTGAGAGCAATTGCTGATAAGGGTAGACACATTAAACACAGATTTCAGAAGACACACAGATGTCTTTCTTTTTGTAAATTGTGACATTACAATCTAAAAGTATTACAACTTCAACAGCATTCAAGATATCTGGCACATGAATATACACATATCTCTGAGATGAGACTGCCATGGAAATCCATAATGACACGCGGGTGATAAATTATCTCTAAATTTGCAGATATCGGGGAAGTATGATCAGAATTTAGCAGAAGAAGCAAGACGCTGGATTCAAGAGAGCCTAAATGACGGCGGAATGCAAGAGTTAGCAAATAAATTGGTACGCACTTCATCACTGTTCAAGCAACTGAACCCATTGAACTTAATTGTGACGAATTCCATGTTGTTTAATCATGTTTTTATTTTTGCGTTATTATCCCATCGAACGAAGTTCGGAGGGATATAGGGAACGCCTCCGTCCGTCTGTCCGTCCGTCCGTCCGTCCGTCCGGGCAATGGAGAGGTTAAGCTACCGTATAAAATCCAAAACGCAACTTAAACGTATCAATCGGCCCTATACAAATACATGTAGAGTTCACACATAAATAGCCATTCAGCTCTAGTGTTTGTTTAGACTACACCATAGCTTGTAATGATTACATAGTATCCCATTGATGAAGTTCAATAGCTGGTTTTCTAATACATATTTTAAACGAGCTCGTTTCGTAAGATTATTGGAGTTAAATCATGCGTAACATACATTATCTTTTTCAGAAAGAATTATACTCTGCATCGAAATCAAAATTGCAAGGATAGTATTCAACAGACATGAGTATAATGATTCCCGTTGATAGCAACGTGAAATTTAAAATCTCCCGTTCTAAACACGCAACTTTGAAGTTGAACGGGTATCTGAAGTAGACTAAAGCGATACAATCCTATGTTGATTCAATGTACTTTGCGTTTACGTATACGTTTTGAAAAACCGTATTTGCTTAACCTCTCCAATATCTCAAATACCGTTGGCCTGATTTTGTTCATATTTTGTACACATATACCCAATGGAGATAGAAGTTCTGCATATAAAACTGTAATAGCAATATGTTTTAAATGTAAAAAATTTATATAGGACATTGATTAAGCTAGAAATGTAAATATAAAAGAAATACATGGCAGCCATCTTGAAAAATGGCTGCCTTTGCACGTCATTATACGATTTTTGCTGTAACTTGAAAAGTAGTGGAGCGATTTTGTTCATATTTGGTATGTGAATACTTTAAGCATGGCACAATGTCTCATAACATTTTGGGTAGTAGGCGGCCATTTTGAAAAGTGTTATTTAACATTTTTTACTGTAAGTCAAAAAGTAGTGGAGCGATTTTATTCATATTTGGTATGTGAATACTTTAAGCATGGCACCATGTCTAATGACATTTTGGGTAGTAGGCGGCCATTTTGAAAAATGGCCTCCATTTTTAAGTGTGTAATTTTACATTTTTTGCTATAACTCAAAAAGTAGTGGAGCGATTTTGTTCATATTTTATATGTGAATACTATAAGCATGGCACACTGTCTAATGACACTTTGGGTAGTAGGCGGCCATTTTGAAAAATGGCCACCATTTTTACGTTTTTTACTATAACTTTAAAAATAGTGGAGCGATTTTGCTCATATTTGATATGTGAATACTCATGAGCATTGCACACTGTCTCATGACACTTTGCGTAGTAGGCGGCCATTTTAAAAAATAGCTGTCATTTTTACATTTTTTACTGTAACTCGCAAAGTACTGGTGCGATTTTGTTCATATTTGATATGTGAATACTTTAAGCATGGCACATTGTCTAATTAAACTTTGGGGAGTAGTAGGCCAACTTGGCCAATGATCAACCATTTTGAAAATGGTGGCCTTTCTTATGGGTGTTATTTAATGATATTTGCTATATATTTCGTATGCAAAAATGCCAGCCATTTCTGTTCGATGGGATTTGCTACGCTTTGGCGTTGCCGTTGTTCTGGTTATTCTTTTTGTATATGAAAAATACAAAATAAGCTTTTTGCTTGGAATATGTAGAAATAGCATTTTTCACACCCTTCTCTTGAAAGCCTATGATTTAGTTGAAAATGAAATTTCGTCCACAATCTGATCTTGAATGATGCTAACTCCAATTTGTATCATCATGGTATCATCTAGCTGTGTTCAGTCTTGGAAATATGAATGTTGATAACTTCTTTTAAGCAACAAACGATTAATAGGCTTAACTTTCAATGTCATTACCTTTTCCAAAAGTTTGAGTTTGATTCTGCTTGTTCAGCTTCGTTTACAAATTACAAGGCTATGGCAACCGGGGTAGCATTTTTTCAAACCAATGAGGAAATGCGAGGAAATAGGAATTATTGTTGAAAAGGAGATGGATCTGTGGAAAGAGAACTTAAAGGTTTAAAGAAATAGAATGAATCAAATGGCTTTTTCAGGACGGAGCGGACAATGAGAAAAGCTTCCAAGAAGCATTGAAAGATGGAGTCATTTTATGCAAGTATGTATAATTTAGATATTTATGGTATATATAATATATACAGGGCGAGCAAATAAAAATGGGACACATATATTCCAGTTTAAAGTGTGCATAATGAGAATAAAGTTCTAACTTTTTGTGGGTATAAACCATATAATTTCAATTCGTCAAATGATGCGTGTTATTGCTTGACGCAAGACATGTGATGCGGCCGCCAAAACCAGAGACATATAAAACACAGCTATTGAAATTATAAGGAATTTATAATAATTTCAATAACTTTATGTTAAATTATTTGTTTTCACTGTTTTGACATTATCTTTCTCGATAACCCAGATGCCTGTAGGTAGTTACCAGTTTCACCACCAGGTGGCTAATTCGGGTCAGATAACATTACAGACAGTAGAAAGTTCCCTTAAATTTTGACATTCATCAGTTCTAGTGGATTTATTTTCATATTATCTTTATGTAGATAAAGATTCAAGATTTTATTGTGTTTCAAGCCAAAACAATTGACTTCCTCACAAAACCAATTACAAGACATAATTATAGAGTTATACAGTAAAATGCATTGTAAGCATTGTTAAACTAATATTTAAAGGCCCCATATAAAGTTTAAACCACTTTGGCTTATATTGTAGTCTTACCCAACGTTATCAAAGTGTGATATGTGAAACTTTTTTTTTAAATTTCAAAAAGTGGTTTTTGATAGACTTTTTGTTCCAAAATTTGTGAATTTATTTAAAACCAACTTTTAGAGGTCACTCATATCTTCTAATTAGCTACAATTCATACCAATGCATAGCATTCATCCTCCCGTGTTTTTTGCCGAAAACATTAAGAAAATCGGTTTATAAATAAGCAAGAAATGAACTTAGCAGTGCATGAAAATGGTTCTTAGAAAAATGCATTTCAAAATTTTAGTTCTCATAGAAACCAATGGTACAATGATATCTAAAATATAATTCATTCTTCCTTTTAACCTGGTTAGGCAATCAACATTGGTTTTTTATGAAAGTCTAACATATTTAGAAAAGATTGACATCGAAAAAAAAATTTCAATTTTTTTCAAAAAGTTTTTGGTACCTTAGTGACATCACTAATGTTTCAAAATATTTTTGATATTCTAAAACATTGAAGTGGCCCATTAAATATGGCATTTTATTATTGAAATAGTGTGTCCTTTGTTCAACCTTTGCATTGGTGTTAAAAAGATAATCTTTTTTGAAATGCATTAAGAAATATTTGATGATTAAGAAATTTCAACTTTTTTTGTAAAATGGCGGGAAATTTGAATATTTGAGAAATGAAATGCTCACAACTTTTTTTTCAAAAATTTTTTTTTGTTCAAAAATCTCTAAAATCACTTTTTAAGTCCTGACAAATAGTAAATGGATGATAAAAAAATATTTTCAAACTTTAGACGGGGACTTTAAACATAACTATCTTACAAACTAGTTTATTCCTTTTTCAAATAGCTCCCGACGCTGATTGAAAAGTTTATTGATTTTATAAAATGTATCAATTCGTTTACAATTTTATAATCATCTGAAATCATTAAAAACTTAAACTTTTCTTCATCCGACATATTTTTAAATGAATCAATAAAACTTAGATTGTTAAAAAATTCATATCTACAATCTTTATAACCATCGCATAAAAGAAGGAAATGCTTTTCATCTTCCACTTCCCCCTTATTGCAAATTTGGCAAATTCTGTCTTTTACTTCAAGTCGATTCTGTTTAGTGCCATCTTTTTCTTTCTCTCGTCTCCCTGTTTCAATTCTTGAATATTATGGTTTGCTAATCTAAACCCGACCATTTTAAAAATTAACCTTTTGTTCACACTTAAAGTTAAATATCTTTCAAGTTTGTAATCAGTTTTCATATAATTTCCGAGTTTTCTATTTTCTCTAATGGCTCTACCATTATATTCTATATATTTTCTTTGCATTTCAAGTTTAATTGCTTTTAGAAGATTTTTTATTCCAAACGTACTTTTGTTTTCAAAAACATGTTCAAAATTAAAATACTTTAATATGCATTCCATATGTTTGACAAATATGTTATTCTTATCCCGAAATGATATATTTATTAAACTATCTACGTTTGTTTGATGCACACACTTCAACCAATATTTAATGGAATATATAAGTGAATAGCTAAAGAAATCTTCCTAAATCGTGTTTTACCGCATAACTAAGTATATTTATTAACCCCTAAAAGGAATTTTCAAAATTTATTATGTATTTTTTCAGGAATAAGGCTTCATGGCAGCTCTCTTATTTGAAGTCTCCTTGACTTATCTTTCTGTCAACTTTCAAGTGAAGGTTGGCCATCACTTACATGTAAAAATTAAGTACAGTATTTAGCTGTTTGAGGACGACTGTGCATCGAGGGGTATCCCAGGGACCAAAGGGTTTGTGCCAAGTAGATGTGTAAAAAACAAGATGAATATATTATGAGTTCTCAGGGCTTAGATGAAACCTCTTTGCTATGTCTTGTTGTCATGGAGAAAATTGCTGACGATGATAAGAAGTTTACTTAGTTCTGCTAGGGATAATGTCTCATCACCATATAAGAGAAAATTAAGTTTATCATCCATGTTTGTTAGTTGGCTGATCTTATTATAAAAATTATTGTTGACCTCTTCCATCAGGGCATGCCTATTAATTTGGCATAGAGGACACTTGAAAAATAAATGTTTTAGTGTTTCAGGTTTGCCGCAAGAACAATGAGCCGAGTCTATAAATGTAAATTGGTGTGCAAAAAGTCTTGCTTTCAAAAATAAGTCAACACGAGCTCTGTTGAGAGTGATTTCTTGAGACCTTGTTAAATTAATCAGGGACGTTGAACTGATTATTCTCTTGGGCAGAAAGATTGATTGATTGATTGTTGTTCCAAAGGAATTTAGTCTAGGTGCTCTATTAAACAAACATACTGTTCATGAAAATCTTATTGAAGCGACGGTTATGTCCGCCATTTGTGACAACGGTATCTGACTTTACCGTTGTCAGGCTATTCCGGTGTGAACATGGGGTTTTGATTTTATAACATAGGGTCTATTGAAATCTACCCGACCTTGAAGTCACATTTTCATAGAAAATTAAATTTTCAAAGTTGATATAATTTTTGAAACCACAATTCCAGATACAATTTACCTGTAGAATTCAAATATGATATCACATTTTATCAATATTGTGACTTTTATTTGTATTTCTGTATGATTTACCTGAAGAATCGTAGGAATTGTGTGACTAGGTTATGACAATTAGCGTATTACACATCCGGTTTATTAAAAACAATGAGGATTAGATATGCATAAATAGTAGCTAAAGTGTAAGGATGACTAAGTATGTTAATTATGGACTTTATACAGATCGAGAGCAATCGCTGATAAGGGTAGGCACATTAAACACAGATTTCAGAAGACAGACAGATTTCTTTCTTTTTCTGAATTGTGACATTACAATCTAAAAATATCTAAAAATAACTTCTATAGCATTCAAGATATGTGGCACGTGAATATACATATTAAAGTCCCCATTCCCCATCTTTTGGTGAAAACACATGTTTCATTGTTTGAACTTAAATATTTTAAGAATGATGCTGTGTCACATTTTTATGGCCATCCCTGTATATATAGTTTCTTTATATTCAATAATTTTTACATATAACTTCAATTTGTCGTGGATTTGTTCGTACCAGTGCACTGTGTGCAAGGCGAGACAATTATATTTGTCGCATTTCATTTTGAAAACTGCTTCTGATTGCATAATTAAAGGTATGAAATAATGTAGGTTATAAATGATATAACAGAAATGGTATAATAACATATTCTTGATTTCATCGTTTACATCATATAACCATGTTTTGCATGCATTTTTAATTACAGCCTTATAAACGTATTAAAAACTGGAAGTGTGAAGACAATCAACACTGGTAAATTAAACAAATGGAAAATATTGGCAAATTCCTTGATGGATGCTATAGTTATGGGGTATGTTAAACATGCAATATCACGGGTTGACATCGAAAGATTTGTCCAGCTTTGGGAACATATGCTATTTTTCATAAAAACACAAAAAATGAGAAATTATTTCTTAACTCATATGTTTCTTTTTACCAAAGAAAATTAACTATATAATATTATTATGCAATGTGTAAATAGTAATTTGCGGATAACATTCACTTATGTTTGAAGTCCAGTAACGCTAGGATTGAATATGGCACCAAAGTATCATACTCTTAAAATACTTAAATGTGACATAAAGGTTTAATGAGATCTAGATGTATTGGGTATTTTAATTTTGAAAAATCATGTTTATTTTTTGTCCAGCTTGGGGGAGCACTTTTATATTTCACATTTGAAACTAGATTATTTGAGGAAAACTAAAGATTTTTACAACGATACATTCATTTGCTGCTCGCAATTTGGTCAGTAATTATAGATCTGATTCTACCTTTAATCCTATTTTATCATAAAATATTCAAAGCTGATAATGTCCCAATGGGCTATAGCAGCACATAATGCAATGTCCCAATGGGCTTTATCAGCATGTAGTGCAATGTCCCAAATGGGCTTTATCAGCATATAGTGCAATATTCCAATGGGCTTTATCAGTATATAGTGCAATGTCCCAATGGGCTTTATTAGCATATAGTGCAATGTCCCAGTTCTCTTATCAGCATATTGTGCATTTTCCCCAATGGACTTTATCAACATACATTGCAATGTCCCAATGGACTTCATCGACATATATTGCAATGTCCCAATGGGGCTTTTCCGCATATAGTGCAATATCCCAATGGGCTCTATCAGCATATAGTGCAATGTCCCAATTGGCGTTATCAACATATATTGCAATGTCCAAATGGGCTTTATCAGCATATAGTGAAATATCCCAAATGAACTATATCAGAATATAGTGCAATGTCCCAATGGGCTATATCAGCATATAGTGCAATATCCCAATGGGCTTTATCAACATATATTGCAATGTCCCAATAGGCTTTATCAGCATATAGTCCAATATCCCAATGAGCTATATCAGAATATAGTGCAATACCCCAATTGGCTGTATCAGCATATAGTGCAATTTCCCAATGGGCTTTATCAACATATAGTGCAATGTCCCAAGGGGCTTTATCAGCATAAAGTGCAATGTACTAGTGGGCTTTCTCAACATAGTGCAATGTCCCAATGGGCTATATCAGCGCATAATGCAATGGCCAAATGGCCTTTATCAGGTTATATAATGCAATGCCCATTGGACTTTATCAGCATACAGTGCAATGTCCTATTGGGCTTCATCAGCATAAAGTGCAATGTACCAGTGGGCTTTATCAACATATAGTCCAAATGGCAATGTCCAAATGGCCTTTATCAGCTTATATAGTGCAATGCCCATTGGACTTTATCAGCATACAGTGCAATGTCCCATTGGGCTTTATCTGCATATAGTGCAATGTCCCAATGGGCTCCATTAGCATATAGTGCAATGTCCCATTGCGCTATATCAGCGCATGATGCACTGTCCCAATGGGCTTTATCAGCATACAGTGCAATGTCCCAATGGGCTCCATTAGCATATAGTGCAATGTCCCATTGGGCTATATCAGCGCATAATGCAATGTCCCGATGGGCTTCATCAGCATATAGTGCAATTTCCCAATGGGCTCCAATAGCATATAGTGCAATGTCCAAATGGGCTATATCAGCATATAATACAATGTCCCAATGGGCTTTATCAGCCTATAGTGCAATGTCCCATTGGACTTTATCAGCATACAGTGCAATATACCACTGGGCTTTAGCAACATATATTGCAATGTCCCGATGGGCTTTATCAGCATATAGTGCAATGTCGCATAGGGCTCCATTAGCATATAGTGCAATTTCCCAGTGGGCTTTATCTGCATATAGTGCAATGTCCCAATGTGCTATATCAGCACATAATACAATGTCCCAATGGGCTTTATCAGTATATAGTGCAATGTCCCAATGGGCTCCATTAGTATATAGTGCAATGTCCCAGTGGGCTTTATCCGCATATAGTGCAATGTCCCAATGTGGTATATCAGCGCATAATACAATGTCCCAATGGGCTTCATAAGCACTCAGTGCAATGTCTCATTGGGCTATATCAGCGCATAATGCAATGTCCCAATGGGCTTTATCAGCATATAGTGCAATGTCCCCATGGGCTTCATAAGCACTCAGTGCAATGTCTCATTGGGCTATATCACCACATAATGCAATGTCCTAATGGGCTTTATCAGCTTATAGTGCAATGTCCCATTGGACTTTATCAGCATACAGTGCAATATACCATTTGGCTTTATCAACATTGCAATGTCCCAATGGGCTTCATCAGCATATAGTACAATGTCCAAGTGGGCTTTATCCGCATAAAGTGCAATGTCCCATTGTGCAATATCAGCACATAATACAATGTCTCTATGGGCTTTATTAGCATGTAGTGCAATGTTCCAATGGGCTATATCAGCATATAGTGCAATGTCTCAATGTGCTTTATCAGCATATATTGCATGCAACGTCCCAATGGGCTTTTTCAGCATATAGTGCAATGTCCCAATGGGCTATATCAGCAGAAAGTGCTTTGTCCCATGGGGCTTCGTCAGCAGCACAGACCCAGGAATAAGATTTAAATCCCCCCCCACTCACTGTGCAATGTTTTCTACCTAATACATAGTGAGTGGGAGGGGGATGAACTCTTGTTCCCGTGTCTGTGATCAGCAGGCCTATATTTTGTTCAATTTTATTTCAGGTGGCAAGAAGCGATTTGTTTCAAACTGTAGATTTGTTTGAAAACCAGAATATGACTCAAGTTGTGGTGGGATTGCATGCATTAGGGAGGAAGGTAAGTGCCAGCTAGGCCCTTATGTAAAATTGCAAAAGTGATCTTAACAGTGAAGACGCCAAAACATGAAAAATTCAGAATGAGGTAAAGTGAAAAAATGATAAAATTATATTTTTACCAAAACCTGATAAAAAGAATCATATAATAGTATGTAATTAACCCATGCAATGATATTAGTATACTCCCTCAATTTTTCTCGTTATCTAGCAATATCTAAACCAATGCTATTGGCCATGCCGACGAGGAAAATCATTAGCGAAAGTGAAGACACCATTGGTTTAATACTTCTATGTGAAAAACAAAATTATGCTTTTGAATAATGGCACAGACTTCAGTTCAACACGTGTATCTGTATTCAAAGATTAATTGAATGGTAGTTCTTAAGGAAAAGTGACAAATTAATTAAATACCCAAATTCGACAAGAAGTTAACAAAAAAATAAGTTGCTTTTTGTTTTTTGTATTACGCATTTCTTGTGCAAAAGCAAAATATGAAAGAGTATACCTGTTCAAATACAAACCTTACAAAATCAAAATGTCATTTGTATCAACGGTCACATATGCATGCAGCGATTAAGGTATTTGAGTTATTGCCCGGACAGACGGACGGACGGACGTACGGAAGGACTTACGGACGGACGGACGGAGGCTTTCCCTATATCCCTCCGAACTTCGTTCGATGGGATAACAAATGGGTGCTATCTTGTGAAGAACAAGAAAAAACGAACCTCGAGCGGATTGCCCTGATTCCTCCCAATTACACATCCCAACCTTGCTTCAGTAAACACGATTTCTTATTTTCAACGACAATTTGGTTACTTTTAATTCGGGTAGGGAACTTTTTCCAATTGTGGTTAGCAATATAGTTACACGACGACAGAATCTCAAAGATAATCATGCAATAAAATAATTTTGGAATGTGTTTTTGATCCTACCACCCCTATGAGAAAAATAAAAGCGCCCGCCTGGGTCGCCTGCCCGCCTGCAAATTACAGGTAACCATTTGTTCTGTTACGTTATATTTCGAATAACACTAAGAGATATATTGGCTGACTTTGTCCAGTTTATTTCAATATGGCGTAAGCCCCGATCATGACGTAATACAAAATAAGTATGGCTTGCCAGCCCAACAATACAATCAGACGATTACATGACATCTCCCTTTTTTCTTTTTGAAGTATTTTATGAGTCTATGTTTAAATGTTCAAAAGTGTCTACAATTTTGAGAGTCTTCATCTGTAGATATATATAGCAGGGTATAAAGTCAATATTCACTGCTTATGAGTCCATGTCTCAAACCTGTATTCACCCTGTGCACTTATCATGTTGAATACGGTAGTAGAAAATACTGTATGCTGATTTTGTTTTTCTTATACACATCTCTAACAAAAGATTGTCTTACATATAATCAATACAAATGTTTAAAATAAAACATGCATTATAAAACATAATCCACACCAATCTGTGTTGTTTGAACATTTTATAAGATCATTATCTAAACAAACTGTTAACTATGTGTACATTATTATGAGCTTAGTCATTTAATGTCTGAATGTACACTACTGCCTTTTGAGTCTTGACAGTCTATATGCATGAAAAGTATTATTTCAAGTTACATAGTCTTTGAGCCATTTTGGCTGATTTACAATCCTCTTTGATTTCCTTAATGGAGAACTAGAACTTGGTTCGGTGATAATAGAGCTATGAGAGACTGGTGTAGTATTACTAGTAAGTGGAACATTATTAGTATTTTGACCACCACCATCTATCCCTCCCTCCTTGGGATGTTTACTCGAGAAAAACACCATTGGTTTAAGAATTTTAGAACCCCGTTCAGGAGTAGGAGTAGGATCATGGCCTGTTGGCATCAAATGTCTACGATTTCTCCTGAACAAAGTTCCACTGTCACTTTTGATAATGTATGACCTAGGAGTGTGAGCTTGATTGAGAACCTTATATGGTTTACTCCATGCCTTTTCCTGATCAAGCTTCACTCTCACAGACTGTCCAGGGGACAGTTTCTCAAGTTTTCTTGCACCATGAGATCTGTTAAAATGTTTGGCATACAGTGATTTTGCTTTAGCATCATTGTTTTGAACTTCCTGTTTATCAGGCCAATTTGGGTTTAGATTCTCAGGCGAAACTGGCAGTTTAGTTCTGATTTGTCTACCATAGAGTAATTGACTTGGCGTTTTACCTGTAGAACTGACTGGAGTGGCCCGATAATTCATAAGGGAGCTTAAGGGGTCTTCTGATTTGAGAATACGTTTGGCAGTTTGGACGGCTCTTTCTGCAAGACCGTTACTTTGACTGTATCTGGGACTTGATGTTACATGTTTAAAATCAAACTCTTTTGCGAAATCTGCAAATTGTTTTGAGCTAAACTGTGGTCCATTATCTGATACTAACACTTCAGGGATACCATTCCTGGCAAATATCTTTTTGAGTTTGTTTATGATTTGAGTTGTTGTGACACTACCCCTAACATGAGCAATTTCTAGATAGCGAGAATAGTAATCAACTGTGACTAAATATTGCTTCTTGAAGCATTCACATAAATCAGTTGCTAATTGCTGCCAGGGGCGATCTGGTAATTTTGTTGGAATTAATGGTTCACTTCTCTGTTTAGGTTTCAAAATTTGGCAGTGCTTACATTTGGCCACCAATTCTTTGATTTGTGATGTAAGCCCTGGCCACCATACTGTCGCATTGGCGCGTTCACGGCATTTGTGAATTCCGAAGTGACCCTCGTGAATTTGATCAAGAATATTATTGCGACATGCAGCCGGTATAGTGATACGGTTACCATACATAAGTATGTCATTGACAACACTCAAGGATTCTCTACAATCATAGTATCGCTTGGCAACTTCTTTCACGTCTTTGTAATATTCCGGCCAACCATGAAGAACATAATTCATGACTGTTGAGATTTCGGGATCAATCTGTGACAAGTCACGAATATTCTCAAGACGCGACTTCGCGACTGGTAGGTTATCATATATGAAAGTCTCATATTCCGTCACACTTTCTACAGTGTTTGATTCCATGCTACTAAGGGGTTTTCTAGACAATGTGTCTGCTATGACTAATGTCTTTCCGGGTCTGTATTCAGCGATACAATTAAACCTCATGAGACGAATAAGCATTCTCTGGCATCGCACCGGTGTTTGATCAAGATCCTTTTGATTTATAATTGGCACCAGAGGTTTGTGATCAGTCACATATACAAATGATTCTAGTCCGACCAAATACTGACTGAATTTTTCCATTGACCACACCCCTGCCAAAAGTTCCTTTTCAATTTGAGCATAGCGGCGTTCGGCATCAGTTAATGAACGAGAACAGTAATGAACAGGAAACCAATCTGTTCCATGCTGTTGCTCTAAGACACCGCCTAACCCGTAACAGCTACTGTCAGCACTAACACGCGATGGCTTATTGATGTCGTAGTATCTTAGAACAGGCTTACTACTTACCTTCTGTTTCACTGTTTCAAAGGCATCCATTTGTGCTTTTCCCCATGTCCAAATTGTGTCTTTTCTCAAAAGTTCATTCAATGGGTGAAGCATTGTAGATAAGTTTGGTATAAACCTACCTATCCAATTTATCATGCCTAAGAATCGTCGTAATTCTTCAACATTTTCAGGAATTTCCATTTCCACTATCGCGGCGACTTTGGCTGGGTCTGGCGAGACTCCATTAGCGCTAATTTTATGCCCTAAAAACACGAGCTCGGGCTTCCGGTAATGACACTTCGCCTTGTTGAGAACTAGACCGGACTGTTTGATTCTCTGTAAGACTTGTTTGAGATTTTTATCATGATCTTCTACATTCTTACCATGAACGATAATATCATCCATGAATACTGCTACTCCAGAACAATTTTGCAAAATGCGCGACATTTCTCTTTGAAAGATTTCTGGAGCAAGCGATATGCCTTGTGGCATCTTCTTGTATACATAACGACCGAAGGGTGTTATAAACGTTGTTAAACGCTGACTTACCTCGCTAAGTGGCACTTGATGAAAACCTCCTGTGGCGTCGAGGGTGGAAAAAACAGAACTTCCCGAAAGTTTCTGTAATATACAGTCAATGGTTGGTAGGACAAATCTCTCGCGCTTAACTGATTTATTAAGTTTTCTAAAGTCAACCGTCACGCGAATTTTTCCTGACTTTGAGACTACCGGGACCATGGGTGAACACCACTCAGTAGGCTCAGTTATCTTGGCAATAATACCATTTGATTCCATTGATTCGAGTTTTTCTTGTAATGGTTTCATTATAGGAAATGGAACGCGCCTCGGTACCACAACAGCATATGGTTCAGCATCTTGCTTCAACTCAATTTTGACAGGCTCACATTTCATTGTACCCACTTCCCCATACAATTCATTATCATTTATGGGGTCTTTTACATGACCTGGCATTTCAGAAGTATTGTTACTAGGGGGCATTGTAGTTTTATTTCTATGGTTACCAGGATCAGAACCAATTTTACCTGCCTCGCTCTGAGAGGTCTGAGTTACAACATGTACATTTTTAGTAACTAGATTCAACATTTTAGCAGATCTGCGACATAATAAGTTATCACACTTTGGCCCATTTAATACAAATATTCTCATTGAGAATTTGGTACCATCAAGATTGCTATTTGTTATAAAATAACCTCTTGTATCTATTACCCCACCTACTGACTTCAGTGGGGGACCATCATGCCTTTGTAACCTAGGTTTTGGTGTAAGGCATTCATATGCTTTGTTACTCATAACATTTACATCAGCGCCTGTGTCGATCTTGAAACTCATCAATTTACCACAAATGGGTAAGGTCACACGCCATGGTGGCTCTGTGTGCCTATCTACAATCAGTGACTTGGCAGAATCAACCAAATGCACAAGCTCACCTACATGAAACTCAGTAGTGTCAAGATCGGCTTCAGCACATTCATCATAACATTCATGTACAACTCTTTTATCAACAGATTTCTTATTTGATTTACACACACTTGAGAAATGATTTAATTTCTTGCAATTATGACAGGTTTTCCCTTTAGCAGGGCATTTATCATTTCTGTGAATGTAGCCACATCTGTCACACTTGTGTTTGTCTGCTTTGTGTTGTGCCTGGTCTTGTTTTCTGTAGTTTTGTCGTGTAGCTCTCTGTTGCGGGGGTCGCTTACGAACAAAATCAACGTTACTTGTATCAGTAGGTCTCCCTTCAGCTTGAGACTGTGATATTATAAGTTCATGACTACGAACTAGTTCAATAGTTTTCTCTAGGGTGAGATCACACGTCATGGCAAGTGTCTGGACTCGCTCTGACAAGTCTCTGTCTTTGATGGAAACGATGATCTTATCGCGAATCATTTCGTTTCTGTCAACGAATGAACAATGTTGACTCAGTTTATACAAATCTCGGATATATTCCTCCATTGTTTCTGACTCTCCCAGTTGTCTAAGGTTGAAGACCCTTCGTTCATGAATAATGTTTATCTTTGGCACAAAATAGTTATCAAATTTGCCCAAAACGGCATCAAAATTGTACCTGTTGTCTGGCGGATCAAGTATTTGGCCATCTTCAGCAACTGGTAAGGGCTCAAACGTAAACTGTTTGTATATGTCCTCTGCGGATTGGCCCATAATATATATAAGTTGACTGACTTGTGTAATGTCATCCTCTTTGTTAAGTTTTGTAGCTAGCCTAAACCTCAGGAACCTTTCTCTCCAAGCAATCCACTCATTGGGTTTATCAAAGTTAAAAGGGTTTGGAGGCTGTATCTTGGCCATTATAATAATCCAAAGATGACAATATAATCACGATAGTTAATACACAAGAGTAGAAGACGTACAGTTCACAAGTTTAAATATCAGTTGGACTCAAATTCTTACTGTAGTACAGCAGCAATGACGCAATCCATGGCATTTGCATATCTCCGCGAAGCAATGGCGTAATCCGTGTCGTGTGCACGAAGCAATGATGTAATCCGTGTCGTGCGCAAAAATGTCATGCTCGAAATTTGCACAAAATTTCACCGGCAATCAAAGTTCAACACCAAAAATACCTCTAATCTGGTCACTTTCAGACAAGTTTTACATGTCCTACTTTTTCTCTGTGGTTTTATATCCTCGTAGGCTCGCATCCAACGTTTGACACCATGTTCTGTTACGTTATATTTCGAATAACACTAAGAGATATATTGGCTGACTTTGTCCAGTTTATTTCAATATGGCGTAAGCCCCGATCATGACGTAATACAAAATAAGTATGGCTTGCCAGCCCAACAATACAATCAGACGATTACATGACACCATTGCGTTACTCAAGGGCGTTACAATACCCGGGAATTTATCGGTTCGTCCAGTACTTGTTTGTGATAGCGCCCTCTGTAGGTCACTGTGCTTATAGCCTACAGTAATACAATACCCGGGAATTTATCGGTTCGTCCAGTACTTGTTTGTGATAGCGCCCTCTGTAGGTCACTGTGCTTATAGCCTACAGTAATCAAGGGCGTTACAATACCCGGGAATTTATCGGTTCGTCCAGTACTTGTTTGTGATAGCGCCCTCTGTAGGTCACTGTGCTTATAGCCTACAGTAATACGGGGTAGGATATCGGGAATTCGGTCAGTTTCTATCCGTCGATTTCGCTATGAATTGAAGCAAGTGTGACCACTTTATCCACTTAAACAATTTGATAATTGATTAAATCTTTAAACAAAATCGATAAACACGTTATACACTTCCTATCTCCTTAGAAATTAGCATGTATTTATGGATTGTGTTTTCGAACAAGGCTCGACCCACCCCAATAGGGAAATCCTTATGCTAATTAGTATGACGTCATATTTTCCTGGGGAATCCTAGATTTCAAGGCCTCAGTCTGTTATTGTGTCAAATGTAAACGCTCTTGGGACGCTCTTTTGCAGACAGAAAATTGACAGATTAGCTTTTAACTTTCAGCTTTGATGTTTAAATATTCTGTATTTCTACCGGACTTCTTGCTGAATATCATATAATGTTATAACTTGATTTGGATCATTGCCTGATTGATCATTCTGAAATTTTGATTGTGATTCATGATTGATTGGCAAGAAAAATAATTCCTATTGTTTTCCAGCGAAGTCAAAATGTTACAGCATGAGTTATAATGTCGAGTTTGCATCATGTTAAATTCTGCTAGTGATTAGAAGTCAATGCACAAGCATACACATAAGAGACAAACACACCCAGGCTCCAGGCCGTGGATGGAAATATAAAACTATTTAAGGCACAAACTGGTATTAATATACCGATATGTAGTGTCTGCCATGTATTGAAGGTAAACCAATCTGTATTATTAATGTTTCTTCTATCAATACATGGGTTGTGCAATAGAAAAGCAATGGCACAATCAAAAATGTGCATATCAATCGTGAATATCTCTCGGTTCAAAGCTTATTTCCAACAGAATCGTGTCAAAATATGTGTCTGAGTAACAGTTATACATTATAAGATCGCAAACTCTTACCAATTATCAGCCGAATGGCTCATTTTCAACGAAATGTCCTTAAGACAACAGCCCTGGGTCGCGCCTGAGACCAAAAACTACTTCAAATAGCCCTCCCCTAATTATATTGGATAATCACATTTATGCGTGCGCGCGCAGCTCATCCAATGAACGAAGCGCCACTTCCCGCTGAAATCACCGGGTATTGATCTTTCCCTTGCAGTAATACGGGGTAGGATATCGGGAATTCGGTCAGTTTCTATCCGTCGATTTCGCTATGAATTGAAGCAAGTGTGACCACTTTATCCACTTAAACAATTTGATAATTGATTAAATCTTTAAACAAAATCGATAAACACGTTATACACTTCCTATCTCCTTAGAAATTAGCATGTATTTATGGATTGTGTTTTCGAACAAGGCTCGACCCACCCCAATAGGGAAATCCTTATGCTAATTAGTATGACGTCATATTTTCCTGGGGAATCCTAGATTTCAAAGCCTCAGTCTGTTATTGTGTCAAATGTAAACGCTCTTGGGACGCTCTTTTGCAGACAGAAAATTGACAGATTAGCTTTTAACTTTCAGCTTTGATGTTAAAATATTCTGTATTTCTACCGGACTTCTTGCTGAATATCATATAATGTTATAACTTGATTTGGACCATTGCTTGATTGATCATTCTGAAATTTTGATTGTGATTCATGATTGATTGGCAAGAAAAAAGAATTCCTATTGTTTTCCAGCGAAGTCAAAATGTTACAGCATGAGTTATAATGTCGAGTTTGCATCATGTTAAATTCTGCTAGTGATTAGAAGTCCATGCACAAGCATACACATAAGAGACAAACACACCCAGGCTCCAGGCCGTGGATGGAAATATAAAACTATTTAAGGCACAAACTGGTATTAATAGACCGATATGTAGTGTCTGCCATGTATTGAAGGTAAACCAATCTGTATTATTAATGTTTCTTCTATCAATACATGGATTGTGCAATAGAAAAGCAATGGCACAATCAAAAATGTGCATATCAATCGTGAATATCTCTCGGTTCAAAGCTTATTTCCAACAGAATCGTGTCAAAATATGTGTCTGAGTAACAGTTATACATTATAAGATCGCAAACTCTTACCAATTATCAGCCGAATGGCTCATTTTCAACGAAATGTCCTTAAGACAACAGCCCTGGGTCGCGCCTGAGACCAAAAACTACTTCAAATAGCCCTCCCCTAATTATATTGGATAATCACATTTATGCGTGCGCGCGCAGCTCATCCAATGAACGAAACGCCACTTCCCGCTGAAATCACCGGGTATTGATCTTTCCCTTGCGTTACTCGAGTCTCTAGCCAATAATACAGTGGCCTTAGAAGAAGGTAACAATTGCGAAGGGTATTAGGAAATTGGCCCTATTTGGCTCGTGCTCATTAATATGCTCTGGTTTAATATGTTCGCTACAAAATAAAGACACTAAATAATTACATTTTATTTATTATCAGATGAAGTTTCAAAGGTCTGATAGATCGTATACGTAAATCATGTTCTCTCTATAAATTAATGCATGATACAGCGAAAACAGTAAAGAGGAGGGGGTGTGCACATTTCTATTTTCGGTCATTTTATATCGTAATGAAAAAATCAGCAGTGATGAGAAAGTTGATGTGTTACAAAATTTCGTTCTTCCGGTAAATATGACTTATGGGGATAAATGAACTGATTTTGAATCTGAACTTAACGTTTTTTACAAAATATCATATCGTTTATAGTAGTATATTGCATAACTCAGCAGGGGACAGTCATACGAGCCAGACATATATCGTTTTAAAGAACTTTAAACAAAACATCTCAGTTTTAGCAATGAGTTATCCACCAATTGCCTGAAAATTCTATGGATTCATGATAACACAGATTACAGTTTTGTCACTTACTCCAGGAAAGAATTGATAGAAAGAATCGATCCATACCGTCGTAATAGTTTGTTACACGACTGACAAATATTATCTGTGGTCTTTTGATTCCGCGCATGGATGTTTCTCTTTTTGGATTCAGGCACGTCTGTAGTTAGCTTACCTGTCTGTGTATACTAACAGTTACTACTATATAATTCCTTCTTGAATTAAAATAATGTTATGGGGAAAATGGAATACTTTTGGAATAAGTGAGTATATTGTCTATCACCTTTCATATATTGGATAGAGAAGGAGCTTGAAAATTAGTTTGGTAATATACAACCATATGTTACCAACCCCCCCCCCCCCCTCTACTTGACTAAACACATTTCTTCCCCAACTTATATTGTAGTGGGGGGGGTCACAAGGACTCACAAGCTAAACTACGAATACGTGAGAGCTGGCCATTGTCTAATGTTGATGGATGACGGGGGGGGGGGATATTAAAGTACGCCTATGTAGCATAAATAGGTAGCTACGGAAAATGCTTGGTTATCATTTGGTTATATTAGTTGAAATATCTTATGTCATGATCAACGACTGAAGAAACAAATATCAGATGTTGACGTGTTCAAACATGAAAATTAATGTGATATTCTCACAAAATAAATCGCAAGATGAATTGACAGACTGGTTGCCATTTTGATTTTTTGTTCAGAATTTTTTTGGGGAAATTAATGATTATTGATGTGTATATTACTTTTGAATGCAAAACCTTGCGAAAATTCAAAATGGCCGTCAAAAACATTCCTCAATGACAGGCATATGGGCATCTTATATTTACAAAGAATGAAAATAAAATATAAAATGACTTTATAAACAGGTATATTGACTCTATCGGTTGTCTTATAGCGCAGTACAATATGATTAAATGCACTTTGGGAGTTTTTAATACACAGCCTTGAAAACGTCTCACACTGGACACGTGTCACACTGGACTGATACCTTGCGTATTCTGAAATTGCTAATAATCCGCTTATTTTAGAATGTGTTTATTGGACTGTGATAAAACATTGTGCGCAAAGGCATAATTTCTTACTGAATAAAAGGGTACTGCTATGATGAAGGAGCATATGATATGTAATTGAAATGGTCACCTTAAACATATGAAACTTTTTTAAAATTTCTATGCTCATTATTTTGATAAAAGATGGAAATATATCTCAATATTGATGATTTCAAGTTCTCTAACTTTTTAGCTGCTCTAGATCTACAATATCTGTAAAATATTTTCATAAAGTACCTGCGCCTTTGGTTGGAGGGTAGAATAATATAAAAGGTACAGTTTGGAGATATTTATTTAAAGTAGTAGGTACAATAACATAGTAAACCAACTGTTGATTGAATTTGCTTCGCATAATTTCATACCTGAGATAGTGGTATTAACTAAATGTGATAAACGAAGTGCTGAAGTATTCAAGTGAACTGGGTGTGGCACTTTAAGTCAAACATTTGTTCTTATGTAATTTTTGATTGACATTTTAAGTCTCACTATGCTAGTTACATTCTACATTCCTGAAGTCTTCTTCAAACGGCCGAATTTCATGAAAAACTCATTTGAGCGAAACTTTTTTCAATTCTCCTTTAAGCAATTTGGCTGTGAAAAATGTCAAAATTTTCCACGTTCCCCTTTCTAATGATAACTTCCAACCCTTGGATACACATCTTCATGCTATTTAGATTTTAGAGATGGAAAATGGACCAATAGATTCGAATTGTGGGAGCTAAGTTTGCTGAAATGTTCATTTTTGTAATAATAATATAAATTCTACTTTTTAGGCTGGGGCGAAAGGTAAAAGGGGTATCGGGCCCAAGGAGTCGCAGGAAAATAAACGAAGCTTCACTGAGGAACAACGTCGTGCTGGTGAGGGTGTAATTGGATTACAAATGGGGACTAATAAAGGCCCCAGCCAAGCAGGGCTGAATTTCGGAAAAATAAGAGCTATCATAGATTAGACAATGACTCCAATATCAGTGTCAGTTACATTCAATAAAGAATTCCATTATAGGGTAACTAGGCTTCTGGAATAAAGTAAAAATGAATGTCCAAAAATTGTGTATGTCCTGTTGGTGTGTTATGGAAAGTTCTAATTAAAACTACAGTCTCAAAGCTTTCAAGCAATCTTGTATGGCATTATTTTTGCTTCTTTATTCATTAAATTCAAAAACATTTTGTATATTCAATGTATGAAATATTTGTATTCGCTAAATCATTTTTCGATTCGGTAAAAACGTTTATATGTTTGTTACAGCAAATTAAGTTTTCAAAATAGCCAATCACTTAATACTATGTGCATTTCATTCGCTAAATGATATGTTTTTTTTGCGTAAATTGTTATGGTATTCCTTAAGAGTAACACATTATCTGCACAATATTGAATTTCTATTTGAACCCTACCGAAATAAGTTTGCCTATATTTACCAAATGGTTTATTTTTTCTATGACATAGTTAATGCATTTACCGAAAGCTAATTTGCTATTTACCGAATGCAATAGAGTAATATTCGATAACTTTCGTTGTTGTTCGATATTTTGTCACGTGACCTCGATACTTGCAAAATGGCCGCGCAGCTATTCTACATCGTTCAAATATATCACGTGACTGGAAGTCTCGTAAAGTACCGAAAAATAACGAAATTTATCGAATGTGGCATTCGGTATTTACCGAATATAAATAATTTAAATACCGAATGTACAAATGATTATTTGAATTATACAATGGGCTGGTTTAAAGCCCATGATTATACGTGCGTTAAGGAAAACAAATTGATTCGCTGCATTACACAAGTACATGTATAAATATCAAATGTGAATGCCAACACAAAGAACAAGTAAAACTCTTTAGCGAATATAAATTGCATAGATTATTTCATTCGATAAAATAAAATAAAAAACATTCAATAGATTGGGTAAAGGTTTGGTTAATTGTTTGTTTTATTTGGTATTTATGGAATATTTAATGTACCGAATAAAGAAGCAGTTTAAACACCATAATCTTGTTGTGAAGCCTCGGAGGATTTCTAAGTATGCAAATAAACAAGCGAGCAAACAAGCAAGCTACTCAGCTACTAAGTTAAATACTTTACTACTTACAGACTTAATTACTAAGTTATTTACCTTAAAATGTTTACTTTATCAGACACCATTGGGTGTTTTGTCACCCAATTGATCTAAGTGATATTTTGATCTGAACGCCATATACAGGGTGGGCCAAAAACGCCACTTTTAAAAAAATTACTATTACCTTTTTATTACCCAACCTCTATACATCAAAATTTGCAGCTCTATTTTTTCAATTGCCATTGGTCCTGAGTAATAACATAACTTTATGTAAGACGTCCATCACCTTGGATTGTATTTGTTCTAAAAGAGGTGTCCAATGAGGTCCGCCACCCTCTTTGATGATAGCTTTTACTTTTAGTCTTGGTCGCCATACTGATGAAGCAATATCAGTGAAATGCTGGCTAAGTTTCTTCCAACGTGTCTTAACTTGCCAGCTTTAGTTGGGAAATATTTGAGATCGGGTACTTACATACCATTTCCTGGAGTCCTTCCCATACCCTATAATCACATGGGTTTGATGGTATTGGCTGTCCTGTGTGAAGCGCTATTTAAGTAACTCATTGATGCAGTATGCTTTGTTTGGTATCTTACTTGTCCCCTTGGCTACATAGCCTACACGATTGCTTACAGTTTTGATGTTCTCTTCGGCCCTCATGATTTGATTTAGGATGACCACTACCTAACTTTCGAGAAGTTTCTTTGAGTTTTGATCAATCAATTTAATGCGCATGTTTAATTTGGTTGGTATACAAATTATGATTTTGGATGATCAAAAAATAAAAAAGTAATAGTATTTTTTAAAAAGTAGCGTTTTGGCCCCCTGTATATATATATATATATATACAAGATTAGATTTTAACAAAATAATTGAACCCAAATAACTGATTTGAAAAATGAAAATGTTGACCTCTCCGAGATCACTTTATGCAAAAGTCATCGTAAGGACAGATCTCAAATGCATTTATAATTTATGGCGATCCATACCTTCTTATAGATCATACTTTGATTTAATGACGATATACTCCAATTTTTACAAAGGAACAGCTGTTTTTTCAATCCACTATACAACCGTGTACCTTCCATAGTCATTCTATCATACTTTGTCCTTATGATTTTCAGATCAGTTTCATGCCGTATTTGGCCAAATTAATAGGATGGACGCATTTTGATGTTCATAGATCTCTCCCCCTCACTTTGAATTGCATCCATTACGGCGTTACCAGAAGGGCAGTAACGGGGGATCTATTTTACATTGTGATTCTAAAAAAGGTTATTAAAACACAATATATATATTACGGAACAGTTTATCTTATCTTCTCAAATCTCTTTTATATAGGCAAAATAAAATGAAACATTTTGAAACAGATAAAATAAGTTAACGCATAGAACTTTAAGAATAAAACAGTATACATATTACGTTGTCAAAATATTTCGTCGCATTTAATTTCTTCGTCTCCGTCTTTTATCAAATCGTAAAACAACAAAACATTCTAAACTTAATCACTTGGGATTTATTTTTCGGCATTCGTTTCCGGCATTTGTTTTTTATGTTCTTCTCCTGAAATGTATTTGTCTGACAATAATCAGAGAAAGTGCGTATACGTATAAATTTGCGTTGCATATTCTGTCACGCAAACAAACGGGTGTGACTTCGATTTCTTGTCTGTCTCAGGACGTATTAGGAACGAGGTAGAATCAAAAAATTAAAAATTCTTATGAACGAGTCATGCAAGATACTAGAACTAGTAAAGTAATGTATTGGATAAGTTAATTTCTTATGGATCTGGATAAAATATGTTTCAAAACTTTGTCAACAATAGATAACTACATTTAGGCAGATATAGTATCTTCATATATTTGGCTATCCATGCGTTTAAAATACGTTCCTAAAACTATGAAGACGTTAGGTGAGAAATATTGCTATTGTACGTTCGAAAAGTATACGTATTTGGTTGTATTTTGTAGTTCTCAAGTTACCCATGAACTTTCGTAGGCTAAACATTGATTAAATAATTAACGTCTTGACTTAGCATATTTAGCCTAATTTTGCAATTATGTCAACGTGATTCCAATGTTATGTTGTCGTGATTCGCAGAGGTTGCGACAAGATTCGTTTTAAGAAATTGTATTTTTTAGATAAAGCCCGGTATACACCAATGGGGCAAAATCCCACTTGCCCCATCGAGTCCCATCTTGCCCCATCGAATCCCAATTTGCCCAATCGAGTCCCACGATGTCCCATGGGACCTTGATGACTTTGCCCCATCGTGCCCCATGGAGTTCCATCAAGCCCCATGGAGTCCCATCAAATCCCATCGTGCCCCATTGGTGTATGTTGGGCTTCACACAACACGTCATATGATCGAAAATCCCACGATGCCCCATGGAAAGAATGTACATGTTCATTCTCGATGGGACTCCATGGGACTTCGTGGGATTTTGCCCCATCTTGCCCCATCGAGTCCCACGTGGGACTTCATGGGACCTCATGGGACCTCGTGGGACTCGATGGGGCAAAATCCCACGGAGTCCCATGGCGGAGTCCCACGGACTTCATGGGGCAAAATAAGTCTATGGAGGTCCCAACTTGCCCCATTGGTGTATACCGGGCTTAAGATCCCCTAATTTTCGGAGAACTGGGTTTCGGAAAAATGGGTTTCGGAGAATTGGGTTTCGGACAACTGGGTTTCGGACAACGGGGTTGACAACAAATTCAACAATGCATATCAAAAAATCCAATATCAGAGCTGCGCAATGAGATCTTCATAGCGTTTGTGCCATCTATCGCATGATAGGATCTGTCAATCAGTTTTAGTCTAAAAAGCTTGTCTGTGCACCAGAGGCCTCATCATCCGCAAGTCGCAACGCAGATTCGCAACCGCACCGCAACGCAACGCAAGTTTTGGCGAATCGCAATCAGGATTTGTATCATCCCCTCGGCGCAACGCAACGCAACGCAATCGCAATTTGGAAGATGTTTCAATCGCAACTGACCAAAAACCTGCGATAGCTCTTACCCTGCCGCAAATCAGTCGCAAATATTACTCATCTTTAAGACAATTGTTATCCATTTCAAATGTGTCAATCTATGAGTTTCTTTATTGATTCCGTAAGTATGTTCTTTTCTCAAGGCGACTGTGTAATAAAAAGTTAGTTTATGTTTTTTGAAAGTGCTTAAATCAAAGGAATCGTTAATGGTATGAGGGGTGTTTAAAACATTCGAATTTTATAATTAAATCCAAATTCTGATCGCAAATCCAAAAAAACGAAACGCAACATTCATTCCAGCATCGCTTAAAATGGGCATACCTTTGAGGTTCTTTGCAACCGGCAACTTACAAATGACAAATTGGAATAACCCAAGCATCTGTCTGCAATTCACTGATTTAATTGATCTGCGGTCCATCCTCTCGCCCGAGTGCACACTCGTCAGTCAGTACACGCTATCATCCGAGTGCACCTTTGTCATTACATGCTCTCAACCGAGTAAAGTTTCGTCTGTACAGACTTTCATCTGAGTGCATCCTTCTCAGTACACTCTCTCACCCGTGTGACACCACGTCATACATAACCTAACCTGCGACCCGGGTGCACCCTCGGCATTAAATACTTTCACCAGACGAGTGCACCATTTTAAGTACACAGAGCACACTCGTGATAGCACACTCAAATAATGATAGTGTGTACTGCACCGAATGAGAGTGTGCACTGACTAGGCTGCACTCGGATTAGAGTATGTGATGACGAGGGTGTTCACTATCGCGAAATTCGTGTAATGACTGAGATGTTTCAGGTGAAACAGAAAGATGCTATGAGTATCAGAATGGATTATGTGTGATATCGTTGCACGTTGATATTTTTAGATTGAAATAATCACTTTCTATATTTAAAAGTAAAACTCAGCTCGAGATAAGTATTTGAATAAGGCCCGGTGAGTCTATGGGCATAAAAAAAGTTCTGTGACACGGACATTGTATTTTTACTTAATATGATTTCCCCGCCAATTTATATATTAAGTTGAAATTCTACATTTTTGCGATCACATTGGGTAATCTACCGCTTAAGTTGCGATCTGCGTTGCGACGAGCGCGTGATAAGACGCAACTCGGGAGTTGCGCTTGCGCAAATTGTAGATTCGCAAACGCAACGCAGACGCAAACGCAAATCTTGCGACGAGCGCGTGATGAGGCCTCAGAGGCCTCATTATCAGTTGGTCGCAACGCAGAATCGCCGCATGCGTTGCGCAAGGCAACGCATCGCATCGCATATATTTCCTAAAAAGCATATTACCACTTTGACGAAACGCAGTTCTGACGCAAGATTATAGATTTTTTGAACGCAAGTGAACAAATACTTGCGATATCTTTTACCCTGCCGCAAATCAAAACGCAAATATAGTGCATCTTTGAGTGCCATTTTTTTATATATTTTAGCGGTTGTTCTGTGGTGTTTTGGGAATCATCGCATTACCTGATTACGTTTCCATCAGTATTATCAAAAGTATTGTTCAATCGTATGTATATAATATCATTAAAACATACTTTTTGTTAAGCTTGTAAATCCTTCAAAAATCGTGTTTATTCTAACTTTTAATGCGATTACGACATACACAAGTCTGCAAGTGACACTCGAAGAGAACTAAAATGTTTCATACTTTTAAATCGCCAAATCCCTTGGGATTTTGAGTACTTAGGGGGATGAGAACATTGAGTTGATTAGACATATGATATCTAATGGTGGTCCGCCAAGAATTTTAAAAAACGAGCAATCCGTACTAGGTCATCTTAGGATTTTATAGCAATAAGATTTCCCGTAACTGGGAACCTCCAGATATGAACAGGAGACATTTCGTCCCATTATTTCCACATTGTTACAATTACATACATACATACATACATACATGCAGAGCAAAACTCACTGATTAACAATAAATAGAACATATCATTTTTTATGGTTTATTGTTTTTGAAATATCAAAATGACCCTGAAAACTGAATTTTTATTCACTTCCATTTTATTATTGTCTCGTATACCATTATTCTGCCCATCTATGACTCGTTTTTTATTGTGACTTATAAGGTACTGGATGAGCTTGGTCCATGTTTTTGCTTACAGGATTGCATTTTTCTAATTATGTTAATTATGTGAAATATATCATTTCTCATTGATTTTGAAAATAATAGGGTCTAGTTTTTAAGCATCTGCGAATTTTTTTCCGATCTCCAGGCGTGATGATGATGAAAAGAATTACTTGATATTTGAATCAGTAGTATTAATTAAATTATATAATGGGCGGATGGACGGACAGACGAACGTGTGGCTTCTCCATATGAGTAATTCAACATGCAGGGATAAATCCCGGAATTCAGAAAAAATTAGCCCGGAAGACACGGAAATGACAAATACTATTAATAACGAGACTATTTCGAAATCCGTGCAAACATATTTGTAAAGACCCTTTTATAAATTTAACATTATACTTGTACATCGAGAAAGGCAACTTTGTAAATTACTATTCTGAAGCATTTTTGTTAAGCAGTCTGTAACCATGAAACCAGACACCGTCCTCCTTTGGTCATGATCAACGAACAACACGTTCGTTTGGAATACGTCTTAGTTGAATCAACGATAAAAGAATGGAAAAACCGAACAGACATTTATATTTGGTGATAGTATGTGTATTTATAATTGGACGATTTAAACTTCCCGCCAGAGTACACTTTAAACTTGTGTTCGCTACTTTGCGTTTCTATTGTTTTGCGTTTGCTTTGCGTCTGCGATTGCGCTCAACTGAAAATAACACGCAACTCAAGCGTTGCGTTCTGCGATCGCTGTCGCAACGCAGACGCAACGCACATAGTTTGCGACCAACTGATAATGAGGCCTCAGGTCTATTGATTTTTTCATTGCTCTTTGTATCAAAAATACATTCTGTTCAAAATCTCAGTTTGGAAGGACTAATGCCTTTCGGTGAAAGCGAAAAGGCTACCATTGAAAACTGTTTCAAGTGAAAGGGTGGGATGGAAGATGAATATTATAGGAATTAACAGGAAGTTGGAGTCATATAAATCATTCCAAATGGACTTATGAACAAAAATGTAGTACATTCAAATGCATAAAATGAAATGACAAATAAGTCGAGGGGGCGATATCATTGGAAGAAATATACAAAAGCATTTGGAAAAGACGGCTTCTTCCCGCCTGAAATTAGTGACTTATTGTCTTTTCTGACTGTAAAGAGAAGTTGTATGAAATAATTTTGATACAAAAAAATCGGCAAAAAGTTATGTCCGTTTTTTTCAGCCATTTTAGTTAACATTGATATGTCCATCGTCTCGCGAAATCCACATTTGGACCATTTGCCTTAAAACCTCTGTCGGTAAGATTTCTGTTTTAAGTTATTTTTATTCAACATCAATACAGAAAACTCCCCTATGACTCCTGGTTCAAAAGTTCGCCTATTTTCAAAATGGTCGCCTTTTTTGTCTTACGAATTAAAATTCACTTGTGGCCAATATCCTAGCTTTACAAATAATTTCAGGTGCCCTGCATTGTAAAAAGCCATTACTCAGGGACCCAAGTTCTGAGAAACAGCTAGAAAGTGAAAATGGATATTGGAAAGTATTACGCGAGATTTTTTCAGTTCTTGTTGGAAAATAAGTTACTTTTATGATGTGGGGTGATATCTAGAGTTTGAGACTTGCGAAAATAAGATATCTTCATCTTTATACCCCCCGCCCTATAATTTTAGGGGGGTCAGAAGAAAATAGACTTTAATTCATAACTTTGGAAGTATATGAGATATAAACTTAATTTTTTCACCAAAATTTATGAAATAACATCAGTAATGAAGAAAAAAATATTTTGAATGAAAAAAAGCTAATTTGCATAATTTAACCCTTAAACTGCCATAAAAACTAGTAAATGACGAAATGATGTTATATCACATTTACTGTTATTGCCTTCATATGAAGTTATAACTTATGAAATAATTCCTAAAAATGCATCTATATATTTATAATAAATGTGCAAAATATTAGAAGTGTATCTTAGACAAAGACTGTGAAAAAAATTCTCCCCCTACCCAGATTTTTGAGGGGAGGGGGTCAAATAAAAATGGACTTTAATTCATAATTTTAAAAGTATATGAGGTACAAACTTAATTTTTTCACCAAAGTTTATGTAATAACATCAGTAATTCAGAAAAAATATTTTTGATACGCAAATAAGTTAATTTGCATAATTTAACCCTTATACAGTCATAAAAAATGTTAAATGACGATGCGATAAAATACGACATTTACTCTAATTGACCTCTCATGAAGTTTTAACAAATAAAGTAATTCCTAAAAATGCATCTATATATGTATAACAGATGTGCAAAATATTAAAAGTGTATCTTACATAACGACGCTGAAAAAAATTTGTCCCCCTACCCAGATATTTGAGGGGGGTCAAATGGAAATGTACTTTAATTCATAACTTTGGAAGTATATGAGGTACAAACTTAATTCTTTCACCAAAATTTATGTTATAACGTCAGTAATTCAGAAAAATATCTTGATATGAAAATAAGCTAATTTGCATAATTTAACCCTTATACAGTCATAAAAAACGTTAAATGACAAAGTGATGAAATACGACTTCTATGAAGTTATAACTTGTGAAATAATTCCTAGAAATACATTTACAACAGGTATGCACAATATAAAAAGGGTATTGTATATAATGAGTGTGAAAAAAATCTCACACCCTACCCTAATATTTTAGGGTTGGGGGAAGTTAAAAGAAAATAATAAACTTTGATTCATAACTTTGAAATCGTATAAGAAAGAGCTTATACATGTATTTCTTCGCCAGAATATTGAGAAATCACATCAAGAATGAAACAAATATTACATGGAAACAATATTATACTAGTAGTAGTAAATTTATTAATTAAAGTCTAACGCACTAAAGATGTTACATTAAGATACATACATGAATTAAAACAATTCCTGGTTGATGCCGACCTATTAGAGACCATCGCATGTAACTATTTCACGACTTTTGACTAACATATTTATCATACATTTTCCAAGTGTCCTTTGAACAGTTTTTTTTCATTCATTATTATACAATATTTTCCTAGACTTGTATACATGTAAAAGTCACTATGGATATCAGTCATTTAGGCAAACAGACTTAATCGTTCATTTTCAAACATATGACATTCTACTTTAAAGTGAGTTTCTGTCTCCATTGACTGTCCACATGGGCACGATCTCTGGTCTAGGGGAGTTGCGTTATTTTTGTTTATATTTCAATATAAAAACAAACCATCATTGGATGTATTACACTTGTTTGCAGCATCCAAAATGATATTAGAGCATTACCACTAATTATGGATGCATTTTTGGTTTATAACAATTATACATTTCAATGAATGCTTACAAACCACTTTTTGAGATTCCAGAGCCAGGGAATGGATTTGGATGTCAAGTGGTTCATATTACTCTTGAGACCATTAAAATGACCAAAAAAACGAAACTTGATATAACAAAAATCCCAAAGTCATTTTGCACATGCAAACGATACAAGGACAAAGCAATATGTTAAACCACTTGCTCATGTGACACTGCAGGTACAGAATGTTTTGCTGCATGTTCATGCGGCTCAAAGGAAAGTGAGTGTGGACGGGAATAAGTGGATTAACCCAAATATATATGATGACATTTTCACTGCATCAGGTACCTACAACCTAGAATATGACACCAGTCCTCACAGTGACTCTGATTATGGTTCAATAAACTTTAGAATTGTTATGGTTACCTTTTTAAGGGTTATTCTGAAACATTGCAAGTTCAATTCAACTCAATTTATTCATTCATTTAATCATTATGTGTACACATATTATTAATAATAGGTGGCACCACAGGTGATGCTTAAATACCCGTACATATAGTAGTTAAATCATGAAGTATATCATTATGTTGTCAACGAATCAAACCGGAATGTAATCACAAAAGTTAGATTATAATAAATAAAGTTATGGGGGATCCATGATGCTCGTTTCATTTGAAGCCAAGAAGGTGCCATATGCCATGGGGAAATTTTATGAATGTGTAGCTTCATTAATTATTATTTAAAGATGCCAGGCTACCGCATTGACGCAAATAATCTTTAAAAGTGTGATTCTTATAAAATATTAGTTATTATTTTACCTTCCCCAAGGTTGGTATGGTCAGAATTATTATTTTAGATCTTAAGTAGTTTGGAGCAGCCCCCAGGTTGGCCCATGTACCTCCCTTGAGAGCCTACCCTTCTTACTGAAGAAACAAGAAATGATATAGTCAACTAAAGATTAATAAGCTAAGAGAATATGCTTCTTCAGTTTTGATTTAGGAAAAGAAATGGAATTTGACTTTTTTATTTCTTCTGGGAGATTGTTCCATATGGAGTAACCACTAAAGGCTATTGTTTTTTTGCCATAATTTTCAGTTTTGCTTTAGGAAGGGTGAAGTTTGATTTGCCTCTAGTATTATATCTATGAAAATCTCCATGGGTATTGAAATAGTTGGGAAAAATAGCTTCATAATTGTTGATATCATTTTTCCATTTAAATGCTAGTATTAAGAAAGGATATATTGTCAAAGTCCTTACTTCATGTGAAGTCAATTTCAGTATAGAACCACTTTGCCTTATAATGATTCTCATGACTGTTTGAAGCTTAAATTATGCAAATTAGTTGAAATATAGTATTGTCCCCATGTAATATTCGTTTCATTATTGATGTGATTTCTCAATTTTCAGCGAAGAAATATAAATATAATAAATTATTTCAAAGTTATGAGTTAAAGTTAAAGTAGGGTGTAAGATTCTTTTCACACTCATTATATAAAATAACCTCTTTATATTGTGCATATCTGTTGTACATTTTTTCTCGAAGTTATAACTTCATAAGAAGTCAATTAAAGTAAATGCCATATTTTATCACTTCGTCATTTAACGTTTTTTATTACTTTATAAGGGTTAAATTATGCAAATTAGCTTATTTGCATATCAAAAAATATTTTTTCTGAATTACTGATGTTATAACATAAATTTTGGTGAAAAATTAAGTTTGTACCTCATATACTTCCAAAGTTATGAATTAAAGTCCATTTTCATTGTGACCCCCCCCCCCTCAAATATCTGGGTAGAGGGAGAATTTTTTTCACAGTCGTTATGTAAGATACACTTTTAATATTTTGCACATCTGTTATACATATATAAATGCAACTATATGAATTATTTCATAAGTTATAACTTCATGAGAGGTCGATTAAAATAAATGTCGTATTTTATCGTTTTGTCATTTAACGGTTTTTATGACTGTATAAGGGTTAAATTATGCAAATTAGCTTATTTGCATATCAAAAATGTTTTTTCTTAGTGACTGATGTTATTACATAAATTTTGGTGAACAAATAGGTTTATACCTCATATACTTCCAAAGTTATAAATTAAAGTCCATTTTCAGTTGACCCCCCTGAAATATCTGGGTAGGGGGAGAACTTTTTTCACAATCTATATATAAGATGCACTTTTAATATTTTTCACATCTATTATACATATATAGATGCATTTTTAGGAATTATTTCATCAGTTATAACTTCATATGAAGGTAATTACAGTAAATGTCGTATATTATCATTTTGTCATTTAATAGTTTTTATGGCGGTTTAAGGGTTAAATTATGCAAATTAGCTTATTTTTGTTCAAAATATTTTTTTCTCCATTACTGATATTATTTTGTAAATTTTGGTGAAAAAATTAAGTTTGTATCTTATATACTTCCAAAGTTATGAATTAAAGTTTATTTTCTTCTGACCCCCTCCCTTCAATTTTAGGGTAAGGGGAGAAATATTTTTCACAGTCGTTATGTAAGATACACTTTTAATATTTTGCACATCTAATATACATATATAGATGCATTTTTAGGAATTATTTCATAAGTTATAACTTCATATGAAGGCAATTACAGTAAAAGTTGTTTATTATTATTCCGTTATTTAATAGTTTTTATGGCGGTTTAAGGGTTAAATTATGCAAATTAGCTTATTTTCGTTTGAAATATTTTTTTCTGCATTACTGATGTCATTCTATAAATTATGGTGAAAAAATTAAGTTTGTATCTCATTTACTTCCAAAGTTATGAATTAAAGTTTATATTCTTCTAACCCCCCTGAAATTATAGGGTGGGGGGTATAAAGATGAGGATATCTTATTTTCGCAAGCCTCAAACTCTAGATATCACCCCACATCATAAAATAAATATATTTTCCAACAAGAAAATGAAAAAATCTCGCGTAATACTCTCCAATATTCAAAAACAAAAATATTCAGGCTGGGTCCCTAAGTACATGTCAATGTAAAAAGTAGTTGTATGAAATAATTTTGTCACAAAAAATCGGCAAAAATTACATCCATTTTTTTATTTTCTGCCTTTTTAGCCATCATTCACTTTTGAGCAACACCATGTGAGCCCAGTACCCACGGTACTATTTATTTTAAATTAACAACACTTGCACGTGCTACTGATACCCTATAACACATAGCTAGGCAAGGTGTGTCCGATTCCAGCCAACCCGAACAGAGTATTCACATAATGAATAGTGTGTGAAATATAAATAACGCATTTGTTGTGTACAGTTGCTTAGCGATTGAGATTGAAATTGAGTTTTCCAATCGACTTGACACTTGCAAAAAGTTTCATTGAAAATATGTTCTCTTGGTGATTTTGTATCTTTTAGGTGATTTTATAGAAAATATTTTGCAATGTGTGAAAAGAATTTAAGCCGAAGACCCAATGCATTGTGGCCACTCAGATGTTGTTTCCTAAATTTTGCATTCCCCCTGCGGGATCATGCAAAGATTTGGAAACAACATATTCGTGGAATGGTTCAGTACACAATGCACTGAGTCCAAGGCCACTGGCGGATATGGGGGGGGGGCCCAGGGGCCCGGGCCCCCCCCCTTGGGTGGGCCCAGAAAAAAAAAATTGTGCCCAAAAAAAATTTTGAGCCTAAAAAGGCTTTAAGGCCCCAAAAAGTAGGCATTTTTGGTCATAAATTGGCCCTGTAAGACCTTATTTGTTAATTTTAGGCCAAATTTTGAAGAAAATGGGCCTCAAAATTTCAAAATTTGGGCCCACTTTAGGGTTTATGGGGCCCAAAATTTTTTTCCGCGCAAGCGCGGAAGTTTTTTTCTCAGACAACAACTTTGGGCCCCCCCCCTTGTTGGTTCCCAGATCCGCCCCTGAAGGCTTAAATCTTCAGAGAGAATCAGATCTAGCGAACAGCCTTAATGCACACTGTATTTCAGGAAAATTATTTTTCACCCATTTTAGCACTTTGAATCCATTATAACTTCACCAATTTATAACATATCGTCAATCTTTTGTGAGATATTCAATTGAGATTGTAAGGAATAGATTGGTAGGTCAATTGTACATGTTGCTTGTAATTTTGTCACCCCGCCTATAAATCTGTTTCTTCCTTTAAATTTATCTTTTTGACCCAAAGCATTGCATCATGGACAATGATTTTGTTTATAATATGTTATGGGGCCTTTAAACGTTCGAGCCACGTGTTGTCTAAAAATAGAACATATGTAACACCCTTGGTATACGCAGCTAACGAAAATTGACCGGCACGGGTCAAAAGCTGGACCGGCACGGGTTAACGGTTTTATTTGAATTTAAAATAGCCATAACTTGCTCAATAATGACTTCCTCGTGTCTTATTTGAAATATATGATGCCTCCCGATGCTTTTAAGTACCCCAATTTTTTACAGATTTTTAAACGGACCAAAACTCTCTAAATGCGCATATATGCTCTTTTCTCTCGAGAACGGCTGTCTCATTTTCACGATAACTTTTATTTAGTACTTCTAACATATAAGATATCTTTTTCCCCATCAAGGTATGATGTAAATGACATGCTATTTACATCTTGTGAGTTTCATTGACGCGCGTTTGATTTTATAAAAAATGCCAAACTTTGTGACAAAGAATTTCATCCTGCTTGCAGTGAGAAGACGGACCGGTTCGGGGCAATCTGCTTGCAGAGAGAAGACGGACCGGTTCGGGGCAATAGCTGATGAAATTCTTTGTCACAAAGTTTGGCATTTTTTATAAAATCAAACGCGCGTCATTGAAACTCACAAGATGTAAATAGCATGTCATTTACATCATACCTTGATGGGGAAAAATAGATCTTATTTGTTAGAAATACTAAATAAAAGTTATCGTGAAAATGAGACAGCCGTTCTCGAGAGAAAAGAGCATAAATGCGCATTTAGAGAGTTTTGGTCCGTTTAAAAATCTGTAAAAAATTGGGGTACTTAAAAGCATCGGGAGGCATCATATATTTCAAATTAGACACGAGGAAGTCATTATTGAGCAAGTTATGGCTATTTTAAATTCAAATAAAACCGTTAACCCGTGCCGGTCCAGCTTTTGACCCGTGCCGGTCAATTTTCGTTAGCTGCGTATACCAAGGGTGTGTAATGTCATGATTAACCAATCCCACGATGAGAATTTACAGATGCAGCCAATCACTACATTCGAAAAAATGACGTCATGACTTATTAACTCATATATAAACATACACATACACAGCAAGAGCATCTTATTGCACCATAGAACCATTTTCAATCAGCTATTCGTATACGAATTTGAACTTAATTCTACGTTCATTATGGAGAAGTACGAAGACGAATACGACCATTACAATTACGACCAGGAAAAAGCTATGTATTCAGGAAAGAGCGGCAAACAGAGGACGAAGAAAGAAGCAAGCCAAAACACAAATCACACTGACCCTTGTGGCCATACTAGAAAAACACTCACCAAATTGCAGAATAACAGTCATGCAAACAAAGTCAAGTCATAACAACAGCCAGGTATGTGTTTTCTTGCTATCCGAGCATTTGTTAACGTTTGAAATGGTAAAGGGCTGGTAAAGGGAATGGGACGAAAAAATACTTTATAGTTTATCCAGGCACCGAAACAAAATGTCGGCCATTTCTGCTCCAAGTGTCCTTGGCCTAGAACTATACTCACTGTAGTAAATAGACCGATTGTTTACACATTTAGAAGTTTGGATTTGCAAAAATTACATTTGTATGGTTGTATGAACTAAAATGCATTGTTATCACTCGATGGACCTTTGTTACACGAGGTCTTCAATTTCGTTTAGAGTCTAAATGTTTTACTAAATTAGACCTCATTTGGTCAAATATTGATGGTGAATAGGCAATGCTAAATGGGGTATGTTTTGTTTTTGCAGAGGATCTGACCGGGACACCAGGTGACGAACTAATCATGGATGTGAAACAAAATGCCGACAATGAACTGAAGATAAAGTATAGTGAGGCTGCCAAGTGTGCAACTTCACATGCTAAAGTGACACTTATATAGTGTGCTAATGTGACGCTGGAATACAGTGACGCTAAAACAATGAATCTGGTGGCACAAGGTGTCCAGGCCTGGTCCTTTATCAACCTATCATTCATGGGACCAGCTCATTGTGAAATACTCATTATTCATAGTGTGTGTAGACTACTATAAAACATGAGTCCTGTCTCATCATCAAGATGGCGGCGACTTTGGACAATGAACTCCAAGGGTGTGGGAGGGATCTCCTATTCCACACCCTGTAGGAACTTGGTATATCCTTCTCTATAGGGGACTATAATGTGAATACAAATGTTCAAAATTCTGACATAAGGGGAACATTTTGCAAGAACCTGCTTTTGAAAGATCGCAAATCTCAGTTTTATTTAGTCATATGTCATAGCGACCATTCAGTTTGTTTGAAGATGCTAAAGTCAAAACTGTCAGCTCATAGAAATTTTTCCTTTGCAACTGAAAATGATCTTTTGAGAATTTTGCGTGTTAAACCTGGTGCCGTCACTCCATTTGGTCTACTTTACCAGAGTGAACCAAACATCAGGGTTATTATTCATGAATGTTTATCTGAACATGACAGAATTTTGCACTTTCACCCTTTTGTTCATGACAAAACAATACCAATTAGTTTCTCTGATTTGAACATGTTTATCTCACATTGTGGTTTCCAAGTAGAGGTACATGATTTTATGGTTAAATGACCCAAAACTGGAAGTGGACACTAATGATCGAAATTGCATTTAACAGAAACACTAGTCTACACATATGTCATGTTTTTCAAATTGTTACTTTGTTTTGTATATTTTGTTTTCATTTTTGCAATTATGCAATAAAAGTTTAACATGTTAAAATGCCAATCGTGTTTTTCAATTCCTAGTGAAACGAGGTTTAACCAATTTCATATGTAAAAATGCAAGTTTCAGCTAAATTGAGACCTAGGATGCAAACAGTTGTTTTTTCAAAAACAGATCCATTAATAAATACTCCAGACAAGGTTTGTTTACAAGCTACTTCAACATACTCTGCAAATATATTCATAGTGCATGGGTACCCAATGGGAAAAACATAGACAAAAGTATTTTCCATATTCAGGTCTTTAGTGCAATAGCTAACACAGCCCACCAACTCAGATGTATTTTGTGAGGGGGGGGGGGGGAGTTTAAAACGTCAATTTAATGAACTGCCTAGTCACATGCTCGTATAATGTACATTCCCACTTTATGCCCTCAAGTGACTCTTACTGATTTCTCAATAGAATAAGCAAAATATAATTGGATTTATTCGCAAATATCATATGCAGATAAAAAAGTTCAAGGCAAAACTAAGAGTGGTTTGTACGACACCCCCAGCCATTATCTTCACCTAGCAGTGTGAGAGAATCGGAAGTAAAAATATAATTTCACAAGTATAGATATACTGCTCCACTTTACCACATGGTTTAACTCTGGTCTATTTGAGATGTTTGAGGAATGGGGAGATCAATTTATTGAATATCCTTTTCAATATAGTATAAAAAATCGATGAGATTAGAATTTTGCAATTGACCATGACTACGCTGACTTTGTTCATTGAAGCATAACAATGAAGGAATAATTTTATAACTGATTCAGATGAAATATCCTGTACACAGGGATCTATTTACACTGTTCTATGACGTTCAGCACTAAAAACCATAAAACAGTATAAATAGCCCCTAGTGATCCTGTAAAAGCATATTTTCAAAGTTTCAATATTTCTACCATTTTCACCTAAAAAATTAGTTGATCTTTCCCAAAAATTCCCACATTTAGCTACATGAAAGCTATTGGATTTGGCTAAATTGATGATGTCATGGGTTTCAGGGAGCAATGTGCCCAATCAAAATTAGAATCAATTTTAATAAGCCATGATATCATATTCAAGAACTTTCTAATACCGTGCCATGATATTTTCTTCGAATTAGCCACCTGGTGGTGAAACTGGTAACTACCTACTCGCATCTGGGAACAATGTAATTACAAACTCTTTGAAATCTTCTTTGAAAGTATTTTCCAGGACAAGATTTTTTTTATAATCCCAAACAAAGAAATATTTTCCTTCTTTGTCAGGAATATTTTGTTAAGAAGTCTCACCTAAGATCTCTTACATACACACATCAAACTAGAAGATTCTCTTTGTTATATTTTATTTCATTATTATTAAAGTAGTGGTAATATACAAAAATCAACTTAGCACCTCATACACTTTTGAGGATATACAGATTATATATAGCAATGACATAGAGTATATACTTTTCACCCTTTTCAGATGGATGCAATTATCACTATTATTCCAATATCAATATTATATAAGCATGTACAATTCTGGCACATTTGTCTCTACATGTAAAATAATGTATGCAACAATGTTATTTATTTATTCAGTGCGTTTGCATTACATTTTCTCTTTAGTTTTCATTGAGAAATATCACTGCCAATATGCAGTTGCTACAGGCATAACCTCACAATTAGATGTAAAAAATCAATCTACAGGCATGACGTCACAATAACCCAGATGCGAGTAGAAATAATCTTGATTTACGTCATTAAAAATTCAAAATTCAATTTTTAATTTTCTTTGAAAATGTGACTTCTAGCTCGGGGAGATTCCCCATAGACCCCATGCTATAAAATCACAAAAAATGAAATATCTTTTCTTTTAGTGGACAGATTATATATTGCTTTACTGGACATATTTTCATTAGTATAAGTATCAGGCACATAAGGGTTATATGAAAATTGAGCCACTTAAATTGATAATATTCAAGTTTAAGGAAACTTTCTTATATACCTGCCATGTTAATTGACCCGATCAGCCACCTGGTGGTGAAACTGGTAACTAACTTCTCGCATTTGGGTAATTGGATGTAAAAACTGAATCAATCTACAGGCATAACCTCACAATTAGATGTAAAAAAATGAATCAATCTACAGGCATAACCTCACAATTAGATGTAAAAACTGAATCAATCTACAGGCATAACCTCACAATTAGATGTAAAAACTGAATCAATCTACAGGCATAACCTCACAATTAGATGTAAAAACTGAATCAATCTACAGGCATAACCTCACAATTAAATGTAAAAACTGAATCAATCTACAGGCATAACCTCACAATTAGATGTAAAAAATGAATCAATCTACAGACATAACCTCACAATTAGATGTAAAAACTGAATCAATCTACAGGCATAACCTCACAATTAGATGTAAAAACTGAATCAATCTACAGGCATAACCTCACAATTAGATGTTAAAACTTAATCAATCTACAGGTATAACCTCACAATTAGATGTAAAAACAGTACCAGCTTTATCAAGCTCTTTGATTTACTTTTTGACATATATCTTATTTATCATAATACAACATGTAATTAGAGAGTTGATTCTCTAATGTATTATCATAGGCTATAATGTGTCTTGAAACAACATACTATTAGCATGGAAGGTACATTGGTTTGAAGGAAAACTTTGAAATGAGACTCAAAATCTTTGATTTTCAAACATACAGAGTTTCAATCAGTCCCATAGTTGACTCTGCATGTTAATGGGCTCAAGTAAAAATTCTTCAGAGAGTTGCATGTCAGGTTATTAAACAAATGCATCTGACTATCCTTAGGAATAGCCCCATTATCTATTGTTCTAATTAAGCACAATTTTGTTCATAAATTTACCAATTGATAACAGTTAATGTAGATCGTTACTGTAGAAGAGATGACTTATGTCGTGTAAACATGCCATATGAATAAGGAAGTATTTCTTCAGCAGTAAACAGTACAATGTAAAGTAAACTCCAATGTAAAGTTAACTCCCATCCAAAAGTTTGGCAACTGGAAGTCACCTTTTGGACCACATTTTAAGTTTATGTTTGGTAATATTAACAAATTCACAAGTCATTTAATCCTCAGTTATTGCATGAGACTTATTCAGAGAATACCTTGTTACACATTACACATTTACTATTAGCACAACCTGTCATGTTGCCCATGTAAATAGGGAAAATTATAGAATTAATATTCTCACATATATCACCATGACATTTTACAATATACCAATAATAGTAATTAGTATATACATACGTGTATGTAACTAAGAACATGTATTAATTAGATACATTGAGCTCATTTTCCTCTTTTGAACGGGTTCTGAATTTTAGAAATTGAATCAAAATTAATTTTTGGTGGATCAAAATGATTTTTTAAAAGCTCAAAATTAGGTTTCTCAATGCTTCGTATCCTATCAATGAAATCTGGAATAGGATTGTTAGTTGGCACAACAGGGTCTGAAATCATAGTCACAGGCTCCGATTTTGTTTTTGCCAAAGTTGGGTGTCCATTTGACGTGTAGTGATCTCCCGTTGTTGATTTCTGGGGGATATTAGAGTTGTGCGATTGTGTGTGCGATTGGAGGAGCAGAGGATCGGTTTCCATGACGCGTACCAGAAGTTTGTCTATGTAGCCTTCCAGGTCTTTGATTGTAGTATCTCTTTTGTCCAGCTGAAGCTTCTGGGTGAAGATAACACCGACCAATTCCTGCAAGAACACATAAACTGTCTGTAGATTTTTTATTTTCTGTAATTGTTGTACATTGCATGATCAACACCAGATACCTTAAAAGAGCACATTAGTGCATATATCAAAATAAATTTCATTGTTTATATCATTCATTAAACTTTGGAAAGGACAATTAGCAATATCAGAAATACACACATTAATTTACCAAAATAAGCCTCAATTTTTGACAACCTTGCATGACAACTAATTCAATTTAAGTCTTGATTGAACTTCATATCTCTGAGACAGAAAAATCTCCACCATATAAAGCCCCTTCTGAACGTGTTGCCAACTGTGCCCTTGTAGTGCTCCAACTAGGCAATTAAATCACAATTCTCTGATTATGTATTAAATTTTGCTTATTATCTTATCATTTAACATTTGATAAACATTTATTACAGTAGAACATTTCAAGTTGGTTGAGATACTAGTAACCTTTAAAAGTGAAATGTGAAAGGTCAAGATAACCATATGGGCTAACTGAAGTCTAGAGATTCAGGATGACACTGACATGAAGATTATTTTAATAATCTGTTTTTTTTATATATCAATTAAAAGTGAGTGCTTTAAAAAACACATAAATTATATTTGTTGCAGCCACCACTTCATTGATCTAAAAAATCAAAATGTTAAAATCTGACTCGGCATTGGTGAACCTTATCAAAATGGGGGGGGGGGGGGGGGCAAAATGCCAAATTAGTCTTAAAGCTAAATTAGCCTACATTCCCAACAGCAATCAGTCTAATATCACTTGCTAGAATAACTCTGGAAGCCCAATAGTTTTAACTCACAATGGCCATCAACAATAGGTAAATCAAAATGGCCATAATTCAAGGATATTCAGTCTGAAAATCTCCATGGCCAGCTGTCATAAATATAAATGGTCATCAGTTTTAATCAAGTTGAAAATCTGAATGGAATTCACTATGACATGTTTTACTGTATTTTGTGTCTTGTCTTATAAATGGTGCAATACAATATAGTGGGAATTTTGGAAGTATCATATATTTCACTCCTCAAGATTGATGAAAATTGAGATGATTTAAACGCCAAGTATGCTGAAGGTTATGGAAGAAGGATGAGTCATTGCTGTGTATTGATCAACTCAATTTTTTTAAATCAAAATCAATATTAGCAACTGTGTGTGTATTTAACTCAATGATGTCAGATGAGTTTTTGTATTCTCAAATACAGTGAAACCTGTGAAGTGGAACACCTTTGTAAGAAGAACACTTTTTAGAGTCCCAAGACCAACTGACTTAATGTTAAATGAAGCTTACAGGTGGAACACCTTTTAGAGTCCCAAGACCAACTGACATAATGTTAAATGAACCTCACAAGTGGAACACTTTTTAGAGGTACCAATGGTGTCCCATTAGACAGGGTTTACTGTACAGTCTCTTTTGTATTTTTAAATATTGCCTCTTGTGTGGTCTGATCCACTGATAAAGTCACTCTTATCTCACTGCACAAACAAAGGCAGTATCATGTTTTCATAGCAATCATGTAGGATTTATTACACAGATATTATATTCATGTACGCAATATTATTTTATTGCACCACTGTTGCATTGCAGCATCCACAATTATTGATGAAAGCATTTCAGGTCAGATCATATTCTAATTTACCTCAAAAAGCCTTGACTTGATAAGAGTGCTGTGCCAAACATGTGTACAAACCCCTGTTTACGAAGTCTTGAGGTCATATGGGTTCACAAATGTTGTACATTTAACAAAATGCATATTTTTCCATTTTAATATACAGTAAGATCTGACTAATCCGAACACCCATGGGACCAGCCAAAAGTGTTCAAATTGGCAGGTGTGTCAACTAAGTGTTGACTACCCAAGTAGCATTTTAATGAAATCTGACTATACATAGATAAATGAGATTTTAAAAAATCATGTGTGCTCATATTTTGAGGTTGTCACTTTAGAAATGTATTTACCATACTTTAGAAAGTAATGTAAAATGCACTATAATTCATCTTTGGGACTCTGGTTATCTTCATCCTTATATGGAACCCTGTTACACCTCTCAGATGCATCATCTTCCCCAGAGAGAACACTTGGGATGAATGAGTTCCAAAATGACATGCGATTATGTTTTAATTCTGTTGAAACCTCAAATGGTTCCTTTATGTGGAGATATTCCTCCATATATTCATTGTACTGCGGCCAGTGCATATTTTTCGTAGGTAGAGGGTTCGGATCTCCATATTTGGCAAAATTACTCCATATTGTCATCATGACATCACTCATTTCTTCATCTTGTTTTGTCCAATAGTCTGAATTATTTCTCCATTTTGAATCACACCCCCAGGGCCAGCTTTGAGACCAATAAGGGGCACCAAATACATATGGTACTTCAGATGCATGATGGACACCATAGTAATGGGGTGAGGGATCACTGATGCTTCTATAGTCAAAGAAATATAACCAAGTGCTGCTGACCACGTGGCTATTCATGGCTGCATATCTATGTTGGGGTGAAATGTATGTGACATCAGCAACAAGTTCCATATAGAGGTCTCTGTTCTCTCTCGGATCATCACTTGGTATATATTCACATAACGCTGCTTTCAAGACATCCTTAGTTTTAGCTCCATATAAGGGCATTAGGAACCTCCTGAAGACTTCCTCTGTGAATGTCTTATTGAAGCCCTCTGGTGTCATGTACTCTTCCTCAAGGAACTTAACAGAACCTTCATTTCTGACATTTCCAGTTAATATTGGGACTCGGTTAAACTCATATTTATCAATGATTTGCTCAGGGAGGTCAGTTAGGAAGTAATCATCAATGGTAGCTGCCCATCTAAATCCATTCCTAACATGGTAGCCAGCCAGATCATTCACATCTTTCCTACGTAGACATTTTACTATATGGGCACTTGAAGCGAGAGGACAGTGTGCGGCATTAGCCACATTCTCAGCTTGTTGGCTAACAAATGCAGGGTCAGTATGGACGGTCCAGGGAGAAATACCAAGTCCACTCATGGGTATAGCTCTTTGGAAGAGACCTTTACTCAACGGGGACATAAGATGGAGTCCAACACTACGTCCACCAGCACTTTCCCCAAATATGGTCACACGTTTTGGATCGCCTCCAAATTGCGCAATGTTTCTCTGAACCCATCGTAATGATTCAGTTTGGTCGAGAAGTCCATAATTACCCGGGGCTGCATCATCGCTTGTGGAGAAAAATCCCAGAAGTCCAAGTCTGTAATTTACTGTTACAACAATGACACCTTTGTGACTTGCAAGAATTCTAGCATCAAAATATGATGATGTGCCTATTGTGAACCAGCCACCATGAAACCAAACCATTACTGGATAGGTGCTGCCCTCTTCTGGTTTGCGAGGCAACTTGGGTGAATAAACATTCAAAAACAAACAATCCTCACTCATAGGGACATGTGGATAGTTTACCAAATCTAACAAGGATGAATCCTGGGGGCATGCAGCTCCGAATGAGGTAGTATTCTTAACCTCTTCACCCCAGGGTTTGACAGGCTGTGGTGGGGCAAACCTGAGATCACCAACTGGAGCTTGGGCATACGGTACCCCTGTGAAAACCTCTAAGTGTTCAAGGGGTCTAGTTTGAACCCTATGACCCCTAATGGTTCCCTCTGCAGTTTTGACTTCTATGAAGCTTGAAGGATCGGTACATTTACATGGTGTTATACAAAATGTCAGCAAAATCCATAGGCTGCATAAAATTGTTGCCGAGTTCATTGCTCTCGTTTTCAAATTCATCCTATCAAACAGTTGTCCGTGTGATACTAATCTTTGTAAAATGTCCAAGTATACAAAGATATTACCAACTATGAGGCTATATATATCTTTTTTTGAAATGTCTGAGTACACAAACTGTGATTATGTTAATCTTTGTATGTTCAACTGCTTCCACTTCATGCTAAATCATTGCATAGTCTGTAAATGTTAGTCTTTGTGTGATGTCCAAGTACACAAACATTCCAGTATATAATCCTACAGCTTTAAATTGTGTTTTTTCTCTTTAATCTTCATTTGTATGGACACACATGTGTACTCTTTTTATTAATATGTATTTGTGTCATCAAGTCAAGAAGATTTACACATGTAATGCACTGGGTATCCTCACTATCTCAAGCACAATATTCATACATTTATATATGTACATCCATATCTCTACACAATATATGTCCTTGTAGGATCATGTTATTGTTCTACATGATTGTCCCCATTGTCTGGAACATGTGTACAAATACTGGTCCCGCCCAATTTCAACTTTAATGTAACATGATACTGGGTATTTGTTTCCTTTTAACTAGTTATGTTCTGAAATAATCTTTTTTGATCTGTTTTTAAAATCTTTTCGCTATTTATCATTGGTACAGTTTTTAATATTTTGATATTTATGGCACTTTAATGTGCTTGCATTTTTTGCAGAGTTCTAGAATGTACTAGCTTCATTGATTTAATTGATAAAATATGCCCCAATTGTGATACCCTATTAAAGTAAGAAAGCAACTTCAGTAGGAAATAGAAGACTAAGAATTTGGATTGCAGAGTTATCATGGATATCAATTGTAATAGTGCTATAACAAGCACTTATCTGTAGTTATTAATAAGTTTTTGAGAGGAGTTGTCTCATTTGACAGGCCCGTAGCCAGGGAGGGGAGTTCGTACGAGCCCTCCAAGCTCGAAATACAGACCCAATTTTTTCTCTCTGCGCAGGCGCAGACATTTTTGTGCCCCTTCCTCTATGGTTGTTTAGGATCGCCCTTTGTGTTTTGTCAAATATACCCTTCACTGGCAGATCCATTCCCTAGGATGGGCCCAGAAAAAATTAGTAGGGCTTCATAACTCATTAGTGGGCCTCTTTGGGCATTACTTGGCCTTTTTAGGTCTAATTTTTTAATTTTGGCCAAAATTATCAAAAAATGGGCCATAAATTTTCAAAATTTGGGCCCAATTTCTTCTGAGGGGCCAAAATTTGAAATGTGGGTCCCCCTTGTTAGCTTCCAGATCACCCACTGCCCTTTACAATACAAAAGGTGTTATTGCAGGCGGGAGGGTGCTTGGAGGGATTCAAGCCCCCTTACAAAAAACTGGAGATGGCATGTTAGAGAAATAATTCTTTTAGTATTGCAGGTATGAGGGTGTGTTCAAAGTACAAAAATAATGATGATTGCACGAATGGACCATAGAGTCTGGTGCAATTATTACTCAACCGATTAATCATGTTTTGTAAAATTGGGCAAATAATATAGACATACATAAGTATGCCAATGATAACATAACAATGACTCTTAACACAAGATGTAAAAAAACATCATGCCATTCTTTATCTTTTCGTGTAAGTCCAAAGTTTATCGTTGAAGAGTAGACAGGCATCCTGTGTACAGCATGTCCTACTTCATTTAGAATTTTCTTCTTTCTTGGGATGGAGGATAAAATTACTGAAGAAGAGGGAGATGTAGCACTTGTTTGGTGACATGCATGTATGTTCCTATACTATAATATGTTCGAATCTGGCAATTGGACTATTAATATTTAAAATAAAAGGTCCATATGTCTGAGGATTTTTTTTTAAATGTATATGAGTACCACCACCCATTCCATCTTAAACGCCAAGATTCTAACTAATATGACAATCAGATGTTGTTGATTGGTAGCCCTGACTTTGTTTACTATTCTACGCAACATACTAGATGTACCTGCCACACTGTTAAATGTTGATTAGAAGCCGGTTAAAAGATAAACATTGTGAACCAGCATTTGTTTTGCCAGTAGTCATTGACTGATTAGGCTGTTATGAATTTGAATGATTTATAGGAAGTTTATTTTGAAATAACGGTCTTTCAATGAACTTGTTCACAATCAGTCAATGTTTTAAAGTGTGCTTGATCAAATCACAAAGGGTAATATTTGAAAATGATAATAGCATTGAAAACCCTCAGCAAGGTATCTTATCCACCACTTTCAATCTAGAATATATCATTTTGATTTGATTCACAACGACTAAATAATATGCATTCAATAATGACTTTTTGCCAACTGATTACTTATTTCTTGTATATCTGCCAATGTCATAAATGGCGCATTAACATACTTCCACTTCTATAAACATAATATGTACATACATGCAAGCTTTATCAAATGGGTCAGAAATACTGATGTTTAATAAAAATTTGATGGATAAGTCTTAATGTGCATTGTATACAGTGTTCACACAATGAAAGGCTCATTGTATACAGTGTGTGTACAATGAAAGGCTCATTGTATACAGTATACATATAAGTACACTGAAAGGTTTGGTGTATACAGCATGCAATGTTATGCATAGCCTGAAAAGTTTATATGTAATAAAATTAAGTGCATGCTATAGCATAAAATAATAACAACTATGTCCTTGACCGTTGCTCACATGTTCTTTGCATCGTATGATCACATTGATTATGCGATCAATACATGATGAATGCAATGTTTACAAACACAAGCCTATCCCACATCCTGTGCGACAGATGTTTTAATACAATAACAATGTCTGACTCAAATGTTCATTTAAAAAAATGATGATGAAATGTTTGAATTTGTAAATTCCCTGAAACATGAAACCTTTTTGGAATGATGCATCATTGCCTTAAATAGGTGGTAAACTGCCAGCTTGGAAATAATATGACTGATCAAGCTTCTTATCTTTATGATTAATAAAATCAACAATCATGATTTCTAATACATGAAAACATGCAGCATTGCAGGTTATTGATATTCATTAAATTACAATTGAATATCTGATTTGCTTTAGAACTTTGGCTCTACTTGTGCGCATTTAGTTTAAAATAAAGTATGTACAAATGATCAAGAACATGACACAAGTTTCAACATGTTCAGTTCAGTGTTTACTTTAAATACTAAACATGACCAGCACATCTAAATTTTAAGTTAAATGCACATAATACCAGATGAAATCAGTTCATTGACAAATAGTAAACAATGCTGAAGGCGACATTGTAATGGAACAAAGTCGATAAAAATAACCAATAAATGACAAATTAGTTTTGCTGGGAGCTATTTTGTTCAGAAAATGTGGCCATGTTGTTTTCACCTTCAGTTTGTTTACAAAACAGGTGCTGCCATCTGTGAAATATGCAATGTAAATACAGTAAGACCCCATAGAATAACTCCAAATACACATAAATTGATTCAAGATTGTACAGTGCTTCCATCTAATGATAGCGATGGGTTTTGCTATCAAGTGATATTAACAGCTCATTTTGATGTTTACAGCTTTCCACCTCAAATATTTCAATTTCTTGTGAGCCAATGATGTTTCCATGGACTGGGCAGAATACCTCAATAAAAACACAATTAAGCACTCAGAAGCACCAGAAGTACCTATGAACACCAATACACAACAGAAACACTTACAAACAAGAAAATCACCTTTAAACACCAATAGCACCTTAAAGGGTTTCGATTAGCATCCCGTATAAAAACAATATGGCGGCTCCAGGCGAATTAACTGGATCAGTCCATTTTTAAGAAATAAGGGGAGTTCAGTAAAATCCAGTTTATTGAAATTGTCTTTGAGATAAAGTAATCCGTTTATAATGATTTTGAAAACGTTATCCAAAGAGTAATTGCGTTCAAAGAATACATGTACAACAGCCAATATAAATCCTTGTATTAGAAACCGGTTTGTCTTGCTTTGTTTCATTTGTAGGATATTTTATATGCCAAGCTGTGTGCTATTACGTTATGGGGAAGTTTAGATGCCAATTTTTCCTTATTATACACAAATAGAAGATCCTGAAACTTCACCCATAAATGTGGAATTGATTTGTCAAAATAAAAATCACCCTTTTATAATTGTGTGACGATCTACAATATACTTATGCTATATAACAGTTAGAGGTGTTGACACAACAACCTCGAACCTGTGAACCCTTGAGTATTATTCCGGGATCGGGCCTTTTATACTAAACGGTGAGCAACACCAGAAACGAGCGTTCGATTTGCTAAACGATATGCGTCACCCTTTAAAACACCAATAGTCTAGCACCTAGGAACACCCAAAGCACCTATGAACACCAATTAGACCTACCTCATGTGTCATATCTTTATACTGATCCATGTATTCATCTGGTAGATCACTGTCAGCTTGCTTGGTCTGGAACGCTTCATAGTCACGTGGTATGATAATCTCAGCAGACTTAGACATAACACCATCTGTCAATGTATGTCTCCTTGGGCGCCCTGGAATACAAACCATGAAATTATTTCAACATAAACTAAATATCAAAATTGTAAGCAACATTATTGAGGCCTGGAGGACTTAGGACAGGGAATATTTAAAAATTGATAAGTTCAATTTGAAGCAAATTGAAGAATGAAACAATAATTCAAATGTGACATATAAAATTCACAAATCAAACTGTGGGAAAATATGTTTATATCATTCATTAATTATTTTTGTCATGACTTATTTTAGATATTTTTGGGAAAAAAAAATATTTAAAGCTTTTCATTTCTCAAATATTCAAATTTTCTGCCATTTTTCAAAGAAAAGTAGGAATTTTTTAATCTTTTAACACCAATACAAAAATTTTGAAATTGATCTTTATCTGAACAATTTTAATGCATGGATGAGTTCTTTTCTCACTTATTTATGAACCAATTTTCTTATTTTTTGGCAAAAATCACATGAGGGTGATACGTGTGACCTCTAAAAGCTAGTATTAAATAAATTCACAATTTTGTCTTTCAAAAAATTTGAAATTAAAAAAAAAGTTTCACATATTATTGGGTAAGACTACTATATTAGCCAAAGTGGTTTAACTAGCGTGTAAATCTCACCTTCTTTAAATCTCCTTAGTCTTTCTTTATTCTTTCTCAAGATAACTTTACTGGTCTGATCAGTTTCCCCCTCCCCTCTGTTGGCTGGGGGTATGAGGATGGTGGGCTCTTTGGGTGAGCCTGGAGAGAACACAGATTCCTGGCCCTCTGTTACATTGGTCAGTGAACCTCCAGACACATCATTACCTGTAAAACATATACCAATATATTAACAATTTTTACCATTATTAATAACTCAACATGAATGAACCAGAAAATGGCAACTGCAAGGAAGAGCAAATTTCAATGAACAAAATATTGTTTCCCAAATACTGAAGTATGTTTAATAATGCAATATCTGCAATCTACTCTAAAATACCTTTCCTATGAGTACAATAAAGCTATACTTTGGAAATGCCTGTTTTCTCAATGCCCCATACTTGCCCACTGATAAATCTACAGATTGACTGACAGACGGATGGACAGAGGGCTTCACTATACTCCTATCAAACTTTGTTTGTTGAGAAAATAACTGAATAAATGCAACATTGAATGAGTGAATAAATACATACTCAAATGAAATATACATATGATATATGAACGAATGCGTGCATAGGGGAATGCATGGATGGGCAGATGATTGAATAATACAACTGGTTGCAAAAAGAAGCCAGGTAGAACACTGGTAATATAGAGGAAGAATGTAAAAAGCAAGGAACACTCTGTTTATAGGGCATTCATAAAGTTCTTGTTACTCCCGATACTACAGCAAAATTGACTGAGAAACCAAAAAATTAGAGTACTTTTGCAAGAACTTTATGGAAGCCCTGTATATGCATACATTGGCTGTGTTAACCTATTTGGACTGCTCATTGAAAAATACTTTGATTTAATGATTATTAATAGCATTAAAAGAATGACTAAGTGTGCACAATGGGGAGACCAATAGTTAATGTTGTAACATTGAACATAAGAAGATTTGGTTAATTGATTATTTTAACAAGTGTTTGTATTGTAGAGTAGGTTATTGATGGTTCAATTACTACTAAGGTTTAAGGTCAATAAAATGAAATAAATTGTTTAAGGAGCAAAATAAGACATGGGTTAGGAAATAAAACCAGAACAACGGCAACGCCAAAGCGTAGCGAATCCCATCGAACATTTTTCAAAATGGGCACCTTCTACCAAAAGTGTCATAAGACAGTGTGCCATGCTTATAATATTCACATACCAAATATGAACAAAATCGCTCTACTACTTTTCGAGTTATAGTAAAATACGTTAAAATGGTGGCCATTTTGAAAAATGGCCGCCTTCTACCAAAAGTCTCATTCGACAGTGTGCCATGCTTATAGAATTCACATACTAAATATGAACAAAATCGCTCCACTACTTTTCGAGTTATAGTAAAATACATTAAAATGGCGGCCATTTTGAAAAATGGCCGCCTTCTACCAAAAGTGTCATTAGACAGTGTGCCATGCTTATACGTATTCACATACCAAATATGAACAAAATCGCTCCACTACTTTTCGAGTTATAGTAAAATACATTAAAATGGCGGCCATTTTGAAAAATGGCCGCCTTTTCAAAATGGCCGCCTTGTACCAAAAGTGTCATTAGACAGTGTGCCATGCTTATAGTATTCACATACCAAATATGAACAAAATCGCTCCACTACTTTTCGAGTTACAGCAAAAATCGTAAAATAACGAGTAAAGGTCGCCATTTTTCAAGATGGCTGCCATGTGCTTTTTTAATATCTACATTTCTAGCTTTATTAATGTCCTAAATAACTTTTTATACATTTAAAACATATTGCTATTACAGTTTTACATATTGTACCTAAATTACTGTAAAATCGGCACTAAAATGGCCGCCATTTTTAAATGAGCGGCCATTTTGAAAATCGGCTTTCAAGCAGAACTTCTACTCCCATAGGGTATATGTGTACAAAATATGAATAAAATCGGGCCAATGGTATTTGAGTTATTGCCCGGACGGACGGACGTACGGACGGACGGACGGATGGACGGAGGCGTTCCCTATATCCCTCCGAACTTCGTTCGATGGGATAATTAGGAAATTCAAACAGATAAGGTGGAGGGGAGGTTGGGGGTTGCAGAAAAAACAAATATTATGGAATATGGATATTTTTCTATCTGAAAATGATAACTTTTAGTTGAGGTCCTGAAGGCATGCAATTCAAACCACTTGTATTACCTGAGAGTGGTCTGTACAATGACCATTTCTTCTTCTCTTTTGGGGATGATACTTTCATAATGGGTGGCACTTCTGTATTACACAATATTAATGTTGCATTAAAAAGACATCTGTTGTCAGTTTAAGAATAAACAATATGCTTATAAAGTCAAACACTTCAAGGCTTGACTTAGTGCTCACATAAAGAAGCATTCAAATTAATATTAGAGATTCTAATTGCATTCACATTTGGTTTGTTTAAGGTTGACATAAACAATAACATGAATTAAAAGATCTTTTTGATATGTGGCCCTGTGACCAAATGTCACCACCTAGTTGCTCACAATATTGTCAGTTCAATCTTAAGTCAGATTTGAATTTCTGAGAACTTGTAGATGATTTTGAAAAAATAAATTGGTAAAGGACGATTCTCGGTTTGGAGAACAGTCTCCTGGGCTAATAATTTTTTTCATGAAAAATATAGAAATATTACCCAAATTAAACTATGAATATTCAAACGGGGACATTTAAATCTACAAGATGTAAAAATTATAAATTGGTCTGAAGCAGGGATAACACTCAATTAGACCGATTCAATAAAATACAAGTCTCGATTTGGGGAAAGAAGTTCATCAGTGTACTGCGCTAATATCTTTTTGCGAAAAATCTAGAAATATTACCCAAATTAAATTATGACTATTCAAAAGAAGACATTTAGTAATTCAAATCTATATTATGTGAAAATATCAAATTTGTTCGAAGCAGGGATAATGCTCATTTAGATTGATGAACTTCGTTCTCCAAACCGAGAATCGTCCTTTGAATAGTAGAAAAAATACTTTTTTGACTCTGAGGAGGTCATTGAAGGTGAAATACTTCTGAGAACTTGTAGATGATTTTTAACAAAATGGTCAATTTGAAGCAAGATGAAAAAAGACCGTTTTGACCTTTAGAAGGTCATTGATGGTCAAATCTTTTTGACCTTGAGAAAGTCACTGAAGGTCAAATCTATAGCTCGATTTGAACTTTTGAGAACCTGTAGATGATTTGACCTTGAAAGTCATTGAAGGTCAAATCTTACATATAACGTCAGATTTTATCGTCTGAAAACTTGTAGATGATTTTGAAAAAAAAGTGAAGTCAGTTTAAACAGAATTTGTTAAGTTATTGGAAGTTGTAAGAATTTGTAAGAGACACCGCTCGCCAGCCACCATGAAAAAATCAGAGACCATAACAATATGTCACCACTTTTTGGTGGTGACATAATAGTATAATTTTGGAATTTAAAACTGCTAGCAGCACCTGCCTGGCTTCTGTATTGCTCATGATATCACTGAGGCACCACTGAGGCCAAAAGCATATCAGTTCAGAGATGAACTTTCATATGGTGTACCTTACCTAAAAGTTTAGGTGGTACAGCTGACTCAACTGGCTGTGGTATATTTCGCTTTTTCCAGTATCCAGAACCTTTTCTGGTGAATGATGGCTACAAGTAAAAATCAACAAGGCCATTACAATACGTCATCACCCAGTCCTAATTACAAAAGTAAATTTTATCTTTTTTATGCCTACAAAGTACATCCAGCTAGTCTAAAATCCTTAACAAAACTACACTGGGTAGAAATAGAGATTGCGGATGTCTACTTACTGAAGGCAAGGGGGATTCATTATCTCCAGAGTCCACAGAATTGTCGTTGCTCAATTCATCACTCTGAAATATCATCAAGACTGTTATTCTCAGAGATTACAGATATTCCAATCTAAGAAGATTCACATTAGCCATTCTCAGCATTCATATATTCCAATTTGCATTCAAAATTCACATTTATTTGTGTTATGTAATTTTCATATCACATTTAAAGCAAACCTGTGTTGCATCCTCATCTTGCCAGATTTTAACAAATCAAGCTTTTTGATTGGTCAATTCTGGTCAGGTGACTTTCAAGATGAGAGGATCCCAAGATGCAGTATGCACTTTTGGTATAAAAATTTTATTTGCCATTGTATTCGCCATTTGAAAGGGCATCACAGCCTATGGTAAAACTATTATAAAAGTGCAAATTATTAGTTTCATTTTAAGATTTTTATTTTGAAAAATATCAAAACTGCCACTATACTAATGGTGTTAGCAGAATATACTGAATTTACAAAAAAACTACATCTTTAAAGATACAACAATTTGCTATAGTCACTGACACAAGAATAAGTACATGTTACCACTTCATGGGGATAACATACACAAGGCACACAGTGATAAATATTGCATTTTTAAGATCAAAATGGGCACCATATTATTCACCCAATATGCCCAAAACCTAATCAGATCTTGGCATTGATCTGCTCTTGCATCTGCAAAAATTGAACGTTGAACGGATAATAAATTTGTAATGGATCAACAGTTTTATTGGAATTTTGATGTGGCACCCAGATGGCCATTAAGATACACACCCAGCAGCACAACATTGACAACATAGCACTTTTTAGTGCAATAAAAACTCTAAGGTTGAAAGAGGGAGGGATCAAGATGCACATAATCAGGCAATTGGTTAAATAATTACTACTTCATTATATGGGAATGAGAAAGTTTAATGGGAGTTAATTAGTATAGCAAACAAACCATTCTACTGCTACAGCTTTTGGTTTAGTAAATGGATGCATCAGCATGGAGTTCATAAGTAAAACCTGTAAAAATACAAAATGGATAGAATTGAGATGCAATGTAAGTAATATGAGTCATGCAAAAATCTTTTAAATATTTTAATCAATTTCCAAACTAAAATGTTTAATATAGATAGATTTTAAATATATGTACCAACTATATATACCAACTTCCTGCTGTTCTTTCCAATATATGACCATGGTCTTTTAAGTGGTTTTAAGTAATTTATCGTAACAAATTTCAGGTAATCTCTAATACTCTAAATGCAAAGAATGCCAAAAAAGCATATTCCACTTCATAAGAGTATATATAACTTTAACGACATGACAAAAAATGTCCCTCTTTTTATATAGAAATAAAATATATGTAACATACACATATTTCTGATGGGTACTGCTCGCTAGTGCCATCTAGGAGTACTTCCTCATCCTTGAAGAGATGATCATTGAAATCACTCCATCTATTGGCGATAATTGCAAGTCCTGTTGCATCAAGGGGTATCAAAGGCTCCTACAATAAACATAGAACATGGCAGAGGGTCATCATGCAGTTAGTAAGTATTAAAAAGTTTGTAGTCTGGGTTTCCTATGAGGGATTTAGCACAATGGAATCGTACAGCTTATGACCAGATGTTCTCTAACAGGGGGTTCTTGGTAGATTTGCTCTCCAGGATTGGGCTATACAGTAGTCTGACTTAAAATACAATATTCAGATTTCCAAAATTTCCTACAATGTCATGCCACCCTTCACTATGAGCCTTGAGAATCAGACAAAGCAAGAATGATACCAGATATGCTTCATCCCAAGATATGTATACATGCATGCAGGTCTATATGGGTAGCAAAGAGACTGATGAATTGTCAGTACAGTAGTTAGTATGTCTAGGTATAGTGAGGTCAAAATGCATTGATTCAAGATCTAGACTAGAGCTTTGTAAATGTTATATAATAATCAATGACTTTCTCCAAAAACAAGGAAAAAATGTGATGATCAAATTATTTGTCCATTGTGTTAATTTTGGCACCAAGTACATGATAATAACAAGGTATTAACATGCAAAATGTCACCACCTGCCATTTGTAACAGATGCCGACTGCTAAACACTGTCTACAAAAAAGTTGGAGACTATAACAATATGTGTGGTGGTGACATAAAAATGACATGCACTTTATAGTTAAAAGCATACGTCTTTGAGTTAGTATTGAGGGGTATCCATTAGCAATCAAGGTCAAAAACATTGCATTCATCTCCCATTGTGAATTTCTTTCGAATCGATTAGCACTACATATTTTATTCAGTAAAAACATTTGAACAAATGCATGGATTGGACTTTGTTTGTCGTTCATGCATTTACATACTCAACACTGGTCAATGAGAGAGGAGTTCTCCATTGTTGTACAGTTCGAGCTTCAATATTTAAGCAATGTTTCTGACTTGCATTAAGCATTGGCCAGACCCATCCCTCATCCAAAACTACTTAACAGACATTTTTGTAAAGAAAAGCTAATGTTGGCAGGGTTGACTGACTGATTTTTGATTCGCAATATTATAAAAGTCAGAAAATACCCTAAATGCCATTCCTCAAACAACTGTCTAATCTGTTTAAAGCAGTTGTCTTTTAGGATGCTGTCTATGCAATGTACCAGGAATCATAGTTCAAGATAGAATTTACAAACAACAGCCTCCTGAGTAAAATAGCTTAGAATTCTGTCATACTAACATAATAATCCTCATTTCAATAATAGTATGAGTATATGCTATTCCTCTTTACACACCAAAGTTATATAATACATATTAATTCTAAACAAACCTTGGGACATGCATCTCTCACTTGTTCCACTCCAGTATTTTTTCTGCCAAATTGTGGCGAGTGATCCCTTTTCTCCCTGGGAGAATCTTTCTTTCCTTGAGGCACCTCATCTTTACTGGATGACAATGGGGAATGCTTCAACTTTTCACCTGTATTGAACAAATAACAAGTTTAAATTTCATAATTTTAACAATAAATGAATACTAGTATGTTGCAAATGAATTACAGATACTGAAAAAAGGAGATAATACAAATGCAATAGAACAATTGCAAAAGCAGTTACAGAAAACATTTCCTAAATCATACCATTTTGTCATTATTCCCTTCTTCACACATGTACATTAGCTTGCTGATAAAACCAATGTTCGCTTATTTCAAAATTTTGTGAATGAGATTTTGTATTTTGCGATTTAAAAACAAAAAACTTTGTGAGGATTTGCATCAAAAAATTGAAAGGACAGTGAGTTGTTTGTAGAATGAATCGGGGAAGTTTTTTCATGCATTTCGCTTGTGTTTTTCATCTAAAAAACATCAATACACTCTAAAACATTTTAATGAGTATAAGATTGCACCATATAATCCCAAAATCTCAAATTGTGTAAATGGTACCAATTCCTTAATCCTCAGAATTTTCTCTTTGAGGAATTTCCCATAGTAATCCACAATGGTATAGTTCTAAGCAGATTTTGAGCTAACAGGAAAATTAATCATTAATACACACCTCATTGGGTTGTGATGTAAACCACAACATTCTCTTTAGGTGGAATTCAAAAATTACAAATAGGGACTTTAAACCATAGGCAGTTGTCAACTCACCCACAGATGATGCCAATGCTTTGATAGATGATGTTCTCTTCAAGCTACTATCCAGACTGGAGTTACTCTGTGGTTTGCTCTTCACTATATATTTCACCTTCACTTCTAGTTCACCACGGTATTTATCCTCAGACTTCTTACCAGCATGCTTTGCTTTACCTTTTAGAGAATACCACCTGGAAATGTGACATAGGAATGTTAGTTTAAGACAGGATTTCCTAATTGATAATGTTATTTGGTATTTTAAAGCTGGTAACATTAACACTATATCCACAGGCTTGCCAAATTATCATTGTACCAGTACATGTATATACAATATTAATGTTTTTATACAATACATTGCATGCAGTCATGTTGAACTACCCTCTGCCTAGTATAGCTCTCTTTTAAGAAGCAAACATCAAATAAATGCAAAGGGTTTATACAAATGCATGTTTATGATTCTAAAAACAGAAATTTGGCAAAAACTGCGTTTTGGTGAAATGTTTTGGAAAAAACAATTTTTTTTAGATTTCATTCTTAATGACTATTAATTATGATGGCATAGTTACAGTTTCACTTAAAAAATATTCTCAAAAAATGAATGGAGTCTTTTCTATGCATTATACAGTGTATTTGTATCCATAATCCAGTATAGAATATGACTATGATGAGGATATTGATCAACTGAAAGTATACTTACTTGCTCCTGGGTCTGTCATACAGCTGGAAATCACTGAGTGGGAGTGCCACCTGACCTAAGAAATCATCCAACCCCAGTAGACTTCTGTTGTAAACATTCAGGATCACGCTGGACTTCATGTCTGGAATCCGTCTAAAAGTACAATGGGTATAATAACATAAAAGGATTGTTCAATTTATACAGTAGTATGTTCATTAAAGTCATTACATTTAACTGAGATTTTGGGATCTTGGATGAGCACTTTAGTAAGATCATTGATCTTCCCAGCATTAATGCAAGTGAGTGCAGCACCCACCCGAGACTTTAAAAAAGCCTTGCAACCACTTATTCCTTTTGAATCCACTTGAAAATAAGAAAAATCATAAAAAACTGGCACATTTTGACCAATTTTGGACAGATATATGAAAATGAGAATTTTGCACCCACTTGAGAAAAAATCTTGTGGACATCACTGAAGAAATATATGAAAAATATTCAGCATTGACAACTTACAGCTCACACTCTTCCCTCCATTCGGGCAAATCAGTTTTGATTTTGGTGGATGTTTGAAACTTCTCTTTCCCCAAAGAAATTGTGACAAAGGCATCATTCCTTCCATCTTTCGCCTTTGGGAGTAGGTTTCTAGCACGATTCACTGAAATTATAATAAGCAAATCTATCACTTGATTATATCAGATTATATCAAAGTAAAGAAGACAAGGCATTACACGACAAAATGTGAACATTTGATAAGATATAATTGCAATTTGTTACAAAAGTGTAAAATTGTTACTGGAGCTGACTGTGGAATACTAGTCACAAGGTGACCAACAAAAGTTAAGTTAAGACCGACCACCGACCAGTCAATCTCCACAGTGGGGTCCACTTGGTCGGTGGCGAGCTGTCAATTTTTACATAAATATGAATAGATACAAAATTTCGAGGAATGAATAAAAGAGCATTCTGTCAAATCGCGTAGTCATCTTTTTAAAAAATAATACGTAACGTAATGTTTTAATTCTCAGTTGACATTCAAAACGACAATATAATAGCCATGCTTTCCAATACTGCGCTATGGTTAGTCACTTTGGATCATGATAAGAAAATGTGCGTAACATTACTTTATGGTTAGTTTGAAAATATCAAAATATGCAATTATCATTTCCAGTCTTTAAAATCTTTTTTAAGAATAATACGTAATGTTCCATTTCTCAGTTGTTAAAAGTCAATCTGGTAAACACTACATTCAATATGACAAATATAGCTTACCAATGGTTGATCATCGCAAGAGAACACACGTAGCATTACACCATGTCTCGTAATCAGTATGAAGATAACACATCATTTTTATTAGAAATACATTAGAAATATGTTATTTTCTTTATGGAAATAGGTCTGTTAAATTTCAGTTAAAAGTAGGATAGATTCCCGTAAAAACAATAAGTTGGCAGGTCAGGAACATTGTTACACAAGGCAGGACAATTAAGTCAAAGGGATGGCCATATCATATATTTGCTTGTTTTTAAACGTTGAATACGCAGACGTGTATTCAAAATCAAAAATATTTTAAGGCTACATATATGGTCGGTCTTTTTCACATATGGTCTGTCTTTTACACATTTTCCTCAAACCCTGTTTGGAGGCTACCTGTGGAAAACACCGACCAGTGGTCGGTCTATTTCGTAAACCCAAGAAGTAATTTCACTACTGTTGTTGGAATTCACATCATGATGAGATATAAAGGCACACTCATACAAACAGAACATACTATTGTGAAAAAAAAGTGATTTATCTACTTGGTCCTCTCAGTTGAAAGCCCATGGTCCTCTTTACTCCCATAAATGGGCTAATAAAGCCATCATATTCATAATTTTATGGGAGTACTTTTCTTGGGACTCTTAATGTAAGCTATATAAAGGATGTGTCTCATATGCAAGGACGCCCAAACACCCATAAAAGACCCAACTCCCAAAAGTATTAGATTTTGATAACCACTTTGTACAACTTCCTGTAGTAAGAACACTCATCTATATCAAATTACCTGCTACTGAAACATGAGTTGGAGTCCAAGACATTCTTCTCTGTCCCGAAGTAAATTTTCGCCAGAGATCATAAATTAGGCTACCTACAGTTTCCCTGATATATCAACTACATCTCTGCACTGTGAAATCACACCTCAGTATTCATAAATTCGATATACAGAGAGATGAAAACGGTGTTATTTTTTCGAAACTTGAGAAAATATGGCCGCCTTGTTTTGGTGTAACCGGGCAGAGTTTACACTGGAAGAAAACCGTCACTTCTAGTTGTACTCCCGGGATTGTACAAATTTTAGCCTTCTACCTTAGATCCAGCCACAGAGAAACTTAGAACACTTTGTAATACATCTCGTATATTGTTTTGAGTTATCAAGACTTATCCATTTGTCAATGAACAAAGAATGCCCCCAAAAACAAAAATCTTAATCAACTATGACGCTGTACCCCAGAAAGCCCATGTACCATGTTGGTATATAGAGAGCAGAACCCCCCTGATAGAGAGATTGAGATCTACCACATGTACATTACCATATACAGACTATACACAATACAGTACATGTATATGATCTGTCACTGTTATTACACACCTATTTTGCAACAATAAATGAACAGGGTATAAATTAAAATGGTCGGGGTAGCCAGCCAATGTCAAGGGGGAGCAAACTTTTGGGTTTGCATCACTGCAAGCCAAGAGAGTCCCAATAAGAGGGGTAGGGGGTTCATACCTGGAATTTTTTTAATTTACTTTGTATGTGGTGCATTCTAACTATTTCAAATTATGATTTGTTAATGTTTTTTCAACAAATTTTACAAAATTGCTTTTATCTTTTGTTGGAGTGCATTCTTTCAGATCTTTCTTTCCTTTCAGAAGTAACAATGCAAGCACAAAGACATAATGACACCAACATAAAACAACAATTATATAATTACGCTATTATTTAATTATTTATTTCGTAAAGAAAATCAGAATATACATAACATAGTGTATCAATAAATTAATAAAATCGAACTGTACATTCAGAAAAACTGAACCACACTTAAACAAACTGGAATTACATATCAATTTTGTATGTAATGATAGTCAATAAAAAATAAAATATTGCGACGTGTAGTCTGTTGTCAATGGTGTGACAACATACAGATCCTGAGGAACCTAATTATGTATTTTCAGAAAAATATTTTAGGTCTGGTCTAGAATAAGAAAGGGAAGTTCATGTTTTGTTTTTTGTGTAACGAAAAAACTAAAATTTGAAAATGTGTTTATTGTTTTAGCCATATTTTCAATCATAGAAGATTTGGGTCTGATGAGAAAACAAATATTAAATGTATCATTTCCAAAAAAATTACAGGTTCAGAGTGAGATTACTAATTCACTACAGTTAGGTCCCTCAAAGATCTTTGAAAAAAATGTTGGCATAGGATGTAAATATTTTATAAGCATTTTTGTGTACATGTATTTGATATTCAATATTATGACTGTTATGTAAGGGTATCATTGTCAGATTGTAGTCGTTTTGTGAATATACTGTAAATTGGATTGTTTTGAATTATTTGATATGGTAAAATAATTTCCAGAATAATGACTCCATGGACATTTTTCTGGAATATGTTAAAACTATCATGAGGATACCATAGTTAACTGTTTATTGATTGTGGTAGATTTGAATTGGCAGATTTGAATGGACAAATCACAAAATCAAATCAGCGCCAATTTAAAGCAATTTACAGTATGACCATTGTGTTTAAACCCTTCTTCACATTTTCTATAAACTATTACATTACTAGTATATTATTCCACAATTTAGCCGATGATATTTAAGTATATATTATAAGGTGTGTTTCCAAAATAACATTGACAGAAATAGATTTACTTTACAATTACTTTACATGAAACTGAATTCATAATTAAATTGTTAAAACATTGTGTGTAAAAGGCGCACACATCTCTTTGCATATTTTGAAATTGTATGTCATGGTATTTCTATAAGTCCATGCTTATAAACTACATATATGTTGTTGATATATTACAATAAAAATAGCCTAATGATATTACACTTCTATAGTACATGTATAAAGCATAAATATATGTTTGATCCCTGAATCCCTACATGTTAATACATATTTTTCAATATATGTACATTTATTGCATTAAGATATGTCCATTGCATAAAATATGTAAAATCCAATCAATATAACTTTACATTGCTAATATGAGGCCATGAGCACTCATTGAATTCATCTATTAACAGTGGAGATTAATTTTTAATTTTTGTATAGAATTAGACATTATTTCTACCAGCACCAAAATAAAAAAGGGGTTTAATACATTTAAGGGTAAGAATATTTAAAGGAAAGCATCCACATATACTAGGCTAGCTACTCTCTTAAATTATGTGTTTCTTGTGTACATACAGTCACACTACTATACCTAACACCTAGAAATGCATAAGATACTTTGTTTGTCTAATTGAATTGTTTAATATATTTTTGAAAGTGCCTTACTAGCATCTAATTTTCAACCGATAAACCATTCATAAGGAACAGACAAATAAAAACAAATACATAATCATTACTAATAAGCCAAATGGGTTGCTCATGAACACCTAATGCAAGGTATAGTAGTGTGACAGTAGCCTACTATAAATGGTATATGGAATAAATCCTTCATAATTGCACTGCACTTATTTACATCCATCACCATGGTTACTCAGATTATAGAATCCTAATCTATTTCCATTGATTCTACTCATTGATGTGTGTTTTCTTTGTCATCGGATGCTTCAGTGAGCTTTGTTGTTGTGAAATTACTGTCTTGTGATTTGGTTGTGTCAACTGGAAGTGGTACTTTAAACTGTGGAATTTGATGCTCTTGAAGTTTCTGATTTGTTCGACTGAAATAAAAACAGTGAATGAATTATTCAATTGCATGAATTTACCATCTAATTTGAAGACATTGCACCAAGAAGTAGCAAAAATAAGAAGTTTAGTGTAGTTTTCCACAAAGTTACACATTTTAAGTTTTCTTCTTTTGATTCAATTTTAATGTTGACATTCTCTTTATACCTTTTCAATGCGTTGATCCTGATAGTACACGGGGACTGCAATTTGTCAGATGGACTGATGAACTGGCGTCTGGCCTCAGGTCTAGGTATTGGTGTTCTCTGGTGAGTGTTGGTGCTACTGGTGCTGTGTGTAAGGTTAAGCTGTGTTTGATGCTCCATAATGGATAAGTTGTTGATCTCCTGAAACAATTACAGACAAGCTAGTGCACAGTTGGAGACCCTATCTGTTGCAAGACTTATGCCTGGCACAACCGTCACCATGTTATTAAGTGTTTTTAAGTTTCGCAAGGATCCTGCATGCCATGACCGTGGTAGTGTTATCGTGATAGCCTGGTATAACCATGACAATGCCATATTATATTGCATGGCCTGTCATGACCATGGTAATGTTTAAGCCTGATATGACCGTGACAATACTATTGCAAGGCCTGACACGACCATGGTAATGTTAAAGCTTGATAAGACCATGGTAATGGTTGCAAGGCCTGTCATGACCATATTAATGATGTTCAAGCCTGATATGACTGTGGTAATGTTAAAGCACAATATGACCGTGACAATGGTTACATTAAGTGACATTTAGTAGCATGAGAATACTAAATGAAAAATTTCATCCATTATCTACCTTAAATATGTAAATCTAGACTACAACTACATGTACTATTACTTTAACTCATAATTCATTTCCACAAACTATAATTGTAATCTCATTCAAGAATGTGAACATTGTCACGGTCTTATCAGGCTTTAATTAACATTACCACAGTCATGACAGGCCCTTGCAATATAATATAATATAGGATTGTCACGGTTATACCAGGCTCTTACGATAACAATACCACGGTCATGGCAGGATCCTTGCGAAACTTAAAAACACTTAATAACATGGTGACAGTTGTGCCACGCATAAGTCTTGCAATAAATAGCATGTGCACATTTGGACAGTGATGCGAGTTTGGTAGATAAGTGAAATTATGATGATGTAGATGTAGATAGAATGAGCTTCTATTCTTAGATAGGTATATATACATGTAGTCTATAGTCTGGGTATTACTCTTCCAGTGTTAGGCCACCAATCGATGTCAGGTGTTGATACAAGTTCATGTGTCTAGAGTCCATTTCACTGCTTCATTTCGTCAGTAGAACGGCAAAAATAAGAAATTGGGAGACCATTGTGCAATAATATATGGAAAAGTATATTCATATATTCATTCATCATTTTTTTTTAAGTTGAAAGCCCATGCCCAATTAGTCCAACAACATTAGACCTAGCCTGGGCCTCGTTTCTTATCTGACATGTCTTATGGCCCCGGCTAAAGAACGCCGTTATTGAGTTTAACGACGTTGAACTAATGCCCGAATATGTCCCATTTCATCTGCCCAGTGTCACTGTCAGACTCATCATTCAAATGACACACAATAAAATCACTGTTATATGAATTATAAACATACTTACAAATAAATTCGATATATGGATGTCTTCTTGAGATATTTATACAAACGGCTGCATATACTAGATACTCTATCAACTTCGTTTTTAAAATGAACTTTGATCCGAGTTTTCGGTTATGCCCCAGATTTTTTGTTTTCAAAATAACCGCTTGCCGCTTTCCAGTAAATATATTCGTGCGCTTTGAAATATAGTTCCAATCATAGTTGTGAACTTTCAACGTTTCTAGAGGCAAACAATAAAAATTAAGCAAAACAATACTTCATTTGATCAAAAAACTAATTGTGTAGTTACTTATCGATTAATTTCTACAACCGATAACTTCTGTACTGCGGATTAATTTTTATGTGTGGTTTGACCCATGACCCGTAATAACCCCCATTTATTGACCTTGTCAACAAACATGGAGGAAAAACAGAGTGATATGTTCTCTTTTTAAATCGCTGATATCATCGATAATATACATGACTGACGGACCAGATAAAATTTACTTTCCAGTTGAAGATCTCAGGTTTGAAGGTAGGATATGTTTACTGAAAGATCTTTTGAAATGATATTGTATTTGGCATTTAAATTTTCCCTCCATTTTTAAAAGTTGCATAATTACAGTGCTCACCATAAATAAATGACACTTTGCTGAAGTGAGGATTTCCTATGTTAAAAGAAGATAATTTTCAAGAGGCTATACATCAGTGGATGAGAGTATACAAAATGTAAAATATACAAAACTTAATTAAGGGATGTGTATCTAGACATTATTGGAAAGTATGAAGTCTCAAATCACCATGGTCTGGAAATGGAGGTGTCATTTATTTATGGTGAGCACTTTATCTTGCAAGTTTTATGCAACCTCATATTATGTCATTGCCAGTTTTTTGTGCTTGGTGTCAGTTCATTACCTAAATGTAAGTGTAATGCTGTGCTTAGCTGTATGAGTTAGTGGGATTCTATATATTGCCATAAATATGGTCAATATTTCTTATTTCGAACTACATTGACACTCTACCCCCTTATGTTAGACATTTGACAGTGGCGGATCCAGAAATTAACAAGGGAGGGAGACGGAAAAAATTGCCGCATTTGCACGGAAAAAAAATTGAAAAAATTAAGGTCCATTTTTTGATAAATTGGCCTAAAAAGGCCAAACTATGCCCAAAAAGGACCATTTTTTGAGGCCCTGCAAAATTTTTGGGCTCAAAAACTAATGTTTTTCCGGAACCCAAAAAAGGGGGGGTGCACGCCCCATGTCTCCCCCTTTTTAGAATTTTTGTTTGACAAATATCAACATTCAAAAGCCAATAATTGGAGGTGAATGACACACTACGACATCGGGTCAATTTCAGATTTGTATGACTGGTCTGATGCGGTACAAAAATGTAAAGTGACAACTAAGAAGGTGAAGGGTCTTCAGAGACAGGACAGTTGTACAGGGGCCATAGTGAAGGCAAACGATACAGAGGTTGCCTTGTTCAGGTTCAAGGATGCTGTATTTGCTGTCAATGAGAAATGTCCTCATTTAGGTAAGACTTTAAATAGGTTGTGAGGTACCACTGGTGGATCCATAAGCTAACAAGGGGGGCCCAAATCTGAAATCAGGAAAAAAATTGTGCGATCACGTGAAAAGAAATTTTGCGCACCCAAGAAATGTGAGGCCCATTTTTTGATAATAAGGCCTAAAAAGGTCCAAAAAGGCATGTAATGCCCTAAAAGGCCCACTAATTGAGGTCCTTCACAATTTTATTGGCCCAGAAAATTAAAAGTTCTTAGAACTTTTTCAATCCTCAGTCTAAACATGCTTTTTAAAGATTCATGCATATTTCGAAAATAGGTTCACCACAGGTTTTAGACCAGGCAATCATGCATCTTGATTCATATGGTTTCGACTTTCCATTGCTCCTACCTACCTACCTGGGTCTCTAGACCCAGTGGAAAGCGACGATGGCAATCATGTCTATAGCCAAAAATGTTATGTTTAACTATTTAATCCACTATAAATTCCAATTAAAACAATTATAAGAAATAGTTGTATTTCTCTTTAGGAGGACCTTTGCACTTGGGTGACATAGAAGTCCTCCCTGACCTCTCGCTATGTGTAAAGTGCCCATGGCATAGTTGGAGATTCGACCTTCAAACAGGCAAAGTTAAGGCGCCTAAAGGACGTGACATCACTGCAATAACTTACAATGTAAAAGTTGATGATGATGGAAAACTATTCATTGGATTTGAAGAATTTTCAAAAGATTACTTCAATTTAGATGATAAAGATTTTTAGTCTTAGTCTTACAACCAATTTCTATTTATATTACAATGAGTATTATTGATGATGTGCATTGTATGCATGGTAAAACTATGTATGATCTAGTGCACAGATCTAATTGAAAGCGCATGATTAAAGTAAAGAAAATGCACATGCTTAGAATACAACTCGGGGAATACAACTACATATGTAAGGTGTGTCAACTGCAGTAACCTGATGTGAACTATGAGGGTGATTTTTAAAGTTTTCATTTTAAGACATTCTGGTATCATGAGAGTCAACAGACTACACTTTGGACATGTTTATTAGCAACCAGGTTTTTACTCGGTGTTGCAGCGACATGATCTAAAATGTTTAAACCTACATGTACTTTCATTTTAGTTTAATTTGACATAACAAGACAATAATCAATGGTAAAATTAAAGGAAAATACTCAAACTGCATCCAAACAAAGAATCAAAGATATTCTAACTTTATTGAAAAGTCTCATATAAAATTTAAGTAGTACAATACATGCAATGCAACTGGCCAATGATACAGAATTTTCAATGACACCATTTGATTTAGGTATCTTGCTCTTCCCACTTATACTACCCATTTTCTCCATTGTCTTATGATTCCCTGCTAAGAGCACTTTTATTGTAATCAAGTAATTAGCAAAGAATATCCATTTCTAAGAGATCAACAGAACCGCATGTTTTTGTTATTATAGTGCCATGTCAGAAGAATATTAATGTTAAAGATTATAACAGTTTTTAATATAGGTAGATGCTTCATTAAACCAGGGTATAAAATTAAATGTAATGGTAGATAACTTATTGTATGAGAAGGGATATGCAACTGAATTTAATTACAAATATTGTCTAAAACCAATTCAATTTGGAATGTTTCTCACTGAAACATCAACATACATATTCTTAAAATAATAAGTGTCATCCAGGGATCTGCATAAATGAATATCATGGGAAGAATATTATACAAATATTGAATTCTATTGAGGTGAATACCTGTGCATCTTTCACAAGTGATATTCAATGAAGCCTGAAGGGCTAGTAAAATATCATCTTGTGAAAGTGTCCCAGGAATTCACCTAAAATAGGATTAAATATTGTTTTATTATTCACTGTTATTTTCCTCACTCACATTAATGGAAAAACAAACTATTAAAGTCTAATTAATCATAAGAAAGTACTCCCGGGTATATATCAAATTAAAATTACTTATTTTTTAGTCACGTGTAGGACATGGACCAATCAGAGACTAAGGAATATGACAGTGATATATAAAATAGAAAATAACTGAAAATGTAAATATATTTTTAAGTCTCAAGATGTGACAGAATTATACAGCAGTGACTTTGTACTATAGTTGTTCAACTGGCATAGTGTCTCCCATTTTTGCACTGAAATCTAAAAATCTATATCGTTATTAGTGGGTGGGTGGTAAAATGCAAGTTTGTTATGTAAAAAAGTGTATTTATCATATTTGCTAAGCTTTATTATCCCAACAAACGAAGTTCGGTAGGGATATAGTGAAGCCCTCCGTCCGTCCGTCAGTCAGTCAGTCCATCTTTTTTTTTCAAGATGGCCGCCGCTTTAAAAATGACGGGACTTTTTCGCAAAAATCATAAATTTTTCATTCTAAACCAAAGTAATTAATATTATTGTTTGAAATTTTGGTAGTATATTCACAACATTTATCTATTTCACATATATTCCGTGTTTTTCATCCTGACCCCCAGGGACCGTGTATGGGGGGACAGGAAAACAGAAATTTTCACTAATTTCTAGATCTTTCTGAAGTATAGCTTTATTATACTCAAATGAAAGGCAATTAAGAGTAGATTGCAAATATTGTATCTTTTTCTGATTCGAGCCTCGTAAAATTCAAAATGGCCGTCTAATGTACGATTTCGCAATAATTTTTCGATCCCTTCAAAGTATGGCTATATTATACTCAAATTGAAGGAATTTTGGAGTAGATCACAATTATGGTATTATTTTTCAGATTTGTATCTCCGAAAATTCAAAATGGCTGCTTTGCAGGAATTTGCAATTCTAAAATCTAATTTTTTCAATTTTAACCAAAGTAATGAGTATAATTGATTGGAATTCGGTAATTGATATTTTGTTCGTTGGGATTTGCTACTCCGCGGAGTTGCCCTTATCTAGTTTATATTTTAATAAAAACACAATTACTAAGTTTGGTGTGTATTGGGAGAAAATGCTGTCAACTTCATAGTACAGACTTTAAAGAGTGCCAAATCAACAGCGGTTACAAAATATTTATGTCATTTAAAATAAAATTTTAAGTAAAGTTGCAGACCATGTGATGACCCTTGATTTGAGAATATCATTTGAAATTTTTAATAGAACATGAACAGCATGTAGAAATAGTTATCATGTAAGTTATGTTTCTGCCTTCTGGAACAATGTTTGATTACTGTAAAACATGGCAATTGTTCAAGGTTATATTTACATGTGTCAGTTTTATTGTAACTTTCATTGTATCATCTAGTCAGTATTGTTAATCAAAATTCATTTTCACTAAACATCCTATTATGTTTGAAATTATATGTACAGATATTTATGTAAGGGTTATTTTACTCATCATAATCCACTTTTAGTTTGAAAGATTCAATATGTTAAATGAGAAGTTTATTTTGATAGCAAAATTGAAGGATGAAAATTTAAAGGAGAAAATAGATGGACAAAATTTTAACTATTTTAGTGAATTATAGTACAGCCTATTATAAATTGTGTATAGTACAGTTGTCGTCTATTGAATAAATCATACATTGAGATCTGAAATATTTCACTCAGATTCATGATGTTCACAGTTGTAGCGATTTTATTAACAAATTCAACCTATGACATCTGAAATCTTGCCAATTTTAGTATTCTAATATCCTAACTTCTTTGATGTAGCAACCGATGGCAGAGTTAATATTGGAAAGGTCTATTATCCTAGTTAGAAATCATCTGCAATCCATAATCAACCTTGTTACTGATAACATGTACAGATTATTGTACAAAAATACACATATTAGTGTACATAATAAACACATACTTGTAGCAAAACTGTTGCTAGGATACAGAAAGCAAGTTGTATTATGGGAGTTAAGATGTCATACGTATAAGTTGCACTTATATTAACTGTAAAACAGGTAGTTTGACATTCATAAAATTTGGCAAATATTCATGAAAAATTTGAAAACTGATTCCTGGCAAGATAAATCCTAAAATTGCAAAATCACTAAATGTTGAAACTACTTGTTATAATTGTTTTTTAGATTATTTTATTAAACTCACTGAAATGTGTAAAATGCACAAATATCACACTAAAATGTAATAAAAAGCATATTATTTTTTTAATCTTCGTTTCGGCTTAAAGCCTAGCTAGTACTTTGACCTGTACCTATTTATAGGTGTAAATCGAGAACATCGATGGACATTCATGTTGTTAATTTGACAGTACATTGAAGTATCAAGATGAAGAGCAGTGTGTTATGAAAACAAATCAGGATTTATCAGAACTACTTTGAGGCAAAATTGCAATTTTGAAAAATTCTTTAATGGTGTTTGCTGTGAATTTCAAAAACATTTTTTAAGTCAAAGTAAGAAATTGTCATAACATTACAAATAAAACTTACATTTACTATGTATTAAGTGAATGGAGATCCATTTTTATCATATGTATGTCAACTTTTCATTTTTTTGATGAAAAAATATTTTTGTTTTATCTCTGTGTTGGACATAAGGGTTTAGGAATAAAAAAAATAACAATTCTGAACCTTGAAGTAGTATTTTTGAAATGCTGTTAATGGTCAACTGAACTGAAGGAAATAGGCACAACAAATGGAGATTGTGAGCAGATAATTGTGATAGAAAGAATGAAGCAGGAAAATAGTTAAAATATAAATTTTAAAATGTATATGTATTTTTTGCAGCACATTTGTATATTTTGTAACTACAAATAAATTTGTGATAAACAATAATTACAGTTTCTATTTTATTTTGTGCTTTATGCTTCTTTAAATATTGATATGACAGCCCCTTTTCAACTTATACAGGGTGACTCCAAAAATGCAATTTTCTAAATTTTGATGGAATTTTCTTGTATAGATGGTGTTCAATGCAGCCTAAGATAAGATATCAATTGAGATAAGTGATGTTTCATATTGGTACGTGAATGACTATATTCAAATGGCCCTGCAAATAATTTGAGTATGATTTTCCATTTTGACTGCTCCTAAGATATCTTACCACACTATATTTTAAAAATTGTGTGTTGTACCTATTTGCTAAAATGACTATGTCATATTGCTGATAAGAAATAGATAAATAGATCTTCGCATTCATTGTGTCTTTGTAGACTTAAATCCATTTGAGAATGATGCGATTGGTCAATCAGTGTATCTTTGATGTTCTCTGTATACCTAATTCATTTTGGCTTGCTCATTTGATTATGGACTAAGAGAATTTTTGAAAACTCCTTACATATCATTGTATCTGTGACAAATTATTCACATTGTTCATTTTTTGGATTTGTTATTTTATTTCAAAAAGTACTAAATCATATAATTCAAATCATATTGACATTGCACAGACGATTATATTTGCATCCATGAAAAGATGACCCCCTATTGAGAATGGATCACATCACACAAAAAATTCAACAAGACTATGAAGCTTCTTTTTACCCAATAATAGGAAATGTGACATCAATGTAATTATATTACATGCATATATAAAAATTAAATTATTCTTTGTCAATGTCATATACAGAAAAACCTGTGTAAATTGAACATTTTTTCAGAGAAAAAAAGGTTCAGTGTTGGAAGGTGTTCACTACAAAGACTGAGGGTAATTTATACAGATGTCAGTAGAGAACGTGCGGAGGAAGAGTGTCCACCAGAGACAGGTGTTCACTAGAGAGATATGTTCACTAAGACAGGTTTTACTATACAAAAAAGCAATACACAGTAGCCTTTACTCAGCAACATAATACATATAAATAAATTCATGTTTAATATACAGTTTTTAGAAACCAGGCATACAGAATGAACACAAACACTCACAAGCAAAAAATGTTTCTCAAGATTAAAACATTATAACATATCTGCAGTTAGTTACTCTTCAAAGAACATTTCTCCACCAACAGAAAACCTAGAATGGAACGGCTGAGCAGGACAGGTAAATATTTCTGGCATTTCTCGCGTTTTGTCTCTTTCAGATAGCTTTTTCAATTGTTGAAGCATATCGCTCATTAAACTTGATATATCTTGGAATGGATTACTTTGAGCTTGTTTAGAATTAGAGTTTACTATAGTAGAAGTGTCAGCATCAGGTTTTATAGCACTGGTAGGTGTCTCTGATTCTTTGGGTGATACAATTTTAGCATCTTCTATAATTTTCGTTATTTTTGATTTTAAATCATCAATTGTCACACCCTGTTTTATTGCACTAGTGTCTATTGCTGTATGTTTTTTATCAATACTTCCATCTTGTTTTCTCTTTTCTTCTGCTTTCTCGTTATCTAAGTCTTTACTACCCACTGAATCTCCATTTTTATTAGAATTATCATTAAGTGGAGAATCAGTGACTGCGTCATCAGTTTTTAGTTTATCTATTGTAACAGTTTGAAAATTTCCGTCCTGAATTTTAAATTTGAAAATCTGATCTGATTTCACATTTTTAACAATTTTGTTGTATAGATTCAGAGTTGCATCAATATCCTCTGCTTCATCATTAATATTTTCTTCCTCATCATCAACAAGGTCAGCACCATCAAGCACATCCTCATCATCATCAAAATTGGCATAATCATCATCAAATCCATATGCACCAATGATATCACGGAGCCTATCTTCCATGCTGCGTTTATCCTTATCCTTTTCCAAAGCTGCGCTATCAGTTAATTCCAGTAGCTCAAGGAGATCCATTTCATCATGCATCTCCTGAAGGAGTTTATCTTGCTCCTTCTTTTCAGCGCTACAGCAATACAGGGCTGCAGGATCAATAGGGTGGGCTTCAGTGTTAAATACATACCCCCCTGCATTTATGATGCATTCACCATTGGGTGTGTTGATTACATCCCCATGGCCCCCAGTGTTGTGAATAAAGTTGTCATGGTCAAACAGCAGGTAGAGATATTTGGTGGTCTCTGCAAGGAAGAATGACTCCATCCTGTTGTCAAGAGTGTGGTCCCGAACATTCTTGATCTGCAAAAATGAACGTATAGTATGAGTTTTTATATTGTACAATCAATTATTTTCATTTAATATTTTATAGTTTTATTTTTGATATGTAATACCACAGAGTGTGTACAACAGATACAGATTATCAGTTATCACCTCTTGATTTCTAAGATCTTTCCCAGCCTAAATGGAAACTGTATCAAAATCCTAAATCATGAAGTTTTCAAGTAGGTGCAAATAGATCTTCAACTAGTGTGATGTGTAGTTGCTTCAATTTTGAAGAACTGCACAACCATAGCATGATTTTTTAGTTAGCTATCAACTGATCATAGGAGATATCTTACAGTAGCATATCCACATGATGTTTTGGTGACCTGCTCTATTGATTCTAACACATCTACACCAAGCTGCAAGAGTAGAGGGTCCTTGGTGGCTTGGTACAAATACATGGCACTCTCTATCATCTCTGAAAAATAAAGATTAGGAGTTTACTTAAAGTGACTGAGTCTCCAACTCTGATCATGAAATCCACCCAAATTTTATCTCTAATATTTTCAAACATGTACATTCACCATTCTTGGGGGTAAAACAAATATTTTACATGAGAACTTAATTTATTTTATAATTCTCTTCTAAGGTCTATCAAAATCATATCAATACATCAATACTTTTATATGAACAAGATTTACTTCATATCATGTTTTAAAATAACTCATAAGATACTTTATTAGAAATCAATATACCTGGTCTCAATGGGTAGCCTTCCCTAGTGGCATGGGCCTCCCCCTTGGTAATACTATAGAACTCTGGCAAAGCCCCATATTGCCTCCAAACTTGGTGATAGTTCAGTATTGTCTTCATACCTTTCTCTATGTCTCCAATAAGACTCTGAAATCAAGATGTAAAGCAAGTGAAACAAAATGGTCAACAAATATGTTTTTCCAATAGCAAATGAGAATACCAGTCATTCAGCATCACAAGTAACTTGATAATTACAATCAGCAGTGGAGCAAACTTGAAATTAAATTGAAAATGTATTTATATTTTAAGTAAAATAATTGTAGTTTGTTTGGTAAGGCCATTATCTTGCTTACCAAGCATCTTGCCAACCCAAACAACGATAATATGTTGATAAAAAACATACAGTAGTATGCAAGTTCTCATTTCTATGTTATGGTATCTCATTTGTTCCATCCAGCAATTTAAGTTTTATCTTCATATATTAGGAAAGAATCTACCATTGAGTAGATGACCAATCAATCTCCAACCAATCAAGATGGGTGCAGCACCCCATTGCTTTCCTTTAATGTTGGGAAGATCAAAGCTCATTTATAAACTGTGCAATCAAAACCTGATGTATTGAAGCTTTTGATAATTTGATTCATTACCTGCAATCCTGGCCAATAGCCATCCAGGGACTGAAAAATTGGGAGAGAGATAGTACCCTTTGTCATATGTGCCCACATGTACCAATCATCTCTCTTCAGATACTTTTCAATAGCAATATCATAACCTGCAAAGCAAGAAAATCATGGATTTTGTGTTTTGTGATATGCATACAGAGCTCTATGTGAACAGTATGTTACAAACACAAGGCCATATTAAGAACAAGAAACAGACAAAGTTATAATGCAAAATAATTCAAATTAAAAGTTATAATCTTTCTGACTACCAAAGGTTTCATTTGACTCGCACAGTAAAACATACATGTCAATGGAACACTCTTTGTACTGGCAGAATTGTTCTTTGTGGTGAAGTGTTCCTTTCAGAGAGGGGGCATTAGTAATATGTACATAATTGAGATCTTTGAAGAACTGTTCCATTTGGAGGGATGTTCCTTACAGAGAGGTATTCCATTTGCATTTTACTGGACATCTTTGATTGAGAAAATACATTATGAGTGTGTGTAAGAAGAACTTACCTTTAAACATGGTCATAAGCTCTGGGATTTTGAAGAGTATTGCACCTTTAACAAGGTATTCAAAATATGAATCAACTTGACCCCCTATCCCTGCATCAAGCGCTGTCCATTTCCCAGTGGCAACATCTATATGATTACCAACCTGATAAAATATGATTCATTATAATGTTTGTGAAGAAAATAATAACAGTTCTCAGTAAAAATACTTTTCTATGAACAGATTTCATTTAACCATGTTGAAAGTGTTTTTACTTTTATGTTACTTGAGCGTTACTGCAACTGCAGTGTCTATTATACCAAATGTGATATTGCTTATCCAATGAACATAACATGCTACATTAATATCCTGTTTACAAAAGTTGTGATCTTCTCAGCAATGAAACAAGTAGGTTCTGCACCCATTTGAGATTTTGCAAATAGACTTGCACAACCTTGAAATCCCAATTGTACCCACTTGGAAAATCATGGGAAATTGGCATATTTTGACCAGAACTGTGAAAATGAGAATATTGCATCTACTTTATATTTGGGACAGCAATGTTAGGATTTATTCTCTCACCATGCTTTTTCAATGTCTTGCCTCTCTAAAATTTGAATGAACCATAACTGACTTGTTGTATTTCTATATAATTTTGTCTATGAATCTATTTACTTCATTTGTTATTGATCATTCAGATTTCACTCTATTTTAAGACACCACCATAATAAATTATTCTCTCAAAGATTACACATGTCATATTAGCTATATTTACCAGGCCAAGAATAGACTTGGTGTTCCAGAGTGCTTTCAGCGCCCTCAGTGCCGTATCCAGGAATACAGGATCCCCTGTTAGCTTAGAGAGGGCCCCAAATTCAACGATAAACGTACCTACTCCAGCTGTGGAAGTTACGGTGGTTTCGCCTTTGGGAACCCCATAGCGGAAGTTAACTGTACCATATGGCATTCCTGTTTTAGTTTGAAATGCTGAAACGTAAATGTTGGTCACAATTAAAATGTTCAAAACTAAACTGAAACTTTTGAATTGTCCATAACTCTCTTGTCACTATTTAATCAATCAGAACAATATCTCATTATGGCATAGCAGGTGCTATCAAAGCTATATCCACTTATATGTTGCATTTTAATTGTTTAAATTGGAGGCACAATACCTGGAAGTAATCTTCTAGCCACATTCTCAGCAAGGTTTAGCAATGGTCCCGAACATGGCCAGCCATCTTCCAGTTCTATCCCTGCCTTTTTGGACATCAGATGAGCAGAAACCAAGCCCCCAACAACTGGCAATTACAAAATCCAATAATTCATTTTATGAAATGTCTCATCCGACTAGATACAGAATGTCAGGTAACCCCCAGTTTAACCTCTTGAACTTAAAGTGTATAGAAATTACCCCCCCCCCCCATCAATGGCTGTGTAAGAGACAGTGAGAGCAAAGAGGAAGGAAAAAACTTGAAATTGAATTACATTCATAGATCTGTATCTATATCTGGATATGAATTTATGAATTTATTGACATCCTTACTAAAATAAAATATAGGCAACTAAGTTTAGATTTCCTCTCTTACATTTTTGACCAATCAATAAAATATTCATTACGGATAGTGAGATTGTTTTCAGTGAAGGAATTTAACATACTATTGTACTTACTTCTGATATTAGTTTCAAAAACTGAAACATTCATATCAACATCAAAGTTAGCATTCTTTATCACCAAGTCAGCAACCTTTCTGAACTCTGAGTAGTTCCCCATTATAGCCAGTGTATCCAAGGCATCAATTAGAGTCAAGGAATACCTGCAAATTTGATCAATGTGTTATAAAATGAATATGAGTTGAAATAATCTGAAGAACATGAAATACCATTGTCTTTCAAAAATGCGTTTGTATTTATTAGAAAATCTATAAAATTTTATGTGATATTTCTCATTTTATTGAAAGCAATTTGTTGAAAGCAATTTGTTTATTTTTAATTGAAATAACTAACAGGTATAACAAAATTGAAAGAAGTAGAAGTTTCTATGAGTGTGCATGTAATAATTCCAAGAAGAAACAATATAACTTACTTTCCCCAAGTGTCATGGCCATCACATGTAAGAGGCTGTAGTTCATCATATGGGTAGGCATACTTCATGTAACCATCATATGCATAATGAAACATTCGTGACACACGATCCCTGTAACAAACATTATAAACTCTAGAATATCTGAAAAAATTAGAGAATGTTAAGATGAGCATGCCTGAATCATGGACGGGTGCAGATTTGAATGCAGATCGGGAGCATAGCTGACCATAGCTGAATTGAAGTATACAGTCAAAAAAGGCCCTTTGCAAAATTTAACATTGTCATGATAATTCTGAGGGGGCGGGGGTACTCAGGTCAACTTTTTCTCCAAGGTGCCACTGAGATTCAAAATATCCAACCACCTCTAGGGATTTTTTTCTCTAAAAATGGACCCACATCTAGGGTTTTTCTTTCAAAAATACCCACTTAGAGGTGAATTTCAAAAACAAGACCCAATTCCAGTAAGTTTTTTCAAGAACAATACAGAGTTTTAGGATTTTCAAAAAGTGGAACAAGTTCTAAGGATTTTTTGTCAAAATGGGACCCAAATTATCAAGGGTTTTTTCTTCATAATAGGACCTACATCTAGGGATTTTTCAGTGAAAAGTGACCCACTTTAGCAGTATGTCCCCATACGTAGGCAAAATATGGGAGTACCCACTATCCCCACCCCCTGGGACAATTAGCAACAACAATAGCAATCTATCAATATTAGTGAATGACCAGCTCATCGAATAAATTACATTTATATTTTGAAAAATAATGAACTTCATTTTTCCAAAAAGTTTCATATTTTACAACCATGCTCTGTAGGTGTCTGATTGTTATCTGGTGCTAGGACAATGGTGCCGAGAACATCCCAATAGATTATTCATATAATTATATTACTTGCTCATGCACTAAAATGACTTACCTCAATAAATTCCCAAGTATCTAAAAATTATTTTTATGAATGAAGAAATTTTCATTTTTGAAAGCAATTATTGTGTTCAACCATCAAAATTCCTCCATCTATTGGTACATCTGTGCTCTACAGCTCCAGACTGGGATGTTAAAATGGGGATTCCCCTTCTAAAGCCCAACACCATCTTCAAAAGAGGTGAGATTTTTCTCCATTTGCGATGAAAAAGGGAAATTTCCTCGTTCTGCCGATCCCCATAAGATTGGGGATCCAACTAGAGTCCATTTCACTGCTTCATTGCGTCAGTAGAACGGCAAAAATAAGAAATTGGGAGACCATTGTGCAATAATATATGGAAAAGTGTATTCATAATGTACATGAATGACATTTGTATATTTAAGATTTTTTATTTTTTTGTGCAATAAGCCTGTGCCGTCTTGTAATTTGAAGAATTTCAGCCATGTTAATCTTATTGAAAATAACATGGCAGAGAAGCATCCAAATATAAGAGGCCACACACTTTATAAGCCAAACTAGAAGCAATCCAAGATATACAAATGTCATTCATGTACAATAGGAATATATTTTTCCATATATTATTGCAAAATGATATTTTGATTTCTTATTTTTTAGCTTTTACTGACGCAGTTAAACAGTGAAATGGACTCTACATAAAAAGAATTCTTAAAAACCCGGGAATCTATTGAGGCAGGTCATTTAGGTGTTCAAGGCGTGGAAATTCCTCCAATATTGTAACTATCTTTTGCCATGTTCTTGGAACTATGGTCCTAGCATGGAGTTATCTGATTGCATCCAGGCCCATTTTATTGTATTTCTGAGCATACAACTTGTCTAATGATTGCATAGAGAATAGCCCAGACACAAAAGTCTAGAGCTAGTTGAATTCAGAATTGAATAAAACTAAAATTGCATGATTGAGAAGTTTTTTTAATTTTTGTTTTGATTGAAAAAATATTCAAAAAATATTTCAAAAGAATAATGTGTTTATGGATTTTCAAAGTATAAATGTTGGGTTTATTATATAGCATGACATACCTATTGTGTCTAATCTCTTTTTTAGAAAACGTTTTCACGGCTAAGTCGCTGTTAAACAGCATAAATGTACAGAATATTTTCAAAATCGTAGCACCGGAAGTTGCCATTGTACACTACACTGAACGAAACAAAGTCTTTTAGGTCTACGTAGATCTTACAAAATATAACCCGGGGAAACATAATTTCGAGTTGTGCAGTATGGAAGAATGGAAACAAATCTCATTTGGTCATGTGAGTTCTGAAATCAACATGGTTGACTGAGTAGTTGACACTTTTCTTGTTTCTTGAACACTTATTCTTATAAAGTGGAACTGGAAATAAAATATTCATCGGGCTTATGCTGACAAAATGCCAGTGAAAGTCCCAGGGTGAAAGTACTGTCCTCTGGTATTTCAGATTGACTTTCGATAAGTCTATGGGTATTTCAGCTTCCAAAACACATTTCTTTAAAAATGACGGATGTTAATGTTTTTAAATACAAAGTTATCTTTTCTTCTATAGATGTCACCTAAAACCAAATGACCTGTCTTCAGAATATGATGTAGCCATGGATGTCGCAGATTAACAGTAATGAACTGTAGATTACATACATTGAAGGTCCTGAGGGGCAGACGTCAGTAGATTAAGTAGATGAAACCCTCTTTCAGGGTAAATGAGATTAAAATTGATTAAAAAACAAGAGCAAAGCTGATCAGGGGTAACCGACTTGAAAATCTTTCAGAAGACATTTTTGTATGTGCAAATTCAGATATTTGGCAGATTTTGACCACCAATTTGAACCATAATACCAATACTGTTGTCTTGATGGGAAACAATTTACATATACATTGTATAAATAGTACTAGTCAGTTTCTATATGAATTGTTGTCAAAATTTGATTCTTCTCAGAATTTCTAATATGGATTCTGGAAACCCTAACCCTTTATGAAGAATTGGACTTCTCATCTCTAAAAGAGAGCAGGCATCTACAGGAATTTTACAGGCTTTGGGTTTCTGGTTACATTCTGGTCTATCTGCCACTATATATTAATTTATTTGATCTTACATTTCCAGCTTTTATTTTGAGGTATGTGAATTAATTCTAACCTCTTACATTCTGCTGAAAAAGTTCACTGACTTTGCAATGTCATAGATAACCTTAATGTTGAAATCAAAAAATAAATCAATTAAAAAAAAGAAAGGTACTGCTATGTAGTTTTTCTAGATTTATTGCTTTTGAACTCAGTCATAAAACAATATACACTGTACATTGTAATTCTTTTTTTTAAGTACATGTACAGCATGAAGAACCATAATGTCATATATGGTGAATGTTTTCCATACAGCAGTTTAGTGACAGTTTTGTCACAATAGGCCTCAACAGCTCTCTCTTCACTATCCTCTAATGAAGCTCCAATCGTGGCATTTCCATTCTACCAAATTTTCAAATTCAGTTCCACTATCAGCCACTATAGATGGCTTGGGGTGGACATTTTCTGCCACCCATAAACACTCAGTTCATCTGACTGATATCTGCTAACACAGTGTAAATGCATAATGGGACCAGGCACATCACATATCTCCTCTAGATGGCTCACACAAACATTCTTTTTTTATGGTTTGTGTTGATGTTTGTAATTTGTTTTTGTTTCAGAAGTCGACTTGCTTCGCGTAGATGTTTGGGTAGAATTGGTGGTTTCTCGCCCCATTTTTCCATCACTTCGATTGCTGGAAATGAAGAAATGATCCATCATTTTTTAAGATCTCTCTTTGTATTGAAATTAAACAACTGTAAACTGAATGGAAAATGTTGGTGACAAAAAAGCATTCAAACCTTCTGTATCAAATCTTTGATATTGATATGGTATTGTAAAGAAGATCATCAAATTCATCACAAAATTGAATTAATGAGAATGTTTCAGATTTTTGAGTTGAGAAACTTATGTTATTTAGATGTCCAATCAATCCTGTAAAAGTGGAACATCTTTGGTACCTCTAATGAGTGTTCCACTTTGGATTTGATATACTTGCAGCATTTCATTTAACATTTAGTCCATAAGTTGCAAGTCTTTGAAAAGCCCTCTTCATACAGGGTGGGCCAAAAAAAACAACAATGATATATCATATTAAAGATAATGTAATTTGCAACAAAATGATATATAATAGCACCACTTTCAACAATCCCATATAGAAATATGACCATTTATGTGACATGGGGGTCAAAAAACAGCTTTTTCAATTTTCGTCGATTTTGCGAACAATTGCCTATTTCTACCAAATTTTAGTAAATTACAACATTGTCATGAGTCTTTCATAATTGGATATTATATATTGTTTTCATTCAGTTTTTGAACCACACATGCTCAATATACATGTGTATGCTTATAAAACTAATTCATTTCTTCTTCAGTCTGTCCAAAATAGCTCAATAGACCCACCCACCAGACCCATCCTCTGATTGGATTATTCACTTAAGACGCGGATGCCATTGGTTGATGGCATAATTGATGGATGTATGCGGAAGTATCATTCAACTGCTAGTTATTCTTTCTTTTAGTTCTTCTACATCTCTGATAGGCTGGGTATATTTAAATACCAACTGTTCTAGATGCCCCCAGGTATGGTAATCAACATTATTGGCAACTGGACTGCCAGTAAGCCATTTTTCTGGGCTAGAGATAGTGACATTTCGAATCTCCAAAAACTATAGGGTAGCATTGGACCTGTGTGATGGAGCACTGTTCTATCAAAAAATGAAATTTCTTTCACATGTTTTTTTTATATTCTTGAGGAGTCCTTTTTTACCAACTCATGTCATTAACAATCAGAGTATATTTTTGCTCCTGGTTCAAAAAACAGGGCCTGTATGGTTTTTCCTTTTTGGGAAACACCAAGTGGACACCACCTACATTTCAGAAAAATGTCATCTCGATTTGAGTAGCCTTTTATTGCAAATGTCACTATTTTTGCTTACTGATATAGAGTATAGCCTTTTGATTACATGTATAGTACTTGGGGCATTTAGAACAGTTGGCCTATGGAGATCCCCAGCCCATCAGGGGTGTAGACATACTGAAAGAATGAATAATTAGGTGTTGGATGGTACTTCTGCAGAGGTCCATCAATTATACCAATGGCTTTCGCGTTTAAGCGAGAAATCAAATCAGAAGTTGGGTCCGGGGGTGAGTCTATTGAGCCATATTTGGACAGACTGAAGAAGAAATGGATTAGTTTTATAAGCATACACATGTATATTGAGCATGCAAGGTTCAAAAACTGAATGAAAACAATATATAATATCCAATTATGAAAGACTCATGACAATCGTGTAATTTACTAAAATTTGGTAGAAATAGGCAATTGTTCCCCAAAATCGATGAAAATTGAAAAGGTGTTTTTTGACCCCCATGTCACATAAATGATTATATCTCGAGCCAGAGTTGTTGAAAATTGTTCTATTATATATCATTTTGTTGCAGATTAAATTATCTTTAAAATGATATATCATTGTTGGGGTGCATGTTCAAAATTGAATATTTATCAGAAATATTGGCTAAGGGGGTGGTTTTTTTTGGCCCACCCTGTATATGGAGGTGTTCCAATTACAGGATGTGTTCCACTTGACAGTTATTACATGTTTATGATTATCTGAATCACATATGAAAAAGTCATTATTGACGATATGAAAATGATAAGACTTGCTTTTTGAAGGTATGCAGTACAGAGGATAAAGATATACAATGTACTGTACTTCTACTTAATTTGACGCTACTTGCTATATTGAAAAGCAATACCAAAGCATGGCATATCCCACTAGGAAGGATTCTGGTGCAAAAGAAAGTCAACAAATGAAAGTTGACAATGGAAAGTTGATGATATGTAAATTGAATGACCTCTGATGACTTTAAATGACCTTTAAAATAATTTATTTTTATAAACCATTCTAGAGTTCCCTTGGTCTATGGTTATTTAGGATGTGATGATCATGAAATAATGCACTTGTATTTCTCCAAAGACACATCTGACCATACTCTGATACTAGATCATACTTCTCAAATTCAGTGGAGACGATAACCCCATTTAACGTGTAACACGGAGATTGCCATTTTGCACGTCAATTGACGTGAATCACGCCAATAAGCATAATGTCCATTGTAATTCATAATTTAAACACCAGGTTAATTAGAAGACCTAGTGTTTAATATATATACAATCTAAGTAATATATCTTTTATAGTACATATACTTTGGTAAACATTAATGATATATTAAATCCCAGGGAAGTATTCCATTCCAAAATTGTGGAGAAAAATGCCGTTCAATCTTGTGAATTTTCTGTCAATGTTACGAACCAATGAAGTCACCACCGAACTTGCATTCTTGGAAAGTCTAAATCGATCGATGGAACGCTTTTTATTGCATTTTCTTCAAGTAATTAATCTAATCTAGCACTTGTATGCAGGAATTCGCGATCCTATGTGGGAATTTTGCGCTAGAACTAATCAAAGTTACCTCTCACGAATCCTAGAAAAACGCCATATTGGAATTACTAATACTCCTTCAATTGTATAGATATCGTCTTTCCGACGGGTTTCATGACAAAATTGGTACTGACCCAATCTCTTAACACAACGTGAGCCCCAATTCCGAGAAAAGACCACTGGAAATCACTAAAATGGGGTCTACTTTCCCTCTTCTTTTTGACCGGAAGTGTTTTCCTGACCTCGGTGTGTTGCCGATTTTTTCGTTTTTTTCTGGCTGGATTTAGTTTTAAACCTTCTTTACAATGATCTGATGATTACCTTAAATGAATTTTGAACAATTTAAATTCCTATCCTCATTAGATCAGAATGTATTAGTTTTCTTTCGATCATTTGTTTACTTCCGGTTTGCTGTTGGATAAATATTTCGAGTGAACATTGACGTAAGCACATGATAATAGTTGTTAGTTCAAAATGCAACCCGGACAATAGCAAATGTTTATGATTATAACTATTACATACAATGCAGATCATGATTTACCCACTAGTTTCCCAGTTTATAACTGCCTGTTGTCCTGCCGATAATATGTGAAACTTTTACAAGATAATAGTTTGCACGTCAATTGCCGTGCAAAATATTGCACGTCACTTGACGGACATGACGGCAATTGCCGTTATTATCTATTGACATGCGCACTTATGCGTCATAATTTCACGTCAATTGTCGTGCAACATGGCAATTGCCGTACTTCACGTTAAATGGGGTTATCGTCTCCACTGAAATTGAAGATTTAATTACTGGGGAATTTTTGGTGACTTAATTTGGTGGACTTAAGCAATTTGGCAGATCCACCAAATTAAAACGGCCTGCAAATTAAGTAGAAGTACAATAATGATTTTTCATAACTAACCTTCTTCCACTAATTCTCCAACAAATACTTTGGCAATTCCAGACATAGCAACAAGAACATTCTGAGATGGTACAGACCCTGTTATAGTGGACATCACCTGAAAACACTAACAGTTTTGTACATGCATGTATTCACTACAAAGAAAACACATTGGATGTTAACATTTGACACTCTAAGATGCTGGGCAAAACTGACACTTGTATGCTTCATGGAAATGATACACTGACAGACTCAGTTGCTTAGAAGTTCAGTACTGTAACAATAAACTGCTTTGAGTTATTAGATAGTACATGTTGTTGTGTTTTGTATCAGATATCTTACATGTCTTAATGACCAGTACTGAAACCAGATACATAACATCTCCCTTCTTTTAGTTTAAAAACAAGTTAAACTTTTAACAGTCATCTCATTGAAATATGATCATTACTAATTCTGAATATTTTGTAAGGGAGCTCATTTAAACTTTACTAGCCATGTAATTTGAACTATCTGACCTGTCTCATGAACTTTAGTATTCATTGATAAAATGTCCAGTGCATATGTTTGTACTACATGCTAATGAGGTTCTTGACCTAAGAGTTTACTACAGTCTTACTACAATGTTTATTTTGATATGCTAATTTGGTCTATCCTTGACCTTCATTGCAAATATGGATATTTCCATTTCACTTCCAGTCTTGGGTCTACACTATATTATTGACAGTCATTTCACACATTTTATGCTGGAATTAAATGTCTCCTATTCCTTCTAAATTGTCCTCCATCTGGGGTTTCAACTAGATATGATCTGGGCGAATCTAGTTTCTCAGTCACTGTTGCATTTCTCCAGATGTATTTATTGTTCCTTTTCTCACGGACTTTGACAGGGGTATTAGGTTGAAGAGGGGCAAGGGGACGAGCGCGGAGGTCATACTTTCTCTTCTCCATCTGCTTTTTCTGCTGAAGTTTTGTGCGAACGTTGGGATCTGGGCTTTGGGGATTCAGTAGAACATCACTTGTAGGAATTTTAGATCGCAGTTTTCTACCCATAAGTAATTCTGCTGGGGATTTGTTGATCTTCGCATCAATTGGGGTGTTTCTCAAATTCAGCATGGCTGTGAAAATATCATCTGATTTTCTGATAATATTTTTTACAGTCTGAATTGTCCTTTCTATTTGGCCATTGCTATTTGCTAGATTCGGGCTCGATGTAGCAATGTCGAAGTTGTAGTCTTCGCTGAATTTTACATATTCTGATGATTGAAATGGTGGACCATTGTCACTGAATACTGTTTGGGGAATACCATTTCTGCTGAACGAGGCTTTTAGGCAATTTATGATGGGTTTTGCCTTGGTGCTGGTGAGTGAGTACAGCTCAGGGTACTTGCTGTAGTAGTCTACTCCAATTAGGTAATCCTTGTTGTTATGTGAGAATAGGTCAACACCTATCTTTTCCCAGGGGCGCATAGGAACCTTATGTGGAATCATAGGTTCTCTTTGATTGGCATTTCTGTGGGTTTTGCAAATGTCACAGTTTTTTATCATATCCTCGATCTGGGAATTCATGTTGGGCCAAAAGAGTGTCTCTCTCGCTATGGATTTTGTTTTAACGATTCCCATATGGTTTTCATGGATAAGCGACTTTACTTCTTCTCTCATTGATGTGGGAATTACCAGTTTCAGGCCTTTGAACACGAGACCATCAACTGTACTGAGTTCATCATGAAAGGTGTAATATGGCATGACTGACTCATGTACATCAGTCTTTTCAGGCCATCCAATTCTGCAATATTCCATAATGCGTTGCAGTACAGGGTCATTCGAGGTCGCGTTCCTGTACTCTTGCTGTTTTGGTTTAGACATGGGTAAAGCTTGAAGTAATCCATCTGCTTGTTGATCAATGTCGTTCATGATAGAAGCAATAATTTTCGAGCTTTCTGTGTCACTGTCTACACATGCTCTGCTGAGAGTGTCTGATATAACCATGTCTTTTCCAGGTTTCCACTTGATTGTGACATCGTACTTTTGCATTTGCAAAAGCATTCTTTGTAATCGAGCTGGGGCTTTATTTAGAGCTTTCTTTGCGATCACCTCCAGGGGCTTGTGATCAGTTTCCACGACGAAGGGCTTACCATAGAGGTATTGGTGAAACTTAGTTGCTCCAAAACATATACTCGTCATCTCTTTCTCTATTTGGGAGTAGTTTTGTTGTGCAGGGGTTAGCGATTTTGACGCGTAGCATACAGGCATATCATCCTGTAGTAGGACAGCTCCAAGACCATCTTTCGAAGAGTCTACATTCAGCACTGATGGCTTATTGGGGTCGTAAAACTTGAGAACTGGCGCTGTAGTTATAAGCTTTTTCAGCTGCTCATACGCTTCTATCTGTGGCTTATTCCATTCGAAAATAATATCCTCTTTCAGTAGTTCTCGCAAGGGAGCATTTAGCTCTGATAAGCGTGGTACGAACTTGGCGACATAATTCACCATGCCAAGGAATCGACTCAGTGATTGTTTATCTGTAGGGGTTTTCATCTCAACTATCGCTTTTATCCGATCATCCGGGATACTCAGTCCATCTCTCGACCATGTGTGTCCTACATATGTGACTGATGGCACATTAAACTGGCATTTCTTCCTGTTAAACTTGAGGTTGTTCTCACTTGCTCTTTGGAACACTGCTTCCATTCGATGCTTAAGCTGTTCCTCATCTTTGCCAGAAATCAATATATCATCCACTTGGACTTCAACGCCATCTATTCCTTCTAGAACTTTACAAACTTCCATCTGGAACTTTTCAGTAGATATGTTTAGTCCATATGGCAGACGTGTAAATCGATATCGTCCAAAGGGTGTGTTGAAACAAGTAAGCAACGAACTCTCATGATCAAGTTCAAGTTGCCAAAATGAGGTTGTCGCATCCAATTTGGTAAACCTCGTAGCACCTTTCAATCTTGTGCTGATCTCTTCTGTTGTGGCAGTAGGGTACGGTTCCCTTTTAATAACTTTGTTGAGGTTTGCAGGATCAAGGCATATCCTAAGAGATTTGTCGCTCTTCTCAACCAAAACTATATTATTCACCCAATCAGTGGGCTCATCCACTTTGGCAATTACTCCTTGTTTTTGCATTCGCTCTAATTCAGTTTTCAATTTGTCTCTCTGATGAACAGCTACCTTGTAAGGGGGGTGTACCACAGGCGTGACATTTTCTTCAAGGGTAATGTGCACTTTGCTAGGCAGACAGCCTAGGCCTTCAAATAAATAGCTGTAATTCGACACCAACTGGTCTGTGGTCAGTGTGCTGTCAGAGCCAACTGTAGAAATGTTACTTCTGGAAACTAAGCCAAAGAGAATAGCCGATTGCAGACTAATTAAAGTGTCAGCTTTCTCCATAATTACTATGAATCTCACTTTGTAGTTAATCCCTTCAAAGTTACAAGGCATATCAAATTCACCCATGACGTCCAGGGGCTGCCTGTTGTAGGTAAATAGCCTTGTGGTAGAAGCTTTCATAGGGGGGTGTCTTAACCTCTTGAACAGTCCATGTGAGATCACATTGGCCTGGGCACCTGTGTCCACCTTAGCAGTAAGGGTGTGCCCACCTGTTTTTAGTTGTATAATCCAGGATTTTGAGTTGGGTATATCTGGGGTTTTGGCGGGAATCTGGGCTATCTTTGATGTCTGGGTGTCTGGGATTTCAGTGGTTACAGATCCCAAGTACACTTCATCTTTTGAAGATACTGATTCCTCCACCTGGTTCACTTTTCGGGGGTTTCTACGTTTTCCAGATTTGCCTTGCCTCCGTATTCTAGAGTCCTTTTCACTAGATTTCCCACTACGGCAACATCTTTTAAAATGCCCGAATTTTAAACATCCGTTACACTGCTAATTAGCCGCAGGACACGTGCCTCCTTTATGTATCAGTCCACAGTTGTCACACCTTTGTGACTGCGACTTCTTTACAATACTGACTTCCTCATGTCCACTTTCTGTGCGGGAATTTAGAGAGTTCTTATGGACGTTACTCTGCTCATATAAGCGTGCTATCTTTAGAGCATGGTCTAATGTGAGGTCCTCCTCGTATCTTAGTAGCTTCTCTTGGACTTGTGTTGAATGGCAATGTGTCAATATCATGTCAGCGATCATCTCGTCAAGATCGGGGAATTTACAGTCTCTGCCAATAAGTCTAAGTTTTGTAACAAACTCGTCAATAGACTCATCCTTCAACTGGTAGCATTCATAGAACATTTTCCTCTGGATCGACCTGTTTTTCTTGGGTGTACAATATTCCTCAAATTTATCAAGGAGGGTTTTAGACTCCTTCTTTTGTGATTCCGAAAGTACCCCAGTGGCAATCCACGATCTGCAAATGTCCCTTCCTTTCTCGCCGATAAGAAGGAGAATTTGAGCGGCTTTCTCTTGCTCTTTCCATTTTGTGGCATCAGGAGAATCAAACATTAATTCAATAAGTTCTCTCCATCTCTTCCAATCTTCTGAGAGATTAGGGCCATAAACGTCTAATTCCTTCACTATCTTTGAGTATCCACTTGCCATTGTTAATGTCTCTGATCTACTTATTCATGTGAGACCACATCTGACACCATGTTGTGTTTTGTATCAGATATCTTACATGTCTTAATGACCAGTACTGAAACCAGATACATAACACATGTGACGGCTGAGAGATACTGAAACACTTGTCGACTACTTAGGATACTGAAATATCTGACTGCTTTAAAAAACTGAAACATATGTCTGCTACTTTGAAAGACTGAAACATTTGACTGCATTGAGAAACTAAAACATTTGACTGCATCGGGATTCTGAACCATTTGACTGCATCCGGATACTGAACCATTTGACTGCATCCGGATACTGAACCATTTGACTGCAAGTTTATTTACCTTTCTGATAGATGCTTTGGGGAGCGCTGCTCTTCTATACATCTCATATCTATTCAGTTGGTCTTCAGAAAAGTTAGACACTAGGATTCTGAAGTCAAATATCATGCTATAATCAATTACAATTGGAGTGTTTGGACAAGAGTTTATATGTATTAAAGACTTAATAGTGATACCATACAGGGCATACAATGGTATAGTTTTAAAAGAAGTAACTTATATCTTTATTTGCCCTTTCCTTGTTAATTAAATTGCTGTAGCACTATATCTAGTACCAGTAGTACCAGTACCAATATTGGAATGAAATATTATTGCCATTTATAAGTCTCAAGGCTATATCCCAGTATATCTATGATATTAGTAAAGCTGGTGTGTTTACAGTAAACCTGCTCAAGGCTTTCCTTAGTGATGTTTTGTTACATAAGATCTAGGTAACATATATTTTAAGCTTCTATGATAGCACACAGGGAATTGAGAGGAAGTTTGTGATCTACTTAGTTATTCTACACGTTATGTTTTAACATTGGCAGTAAGGAATATTTACACCATAATAGAAGGAATTGGACAACCTATATTTTGAAAATAAAGTTGAGTGAAAATTTCATATGCGCAGAATGACTTTTTTGCACCAAACAACTTTCTAATTTGACTACAAATTCATGCTTACTGCATTTTCTTGCGTTCATCATCTTGGCTTTCACCTTTCTTTTGTGGTAGGACAGTAGGCTTGTTTTCTTCAACACCATCTTTCTTCTTGTCAGAATCACCATCATTTTCTGAAAACAAAACAAATTTAAAACAAGTGTTATATTACGGATCAAAATAAGACTGGGCTCTTGATGAATACAGGGAGATATGGTAACATAATTTTAATAACAATAAACTTCTTTCTGACCATTATATCAGATTTTGATTATTCTTATTTTGCAAACCCATCCACAAGTTTGATAAGATGTCATTTGGAGTCTGCATCACACCATTTTACGACACTGCAATTTTAGTTCTATTTGAAATTATATTGAAGATTTTTTAAATATGACAATGGGTCAGTATTTTTTTCATGAAATAGCATTCTCAAATTTCATTTCATTCGTTGCATACCTTCACTCAGGAGGCACAGATTGCACTGAACGAAGGCTAGGAGACTGATGAAATAGCATAGTCAGTGTGCAGTTTTGCCCCGGGAGTTATGCAAACCCAAATCATGATCTATACTTTCTTCTCTCCAATCTGGTGTCTGGCAAAAAAGTGGGTGCGTTACATAATGCTGCAATCTGATTGGTCGAAAAACTGTTCAGCAAGTCTGTTTTTGAATGTTTTGATGATTTACTATCAGTAGGTGAAATTTTAGTTCAAATTCCTGTGTCATCACGACCATGATATAATTTTACAATATTGGAACAGGTCTAGGATCATATTCATCTGTTAGTCCAACAACATTAGACCTAGCCTGGGCCTCATTTCTTATCTGACTCAATAACGGGCAAGAAAATTCTCATTGTAAAGAACGCCGTTATTGAGTTTGTAACGACCCTTGGGCACATCCGTCGGGGAGCTGTAGTGTACCGAGCTAGATACTAGACTCGAAAGAGAGTGTGCTAAATTCAATGCCCCATACCGTACAGGAATCGAACCTAGGACCTTCTGCTTTCAGAGTCAGATGCTCTACCCCTGAGCCATAAAGGCTAGCCACTACAGCTGAGACTGTAGTAGTCTAGTGACTTGCTATCGAAGTTTAACAACGTTGAACAAATTCATCTGTTTGATATGGCAAAATTTACAAAATTAAAAAATGTAGTATCGCACACTTGTAAAAAAACTGTTATGGTAGTATGATCACCTGATACCGATGATGGAACTTGATAACAATTGGCTCCCTGAATACCCTCAGATTTGGCAAGGCAATCACTTTCAGTTTCAGTTTTACAGGATAATTTTTCTTCTCCAGTTTTCATTCTTTTTGGTGTAGGTTCTATGGTTGAATCTATTTTCAAAGTTCCTTCGGATGTTTTAAGTTGATCATAAGCAATTTCTTGGTCCATATTGGACGGTATATACTATTTTGAAGGGAAATGTAAACTTTGGTGCCAACTCTTTTCGCAAAAACTTTTAACCCGGAAGTGTAAAAATGACACACAGACAATATCGATCAAAAACTAGAATAAATGATATTCATGTACTCTCTATATTTCAAAATTATTAATGGTAAAAATCATAAATATTTTATGCTACTTTACAGAGAGTATTTGAAGAAAACTTGGCCTCGCTAAGTCGAGATTTTGCTTGTGAATTAAAGTAGTTCCATCAGCTGATATATCAATCCGCAGTAATACACATGATTGGATATTTTTATTCTTTTCTTGGTATCTAATAAATTCAAAAGAGAATAATCAATAATTATCTTCAGTTTTATTAATTTTCTTTCGCAGCCAAAGTTTAAATGTAACATTTGTTTAGAGACTATATCTAGTGACGTCACTCGCGAACTAATATGATGTTGGTAGTTGTTGTTGTTTGTCCCAAATTCTGAGGAGAAAGTTGAAAAACTTGGAACTCAATCTTGCTGATTTATGACGGATAACGAAAGCTGCAAGCATTCTTCAACTAAGGAATAAAGTCAGAAAGGCGTTGGTAAGATACATTTTAGATCATCGTAGCCTTTCATCAATTTAGCTGGTCATATATCTAGAAATGTGAAACATTGAAAATGAAAGTCAACCTGAGTCAAACCAGATGAAAAAGTGGTTGCTTTTATTGAATTTGAAAGGTCATCCAGTGTATACACATTCTAGATCGAGTACTGATCAGTTACAGAGATGTCATGGTGCTATTTGTGTTCCAAACCTGCCCAAGTTTTACATTGATTGAGCAAGCATATGGTTGTTCAATTTCTAACTGTACATGTACATTGCCCAAGTAAGGTCTAATGCTAAAGAACAAGTGATGCCCTCAAAATGTCAACAAACAGTGAAATGGCGGTAAAATCTAAACCTGATTTTTTATTATTAGGCTAATAAATTCATGTTCAATTGGATGTTGTATTAGGCCTACTGGCAAGACTGTCTTTTGTCGCAATGAATGAATGAAATATTGGAGATCATGAGTGATTTCTCTCTTTGTTTATGTTTGAAAAATGATGATTCATAGTACAGATGAGGACACACTTATATCTCAGTACATATATTTTCTGAGGATTTCCTTTGTCATAAATCACACACAAATAAACCACAACTATACCAGTGTGCTCTGAGTTGTGGTTTATACTTTAACATTGTAATTATCTTTGAAAGACTGCATGCTGTTTGCAATTGAGCAAGTTGAATATGATTATCAATTTATTTAAATGAGTGCACATGCTAACTTAAACTCAGTTTGCCGTTAAAATTGTCATCCATCTGTGAAGATGTATAACTTAGGTTTAGTACTTTATAACCGGCCGTATGTCTGGTTTTTGATTCTACATTGGTTGCTTCATGCCAAGTTTAAGGACAGTTTCTTCAACCTAAACCAGGGTATGTGCTCTGTTATGTAGCATGTAGTCATATATACAGATAAAAATGTGGTAATTTATAAACACACGCAAGTAGTCCCTGGATACCTTGTATTTATATCTTATGTCCTAAAATGCCTATAAAGTGCAATATTTCAATAGATATTTTATGACGGTGATATTTCACAATATCATAAATATGGTAGCAATAAAACGATAATGAGTTGATATTATACCCTGAAGACAAGTCATATGGCACATTGGTTCTATTATTATTACTATTGCATTTGTTTTCTCATTCACTGACTTTTTAAGCCCTTGAATTTTAGCATATTATATGCCCTAGGCTAGTAGGCTTAATATTATTTTGCATCAAGTTTGTTATACCGAGCCTTTCTTTACCTTCATAATCCCCCCCGCATTATCTATTACCCCAAATTAATGTTAGAGAGTGTATATGTAAGGTGCGACCACAATCTTATTAGAGAATTATTTTACATATTTTCTATTCTCTTTGTAGTTGAAGATGTGTATTAAAAAAGTTATCAGAGACAAGCTTGGTTTCTAATAAGGTTCTTCAAGTTGGTGTACATCATTCTTGATACTGGATATAGCTTACTAAGAGATCAAATCAATAAAGAGCCAATGTGTTGAATATTTCATAGTTCTCTGAGCATCAGCTGATAAGCTTAATTTATTTATTCAGATCAAATATTGGAAGACAGTAGTTCCAAATCCAAAACAACCTTGTCTTGTATGTTTCAAGTCTCCATATTAACATGGGCATTTTATTGAAAGCCCATGATATTACCCCTCAACATCTCTCTCTCTTTCTGATATCATGGTGAAGTATTGCATGGTAATAAGAATACTTTTCTTAATCTTGTTACATAAGAACAGTTCTCTATTTTATTACAGAACCCGTGGTGAATGTTGAGCTAAAAATATAGGTAAGCACATGTTTTATTATTCAATTACAGTTCCAATAATTGATCAATCATAATTAATATTAATAATTATATCAGTTCATTATTGGAACAGTTTTGATTTTAAAAGCATGTTTGTTGTTAGCTCATATTAACTTTTTCGTTTGCTAATTTTGTTGTTATTGTTAATAATAAGTTTGTCTTTAGATATGATTTTGTCATTTAGCTTTAATATTGTCATACTTGCCTCCCCACACTCACACTTGTAATTGTGATTGTGTCACAATCACAACTAATACCTTCATAACACGGTCACATTTTTTCATACTACTGCAGGATTGGTTAGCCATACTTTTCTTGACAGTCACTAGGTAATGTTGATCATTCTGTATACTTGATTGTTATTATGACAGGATAGTACATAACACATAATAGTATAGTGTAACCTTCTATAGGAGAATATGTCCCCAATGCATTGGAAATATATTTTATGAAATATTCAGGAGTCTATAATGATGACATATATATTTTGCCTGCAATGTATAGTTACACCCACTGCTTTTCATATATTTGAACCAACTCAAATTATTATGAAACTGAGAATTTTACACCCATTTTAGGAAAATCTTGGGAAGAAACTACAATACGTGAAGCACCTTTCCATGACATATAAAATATAGGTCATAAAATACCTGTAATTATCTACAGGTTCAAAGCAATATGTTTCAATTATCATGATTGTTAATCAAAAACTATATATTCCTTAAGTAATTGAAATAAGTAGAGTGTGAATTCACACATATTTGAAAATAATTATACATGTACATTGTAATTAATGAATGTTTATTTAATGTAATTGAAAACACCCCTTCCCATCCCTAATATGGTCAATCAAACCCGATGTGTTCACTCATTCTTTTTATTCTCAAGTCTTGAAATAATATTCAAGAAAAAACATAATCATTCACTTTCTTTTCATATTAAAATTATTTGTCAACAATTCTATTAAATGTTTCACCCTCGATGATTTGAAGTGATGGGATTGAAGGAATACAATATTGGCTCAGTTAATCTGTCATCTGTCTGTTTTCTATTGTAACATTTCTCAGAAATCATATCGTATGATTATGGCATGCTTTCTCATTTGGTTGAATAGATTTTTGTTGTCTTGTTGAGCTGTTGTGAGATTTCAATGGAGATATTTTGTATATTTACATTGTCTATGATCATATGGTATTTTAATTTTTCTCCACATTTTTTGTTCAGCTAGAAATTTAACCTGCTTTTCATGGTAGAACTGCAATAAAATGAACAAGTCAGTGAAAACACTTGATTCTGTGACATATGTGATAAGGGCAGATAGGCCATAAGTTCTTCTTAGTAGAGCTAATAATTACCTCTTCCTTGTATCATTTTTGTGTCACATCCTGGATGGGAACACCTTGAAATGAGAACACCTTTTTTGTAGGCCTTTTTAAACATTATATTAACTTGCATGATGTCTTCATTTCACCAGGAATTTCAACTAATGAACTAAACTAATGAAGTAAAGTGCAGTTTGCTATAAATTAGCCTGGGAACCAGAAAATATTTGATATCGTTCATTTGTTTAGTTCTCCAACATAACACTATTGCAATAGGTCAGGTTCAGCTGAATCTCTCTGTGGTTGTTAAGATACCTGATATTTTCTCTGATACTTCTCTTGACATTTGCTTTTTAACTGATATATATCAATAACAACTGTCATGCTAATTAGCTCTCATATGATGCCACTTGTCTGTAGCTGGTAAGACTAGACTAACCTTACTCACTTATTAGTTACTTCAGTTGAACATATATCTTTTGAATGATCCAATTATGTGAATTTATTATAGCTTGGTAGAGATAAAGCAACATTTAGATACAAAGATATCTGGTATTTTGAAATTCAGTGAATCTCAAGAACCCCTTATAAGTGATCATAGCTGGGGCTGGCTAAACATGTTCACATTATTCTGGCAGGCCCATAGCCAGGGGGGTCCACAGAGTTCAAATCTTTTCAAAATCATGCAGTTTTTCACCATTTTGAGCACTTTTCAAGTGATTTTAGTCATATTTGGGACAAAATTATCAAATGTGAACCCCCCTGGAAACTTTTGAAAACTGAACCCCCCCCCCTCGGCAAATCCTGGCTACGGGCCTGCCTGGTAACATAAGAATTGATAATTGATGGTAGAGTTGCAAAAGTGTTCATATTTTAATTTTGAGCCATTCACTTGTGAAATATTACTATATGGTACTGCTGCATCTCCTTGTTGTTTTTTTGTTGTACTTTGGAACCAATACCTTAAGTCAGTTGCTCTCGATGATTATATGAGTACATGTATATAAATTTGAATTGACTTTATTATCACAAAAGATGATTTATATGAATCAGTGAATTAAGCATCCTATTAAAATATTAGATGGACATTGTCAATAAGGTTAGTCAGAGTTAAGCTTGCATTTAGCAAAAATGAGTGATGTAAACCTTGAACAAATGCATATTAAGCCATGATCATTAAAATTGTGAATGTTTGATTCTTCCTAACTGCTTAAAAGCTTTTATTTTATGTTTTTGACTAATAAGTGGTTCTGTAAGCATTGCCCTCTAACAGTCATTTACCAATAGTTCAAGTGAGAAAATGTTCAGCTCAATACACCCTTTGAATGCAAATTTCCCATTCTGATACTCATAGCATCTTTCTGTTTCACCTGAAACATGTCTCAGGGCTGAGAAGATTTGAGATGTCATGGTTTATCATGATGCAAATTTCCCCATATCATCCATTCTCTCCTTTTCTCACGCTGCAATCAGAAGGATAGTTGTACAAAATGGATGATATGGGGCTAGTCCCACATTCAGAGGTGTATAATGTTACTGTACTAGTCTTGCATCAAGTCTCTTGACCACCACCCTCCCTCTTCTCTCTTTCCATGTGTTAACATAAAACAGGGCGAGTATTATGTTTTGTAGACCAAAGATTTTCAAAACTTTTTTGTTATCAATTTTGGTGATATCTTTTTTTATTTCCAGAATTATATGATGAAGGCTACTCCAATATAGTGAGTCATCAGATAGCTAATAAGAGGGATGTTTTACATGGGGGGCAATGGTGATTATGTACTGTGGTTGCCAATGTTTCCCGATTATCTTATCAAACTGTCAATGTTTGTAGTGTGTTGTGTCTTGAGTTAACAAACACATACTTGGTGATAAACAATCTATAAACTTGGAAATAGAGATTCTGGACAATGTGTGGTCTGATCAAAATGTCCAACTGCTAATAGTGGTTGATGTATTTGTATGTTGGTTGTTTCAAACAGGTTTGAGTGATACTGGAGACATTGTCATTAGAGTTGTTATTGCTGGACAGTCTTATATCATTTGCATGTATACTCCCCAATTCAGCTTCCCCTAGCTGTGTAATTGAGGGTAATGGGGTAAAGTGCTGAGGGGTCAGGAATGGCTTAAAAATCTACTCATCCATCCATATTTATCCCATCGAACGAAGTTCGGAGGGATATAGGGAACGCCTCCGTCCGTCCGTCCGTACGTACGTCTGTACGTACGTCCGTCCGTCCGTCCGTCTGTCCGTCCGTCCGGGCAATAACTCAAATACCGTTAACCCGATTTTGTTCATATTTTGTACACATATACCCTATGGGGGTAGAAGTTCTGCTCGAAAGCTGATTTTCAAAATGGCCGCTCATTCAAAAATGGCGGCCATTTTAGTGCCGATTTTACTGTAATTTAGGTGCAATATGTAAAACTGTAATAGCAATATGTTTTAAATGTAAAAAAATTATATAGGACATTGATAAAGCTAGAAATGTAGATATTAAAGAAGCACATGGCAGCCATCTTGAAAAATGGCGGCCTTTACTCGTTATTTTACAATTTTTGCTGTAACTCAAGAAGTAGTGGAGCGATTTTGTTCATATTTGGTATGTGAATACTATAAGCATGGCTCACTGTCTAATGACACTTTTGGTAGGAGGCGGCCATTTTGAAAAATTGCTGCCATTTTAACGTATTTTACTTTAACTCGAAAAGTAGTGGAGCGATTTTGTTCATATTTTTTATGTGAATAATATAAGCATGGCACACTGTCTAATGACACTTTTGGTAGAAGGTGGCCATTTTGAAAAATTGCTGCCATTTTAACGTATTTTACTATAACTTGAAAAGTGGTGGAGCGATTTTGTTCATATTTGGTATGTGAATATTATAAGCATGGTACACTGTCTAATGACATTTTGGTAGAAGGTGACCATTTTGAAAAATGGTGGCCTTATGTGTGTTATTTTATGATATTTGCTATATATTTCGTTTGCCAGCCAGCCATTTCTGTTCGATGGGATTCGCTACGCTTTGGCGTTGCCGTTGTTCTGGTTGTACTTGGAAATGCAGACTGTTGATTATATAAAAGACATGCACTTGACTTCAGAGTTGATCAATGATTTACCACATGCTGGAAAGAATGGATGGAGAGAGGAGGAGTATTAAAATTCATTCCCCATTCATTTATTTTTTGTGATGTAGTTAAGTTTGTTGCCTGGACAATGCATGCTCTTAAACAATAAAACACAAATTGTTTTATTTCTAATCTTTGCAAAGTATCAGTCTGTTGTAACTCAAGTCTGTCATGTTGTTCTTCAGGGCATGTCATTTTTATCGGCTTCAAATATTGCAGGGTAAATCCTTGATAAGTCCAGGTGGTTATTTTAACATTATACAAACGTTTTTTTGAGTAGGTATATACTTATAGCAAAAGCTGCTTCATGTGAAGTTTTCTCACTATTCTAAGGGATCTTCACAATAAAAGGTTCTACAAAATGGAACCAAATAGGATTTCTAAAACTGTAGACTGAAAGTGTGAAAGAGGGCAATGTTCTTCATTTCATTTGGTAATATTTGACAGAAGTTGGTACCACCACATGGATACAACTTTCATCGCTCAGTCTAGATTAGCATTATATACGTTTATAAAAAACATCATTATTTTACGTGGGCATCCACTCAGAAAAATGTGGAGAGCCCTAGATCCACATCCACAGCTGAACTTCAAATCGGGTGGGGATTAATAGGTCCTTAGACAAGGCTCAGGGTGACATTCAGGAAAGTATAAGGTTAATCTAAACCATGTCTATACCTAGGCACCAAGGCACATTGTTATTACATATGTTTTCCTACTGTTATGCACATGTTATATGAGTCTAGAAAGTATAAAATGAAGACAATTAATTTTCATGAAAGTGATATGCTTGAAATCTTCGTGATGAGGTTTCAATAGCAGCTGGGTGGAATATTAGCATGCGGCAGGTTTCAATAATATGAAATACAAATGACATGTTGATTGTAATAAATGGTGAAAATGTCCCAATTTACTCCCTTGCAACTGTTTGATTCTCGCATACCATTACATACATATGTATATATTTAGGCTGTAAAGGCAGAATGATTTGAAATTTACAAATGTCAAGTGTAAAAATTCGAAATTGGCCTAGGTTAAATTATCAATTCATTAAAATCTATACTTTAAAAAACAATGAGGTAAAATGTCAAAATATTAATTACAAATTATACTGTATTGTCATTAAATGCTCTTGAAAACTAATGAATAAAAATATAGGATGAAAGGGTATGTAATCCCTCAAATATTACACCATTAGACTCTTATTCATTTTGTTAGTTGATATGCTAAATTATAGAATACATGATTTATCAGATATCATTTTCAGAATGAGATAATGTGCCAAGTTGATAAGCTATATGAAAAACATCACTTATATTGTATCTATTGAAGAGGCACTTGTATTCTAAACTACAGATGGAGTTTACTCTCTATTCACTGTCTATTATATGCCCAGTTAGCAAGTAATTATATAAATATGTACATATAAATATGTACATTATGTCATTATCCTTGCTTTCAAAAAAATCTTTTCAAAGATGAGTTCATTTTTTAAACATCTGGTTATTAGTAAATTGATATAAACTTGGTTTTAACAGAGTAAGTTAAGTAGTAAAAATTATAGTAAAACATAGTGACTTTGACAAATGTATGCATTTACAAATGTTTTTTATTGTTAATTGCTGGTAGCAATAGTAGTATGCATGTTGAAGTATATTGTGTGTAAAGTAGTGGCTTGTGGGCTTTGGGTGATTGAGAGACCATAGTAAGTGATAGGCATGTCACAGGTGTCAATCTATGCCTGGTACTATGACGTATTTATCACCATTTAGCTTGTTGTTTTACCATGTGACATATTGAGCAATTTGATCTCATTGGTCTCAAATGCATCCTTTGCAGTCTTTTATGAGAGTTTGAATGTGAAAACTATTGATGCATGGTAGCTACTTATAGGCAGAAAATGTAGAATTAAGAAATCTCTAATTTGAGATGAAATCTATCTCTTGTAACCTCTTGTGGGTAGAGCTTTGGATGTTTGACTAAAGCTTTAAACAGGGATCTCCAGGATTTTTTTGCATGTAGGATTTTGTTTTTATTTTTTATTTTTAACAACATTTCAGAATTTTGTAACTTTGTGCAACATTTTAGTATGTTTTATGAACATCTCTCAATGTTTACGCATCCCAGCAATATTCAGGTTTGAGTTGTTTACTGTATGTATCAGAAATAAACTATTGGCTGTCAATCAAGTTATCTATCAAAGCATCAGTCACATTAGAGATGGTGACATTGATATATTTTTAGGTCCTAATTAGCTGTCAATCATCCAGATTTGAAGCTGATATTGATGATGAAGTCATAGCCAGAATCCATTGACCTTTTGAAGGTGTGTTTTTGAAGTGTGTAACATGTTATCTTATAAGCATTACATACTCATATACCTTGAACTATACTGTTATTCAGTCTATCAAAAAATAATAAAACATCTATAATGTTTAATTACTGTTTGAACTTCAAAAATTTTGAACAGATTGGTTTAGGTACTGGAGCAATGTCTTTACACCCCAGCCATTGCATTGTACTGTGATATAATGCCCGAATACAATGTACATGTAGTACCATTCAGTATGCTGCTTGCCCTGGAGCATACCCTGGATTTGAAACATTGTGATATCTGATGTCAGGCCTGTAGCCTGGATTGGCCAAGGGGGGGTTCAGTTTTCAAAAATTTCCTGGAGGGGGTTCACATTTGACAATTTTGGCCCAAATATGGCTAAAACCACTTGAGAAGTGCTCAAAATGGTGAAAAACGGCATGATTTTGAAAGAATTTTTGGCTGGGGGGGGGGGGGATTTGCCCGAACCCTGCGATATATGAGTATTGAGTATGAGTATGAAATATTGAGTATGAGTATTGAATATGAGTATTGAGATATATTTTGATTAAAACAGGTAAAATGAGGATTCAACACCATATTGAGAAAAAACAGTCAAGATGACTTTGCATTAACACCATATTGAGTAGCTTGGTGTATTTTTTATAAAAATCCCTCTTGAGCAAATCTCATGTATTGTATGCATTGTTCTTTCTGACAATATTTCAATAGATAGTTGTCAGATTAAGTTGATCATTGTGTGAGTTTTTGTGTGATTTGTTCACAGATGTGTTTTCTTATTATCAAAAACTGTGTTAAGTACCAAGCTGATGTAAACTATACCTTGGATTTGTGGTACTAATTATAGGGTGTAGGCCAAGTTGCTTCACCATGTTTAGTAGGCTTATCTTGAAATCAGCAATAATTCATCTCGCCTATCTTCTTCACAAAATAGATTTTATAAGTCATAATTTATTGCCAAATATAGAGGAAAGGCATTAGACCTAGAGTGATTTGTACATAAAAGGTGTCACTTTGGCGGCATTACATTATTTATGGATACGCTTGCCAATATATTTTGTTGTTATGAAGGTTGACATAAATGGCATCTTATCAAAAGTTAACTTAGGCTACTTGTTCTATTTGATTCTTAGTGAGTACATACTACACAGTAACCTTTATCTTGCAGAAAGTCAATAGGAATCGTATGCACATAGATTAAAGCCTTTTTCAAAATCAAAATATAATGCAGATGGTTCTATAGGTGGTAGGTGTACTTTTTCTGAGACTTATTTGTATAGTGCATCTGCACTTGTGTTTATGTCAGCTCATTAGTTTTTAGGTCACATGGTGAGCTATTGTAATCAAATCGAAAGACATTTTTGCTATTATTTGTTTCATTTATTTTTACATTCTGCTTACAACAGATCAAGTTAAATAAATGAATAAATACAAGGAATAAACAAATAAGTAAATAGTAGGTTAAAAATCTAAGATAAGGCTAATCTCTGAAGTGACGTGTTTATTGACATCATTATGAAAATAAATCGATTTAAAAAAGTTCAGTTGATTATTTATTCTGTGTGGTTTGTAATCAAGATAACATGTGGTTTAAACATTTATTGAAACAAGAACTTTTGATTATGAATTCTAAATGTCATTGGCCTGTTTTAGTTTTACAAAAAAGGAAAATTTAATGACCTCCTCAATATATGATACTGCATATCCTTGCAATGCTTTTAGCAACACAAGTAGTATGAAAGGATAGAACTTGTTTTTTGTTTTGTCTTGCATTTAGCCAGTGTATTGCCCCCCCTCCCGAACATATATACTTGCATATCTTGGTATAGAAAGAGATGGCGTATGCAAGACAACTGATTGTTGGTTAAATTGCGATGATTTAATGCTCTGATTCATTGTTTGATGCCATTCATATTGGGGATTTATTTATAGTATTTGATTATAAGTGACGTTAGTGCCATCTATAGATGATACCAATATGCGCTATATCTTACTCACTGAGGGAATAAGTCATTTTCTCTCCTAATTAACTTGTACAATACATCATATTTGACATTAATATAACGATTTATGTCTTGGTTTCCAAGCTATAAGGAACTACGTGATCAAGCAACTCCTAGCATTAATTAATGGGTAACATTAGCATCACTTTTCTTGGATATTTTAGACCTGAATATCTATTTTTGAAATATAGCTCTATAATGACTTTCAAAATAGAATATTTTGACCGAAGTTAGACCTTGCAGTAAACAACTCTACTGAAGTATGACCCCATACATCATCAATGAAGTTTATAATCTTGTTTGTTTGTTTGTTTCTTTCTTTCTTTATCCATCTGGGATTATTTGTATTTTTCAGTTGTCTTGAAGTTGAGTTAATTGGCTTTTATTTGAGAATTAAGACCCCATATAAAGTTATAAAGATGTTGTTCAATCATATCATTTTCATGATTAAAATACAAATTGAAAAATTAAATTTTCTAGATATATAAATCAGATGTTTATTGGTCAGGCCTCCTAGACTTCTACTAACAAGATCATCAGTTCTGTCCTCGCGAACCACACAGCTTTGATGAAACATGACCGTGTGCTATTTTCAGATAAACATAACTCATTCCACTCATCATCTACATCTTTCATTCTTGCACAAAAGATGCATTAGTGTACCTAGACTACTAACTGAGGGTTGATAATTCTTCAGAATGTTTGAATAACTAGTATATTCAGTGGTTTACTTTTCAAAATTACAAAAAAATTCTAACATGCACCCTGGCCTTAACATTCACATGAGATACACGCGTTCATAGAAAACAGCAGTTATGAAGTTAGATTCACTGCTAATAGTGTTTGTAGTTCAAACTAAAAGGTCATTGGAGAAATCATTGAGGCCTTCTTCTGTTAATTTACTTCAGTTAAGGCAACCTCATTTGTAAGCTGTTAGTGTAACTTACTGAATAGTGAATATATATGCCTAACATATGCATAAATCATACACATTTGCATTGCATTCAAAAAATGCAGGTAGTTTACCTATATGAATAAATTGCGTGACAGAGCAAACTAACACAGGCGGTTGAAAATCTAAGGATTAATCTTTTATAGGATTGTATAATTGAATAAGAGTTAGCAAGGTATAAGGTACTTGATAGATGGAATATAAGCATTAAGATACTTCTGGCATAAGGAAAGAGATGCCATGGTTTAACATCAGTGATAGAATATAAGAGGAACAAGGCTGACTGCAAATATAGACTCATAAAATATTACCCTTTTGATTAAATAGGATTGTATAATTGAATAAGTGTTAGCTGGGTGTAAGGTACTTGATAGATGGAATATAAGCATTAAGATACTTCTGGCATAAGGAAAGAGATGCCATGGTTTAACATCAGTGATGGAATATAAGAGGAACAAGGCTGACTGCAAATATAGACTCATAAAATATTACCCTTTTGATTAATCGTACTACAAACAAGAAAGCTCATGAACGCACTAATTAGCAATTATAGTTCTACGATCTGGCTTTATAAAGTCCAAGTTTCATCGATCTATTAGAAAAAGGCGACTGAAAGAAATGATTTATCAGAGAAGTTACACTGACTCCAGAATTCCTCAAAATTAGGAGCATTATAGAAACTAGAATATAAGACTCATTGCTCAGACTGTCATCAGGAAATTAATGAAATGAAATAGGAAATTATAGCAGCTACAGATATTTATCAGATCTCTTGGATAAATACCACTTACAACTGGAAACTAGTCATCTTTCTCTACAGTGCCACAAACCAAAATTTGTATACAACTCATAATACAATGTATTCACAAGTGGCAGGAGTTGATTTCTAAATTAAAAACATGAAGTTCAAGCCTTCAGGGATAATCAACATGCTATTAGGACGTAACAAAACAGGTGTCTATTCTTGATTATATAGTCCTGCCATATATCATTCAGACAAGGCACTAATAGATATTACTTTACCAATCAAAGATGTGACCTGTTTCCAAAGGGTACCTAATTAGACCTGTGTTCCCCTCCAGTCAATTCATAAAAAATACAGTACTGATGTATTAATTTTTCTCCGACTCTGGAATGAATTATTTGCCCTTTAAGATTACCAATTGATTGTTGGATCAAGTTTCTTTCATTTGTTGGTTAGATGATACCACACTGTGGCGCATATGGCAACGTGTTAGTAGTAAGAAACTACAGAAATATATGAAGACTGTATATCTGTGTTAATGTTCTGATTTTGACTTCTGATGTGGTTATGTAAATTACTTAATTTGTATATATGACATATGTCATAAAGTCAACAGTCATCACATGTAAAACAGTGACTCATTATTGGAGGCCACTCTAATTATTGGAAATTGGAAATCAAATATCATACATAACACAGAGGGAAAAATGTTCATTAGCATACTGAAGTGGGTCGTTGAGTGTTGCATTTAGTAGAAGTGAGGTGGAATATATTAACTGATTAGAGAAACAGTAGACATTAATCACAACAGTTCAAGTAAAACACAGCATTTGATATGAGGAGTTGGAGTTTTTGAACTCACACGCCATTTTATATCTTTCTTCAATTGATTGATTGATTTTGACATTTTATAAACAATTTGATTACATTTATGCATATTTGTACATGCTACGTATGCATCACACAGGAATTATAACTGGCAGTTTTTAAAATGTCACATATGGAGAGTAATTAGTGAAACATGCAAGGACCGACAATGATGCTAAATTAATGATTGTCCTATTCGCTACACACTTATTAAGCCACACGACTTAAGTTCAGTATATCGTGAATTTCATGAACAACCACATGCAAAACATTGCACAAGGCTAAATTCCGATAGATTTTGAATTGTAAAAAATTATCGATTTTACATCAGAGTTTGTGGCATATAAGGTGAAGTTGCTGAACAGATTGTGAATATTGATATTTCAAATGGATTAAGCACATGGATGCCTTCATTTAGGAGATCGGATTTTTAAGGAGATAATGAAATCGTCATTGTTTCTACTGGAATAGTTATGGATGCTACCATCTAAGAGATCTGGCTGTAGTATGCATAACATGATACTTTTGTAGGAAATGCAATGGAGCAATAATATTGAATGTATGTTTTAATTCTGAATTCATCCATATTTATTGATTCGCCTATTAAATCAGGAAAATAGCACATATATCTAATGATTATGGTTCCTCAGAGGAGAAAAACGCAATTCTATTGTAGCAAAGTGTGATCAATAGCCCTGTATAGAGGACGAGAATATTGAGCGACTCACTCAGAATATATATAGCACACTATGTTAGATGCATGCCGCTTTAGGAGATTTGTACATTCTGTATGTCCATGCCAACGAGAACAAAAATACGGAAAGTTTGATAGCGTTGTCTTCAATAATACTCAGCAGGTTAGTGTCTTTCGGTTACAACAAAGTTATATTTACATTCGATGTTTATTATACTAATACTGTTACATGTATAAGTATTGTTTGCTGTATAATTTATATCGTATTTGATGATTCATTGTCTTTTTTCCAATTTATAAAGAGATAACCAGGAGAACTCCCCAAGTATTAAAAACCATGCTTTCAATGGACCAAAATATTGAAAATCATTCAAGAATGAGTATATTAGATTGTTATGTATATTAAATCAATTAGAATTGACTAATATCTAAGAATTCAAAACCTATTTTTGTTAATAAGAATAGCTAGCAAGCTGTGTTCTCTGGAATACTGAGTTCAATTACTAGGTAGGCCTGTACCTAGCTAGGTATGAAGAATGTTACATTTTGATTACATGTAAACAATATTTGTTTGAAGGAAAACATCCACCCATAGTTAAACTTAAGTTGTTTAATTAAGTTGTTTTCGTAAGTTATCTTGAAACTATGGCACATTAGTAAGTGGTAAATAGGTGTAGTCCCACATCTAGTCTCTTTAAATTAGAGATAGTTCCACTAAGATCGTTTTAGCCTATATCCAGTCAGGATATGTAGTCTGAAAATGTGCCCAGAAGTACAGGGTAACCATTTTGTAATATGGCCATAAAATCATGACAATTTGGAATAGACCAAAGAAACTTGGTAGAATGAAGAAACATTGAACAAGGTTGTGTAAAATATGACTTTACTCCAATACTGAATGGCTGAGTTTGAGCATTTGAGCTTCAATAAATATTTAGATCTTATTAGAAGCGTTCATGATTGTAAGGTCACATATACTAGGTAGAGGTCTAGCTGATTAGAATATTCAGGGCACACACCTCCAACACGATTTCCCAACCTTATGTTCATTAAAGAGAAAAGGGGCCACCCTCACACAGGGCTTGATACAAGTATATCTATTTTTTGAATCTTTATTTCCTTTTAATGCTTTGGGCAGAAATAGTGGAGTCTTCTTAACAATCAATAGGATTGTACATGAAGAAGAAGACCTTAAAAAATCAGTTGACTAAATTAACAATTTCTTTGTTTTTATCAGGAAGGTCAAGGCTTCTATACCAAGATAGTGCCAGATGTAAGATATTAACTATTGAATTAAGATTGATTTATTGGCTTTTTATAATTCTCCCAAATTTCTTTATTACTCAGTATGGACAAGAGTCAGGATTTTGGTGTTCTTGGGTATAAAAGTAAGCAGAATTTAGCATATTGATATTTTTGTTATAACTTTTAATAAAAGTACTGTACTCGGTGCGTAATTTCCTTTGTACATGTATTTTGTATGTTGCATGCTAGGAAACAGTGCTATTGTTTTCAAGGGTACCATTATGATAGGGAATCAATATTTTGTGCTGTAGCTTGTCCAGATATAGATTAATTTAACAGAGTTATCTATAAGCATTTAATTATAATCTCCCTATATGGTGGTTAATCGCATTTGGAAAGAGGCATTGTTCAAATACTTGACTTCTGCTATGTGTTATAAGCTCCTAACAGGTTGAGATGTGGAAACTGACAAGAAAAGTGGGCCAAAAACAATATATGTATTTTGAAAATCCTTTCATTTTTAAAGCCATTTTTGAAAAAGATGGTCTCATTTAATATGAGGTCTATTCGGGCTGTTTTAGGTCTAAAATGAATGTAATGCTCTATTAGATCTACCAATGCCCTTTCTCAACATCAGTAGAAGCCTAAAATGAACCTGTTTAATCTCGAATAATGTTAGTGCTTCTTATACATGTGTATTATTGTTTTACCATGTGATGTTCACCCGCAACAAAAGTCAGGTTATATAATAATAGAAGTCATTTTGCCTACCCTCTCTGTTCATTAGCTCAAACTAGTTGAATGACACTGGATTATTGAGATTAGTTTGAAAACCATAGTTTTTGGAGCTAGTGTATTAAGTTATTTCCTTACAGCAAAGTTAGTTACCCTCTTCCTTAATTTCAAATGGGTGATAGAGTGATTGATACATGTTGACCCTTCTTTGTTTCAGGTTCATTGAGGGCAATAGATGTCAAAGTAAAACCATTAAAATGGACCCTATTTTTTAATGAATTTTATGTGCTAGAAGGGACATTTTATGTGGCTTGAAAAGAGGTTCCTTTGTTTCAAGATCATTCAAAAATACTGAAGGGTTCAAAAGTTGTTGTTAATCATAAATCTAGTGTAGTATACAAACTGTTCTTTAGACCTGATAGTAACACTACTTTTTCTGTTTTATTATCAATTAACTTTAAGTTCACTGTCTTTAAAGATTTTTGATGTTGCCCCTTTCCTACCCTAATAAAAAAAACATGATTTTCTTTTTATTTATTTTATTTTGGTTCATAGGGACCACTTATTATAGGCTTGATTTTATCAGCCAATCATGTAGCTAGCTGCCTGTTATGATGTAAGAGAGGTGACCAGTTGTTCGATGTAAGGTGGTATCACAACCAGACAATGTTGGATAACATCACTTACTGAGAGATCAGTTAGAAATCTTCCCTTGAAAGAAATCCACAGTCAAAATCACCATGTATTATATCACCCAGATCTCGTAAAACACAATGCCCTTCGTGCTCCATGATGAGAGATCACATCCTTGTCTAGTTCCTTTCTTGAAGGTAAGACAGAGATGCTCTGACTATCAGAATACAAATTTTTCAAATTGAGGTGATTATCCAAAATACTGTATGCATTTCCTAGATTTTGAACTGGTGATATCTTTCACCATGATTTGATATTTTGTACCCTGCCTGCGGTATCCTGGCTTGGTGAGTTCAGAGATTTGTTGTAAACTAAAAAAGTGAAGGAAGACGAAGCTCTCTTTTAAGAAGCATGATTTCTGAAATTGTAACAATACATGCCAGACAAGTTGCATTTAAAGAGAATTGGTTGACTTTCTTAGCTATTGGTCCATTCCGAGATTATAAGATTTCTTGTCTATGGGGGAAGAATGAATGACTGAATGATTGAAATACATGTAATGAATGGCCTTAATGGCAGTGACTTGTTCCAATAATCAATTCAAGATGAATTCTACCAGAGATCTCTGTAAGTTATTATGTCATACAATGGGATCAGTCTACCTTTAACATCAAATCTTGGCCTGGGTTTAACTGAAATGGAATCAAATCCATGTTTTATAAAATACCAATAAGCTGTCAAAACCTCGCAATTTTGCGATAGTCTTGAACCAATTTTTTTGATAACATTCATGCTAATGTCAATGACCTGATGACCTGTGCAGTTTAAATTGACAAATTAAGAAAACCGATAAAATACAATTTGATTTTCTTGTTATTGAAAAAACTAAATTGAGCATTTATTTGTTTGAGTTTGCATTGAGGTGAAGACTTCATAAACAAGGTTTCCCCCAGGTAAAGTCAATAGCAGCTGAAAAGAAGGGAATAGTTCTATGTGTTAACTAGCTGGCTATATCAGGTGATTTTAAGCCTTAGAACTATACAAGTACATATAGAATAGGAATATATAGGATTTAGTAAAGTTAGAGAGGGGATTTGGATTTGATTCAACAAGTTCAATCATATTTATTTATAGGTATGATGTATGTTAAATACAATTTTGAATCTTTAAAATTATAAATAAGACTTCAGTTTATTGACAGTATAATTTGAGTACAGCTGTAAGAGGGTAAGGTATGTAATTTATGTTAATTCTTTAATCTTCATATGATATAGTCCTGCATCAATGCCCTATTCCCATTTTCTGAAATACAATCAGATATATTAACTGTTACTGTTGAATGGGAAAACCAGGACTTTGATGCATGATTATTCAATATTTACAATGAAGTATTACGAAACAGCCTTTATTGAATATTAGAATATTTAATATTTAAATCAAAATCAAAAATGATATGATGATATAATCAAATATATTCCAAGTTATGATTACGCTGTCAAGAAATATGATAAAATTATGATCCTGGTGTCAAAAGATCATAAAAAAACGTTTGAATTCATCTTTTTTGATTATGACTTTTCATATATCAACAAGTAATAAGGTTTCGATGCGTGATGCATTCATGAATTTTTGGGGTTTATTACTTTTCATTATTAATTTGATTTGATTATAAGAATGGTTCAAATCAAATGGTCTTGCATTAATATAATCTATAGGGGTATACAGGACCCTTATGATGACTTAAGATACTATTATGATGAGCTTAGATATAAAATATAGATAAAATAAAGTATAGATAAAATTCTCATTAAAAATAGTCGAGTCACTGTTAAAAAAGGTACGATAAAGGTGCTAAACACAAAATTCTCGTTGACTACTTTTATACGTACCTTATAGATGTGTTCCCTTAAACATCTTTCAACTGTATATTATAAATGATCTTAATCTCAAAAATTGTATATTTATTTTTTTTTGTAATGAGCTTATGCAATTAATAAATAATTGCTACTGCAATTGGATTGTTGTAGGAATTGAAGAAAATAATTTTGAAAAATTACTGCCTTGTACAATTGATTTTCTGTAAATTATAGCCGAAGACTCAGGTCATTCCATTGCATAAACTGTTGTCTCTCACGCAAAAATGTCTCAGAAAAATTGCATAAGCTATACATCTTTCATTTATTTTTGTACAATTTAAGAGTGTCAGATATGTATTTCTATCGTTTATTTGTCAATAATATAGAATCATTTGTTTTCACATTATTTTATTTTTATGCATCTATTAGAGATATTTTGGACATGGGCTGTTATTGGCGTAATATTATTAAGCTTCTTCTATTGATTTATAGAGTCAAAAACATATGATCTTTCTGCATAGGAGTTATTGAGCAAGAAGGTGGAAAGAGGATACACATCAAATAAAACTGGATATATTTTGTAATCGTGAACGTACAATACACAAATTGTGTTTTATTTGGTGGAGGATATTAGAGGTTGAAGTTTATAGTTGTTAACGTCATTGAATGTTTATTGAAGCTCTTATATAGTAAAATTTGACTTTGTCCTGTTAGGTAGGTTGTAATATAATGGTCTGTTTTGTCATTTAGAACTGTGCAAATACAACAAAATCTATTCAGATATTCATCAAAAATTGTTTTGTGTACCATGATTTAGCATCAGATTTACCTTGTCAAAAAGTGAAAAATAAGCAGTGAACTAGCACAAGCTGTTTGTATCATATTTCGCAAATAATAATCATGAGGTGAAAGAATAAATGTTTCATATGTCACTTTTCACATCAACGTGCTTTAATTTTCTCTTTATTTTGCATGTTTGATATTAAACATAATACCATAATACCAACACATTAAACCAAATGATGTGAAGATCATCGTGTGTTTTTGTAACTTTTGACAGTATTTATATAACATTTCATGTTTGTTTACTTCAAGATGATCTTGCTTTGTTATTATATTATTTATATCTCATGTTTTTGTACTTTTAGGGCCGGGCACCAAAAATGGCGACTATAGGGGAGCAGGTCCCGATCAGTAGTCACACATTGGATAAAGCCACGAAGGCCAAGATAACACTCGAAACATACTATAGTAACTTGATATCTCAGGCTGAGGAGAGAGAAAACAGGTGGGTGATAACCTATACTTGCTAATACATAAAGCTCTATGGTAGGGAACGGTTGGAAGGTTTTAACACCTTGGTTCTATTTCTTTTGGTTATGTCACTCCAAAGTTGTGTCATGCTTTGTTTTGGCATTTTTGATTCAGTCACTCTGGCTCACATCAGTTTCTCCCCTGGATGATTGAATTAAATGATACCAGCCTGGGTGCATGATGACCTTACTTCAGTTTGTTTCCATTTATTCTGAATCTATAAGGGAATGCATTAGGAGAGTTCAAGGTCTTGTTTCAGTCGCAAAAAAACGAAAGATAACCTCAGTATCAGCATGAAGAGGAAGAGAGAATTATGAAAAGAATCAAGAGGTATATCTCTTATTTATCCCACGATTAATATGTTATCTGTACAATAACAGCTATTGATATTTCTGATATTATTGAAATCCGTGTGATATTTTCCAGAAAATCGTTTATCAAACTTATATGCGTGTGATATCGTTTATCTCACGCATATCCGTGTGATATCACATTTGCATTTCGCGCCACAATATTGTTGGAAATTAGGTCAGCTAATTTACTCTCTTTTGAGAAAATAAGTCTGCCAGTGTCCTGGAAATTGGATCAGAACATCACAAGGTGATTGTAATCATGGGATAAACCCAATATCACATAATTTCTCGTGATATCATTTTATCGCCTCGTAGAGATCAAATATCAACACTCATTTGCTTCGCTCACTCGTGTTGATATTTGATATCAACTCGGCGATAAAAATGATATCACTCAAAATGATGTGATATTCTGTATATAAGAGTGAAAATAGTCTCATATGTTGATTGATTCATTTGATTGCATTAAACCTGTCCTACATTGGCATTTCTTAATCTCTGATTAAATGTAAAGAATCTGCTAGAGAATCTCTAATATTATCTTACTCCTTTCAAAACAATACATCTTCTGGAGTAGTTTGCCTAAAAGTACAAATATATTCTATTTTGCAGACTTAGAAGGATGGAAAATTGATTCGTTATCATATAGAAAGAACATGATGAATTTATTCAATTATAGAAGTGTATTTTTAGCTCAATTCTCAACTTCTAACAAATTGGATCTTTTCCCCTATGGTGTATCCAATTTCGAGTTTACACTATAAGTATTTGTTGAAGGGATAAAATGGATAACAAAAAAATTAGAAATAATGTTCAGAAATAATTTTCATTAAAATACATGTGATATATTACTTTGAAGTGAAAGCTGCATCACCATCTTATTTCATCAAAGCTTTGATTAATGCTTCTGAATTTAGAAAAAGATCTTTGGAATGAAAAATATAACACCCCAACATTTGATCCTCGGAATCGGCATAAGATCTACTCTTATGCCACGCATAAGATCTACTCTTATGCCACGCATAAGATCTACTCTTATGCCACGCATAAGAACAGATCTACTCTTATGCCGGGCATAAAAATTGAACCTATTTTGCCCAAACCTCATGTCTGCTGAAGTCCGAGTCAAAGTAGGATTCCGAGATCAAATGTCGGGGTGTTATATGCATTATGGTTGTTAATATTGCCATGTATCATTATTATAATGTGTATATTTAGAAGTCTCATTGAAGATCGACACAAATACATCTTTCATAAATTAAATTGTAATATTTCTATTATTCAATTTAGTTTTTTGTTTGAATGTTTATTATGCAATGAATATAGAACTATTAGGTGTCTAGGTTGCCTCATATAAGATATATCCAATTTAGCATTTTGAGGCTATCGTTATGTCTTAGATTTGTCAGCGTCCAGGTTCACCCTTGTTGAGTACATACTTTTTATGTACAGTATGTGTATTTAGAGGACAATATCATTAATTTGAGGCCTGTCATTTTCACTTGTTGAGTACATATCTAACTTTTAGGTGTGTATTAAAGGACGATATCATTAATTTGAGGTCAGTCATTTTCGATATCATTGTCACAATTCTAATCTAGATATAGTTCATAATGAACATCTGACTGCTATGGAACACTCTAGTATGCACTTGAGAGTTTGGCAAGTCATTCATTGCCATCTGTCATATAAAGGAAAATCACCATGTTGTTGTCCAAGAAGCTAATATAGAGAGTGCATTCTTGTCTTTCCTTTTCAGAGAATATGAATAGAATTTGTATTGGCCTACAGATCTTTTTCCCTTTCAGTATTTACTAGTTTCACTGGCAGAATTTATATCATCCCAAGCAAATACTCATCAGGCAAATGCGCATTTCACGTCTAGTTGTCTTACTGTTACACTGTTACACTGTTACACTGTATTTGTATAAGTATAGAGGATCACGTTGAGGAACAAGACGATTCCTAGACAATTCCTGAGTAGAGTATTGACCGAGGTTTCAACTTTGCAATCTGGCCATAAATTCTGCATAATGGAATTGTTTCTCTTGAGAATTCTTCAAGCACTTCTATGAGTATGAGTAGCAATTCATTCTTCACGATCTAATCCATATTTAGCAAAAACATTACTTCCTGCATTTCCTTCAAACATGTATGATTTGTTGATGTGAGCTTGTAAAGGAAACCAACTTGATCCTCTTTGTCATATATATAAGAATCAGGATGTTCTTTACATTTATTATCTGCAGAATTACATTTTGTCTGTTATAGGTAATAGATGTCTTTGAAAGGGAATAAATGTCTGTTCTAACAATAAACGGAAATAACTTCAATGACATCAAATTGGGTATTGACAGCTTAAGCCATAGCTTTAAACAGTCTGTCTTATTCTTGGAAAACTCTTGGACTTTAATAATAGCATATAAATGAGGTGTCATGATATTTTTCAGGTAATGGGAGGATTCTAAATGAAGGATTAGGTATTTTTTGTCTTAGGATACCATTCGAAAGGCCAATTATCTACAGCATTAAAATCAGTGTAATTTTATGAATTCATTTATATGAGATTGGTCCAGAGCTGTATAGTTAACAAATAAAAAGCTCCATTAAAAACAGTTTAAAGTTATTAACCCAGGCCCTTATATAGAACATGGATTTATATACATATGTATAAATGTTAACGAATATAAAGCAAAATGTATTACTCATGAATCAATATATCATCAGTTCTGAATCTTCTTTTGTTTACTTGGAAAACATTTCCTTGCAAAGATCAAAGGAAATGTCACAACTCACCCTGTTTAAATACAACTAGCATCATGTTGAAGCTACCCTCTTCAAGTGTTTAGCTGGGTCCTTACTCTTAAATTAGAAACAGTCTTTGATCTCGTCTTTATCTAATCAGAATATGAAGATAGAAAATCAGGACACTTACATTTATTTCATATTCACTCTTTTTTCTAAGTTTCAAAGCTTGGTACATTAGATTGTATATGAAGCTGTTCTTTTAAAGCACCAAAATCAAATTAATGAAAACTTTCCAAACTCCTGCTACATAAGGTCATGAAATCAACATGTGACATTTATGAAGATCTTCTCAGCATCAAAACGGAACAAAAATCATTTTGATAGTAAGAGATCTTGGCGTTTTGTGTAGGTTGTTGAATATTTCACCTGGGTCAAAAGCTCAACTTGCCACTTCCTGGATTGAAAACACCAGACTGCTGTGCACATGTTTTGTTGGAAAGAAAACCATATTATTTCCTGATGTTTTACTTGTTTATGTCACGTGACCTATAGTAGTCCCATTTGGCCATCATTATATCCGATTCTGTGATTTAGCTCTATCGTATCTTGTGAATCTGTTGTTCAAAACTCTATAATGGAGAGGAATATATTGGAAATAACTTGAGGCATTTGTTTCCTCTGGTAGCAATAATATGTTAATGAAAATTTCACTGAGAGCAATAGAATCTTAATTTTAAAAAAATGAGATCTAGCCAGCACAAAGGGCAACATTAGAAAAAACTACAATAAATATATAACAGATTAGCACTAACTGCAGTTTGGTTTTTACTTGAAATCCCATATCTTTGAAGATCAATGCATTCTTTCACGAAGCCTTCACATACTCTTTGCTTCTAAAATTTACATCTTCTACCCAATAACTCAGATGCGAGTAGGTAGTTATCAGTTTCACCACCAGGTGGCTCATTCGGGTCATAGTATGGCGGGTATAGTCGAAAGTTCCCTTTAACTTAAATTACATCTGTTTTAGTGGTTCAATTTCCATATCACTCTTATGTATCTAATAGTTATGCAAATTCAAATATGTCCAGTAAAATAAGATATTATCTGTCCAATACAAGAAAAGATGTTTCACTCTTTCTGATTTTGTAACATGGGGTTCAATGAGGAATCTCACATTTTCCCCAAAAATTTAATTTTTAAAATTGATAAACAATTTTCAAAACCATATTTCGTAGAAGTACTTTTACATCTACATTTCAAATATGACATCACTTTGACTGAATTTTGAATATTTAATGACATAAATCAAGATTATTTCTACTCGAATCAGGTCTATTGATTGTTAGCAGGGGAGAGGGAGGGGGTCTTAGACTTGATGCAACACTTTGAGTTGGAGCACTATATTTTTGTCTAAATGTTTTATTAATAGATGCACACAATGTTGATTGATGGACCAGGAGTACCAGTTAGGCTACTACTATCTCAGACCACTTATTCTTAGCCCAGATTTCAATGAAACATTCTGTCTGGTTTTCTCTTTTTGATATCTCCCAAATGGGTGATATGTCAGATGAGCTTTCGTAAAAAATATCACCATTCATTTTTTTAACATTTTCTCTCTTTTGATGAATAAAATGATTGGTTTGTTTTGTTTCTATTTAGTTTAATCACTTGGCTATTTGTCTGTATACTTCATTCCTTGCCAGTTTCTCTCTGGATCAATATACTTTCATGTTATCATATGGCCATTATGTTCTATTTTATTGATAGGTATAGGGTTTAGAGGGTGGATGGATTGATAAAGGGAGACTAATGTGTTTTACATGTCCCTACATCATTCTTATCAAGACATATATTTAGCTCAATATCTTCATGCTGTTTTTTGTAGAGTTCTTTTTATTTAGTTGTGTTTCATATATGGATCAGTCAGCAGGTTTACTTACCGGGTCCAGTTACAAGATTCAGTTACCATTTGTAATTGCTTGGTCTTATTACTAGGTTCAGATACCAGGTTCAGATGCCAAGTCCAGTTAAAACATTCATTTACCATTTTACCAGTCTAGTTAGCAGATTCAGTTATAAGATTCAGTAACCAGAAGGGACAGTTTGAATAACTGAAGAGAAACTAAAACAATTACTGATTCAAAAGTTACCATTAGTTAGATGTTTAACTTTTCTTTTTGAAGTTCTCATATTGCATGTTGCTAGGAATTATGGTTTGTTTTACACAAGTATAAGTACATGGTATAGCGTCATACTGGTTTGTACAAACCACAAATTCAACAAATAATTAAATTGAGGAGATGATAATAGTACTTGTGTAGAAAGCTCAGAATTCCTTTACCAGTGTTCCATGTTTGGATTGTTTACATATGAATTTCCTATTTCACTTCCAATGAAATGAATCCCTTTATGATTGGCTGTTTCCTTATTAGCTATGTTATATTACTAGCTATGATTGGCTCTATGATTCAGAGATTTAGTATCACGATTATCATCATATCTTACCATGTTATCATGTTGTTAAACCAATTGTCGTGTAGGAGTGCAATCATACAAATAGGGGAATCTATGCTAAATGTATGTAACTGATGTTTCCCAGCTTATCAGATGCTTCATGATTTGTTCTCAAGTGCTCTACAAATGTTAGAGAGCCAAGCTGAGTGATTTTAAGAATTTTTAGAAATTGAATTTTAAGGCCCCTAGATTGACGGTGTTTTAAATAATGATTTGAAAATATACGCGGCAGTATGTTTTCTATGTTTCATAGAAGAAGTAGGAAGTTCCTGTAGGGGAACACTCAAAACAATAAACAATTTTGATTGACATAGTTGTTTTAAGTTATTTGTTTAGTTAAGCTGTGTAATACAAGTTGAATAGAAATCTTTTTAACAATATTTGATAGAAAGCACTGACGTTATGTCATAAACATGTCAAAATGAACATGTAAAAGGTTTTAATTGATTACTTCAGGTTTTTATCTTGATGTTAATTTTTCTTCACATGAAATTGCAAAGCACTGTGAATTACACAAAAAGGTATCTTGATGGTATATAGATCATTCAGAACATTTGCTTTAGGAAATATGCCATTCAAAAGATATACTTTGTGGTTTTTGTATATTCATGTAGATGGTTGGTGGGTTGATTTATAGCTTGGTAAGAATGCCATTTCTGAGTTATTTGTCTGACTACTTTGTGGTTTGTTACTATATGTATGATTACCTTTTTATGCAGATATTAATATTGCCTTGCTCTATTTGGTACAAAACCTTATTTTATACAGAGATTTACTCATTATTAGGGGAACTTGGTGAATATACACTATTGAAAATTTGAAGAATACATTGCACCTAGTTCAAAATTTATTTGCATTTTGCATCAACATGAAAATATTGCAAATCTTAGAAAAAGGCTCAGGCAAATCTTTGTCAGTATAGGGGAAATTAATATTTTGCTCTTAGAAAATCCTGGGAAAGATTTATACAACAGTATATACAACTAAAATATTTATGTTTAATGAAGGCTTTTACTATTACTATGGATCTCTTTATATATTGTTATTGCACAAAAACTCTTCCAGGCATTTACATATAAGCTATTCATAGATGATTAAAGAGTATACATGTAATGTCATGTATATCACTTTTTTATGCCTCCATTTATGTCATTTGTGTTTATTACTTGACAGATAACACACAAAATAGCATTTTTGATATATTTTACTGTAAACTATATTAAATCTCCTGCATTTAGAAACACTTTGAATTCTATGCATTTAAAACATTAGTAAGCCTATTTGCATGCATTTAGAAACAGTACACACCTAATATAATGAGCATCATTGATTGTAATTTTAGATATCGTCTCCTGGAACAGTCTATGGATGATGAAGGATTAACAGATGATCAGGTATTTATTCTTTCACATTTCTGCATCCGTACCCCCTTCCTACTCCCCTCCTCAATATGTTTATACCTCTTTAAATGTATTCTATTTAATAATCAATAAATTGCAAAACTTCTTCAATATGAACATAATTTTTAGGACATTACATATATGTGATGTGTGAAATGCATACTAATACTCTAATAAGCATTATTCTTATTACCTAAAGTAAAATATGTTGATATTTTCAGAAAAAAGACAGACGCATACAACATGCAACCAAAGAAACAGAATTCCTTCGCTTGAAGCGGTCACGGTTAGGTATTGAAGATTTCGAGGCTTTAAAAGTCATTGGAAAAGGTGCTTTTGGAGAGGTAAGTGTTGTCTGTGGGAAGAGGTCTAATTATGATGATTGCTTTGTCATCAATTCATTTCACTCAACTTGTTACATACAGACATACTGTATGTATTCACCAGCTATTCATCTTACTATGATGCAAGCCTAATGATAATTTTAGGTAACATGCTTTGCAATTATTTGTTAATAGTCTCGGACGCAGCCAGACATGACACACGTGAGGTTACTGCCTCACTAAAATTTTATAGGAAAATATAAATGGAGACATTTTTCAATTGAACCTGTAAAAATGAGCTCTAGCAATAGTATAATATTGCCTTTAAATCAATCTTAACCTTGCTGATTAAAATATTTCTTGACTATGTTTGGTTCATTATATTTTGGCTATGCCCCTGAAAATGTTGAAATGAATTTTGATTCCAGGTACGATTAGTGCAAAAGAAGGACACAGGTCATGTATATGCCATGAAGATCCTACGTAAGGAGGACATGTTGGAGAAGGAACAAGTTGCTCATGTAAGAGCAGAGAGAGACATTCTTGTAGAGGCTGACCACATGTGGGTTGTGAAAATGTACTACTCGTTCCAAGATGTACAGAATCTATACCTCATAATGGAGTTCCTACCAGGAGGTATGTGGTTCCCAAATGTATAGAATTTAATATTTGTACTTCATAAGGGTGTCCCTACCAGCACGCTTGTGACAATCTTGTAATTTCTTATAAAACCACCTGCTCATAGACATTTTCCATCCCATCCCATGACCAGGAGCTTAGTGGAGCTAGATATGACTGCTCAAATAATTTTACATTCATGCAAAAAAACAGGGACTGAAATTTCATGAACTACAATGTCTATGCTCATGAAATACAAAGTTATGCCATATCTAGCAATACACTTACTACTAATAGCATTAAAGATATTCCTTACTTCAAAAATGATATTATTAAATAGATTATAACAGATACTGTGTGTTCCATAAAAATCAAAGGGTAATATGTGTCTGATTATGTGTGTGCCTTCCCATAGTGTCTGATTCCATGTTTGTCTTGTTATAGGAGACATGATGACCCTCCTGATGAAAAAAGACACACTATCAGAAGAAGCGACTCAGTTCTATGTTGCTGAGTCAATACTTGCAATAGATTCCATCCACAGACTTGGTTTTATACATAGAGATATAAAACCAGATAATCTGTTATTAGATTCAAAAGTAAGTATGCTCAAATGTATTTTTATCACTAAATAGGTGGGTAGGTGGGCATGCCAATAATAATCTTTGTTGTTGTGATAGCAATTGATCTTGATTTCGAACTTAATTTAACTAAACTTAATCATCTATAAATTTGATCTATTTTACAATCTAAAATATCTATAGGTATATTGTTTAATCATTATAGTGGCAGCCAGGACTACTATAGGTGACAGTTCACTTATTTTCTCCAGCGGGTTCTTCACACCTTTCCCAATTGTTTATGTGTAGATATTTCTGTGTTAAAATCTCAGTTTTTTTCTGTGAAGTTGTAATATAGGCCTAGAACTCCCACTCAATCAGTGAAGGTCATATTGAACCGTTATTGGTTGAATTGATTTGATTTTGGCTCTTATTTCTACTTTGTATTGATAATATTACAACGCAGTTTTCAAGTATGTTTCAGTGAAGTATATCTTTGTTTTTAAGTGAGGTATGATGACATGATACAGTAGAACACTTCACTTCTATATTCAAACTTCAGTCTCCGTTTAATTAGTTTCAGAGATAGATTACAAAATTATCATAATACAAGGTTAAAATGACTTGTGTGTTGAAATATTATTGGGAAATTATATTCATAGAAATTCTCTCACTTGTAAGACATGAAGACTTTGTATGATACTCTGACCTGAAGTGAATTTCTGCACTTTCTGCAAGTTTTCATGTCACCACCAAAAAGTGGTGGTGACATGTTGTTATGATCTCCATTTTTTGTGACAGTGTTTGGCGAGCGGCAGTTGGTGGCTGTAATAAATGGTGATGACATATTAATGGCTTGTATTGTTTCTGTTATGTGTCCCACACAATTTCAATCTCAATTGGAATGAGCTCTCTATCTTTCTTCAATAAGTATAGCTATTGCTTTCACTCCTAAAATTGATCAAGCAGTAATTTAGGCATTCATTACTGAAATTAGCGTATATTGTTGGGTCTGGGGTCTCGTCGCATCTTGGCTTGTCTTAAGTATATAATTTTAAAAAATGTAATGAGTATGACCTGTTCATTCGTATGATTGATGGTTGTACAGGGTGTTCCAAAAGTTCCAGGAGCGAAACCCATATTTAGGCAATACTTATCCAACTTATGAATGAAAAGTGCTTCAAGGGGTCCATGTAATTCAAGCAATGCCTTTAAAAATAGAATCAACAATCCTGGCTACTTGAATTCATCAAATACCTACTCTTCTGTTCTATATTTAACATTTTAAAAACATAAACTAACCTCCTTGGTATTGCAATGCACTTCAGAATCTTTATTTCCAGTTGAGATAGATGCTAAAGAAAATAAAAGATTGTCCACAATTTCCTCCTGATTTATTTCAAACTACATAGTCATCAATAAATCTATACAGTGTCATTGAAAATACTAAGATACAGACATATGTTTTGTTGTGCGTTTATTTTGTGCGATATTTTAACAGTACAAAACCTTGTGTAAGTTAACAAAATAATGGTTAACATAGAATTTGATTTCTCTTACCTAAGTAAGCTTTGGTTGTATTCAATCAATTTTTAGAAGTCAGAATATTGTTTAACGGAATGACGTGGTTCATTGATATTGCAACCCAATACTTTGTGTATTGTTGCTTTTATTGGAAAGTAAATATTATTTCAAACTATAAGACTCTTGGCTATAATGGTAAAAGTCAGGCTGACCCAATCTCTTGAATTAATTCACATTGATTGTCTCCTATAGTTTTTAAACAAAAAACAGTGTGTGTGTGAATCAGGCCAATTTGTTTGGGTTCTCAATTTTTTTCAAAATGCATGTTTGGAAAAAAGTAACCAAAATCTGGACTCTAAATTAGAATTGTAAAATTCCCATGGGTAAATCATTTTATGATGCATTACACCATTATAAGCCTTCTTAGTAACTACACATGTATATTTTTATTCATATTTACATTGTGTTATTTCAGGGACATATAAAGCTCTCAGATTTTGGGCTATGTACAGGTTTAAAAAAGTCACATAGGACAGAATTCTACAAAGATCTTTCTCAGGCCAAACCAATAGACTTCAGTGAGTTTATTATTTATTACACATTTCCCCTGTACATAATGTACTTATTCTAAGGTGTGGTATAAATCAGTACCATCTATCATCCTAGTACTATAATTTTGATCACTGCCCAATAAATGCTTTCTCAGCTCAATATAAGACTTAAAAAAGTTTTTCCTGCTTACTCAAGAATCTAAATATTGTCAGTGTTGTATAATATGTTTAAAAGATGATATTCAAAGTGTCCTTTCTTGTTTTAAGCAGCTCAGGCCACAGTGTCATCAAATCCCATGGACTCCAAGAGGAAGGCAGAGAGTTGGAAGAAAAATAGGAGAGCCCTGGTAAGTGAGAGCAGCACTTGTCATAAGGAATTCAAGTTTACTGGTCAAAATTTAATTATGGACTAGTTGTCATATTACAGAATTTGCTGGTTCAGTATAATTCATGGAATATTTATTATTTGCTCCTGAGCCAGTAGTAGAACAGGTACATACATTAAACAGGCGTAAGCAGTTTGATAGTATGTTAGCATGGGTTGAATGAGTCAATTAATTGTGTTCGATCTTAGATATCACAGATTTGTTAGATCATTGTGATTAGAACAAAATAACAGTGGAATATTAAAAAGGAGATATTCAAAATTCTGGATCAAAAATGTGAATTTCAAAGATTTCTTAGGAAGTTAAAACTGTATGTATTATTATAAATAGTAATAAAAAACTAACAGTGTGTATTGCATAGTTAGGACCCACCAAACAAAGTAGGGATATAGAGAAGCTGCTGTTTTCTAGTTGAGCTTATTTGTGTTTGTCTTTCTTGCAGGCATATTCCACAGTAGGGACTCCAGATTATATTGCACCAGAGGTGTTTTTAAAAACTGGTTATACAGAGTCATGTGACTGGTGGTCACTGGGGGTCATCATGTATGAGATGCTTATAGGTAGGTGGATAGATCATGGAGTCATGAGTCATGGATCAAGTGGTTATTCGTCCCACATTCTAAAATGTACAATATTTAACTAAGTTAAAGGACCAAAATAGTACCATAGTAAAGCACATGTCCCAAAATAGTACACTTGTAAGGAACCAAAATAGTTAAATAGTACAGGAGCACCAGAGTCGTATAATAGTAAATTACATGTACCAAAATACTAAAATAACTTGTAAATAGTACAATAGTAAAGACATGTACCAAAACAATGAAGTAGTAAAGTGCATGTCCCAAAATAGTACAGTAGTGAAGTATACACTCACCATGCATGCATGTACCAAAATTATCAAAGAACATGCTATAAAATAAGCCATTAAACTCATGGTAGGACACACACAAAATATTCTTGCCCATTCCAGGTTACCCTCCATTCTGCTCTGAAAGCCCACAGGAAACATACAGAAAAGTAATGAACTGGCAGGATACATTGATCTTTCCACCAGAGGTACCCATTTCAACAGAGGCTAGAGATTTAATACAGAAGTAAGTCTTCATTCATACTGGTATCATCTCTTCAGAATAAGACTTTTAACCCTTTAGAGTCTGATGTCACAGGATAGACTCCGAAAAATGAAACCCAGAAATAACAGAAATTGACATATCTTTATTTAAGATTGAATATTGAACACTCAGAACAGAGGATTCCATCATTATTGACAATCTTAACCAACAAAAATGGAAGGTTGCATTTCTTGGGGTCACCCTGTGTATGGGTCACATTGAAATTTACGTTGTGGCCTACCGTCATATTTTAGCATGCATAACAAAAGTAAACTACATGTACCTTTGACTGGAAGACAATCTCCAATGATTGGCTGATTCTCTCATCCATAATGTGTTCTCAATGCCTGAATTAACTCTGTGTTATCTGTTTTAGGTTTTGCTGTGATATGGAACACAGGATTGGTGCTAGAGGCGTAGATGAAATAAAGTCACATCCATTCTTTAAACATATAGACTGGGAACATATAAGGTTAGTCTTTTTAGTCACATAAGGAAATCAATGGTTATTAGTTTAATTGATTGAGGTTTTGTAACAAAGACTCTAAAATTTTGCAGATTTTCATAAAAATTTATAAGAGTACCATATCAAACACTGAAGCCTGGTTATTGACAGAAAGTTGAATTGGTATCAATTCTGTGAGTCATCAAGTGAAAGTGGCCGCCATATTGACAACAACAGTGTATGTATCATTAGTGCTTAGTGATTACATGAAATTATGAATGTATCTTAAATTACAGGGATCGACCTGCAGTAGTACATGTAAATGTCAAAAGTATAGATGATACTTCAAACTTTGATGAATTCCCTGAAGTAGATTTAAAACGTGAGTACCTATTCTAGAAAACAGTGATGCATTTGTTTTTCTATAAGACACATAGGGCGACACAAAAATGTCCTTCTTCTTTGTATATTGGAATAATTCTCAATTATGAAGAAATGTTAGAAATGTCCTTGGTACTTTTATAATTATTATTTGTTAGCTCACATGGTGAGCTTTTGCAATCACTCACTTGTTTTATATAGTAGCAGTAGATAATAATTTATATTTTTTTCTTTTTCAGCCCCCTCCCCATATCAGCATACACAATCTGAGGAAAATAAAGTGAATGACTGGGTATTTATAAACTATACATTCAAACGTTTCGAAGGCCTAACTCAGCGAGGGGTGCTAAGGCCACAGATTCCTATGTCAAAAAGCTAGGCAATTATTTTTACGACATGTACATAGCTCAATTTGTTGAATGGGAGGACTAATGTGGAATTAGGTGAAAAAAAGTATATTCTTCTGGTGTCATAGGCTTTTTATGTGATAAACATTTCATAGAGTGGTTGGGAACCACAATTTTAAAAACGTACCCTGATATGGGATCATGTGAATTGTTACATAATGTTCATTCCTCAGCCATACATTTGGATCATGGATTAATGTCATACATATAATATATCACAGAGGAAGTCATACTTCTATCATATAGGAGCAGTATTTGAAACATTATTACATACCTCAGGCAGGACAACAAAATCAACATGACAAATAGAGCCTAAATGGATGTCAAATAAAGCCTAAATAGATGGCAGTTCAGCCAAAATGAATGACAAATAAAGCCTAAGCCGATATATGGATGTATATTGAATACAATTTTTCACAGACATGATACATTTTTGTGACATAATTTGAGGAGTAATACAAGACCTCCCAATGTGAAAACTGTACACCAAAATTCGATAGCCATATTGCCAAGGATAAATGAAGGAGAATCTGAATATCATCAATATTTGGAGACTGGATTCAATTTGCCAAATGTCAAAGAAGTGGATTATTTATTGCCTCATAGGTGTAACTCAGAAACTGTACCTTGGTGTACAATGTGAATACATCGGAGATTTTACTGGATATTTCCTTTGGCTTCTTGATTTAAAAAACTCATTCTGTTATTTATTAAGAGTAGGCATCTTTGTCGTATTTGGCTTTATCTGTGACATGTGAAACCAGCATGTGAAACCTCATTTTATCAAGCAATCAATGTACAAGTGGCGCTGCAGTATATTTCCCTGCCACAAAGTATTTAAATATGACTTATGAGACATTTCACATTTTAAGCCAATCACAAAACTGTAAATAACTATTTGTATATTGTGTAGAATAGTCTATTATTAAGGCTATCGGTCAATTTTCCAATCTCTGTCAAATGATGCCATTCATTTTGTTAATCAGGGTGCAATATATGTCATAAAGAGATTTGTTTGAAATCAACATTCAAGTTTTCTCAAGATGGAATGGGTGAAGGCAAAACAAAATGAATTGTGTGATTTGACAAGCATTGATGATTTGAGCCAAGCCCTGAAGTAAAGAAATATGGGAAATTATTATCATTATGTGTATGAAACACTGCTGTAAAATAGGTCAACATGGAGATTGAAAAAATGTAAAATGCTTAATTTCGGTAAGCCTCCATCTTTGATCAGCTAGTAAAGGTGAATGCAATTTAGAAAAAACATCTTTAATAATTTATGTTATTCATTTTAATTCAAGTGAATCTATTTTTTTGTTGTCAACTAGAATTGTTGTCTTTTATTTGTTTGTTTATTTTTTCTTTGCACAATACCTGTTTGGAGGACATTTATTTAAAAAAGTTTTAAATTTATTTGTTTTTTTCAGCAGCGATCTGATCCACTTGAAAAAATATTTTAGGTGATACTTTGAGAAATACCATAATTTGGTTGTGTCAACTGAATCTAAAAGGGTAATAATGGACTGCAGCATAACATATTTCAATTTTCTATGTGTCCATGAAATATCTTATGCTGTAATGCTGAAGATCTCACTTTTATAACTGTATAGCGTAAGCATGTTTAACCTAGATAAAAACATCTGTTTCAAATTCATAATAGGATCAAACTAAATAATTAAATTGACTTGGAACATTTTGGGGGAAAAGTGATTTTCCGAAGCCAACAACTCATCACATTTTCAATATTGATATATAGCATTGAGAAATAATCTCCCTTTAATTTCTGGCTAGAAATTAATTTAAAACATGTAGATTTGAATATTGATGTGGGATGTAAACAGATATTTAAGTTGTTATACTTGGGCCAATCACTAATGTTTTCAATTTCATATTACTACAATTAGACATATAAATAAAGAAAAATATAGCATATTGGAGCAGATGTTTTATGATTTCTCCCAATTTATCTTGTATAAAACTTAATTTATTGTTTAAGACATTTTATGATTTTAATGTAAAGCTCAAAATACTTGTAATCTTTAAGTTTTTATTATTTGTTTGTATCATTTTACATGCATTAACTGGTTTTAAAAGTGTCTAATTAGCCAACCAATGACAAACATTGTGTAATTTATATGAGCACATTTAGTATGTTTTATATAATAATTCAACACTCTGTACATAGTCCGTTTATATGTACATGTAATATATACAGTACAGAATATTGATGAGAGCCCCTTGTAGTACAGTCTCAAGTACATGTCACGTGTTGCATGGTGTCATGAATAACAAGACACCCTGTACATGTATTTCTGTGCAAAAGTACATTTTACAGGGTGGTACAGAAATTGGGTCATCATTTGTCTTGTGTAAAGCATACATGGTGTCACACCAATTAAGCTACAATTTATCTGTATACAGCACACATTGTTTTGAAGAAAACAGAATTTAGTCACAGAAGTATTTCAGTACAGCCTTTTTGGTGTCTGAAAAATAAGGACACATTTGTTCCTCTCTTTTAAAACTTGGGAAACATTCATGGTTGTCATATGATTGTATATCCTTGTCATGAAAAAAACAGGTTGATATATAAATGTCTGTTATTTGTCATTAAATAGCACATGTTTCTTGTCATGAAAAAAGCTGGGATTGATGTATGATATTTTGTTTCTTGAATCTACATGAATGTCATAGAGCAATACTTGAGAAACTCAAATATGACTTGAGTCTGTGACAGTCATTTACTACAATTGAATTTCACGAATTGCAATCTATGATTTTCTAGACTATACGAGGTGTTCCATATGTTTCAGGAATGATGCTGTATTTTATTGGGTTTCTTTCTTTCTGGGAAACATATGGAACACCCTGTATTCTGAATGACTTCTTTGATGATTTGTGGAATATTTGATGCACATCAAATGAGCTGATTATTTTGATGTATTGTGGAATTTTTGACATACTACATGTATCATTTGCTGATCTAGAATTGATAAGAGTGCACAGGCCAATGTATGAACATGTGTTGTGATCACAATATAGATATGATTCATGAAGTTTTGACTCAATACAAGATTAACTAACTACCATTTTTCTGAACTTTCGGGCAACTAACAATTTAAATAGTATTCAATTGTAATATGTAAAATTATTTTCAATTTTATTAGAAATCTAGTCTCAATTCAAAGTAGATGATAGTCATACATGTACAGTATGTATGTAGTGTGCTATTTGACTCCGCACAATGTGTTGTGAATCGTGAACTTTTGAATAACATTATGCTTTATGCTTACCTAAAAGAGTCATGTAAGATACAAATGAAGTTTCTTTTCGTTTTTACTGACACAGACTGCTCTGGGAACCCAGATGCTAAATCATGAATTTTTGGACATTTCAAATTTCATTTTGTCCTAAGTTGCTGTTTTTTCATGGACATCAAAAAATAAATATTTTCTGTTTTTTATATAAACAGTAAGGTGGTATTAGAATTTTGAAGGTTTTTTGTCAAATGTAAAACATATAAAGTGAATATAGACATGTTAATGAGCTGCTATTACCATGTTATTTTAAGAGGATGTAAGAAATCTGAATATGATGTACAAAATCTTATCATGATTTTAAAAATAAATCCACAGAAAATATATAAATATGATAAGATTGTGTTTGTTAAGAAGACTATTATAATACAAGTGTCACTTGCAGTATATAATCTCATTGTTCTAAAATTTGTTTCAAAAGTCAACCTTTTTCGAAAAATGTCTCGAATAACTTTTAAGTAATATTTTTTCATTTGCAGGGGGCCTTTACGGATTCTCAAAATGAGACAAATACTCTTCCTGGCTTAGTTGATACGTCAGAGAAGATACCATCTGTTACTTGTTGTCTTTGATCATTTGTCACATGATGCAATATAATCTACGACCTAGATTTGACAAGATTTCATGAGTTCTTTAGCCTAGACTTATCTTTGATGTCTCCATAGTCTAAATCAGCCATCTTGTGGCCATTTTGGAAGTCTTTAGATAAACCTTGTCATCACGATTCCAGGAAAATCACTTGGTAAGAAGTTCTAGAGCTGATCAACTTTTCGGCAGCCAAATGCCGCAGCCATCTTGCATTCTGGTGACCATTTTGGAAGTTTTTTGGTGGACATCTTGCTTTCTGGATCAACAAGCCCACACTATTATGTTTTAGGTACGATATTCGTAATGTTCAATATGTGACTTGTTCATCCACAGAGGTGTATTTGGTGTCTAGAAAGTAAAATCAATTCCCTAGAGCGTGTGCTATATGGTATCACCCTCCGATATTGCTGTAAAACATAATATCTTCGTTTCCTTAGGATAAGGTCACCATTTTTCATAAAAAGGTCTGTTTTATTCAGCAACAAACCGACTAATGTATACAATTCAACTAAGTAAATTTTTACAAAGTATTTTGAAAGGATTAAACTAAATAACTGTCATTAGATGTTGTATCAATTTTGTATTACATGTATAATGTATATGTATTTATACTCACAGGTGTGGGTGGAAATAAAGTCTTAACTGAAGCTAAAGATGAATAGACTGCTGGTATCTCAGTCACTGTAACAGCTTGTACTAAATGCCTTATATTAGTAACCGGGACAGAACAAGTCATACACCTCTTTTTTCCTTTTTCAATTCTCAATAATTTTTTCATGAAATTTTCACTGGGAAAACTTTAAAATATTCCTAATATTTCATTATAATTACAGCTTTTTAAAAATGATGGCCAACTTCTCTTAAGGGGCAGTTTTGTTGGAATGTAGGACAATTGTAGCAGTTATTGATTTTGAGTGCAAGCTCATGAACTGATTTATGTACATTAATTTTTAATCATATTTCATCTATTTCATGTAACTAATTAGTTTTGAAGTTTATCCAGTGAAAATTTCACGAATAATTATTGAGAATTGAAAAAGTTATCTGGAAAAATAGGTGGATGACTTTTTCTGTCCAAGCTACTATGTTGTCCTTTCATTCACTCGTAAAAGATTCTTGTTTGACATTGATATAGGAAGTGTTGAAAGTAATGCGGAGGCCAGCAATTTTCATCGTGTTTTGGATTATGTACAGTATTTACGTGAGCTACATGTATTTCGGAGTCAAAATTAAACACTTCAATGTTTTACATTGGTTACCATTGAGGAATAAGATGCTTAACCTTGCAAATGATGCCAATGCACAATCTGTTTCAATGACAGAGCAGGAATATATTGACTGCTTGTCAAATGGTGAATGGATAAAACGAGACGAACTGAGCAAAGAAATGGAGAAGATGATTTATGTACCTGATAAAGCTGCATTGACTGTACCAAATGGACAGTGTGGAAATGTGGAGACATCCACTAATAGACGTAGGGTGCCACATCGTGCACTTTGTTTCCCAACATCTGAAAATGCATGTTGCTTTGAGAATCAGTGTCAAAATATGACAATTGAACAATGTCAGTGTGAGGGATGTTTAGATCTTAGACAGAAATTGATAGCAGAAAAATATAACTGGCAGCCTAACTCTCGATAATGTCAAATGAGGCATTATGACCAAATTTCAGCATGTGAAATGTTTGCCCGAAGGAATGTGAAGCGTGTTATTTTTGTGGGAGATTCTCTGTGGGAGACACTTCTATGAGGCCTTTCTTATTCTCCTCAGTGGACGCATGAAAGATGGAGCATTACGTCTACATCTGACCACTACACCAGGTACAGCATGAGGTTATGTGGGTGTCATTGTTTGTGTCGCCCTGTAGCTTGAGCAGCGCACACTTGTTCCATCCCACTTTGGTGGGGTCACCTGGTAGTTATACCTAGGATGAAGAATTCTTTTCTTCATCCTAGGTTATACATAATGTTGAAAAACCCAAACTAGCAATGAAATTAGGCACATTACCGATGATGGGACAAGTGAATACAGTAACACCAGCAAAATTCTTTATTAGATTCCTGAGAAATTGTCAATCCCTAATTGTGGTGTAGTATGGTTCGATCATGTTAAATCTTTTATATTCTAGGTAAAGTGGAGAAATGTAGATATCATTTACAGTTTGACCACGAGGACACGGACTGTCGATTTTCGATTGACAGAAAACAAATGGTATGTAACAAAGCCGTTGAGTTGACATTGGCAGAAGACAATCGAGTAGAATTGTTACAAAGATCTCTCAATCTGATTAGAGAGGAAAACAACCAAGTGATGCTATTTTCCATTGGTATACATAATCAATATAATTTCAGTAAAACACAGTTAGATGTTGAAAAATACGTAAAGAATTTAGGTGGAAGCATCTTCCAGCATAATTCTCTGACAAACCATACAAGATCACGAATGCTGTTTATGACATCACACTATCCGGGCCTCAGGAAAAGAGTCCGTCATTTGAACAATCATTTTGGGATTAAGGCCCTGTTGAATTACAATGGCAAAATGAGGAAATTTCTTGCAAAGTACAACATTCCAACCTTTGACACAATTGCAATAACTAACCATACGTTTAGCTTCGACGGCACACATTTTGGTTTTGGACTTAATCTCCAATTAGCTCATTCTCTGTTAAATTACATAAGTCAATTTGATTGGGGTCATGGAGAGTAATGTTGTTGACAACAAAATTCATTAAATGCAATGTCACTGTAATTTTGTATATTTGTATTCGGGGAGTGATTCATTGAGACAGGATGGGTCTACCATGTGGACACTATTTGCCAATATGGCAATAGAATGAAGTTTATACTATAATTAAAGGGGATGATAGTACTGAAACATTTGTAAACACATGTTAAAGATATATGTATTGCTATTTATTTAATTGCTAAATTACTGTATAAGTGGTATTTAATCCGAGTGGTTAATTTTACGAATGGTCAAATTTCATCATTTTCCTAATTTTAATTTTCCTAATGACAAGAAACCTCCCATTGGATAACATTATAAAGACAATATTTCCGACATTTAATTTTCCGAACCTGGCAAATTTAGGAAATAGGCAAATTAAATGATTAGGCAAAATTACCACTTATACAGTATTGATCTGTTTATTATTTGTTATGCTTTTTATTTGTAAAGATATCCTTCTAGTTCTCATCATTTTGAATTTTCATTGTATCAGTAAATAAATTAATCAAGTTATGAATCACTTTTTAGGGGATTACATTCATTGTTGAACAAAAACAAAAATCCTGTTTAGCCTATCATTTGTTTACTGTAGATATACTTATTTTGACGCTACTTAATTTGACGGATTTGCTTAATTTCAAATATTGGTGCCTTTTTAATTTGGCGGATTCAGGACTGAAATTTAATTTTTGTAGATGTTTATGTCATTAGGACAGGTGTTTACTAAGATATTTTCTGTATTTCTTTTGGAATAATGTAGAATTGATGACACGTTGACAGGAAAAGGGGCCCCTGGTACCCTGGAGTTTAATTTCTGTAGTGCATTGGACAAAAATTCCAAACTGAAATTTGACGGATTTTTAATTTGGCGGGTTTTCTGAATCCGCCAATCCATCAAATTAAAACGGGAGCCAAATCAAGTGTATCTACAGTACTTATCATCATTTATAGAGATATGATAGAAATTACAAGAAATGGTATGTAAAAAAATTGGCAAAATTGAATTTTTTGGAAAGAGTCTCCAATATTCAGATATTCATGATTTTAACTTTTGCAACATTTTGTGCTTATTGATAAAAATCAAGGTCAGTGGTAAAATCAACAATGATCAATATTATATAAACAGTTAGATAAGCATTTTTACTATCCTTCAGGTATTAAAGTGGCCCAATAAATAATAAATTATAAGTTGATACCAAAATTGCAGTAAGTAAGTACATGTATGTTGCTTATCTTTCATTCTGGAATCACATCACATAACAGAATTAAGAAAAACAATTAGATTTAATTATCAAACAAGGATAACTGTGTAAGTTCATATATTTAATTTATTCAACTAAAATAACTTCATAATTTATTAAGTTATATGTACAATCAATGTGGAATACATTTGTGTATAAATAACTTAGTTACAAGTCTAGTTGTAATAACATCATAATTTATAATATAATATTTATATATAATAAAAATAATTGATTTAGATATCGTTTATGTATATACACATGTGTACAAAAATATCAATCATTGATTGTAAAACAACTACTGTATTTTGGTATTCCTCTTACGTCTATGTAGCAGTGAAGACACGTACTGTACATATAAGTGGTAACGTGGACACATATACATGTATGTAGCAGTGGACACCACTATTCTACATGTTTATGGCAGTGTGGACTCATCTACATATAAGTGACAATGTAGACACATTTACATGTACATGTATTTATGTAGCAGTTTTGAAACATCTACATACTGTATATGTGGCAGTGTGGACACATCTGGAAGTGTGGACACACATATTACATGTATGTGGTAGCGTGGAGACATCCAGAAGTGTGGACACACATAATACATGAATGTGGTAGTGTGGACACATCTGGATGTGTGGACAAACATATGACATGTATGTGGTAGTGTGGACACATCTGGAAGTGTGGACACACATATTACATGTATGTGGTAATGTGGACACATCCGGAAGTGTGGACACACATATTACATGTATGTGGTAGTGTGGACACATCTGGAAGTGTGGACACACATATTACATGTATGTGGCAGTGTAGATACATCTCAAACTTATATTACTTGATGGATTTCTCTTTATGCAAAGATATTCCAGCAGGACACATATAGAATAACTGTTAATCACTCAATGTCACTTGCATTGATCCACAAATTCAAAAATTCGGTGATGGGAATCTTTGATAAGTTAAACATTGCACCATTACAACAGTCCCCACAAATTCATTTGTTCGATATTGCAGTTTTCAAAGTATAGTAACAGGCCAACGTTGAGACCTGCCTGTTATTGTCAATCATACATCTACGCTTTGCTGCATGTCTGCAGATACTATGGCTTGTGTCCCTGTTTGTCCCGTGACAAGTTTATGAGCAAATTCAGGTTTATTAAGGCTGAATGATGTCATTGTTCTCAGGTAGGTTTCCCTGTTGATAGAGAGAGCATTTCTTTGAGGAATTCTGACTGTGCATCTAGAACATACTGGAAATCTATGTCTCTGTCTTCATCTGAAAAACATTATCACAGGTTTTTTTTAAATTTTTTGTGCGACACTTTAGGAGGCACATTTTTTTTTTTTATAAAATACATTGAGGAGATTTTACCCTGCGCGCAGAGTGTCGTTATAAACTATCCTCTGTCTTGTATAGACAATATTACAGTTTAGCAGCCCCACCCCAAAGATTGATGCCTGTGACAGCCCAGGTAACAAATCATTTCAAATCTCCCACGCTGACCCTTTTTCAACCAATCAGTCAAGTGGAAGGAATGCGTGCTGAATACATGTTCATTAACTATGCGGTGATATCATAGGAAATGACCATATGGAAAGTCGTCCATATTTCGACGACAAACTCTGACTGGCTCAGTGAGATCAGAGATTTATTGTAAACTGAAAGAGTGAAGATGAAGCTCTCATTTAAGAAATGAAGTCGAACGAATGCAAAGGGTACAGAGATTTCAATGTGGGGAGAGGCCTATGCTGTACTTGTATTATACATGTATGGCTTCCTTAAAACTATGATTTGAAACTATCGAAATCTAGAGAACTTTTAATTTTAAGCTGATATTAATATGCATGGATGTACACTCTACAGTTTACAGAGTGACAGACAGACCTCTTACAGTATTTCCTTACTTGCTGACAGTTTACTAATGAGTAGTTGGATTTGATAGAGAATGCACATACCTGCATCAACAGAGAATTCATGTAGATCAATTATAACCTCTCTGAAGGTGTCAATGATGCATGACATGAACATCTGCTTGTCTTTTGAGCTGTCCAGGATAGAGCTGATTCTGTGGACGATGGCTGTCACCCAAGTCATAGGGCAATCTTGCTTTATACACACCTGTTGAATATGTGAACATTGGATGAACGGAACTTATTTTCTGAATACCTTGGTATTTAGGGGAGGCATCAAAAGTTCGATGTCAGATAGAAAACTAAATATATCTAGTTAGGGGGAGGGGGTTCAAACCCATTTCAGTTTGCTATCCGACAAATTTCAACATTTCAAATTTTTGGCAATTTCGACTCAGAATTCCTTGGAATGGTTTAAAAATAAAGATTTTACCTGATGCTTTCTTCGTCAAGATCATTCCCATGGATTCTATTCTATCAATAGTTGTTAAAAGCCACAAATTAGGATAGGAATTAACAAAAAAAACTAGATCGTGTTTAGCAATAATTTTTCAAATTTTCAAACCGGAAGTCACCAATCAACTTTCATGGTATTTAGTTTTGGGGGGAGGGGGGTGTCAGAGTCAAAACTAGATTTATTTAGTTTCCGATCCGACATCGAACTTTTGATGCCTCCCCTTACTGCACAAAACTCAAGTGTATCCTTGTCTCCCCCAACAAAGTATAACCACAATAACACAGGGGCTTGAATCACATGAGGGGTAGTGATCTCCCTAACATAAGTGCAACCAGGTGCCGCACAGCTCGGACTCTGTTGAAAATTCAGTTACTATCACCCTGTTGAAAATATGTTTTCACCATGTCAAAAAGATTAAGTATCAAGGAATTTCAACCTGTTGTGATTTTGTTGAGAAAAAATTGGGTTTTCACTGAGGGAAATACAGTTTTCAGCATTTTAAGTTACAAATGAAGCTAACAATTCAAACTCAAGTATAATTTTAGAATCTGAGATACTTGTGTACAGATGTAACAAGAAATACCAAAACCTACCAGACACAAAGATGTAATGATACTAGCCAACTCAGCTAGCCTGCCATTCACAGCTTTACTTCCCATCACTTTCAGTGTCAGTTGGTCACCACACTGGAACAGTAGATGAGCAACATTCTCTGCTAACCAATCATCTGGTGAGCCTACAAAAGGTATTTTTCATTTAAGATGAAATATAGAATTGCTAAATTGACAAAATGTTATCATTATTATTCAAAAGACTGCTTTTAAAGTTATCTGTAGTTCTTGACTGAGGGTTTATTCATTGATAGTATTACCATAGTAACAAGCTAATACATCTACATGCTAATCACATCTTCCTTGCCAACAGGGTTGCTATGTGTTATATTTTGCTTTATGAAATAATTAAGTTTTTTTCTTTATGACATCATAATCAACTAAACTCATAAAATATTCACCAAGATTAAACAAAATAAAACAATGAAAATAAATGACTTATGACAGGATCTTTTATTGCACTCACAAATTATGACATCACAATAAATCAATATAAATGTATTACCAAGGATATAAACAAATATGAAAAAAGAACAATCATTCGAAATTCATAGAAATAGTGAAATGAATTGAATACTGCAAGAATGAGCCTGAAAACTACAATACAGAACATGGTAAATGTGAATGTTTCCAAGAGGAATTAACACTTATTACAAGACAATGGAGAATAAATTCCTCATAAAACTGATGTTCATTGGGGACTCAACAGTTGGGAAAACATCTTTGATATTTCGCTATGTCCATGGCATCTTCAATGAAATGTACCTGGCCACAATAGGGATAGACTTCAAAAAACGGACAATAGAACTCCAGGGAAAGAACCTTACAATACAACTTTGGGATACAGGTGGCCAAGAGAGATTCCACTCCATTACACAAAGCTACTACCGTTCAGCTATGGGGATATTTCTAGTTTATGATGTCACAAATCCAAATTCATTTTGTAATGTGGAAAAATGGATGAAAAACATTGAACAAAGTGCCAAAGAAGATGTTGTGATATTTTTACTGGGTAACAAAGCCGACTGTATTGAGACGCGACGGGTGATTAAAGATGTAGGCAAAGCTAAAGCAGCAGAACTTAATTTAGATTTTCTAGAGACAAGTGCAAAGACTGATAAAAATGTGAAAAAGGCATTTGAGGAGATGACAAAGAAGGTAATGGCAAAAATACCAGAATGGGTGGAGGAAACAGTAAAACTAAATGAAAAGGAATCTAAAGAGAGCAAATGCCCATGTTGACTTACCTTATAAAACATGCAATACAAATAGCAAGTTTCTGCATCTTAATCAGTTAATGTAAATACTGAAAACATAAATAATTGATCTTATAAGAGTTACTCTTAGCATGAAGGCCCGTAGCCAGGATTTGCCAAGGGGGTTCAGTTTTCAAAAATTTCCAGGGGGTTCACATTTGATAGTTTTGGCCCAAATATGGCTAAAATCACTTGAGAAGTGCTAAAATGGTGAAAAACTGCATGATTTTGAAAAAATTTTTGGCCAGGGGGGGGGGGGCTACAGGCTACGGGCCTGGCATGGGCTAGTTGAAAGCCTGTGCTCTTAGGTTCTAACACTTTAATTACTGTAAATCTATTCAAAATTATAATAATTCACTATCAAATCAAATCATAAATGAAAATAAACCTCACAATAAACATGCTTTACTTAAGAGAGTTTGTTTAAAAATAATAAATTTGTTTAAATAATAAGTTTCTTAGGGCCATTCCATAAAAATGTAGAGGTGAGTTGCAAATGCAATGATAAACATTTTAAATTGTACTGTGGGTAGTCAAGTAGTCAGGTAGCCAAGTACTTGCAATTATTAAGAATGGGGCCTTCAAGAAGGGGTATTGGGCTTTTAAATGGAATAGCCATTTGTAGCCTTATTCTGTTATAATAACAACAAAATATTTTTTTATCAATTTCAACAGTTTTATTGAAATCTATCTTACTTGTGATCTCATCAAGGACACTGATGATGTCATCTTCTGACCACTCCTTGCCTTGAGTGTGGAGAAGACGCAGTATGTCAGCAATATCTCCAAAGCACAACTTGGCTTGGTGTCTATTTGCTGGACAGTTCTCACAAACATCATACCATTGAATCTCCTCTGGAATGTTTTTTTATAATTATAGACAATTGTTGACCCCTACAGTCATACCATCATTTTCTTCATTCAAGACATATTGCAGCATTAATAACCCTAAGACAGTAAGATATCATTTTCTCAAAGACTGGATACTTCTCTAAGTTCATATGGTACATGCAGCATTTCTCTTGTTTACAGGATGTTTATTTTGTGCCATGATGAGTAAAACTATTTCAGTGGACAAGGGATTAACATGACAAAATGTAACAACCGCAATTACAAAAGTGTAACCATTTTTTACAGATACTGATCATACTGAATGCCAATGACAAAAATGGTGGCTTTAACAATATTGATTTATTGACATTATGGTACTTTTTGAATATATGTATATGTGCAATACAGGTACACCAAGTGCCCTACTTTACCTACCTGCTGAAACTGGTCCATACAGGAGAAATAGGAGTCTAGCCTGATGCACCATGGGCCATGGCTTTAATATGCGAGTTATCCAGAATATCCTGTCTTGTACCTTTTCCACTTGGTCCAGGAACACCCTCCTGTAGAATAATCTGGCATGGTACTCATGCTTAGGGTTGGAACCTTGACAGATAAAAACACAATCACATGCAACTACAATCCATGTTATACATGAAAGAAACAGACCATAGCCTGAAATATTCATTTATTCAATTAGGAAAAACAAGCTCCTACATATTATTCACACTTATGAGTACATCCATGTAAATATATACATGTCTTTGCAAGGGGGATGGCAAATATGTTGTTTCATTGAAGCAGACTAAGCAGTATGAGATTTTTGAAGTAATTACATGATTTTCAAATATGCAATACACCCTACTGAATTTTTCTCCATCTATTTAAAGTCCTGAACGCCATTAGAGATGCTAAAAATAAATTCTGCTAAAAAATAGTAGTGCCTTAATGAAATCCCACCTGGTTTGCTATTGACAATAATCCCTAAATTTTTCCACATATATGAGTTGATGCTCATCGTCTCAAATGTTCTAATGAGCTCCATATCATCCCATCCATTGAGCACCGTATGCAGGAACTTGCCAAAACACACCAAGGCAATACAGTGAGTGGGATCTGTACACTTGTCTGCATTGCCACACAGATACTGAAAAAGATTAAATACCAATAAAACTAATCAATCTAGATATGTTCATTGAGCTCTTCTACCCTTGTTTGTACCTTGACTGCAGAGGTTAGTTCAAACTTTTACTATTAACTTAAAAGTAACAAAGTTCTCTTGAAGAAGCAGCACCAAACGAAATTAAAAGGGTACTCTGTTACACTACATGTAAAAACAAACCTTCGAAAGGAATCTTTCCACAATTCTCAGTCTATCTTTAGTTGTATACAGACAGGTTGATCTTTTCATTAATAGCCCTGAAACAATGAAAGTAAACATGTAAACATGAATTGCAGTGAAATAGCAATGTGGAGCCTAAGTTAGAAACTTTGAATCTCCAGTATAATTATCATTGAACACACATGGCTTGTTCTATTATCTGGAAAGAAACGAATTTCCCACACCTCAAAAGTTAATGTCTTTACATGGAATTATTTATATAATAAGTTAACATCAATGGAATACTCACCCAGTTTTTTGAACTGTTCAACATATGTGATCTGGTCCCTAATGGACATGACAGTGTGTGTGAGAGGTTTGGACATCAGGTGCCTCTTGGCATTGTTGGTCAGTCTATAAACCTCTATCAGGTTACGCATATTTTTTGAGGAGATTGTCAACATACTTAGATCTTCAACTAAAAATTAAATATCAGTGTGATCAACAGATTTTTTGTTTGAATATATTTTCAAACCATTACAACTTGGTGCATTCTGTTTGAATTATTGGAAGCCAATGTCTCAGAATACATTTGACATTTTATCTTGTGTACTTTTTTATTAATATCTATATGTCAATATTGTTAAACAGAGATGTCAGTTGTGAAATGTAAAGTGTTGAAAATAGGAAAATGTTAAAATGGTGCTTATGTCATCTTGTTTGTGTCCATTTGATCTTTATTGCACATCAGTGCAATGCAAAAAATGTGTTTTATTGAGTGTGATCAAATAAACAATTCACATCATACCTGGAATGTAGCTGAGCAGGTGAAATTTCAACTCAAGGGGGAGAATTTCAAAGTAACCAAGAGGTCCATCCTTTATTCTTTTCTCAAAGGTTTCTGCTTTTTCTTTGCTTTCTAATCTGCAGGAACGCCTGATCTTCTTGCAGTGAAAGATCTGTGAAATACTGAGGCTTCCCATCATAATGTTTTGGAAGTCCTAAAATTGTAATATGAAAAGAATTATAAGTCATCCTAAAACTTTGTGAACATCATCAACTATAGATACAATCAACTAAATGAACATTAACCCAAGAATTGGTTTTCTTGAAAATATGAACCATTGGCATAATATGCATGAGTGTTGACATGGGGGTTAGAAGGGGGAGGGGGTGTGTTGGGTGCAAATGCACTCACTCTGAAACTGGCCAGAAAGAAACCAATTTAGTTTTGTAATAAATTTAAATTAAGAATTAATACCATGAATAAAAAAAATAATAAAAAACCTTAACAAGAAAACCAGAAGGCTGATAACACTAGATTGCTAGCCCGTTTTCTCTATTCTAGGTTATCAACATCGATGACCTCTATTTTCAATTCTGTAGCCTAACAAAAAATATAGGTCAATGATGTTGATAAATTCTAAATATTTCCTCAATTGAAAGATGATTTCATTTTCAGAAACAACTCAAGACAATTTAAAAATTTCGTGATTTCTCCTGGGAATTTTTCAAAAGTGTTTGCTTTTTCTTGAGCTTTCACTGGACATAACTTTGGCAATCCTGCCTATGTCCCATCTCACCACCCTGCCACCAGGCCACATTACCTAGGCCTAAATAGGGAGAAAGAGGTTGAAGAAGAGAATTGATTTGCTTTCATTAATTCCAAAATTAAACACATGGGCGTAGCCAGGGGCCGTGAATTCGTATGATCCCCAATCCAATCTGGATAAATTTCATCTTTTGGGATAAATCTTGGATTACTAATCCGATAAATATTTGGTCAATTCGCACCATCCGAGGATTATGAGGGGGAATTCCCAAGATATCCAATTTGCATTGGAATTCAGATAAAATTTATCCAAAAAGTAATTGGATCATATGAATTCACATAGCCGTAGGCAGCGGGGGTTCGGTGGGTTCGAACGAACCCCCGGTCAGGATTTCCCAAAATATCATTTTGCGGAAAAATGCCTATAACCAGAAACATTAACTTACTGTGCTATTTGAAAACTACATATATGACCAGTAAATGAATTGATATTTGTTATGGTGAACACGAGAGCCTTATTTTGTTAAAACATGTCATAATGAAGTTACACTTCCCTCAAAACGTTTGGCAACCTTAGGAACGGGATGAGATTTAATTGTGGGAAGACCCCCAGAGCATGAGATTTTACAATAATTTAACAATTAAGCTGCTTCTTCTCGGACAAAATAACATATCTTGGGCAATGGCTAAATCAGTCCTGTGTAGGAATTTTGTTTTAAGCCAGTTTAGTTCTGGTCCAATACGAAGTTATTGAAAGTTATTGAAAACAATGCAGACGTCCCATACTCCGAATGATTTTTACAACATTGACGAAGAAATATCTGGAATAGTCGTAATATTGATGAAACACATGTTTTTTCAAATGAGTACATCTCTTTTTTGTTTTATTTCAATTAAAATTTAAAATATTTCTTGGGACGTCGCTGGGGCTGGGAAGTCCCCGAAACCAATTGCGTTAAATAATTAAAAACGTTGTGAAATGAATTATTTAAAAGCGTGTATCATTTATAAACACAAGCATTTGTTCAAATTTATTCATTCTTTCATTTGTTCAGTATTTACTACCCATCACTTTTTCAAAGAAAAAGCAATCATTGCAAAAAATGATTTTGTTTTTTTAGATTCCCTCCACTCATCTAAGAGATTGTATAGAATTCAAATTGTTATCGTTCCAGTTTACTTGCTCTCCATTTTTATGTTAATGTCATGATATGTTTAGCGAATAAATTACAAAATAAAAAACATTGGGGGACGGGGACGTCCAAAGAAATATTTTTGACTTTTTAAAACAAAGCATAACCGAGACCTACTTATTTGAATAACAGATGAATAACAGATTACAGAATAGATGTTTTCATCAGTAATATGACTATCCCGGATAGTTTAAAAAGCCTTCGTGTAAACGTTGTGAAAAGTTATCATCGAAGAACGATCTTTCGGAGTGTAGGGTGTTTGCGCCATTTTCAATAACCACGCATTTGATCCAAACTGGCTTCCAACAAAGTTCCTGCAAAATAATGATAAGCCATTGCATGAGGTGATTTATTTTGTCCTAGATGAAGTAGCTTAAGTTAAAGAATAAATTGTGCGAAATAGTTGATATTCCTTGGTAACAAATCATGCCCAGGTGTAAAATCAAATCAGAAAATCATTTATAAGTTGTCTGACTTTTTTGCACGTTGCCTGTTTATTTTACTTTGTGAACATTAAAGTTACAAAGCTACAAGGTTATTTTTGAAAATCATTTTTACGTCCTGTGTTATTTCAATGGGAGAGGTTTCTTGATAAAGCTGATTACTTTAAGACTTTGCTTAACGTAAATAAAGACATCATTTTTGTTAAATAAAATTCAAATACAATTGTCTACTTGATGAAGGTATTAAAATGGATTCTATTTTCCCTCCCAAAATAGTTTTTTCTTTACAAATTATGCATATAAGAATTCAAACTTAAAGATGCTTTAATACATAATCCAATGGGTTGGTTAGGATTGCCAAACTTTTGGAGGGAGTGTAATTGTACAAATTGCACAAAACTGTTTTTATTTGAGGAACCCTAATGAAGGGGGGGGGGATTTGTGAATAACATAAAAATAGAACCCCCGGTCACCAAATCCTGGCTACGCCACTGATTCACCACAAAAGCAATTTTGTAAAACTTGTTGAAAAAATATTAGGCTATGCCTTGCCTAACAAATTAGGCTATAGGGCTTAGGCTTAGATCTAGGGCAAAGGGGTGTAACGTCGAGGTGTGGGCTAATGTCCAGGGGTAATGTCTACATAAGAGACAGGGTAATATCGACACTTACTAATTAGAAGTAGAATTTCCGTTTTCTGCCATTTTTGTTTTCTGGAAAAATTAAAATCTCACAAGATCTCAAGCTTTGCAATCTATGCTATGCTTATCTACTACCGACGTCGTAGATCTACGACGTCGGGAGTAGATAATTGGGCCAGACAGGTTTGGTTAAGTCTATGCATGGGCTTTCAATGCTGATCTAGGGGGAAGCTATGTTTCTTTTCTCACATGAATCATGGGTTTCAACTAGATATAGAGCAAACAACAAGGTGTCGAAGTTACCCCGCATGTCAAAGTTACCCCAAAATGGTGTCGACATACACTCCTTCGCCCTATGCTTAGTTTGAAATACTTAGAATACAAATGCAAAAAATCACACATCCCTTGACAATTGCTGGCTAGGCCCTGAAACATGCAAGATCAGAAAAATGTGAATATGTCAGACTAGCCAAAGCTTACTTAGTCCTAGATCTTTTACTATAAGCTTAATTTTTCATGACATGAGATCAATCTCAGAAGTCTGAGAAGATTTTGATTTTCAAATTTGCCGCCAATGTAAACTTCGCTAAGATATCTAAACGCACGTAAAAGCATATAGCACTTACCAAGATTAATATCCAAAGTGTCAATATCAAAAGCAACAATAAATATCGTTACGGCCAATCATATAATCGTCTGCAAATACAGAAAAGTCCCGATGAATGAAAATCTTTTGGAAAATCTAAAATTGAGACTTCTCGTTTGAAGAGCTCTAAAGAATCAGAAGATCAGAGCGACATCTTTCAATAGACATTCAAAATATAAACACAATCTTGAGCACAACCAACTATCAACACCTTGGTTTATGGTTATACTTGGTCAATACACATATACACATGCCATAAGGATGATAAGGAGTATCTAACCAACAAACTTGAATACTGAGACAGCCTTTTTCTGAGCAAACGCTCCCCCCTAATCAATGAATAAATCCCCTTTACATACAGTCCTTTCACTTGAAACTTGTTGAGATGCTCGAGGTGAGCAAAATTGCTACAGAAAATATTTGTGCAAACTGTTGACAACTTCCTACCTTTGATGTCAAATATTAATTAGTGGATAAATCTAAAGATGGCAATGTGGTTTGTTTTGATCTGCAGGCAGAAGTGATTAGCTCCCACAAGGTGATGCCATTCTTTGCCAGTTTGAGAGTGATTTATCAGTATATTATTCATTATGTACAAATTGTACATCCATCTATGCCATCCAATCAATTTCCAGGATATGATGATGTGAACAAACACATTGCGTATGTTTGCTTAGAGCCGCACATGCACAAAGCAAAAGTTGAAATTGTGGAAATGGCAGTTGCTTATTTCAGTTCAACATCATCAATTCTAAACTACGGCTACAATACCCAAATTTTATGCGTTGTTATGACAATATTTAAAAAACATCAATTTTATGGCAAATGGTTCCATTTTTTAAAATTGGTCATAAAAGGTGACAATGGGCTGGCATCTCTTCTTTGGTTGGGTTGTAGGTCTACTTTAGTTCAATCCAGTCCCTATCTCAAAATTGGGAAAAAAATGATAATGCTATAGGCATGATAAGCCTAATGGTGAACAGACATACATTGTATTGTAAAATCCCATTGTGAAGCATTATAATATAAAATAGTACCATGGGTACTGGGCTCACTTTTGAATCAGGAGTCATAAGGAGGCTTTCTGTATTGATGTTGAACAAAAATAATGAAAATCAGAAACCCTATCGACAGAGGTTTAAAATGTGCCACTATTGTTGACGAACAGACAGATGGACAGACTGATGGATGGACAGACGGAGAATTGAGTGATTGCAAAAGGTAAAAATATGAAAAATTTAGTTTTTCATACCTGCCATACACATACTGTACTTCTACTTAATTTGGTGCTACCTATTTTGGCGGATTTCTTGTTTTGAACATTTGGCGACTTCTTAATTTGGCAAGCTTGCCATATTGAAATGTATATACGTGTACCATACTATACAATTAAAATATGAAATATTGAATCTGGCCGCTACTTATTTGGCTGATTTTAACAATTTGGCAGATCCGCCAAATTAAAGCAGCCATCAAATTAAGTAGAAGTACAGTACTTGTTATGCAGGAAAATCTGCAATAATTGAAAACATGTATGTTTAACAGCACAACTGAATAAGCTCAAACCCATTTTATTTAAAAATGGATTTCAAATTTTCTTATTAATTCTTTACTCATTGTGAATTCACAAATATAAAATTGTAAAACATGATGCATTCAAAGAATTGGATAAATACTGTAGTAAAATCAAAATATCTATCAGACTAAGCAGAATGTACTGTAAGCATTAAAAATTTATTCACACAACAGTATACAATTTAACAGCATATGCTTGACAGGGGCATGGCATAGTCAGATTCCAGTCAGGGTCAGGGGGGGTGTGTAATTGCCAATTTTTGGGTTTTCAGTCAGGGGCGGGTGCGATCATGGCATAAGCAAGGCATAAACTTCCTTCAAAATTGAGCTAGAAACTTCAAATAAAAAGCATCTTAAACCTCCTTTCTTCTTCTTCTGTCTAATTGTTCTATTTTTATTGGTTATAATTATCGCACCCATCGCACCTCCCCCCTTGGCTATGCCTATGCTTGATGATTCAATTCAGAAATAGCCTATCATAACTTTTGTTGCAATCTGAGCTCAAATCATTGCCATATCATTACTTCTATACTCCTTGCCATTCATTTGCTAATATAGATCTATTGGTGTTCATATATGCAAATTACATGTGCATGATTGGCCTGTGTCTAACCCAAACAAAGAGACATGTATTGTGAGACACTTCATAATACAGTCAATCTTGGAGCATCTGGTGCTGCAGTACCCTGTTTATCTAACCTTGAATACTCTCCAATCAGTCCAAGCAGTGATTCAGATGCACAATCAAAGTCAGACATCTCCATCCCATCAATGTGTGTATAATGATGCATATGGGCCTTCCGCTTGTACAGTTTAGTAAATCGGTCCTTCAGATTAGAGAATGTGTTGACGATGCAAGTATTATTGGCCAGGGTTAGAAGCGAGTATGGTTGACCAACTGGTGGTACATTACATAGTCCAGTTTTCCAACCTTCATTGTTCCAGCCGATGAATTTAAGAGAGGGTTTTAATCTGTCGATGTTGCGTCTAATGTCAGATACTTGAACATTGCCACGTACAATCAATGCACATGCAAGATACAAACTATGCTTAGGATCAGCCTTTATAAGTTGATGGTCTTTGGAGAAGGCCTCCGAGAACATTTGATCGAGACGCCTTGGGGGTAAGTTTGTGTCTGCGAGGGTGTACAGTGGAGTCTGACTGGACACTAAATAATGAAGCTTGGGAAATGGAACTAAATTCATTGAAATTTCATTCAAGTCTACATTTAGTGATCCTTCAAACCTTGCAGAGCTGGTCATATTTAGTAAGAGATTTGCAGCAATATTGTTCATTGCATCAAATGGTTGTTCGTTTTTTCCTTGGACAATTGCACCCTTGCTAGATGTGATACTTGGTTTACCAGTTGATGTTTTCACTTTGTTGACAATGTCTATCAGTGCCTGGTTTTCTATTGGCAAGACACAATCTGCATTTTCAGTCAACTGATGCATCGCAAGGACACTATTGTACGGAGAAGTAATGACATCATCATCAGCTGACGGATAGATTGCAGTGACAAATCGATATATCTCAGGATATTCCTCCTCTAAGAGATCCAGTATGTATGTTCCAACACCTGACCCAGTCCCACCTCCCATGGAATGCAATATGAAGAAGCACTGGAGGCAATCACAAGCTTCTGCTGCGCGGCGTACAGATTCTAATATCGCTTCTCTATATTGTGGACCATACATCTTGTGACCTACAGCCCAGTTATTTCCACTACCAGAAACATCTGATATCAACTGATTATAATCAAACACATCTCGTAGCGGTCCTTTCATAATTCCACTAACAACACCTTCTTCCATATCCACTAGAACAGCCCTGGCTTTCAAAGCACATATTTTACTTTTTGCATCACCAAGAGGGATGTCAGACGCATTCTCCCGACTACTGTCAACATTTCGGAAGAAACTACTAAGTGATTCATCGTAATATCCATTTTTGTTTGTATGTGCATGTTCTCTCAGAGCCAGATCCCAAAATCGACAACCAATTTGATTTCCACATTGTCCAACTTGAACCACTACTGACTGTGTCATGGTTCACCCCGAGTAATGGCTGCCTTTTACGCTTGGAGGGAATGTTTATAAGCCCATTGGGTATATGATTTTGCTACTTTACGGCTCTCTATGTCCATATTTCTATAAATTTAGTTGGATTTTATTTTTTAGAATTATTTATGGGCGCTGACATTTTGAAAATTCTTGCAATTTGATTGGTCGAAAGTTTTCATAGAAACAGAGAACATCTGTGTGAGGATACAAAACAAGTCGCTATAGCGTAAATGAATTATTCTACAAAATGCTTTCATTTTCATAACATATCTAGCCTCTGATATATCTAATTATGTTTGCATATCTTTTATCTCAGCTTGAACAATTAAAAAGAAAATCTCATTGGTTGGTGACCATAATAAATTTCAACTAATGTACCCAACTGTACTGCTCAGGGTGTCGACTTTTGGCTTGCAACCGAAGATACCTCAAGAAAAGCCGGAGATTGCCGAAGATTTTCTTTGCAAATAAAGTTGGCCGAGGGTACCACGAGTGTGAAAATGACGTCTCTAATTGGTCAAAAAGAGAGGCTCGGCATTCTCCGTCAGATTGAATCGGCAAACTTTGGTTGTATGGCTTACCTTCTGTTGTAAGGCTTACCTTCGGCTGCATGGCCCAACCTCGATTGATTGGAAAAGATGCTGCCCCGTACTGCTCAGTGATCAAAAATATAAGTCTCTTATGTGTATAACCTCCCCGATCTTGGTATTAACATTGATTTTGAGAGCATTGGACTTAAGGAAAGCAACCTCTTTCAGCCTACCAGTTTTCTCAAATTTCCTCTCAATAGATTGTCTTAGCTTTGCTGTCGTTATTTGACTTATCAATCCCTAATAAACACCAAATTGTACTTTGCTACTGCTAGGCTAGGCCAAGAGTTTATTATAGCTGACAAAATGGTATTATTTTGTTCACATGATCTGTTCACTTAATCAGCATCTTGCAAAAAATCCAATTCAATTATTTTTGAATAACCCAGATGCGAGTAGAAATAATCTTGATTTACGTCGTTAAAAATTCAAAATTCAGTCAAAGTAATATCATATTTGAATTCTACATGTAAAATTACATCTAGAAATGTGGTTTTAAAAAGTGTTTATCAACTTTGAAAAAATAATTTTCTTTGAAAATGTGACTTCTAGCTCGGGGAGATTCCCCATAGACCCCATGCTATAAAATCACAAAAAATGAAATATCTTTTCTTTTAGTGGACAGATATTTTGCTTTGCTGGACATATTTTCATGAGAATAAGTATCAGACACATAAGGGTTATATGAAAATTGAGCTTTAGGCTTCAGTCCCTTATCTCCATCTTCTGCCAGAAATCAATGTTTTGATGAGACACATTTTTAGCAACAAAAGACTTTGAAGTATTGAGTATAACCATTTCTTTCATGTTTATTTTACAATGCATTGCATGTTATCTATGTACAAAATATAAATACATTTATAAAATATAAATCCACACTTAAAAAACATCTACATATGGGCAAACTAGACTGCTAGATGTTCAAATAAACACAATTTTCAGAACACAATTTTGGTGGCTCACGTTTTTGCCGATTTACTGTGTAACTACCATCACTGAACACAATTCAATATACCAGAAGATGATGTCTTCACCAAAATATTGTATAAAATTGTTTTAAAATGTATTAATGTATCCAATATTGATCACAACTTAAAGTTTTAGACAGGTTATGCACTAGCTACATTTACCAATTTCATTCAGCAGAATTATTTGAAAACTAATACTCCACACAATTCAAAGGGGTGCACAATTAACCCAATTACACAATTCTGGTCACTTTAAATTCAAATAATGAATAAAATTTTTAAGTATTAATGAAATTGTTGGTTTACATTATAGTGCTTTGATGCACTTTTATTTTTACTTAAGTTAATGATATTTAACAGTACAGACAAAACTCCAGAAGATAATGACATAAGCTAGATTTTGGCCAATAGCAGTAATCAGGCATTTTGATTAGAAAAGAAATTAAACTAGATTCAAGCCAGTCATATTTTGAAAATAAAATAAATTTTTCATCATTCTAAGATTTATATGACATTAAACTAGATTCAAGCCAGTCATAGGTATAAGGATTTTGAATAGAATTTTTTTTTCATCATTCTAAGATTTATATGACATTAAACTAGATTCAAGCCAGTCATAAGTAAGCATTTTGAATAGAAATTTTTTTTTCATAATTTAAAGATTTACTCCAATTTATGACTCAGTCTATAACCAACAAGAACAATAGATAATAACTGCCTATATATTTACAATTATAAAATGATAAATTAGATGACTGAATCATTGAAATGTACATGTAAAATTATGATCTTTTAGATATTTTACATATTTACAAAACCTATTTATTTACCATTACAATTTCCCAATTGGCATAATTTTTTCATTATGCTTCAAATATACATTTCTAAAGTACCACCAGTCACATGCATACATTAAGTCCTGGCATGTAAAAACATTACGTAAACAGTTTGAAATATGCACACAATTAAATAGTAAAATCTACAAGATGCACAATAGCTTTACAATGATCAACAAATAAACACAAAACCTTAAATCTTATGTTGGAAGGTTTAAACTGAAATCTTCCATTCGTTTGATGAGCAGTGAACAACAGGGGAAATGTTCTGGAATTCCTGAATACAGTCAGGCTGATAAACTCTACAAATCCATAAACTGCTTAAAATTAACTAATTTCAGATGTTTTAAAGCTGTCAAAAAAACTCTTTCATGACTCTCTCAATGAAAAAGTAACTCAGACAAATTGTCTAGTCTTAGATTAAATGTACAGTAAAACTTGTGTAAAGTGAACATTTTTTTGCCAAGAAAAAACGTTCACTGTAGGTAGGTGTTCACTAGAGAGAGGGTAGTTTATACAGAAATCAGTGGACTATGTGCGTAGGAAGGGTGTCCACTAGGGACAGGTGTTCACTAGAGAGAGGTGTTCACTAAGACAGGTTTTACTGTATATCATCTTTTTCATGATTTTAATTCAACCATCAATTCTCTACTCTACTCTGCATGATGATATATCTATTCTTGGAGATTCCAATATGGAGGGAACATCTTGACAAATAAGTACTCTTATAAAGTTCCTTTACCACCCCTTGGGATGCAGTAAACATACAAACATTTTCTTATCGATGACAAATGATTCTTAGAGATTCCCCAACTGAAAATCATTTGGCTTTATTTCTCCAGCTGCAGCAAACAAGAAAATATTTTGCATAAAATCTATGCTTGGAGATACATGCACCATTCCCTGTCATCTCTCAGTATCTCCAGGCAGTTGTTATAACCTATAGCACTCTATACTTGGAGATCAATGTCGCTGATAGCTATCCATGCTTGGCAATTGTTATAGCCGACAGCTATCTATGCTTGGAGATTGCATGTACCATTGTCACTGTCACACTCTGAGAATCTCCAGGCAGTTGTTATAACCAATAGCTATCCAGTCTGGTTGAGTGGTTGACCACTGTACCTGATTGATCTCTCCAGATGCAGTATATGCTAGTATAGGGTCCTCTATTGCTCGTGGCATTTGTTGAATGTCCCATATTAATGCTTGATGATCGTCCGCTGAAAGATTTAAATGAAATATACATTTTTAGAAATGATATTAGAACCAAACCGAGGCTAACGTTTACTAGTGGTGCAACTCGCCAGAAAATGTCACTCAAGTAGGAAATGTAAAAACAGGCAACTATCTTGGACAAATTAAACGAGTGAGTGGCAAGTACTGACATTTGAGTTGCACCACTACTGTTTATTCTTCAGAATAAGAAAACATACTTCATGCAATGATAAACTGTTTTAATTTACAACCTTGACTTACCAAACTCAACCCACTTCAAACTTTAAATTTGACACACCAAGGGTGATGACCAGAACCAGTGTAACATATGTAGAAAATAAATGAACTTCATGATGCAAGACTATTTTAGTTGTTTGTATATCATGTCTTACCTGCAGTACATATGTGGCAGCTAGAATGAGGTGCCCAGGAGATAAAGTTAACACAGGCTTTATGGTTGTTGAGCCTTGCCACTGGAGTACATGGTACACGCACATCTAAGATTATTACCTAGAAATTATTAAATGGAAATATTGTTATTAGTACCGTACATGAGATTCATGTTTCTTATTCATGGTACAAATTGTGAAACTTTATTGGGTGGTATTATTTGGCATTTCAAGCAATTTTAGCCGTGTGTGCGGAATGTACAAGCCTCATTTTAGCCATTTTCAGGAAGATATTATAAGGTCAATCATAGTCAGATTTGAACTTCTGAGAAAGTTTTGATTTTGAAAAAATTGGTCAGTTTGAAGCAAGTTGAAAAACACCATCTTGACCCTTTTTGACCTTGGGAGGTCATTGAAAGTCAAATCTCAAATCTAAAGTCAGATTTGAAATTCTGAGAACTTGTAGATGATTTTGAAAAAAATTGATCAATTTGAAGCAAGTTAAAAAAAGACCTTTTTGGCCTTTTTTTACATTTGAGAGGGTTATTGAAGGTCAAATCTCTCAGATTTGAACTTCTGAGAACTTGTAGATGATATTGAAAAAATTGGTCAATTTGAAGCAAGTTGAAAAAGACCATTTTGACCTTCAGACAGTCATTGAAGGTCAAATCTCAAATATAAAGTCAGATTTGAACTTCCAAGGACTTGTAGATGATTTTGAAAAAAATTGAAATCACTCTAAACAGTATTTGTTAAGTTATTGGAAGTTTTTAGAATTTGTTACAGACGCTGGTTGCCAACCACCGTCACAAACACAAATAAAAACAGAGACCATAACAGTATGTCACAACTTTTGGTGGTGACATAAAAATCATAGTTAAACAAAATTCTAGATATAAGGCCAATTGATGAAGATTCTGATAATTACAAATTATGTTACACTCAAAAAAGTATTTGAGCTGATGTGACACCAACATCTCTTTTTAACCCTTTGACAACTAATATTTTGAAATGTCAATAGATGAATAATTTAATAAAAGTATCAATATTTTTTAGTTCCCTTATTTTCTTTACTGCAAACCAGAACAACGGCAACACCAAAGCGTAGCGAATCCCATCGAACAGCTATGGATGGCATTTTTACAAACAAAGTATATACCAAAAATGGCAGCCATTTTTCAAAATGGCCGCCTTCTACCAAAAGTGTCATTAAACCATGTGCCATGCTTATAACAAAATCGCTAAACTACTTTTCAAGTTATAGCAAAAAACGTTAAAATGGCGGCCATTTTTCAAAATGGCCACCTTCTACCAAAAGTGCCATAAGACAGTGTGCTGTGCTTATAGTATTTACATACCAAAAATAAACAAAATCGCTCCACTACTTTTCAAGTTATAGTAAAATATGTTAAAATGGGGGCCATTTTGCAAAAATGATCGCCTTCTACCAAAACTGTCAATAGAAAGTGTGCCATGCTTACAGTATTCACATACCAAATATGAACAAAATCGCTTCACTACTTTTTGAGTTATAGTAAAATATGTTAAAATGGCGGCCATTTTTCAAAATTTTTTTCAAAATGGCCGCCTTCTTTCAAAAGTGTCATATGACAGTGTGTCAAGCTTATAATATTCGCATACCAAATATGAACAAAATCGCTCCACTACTTTTCGAGTTATAGTAAAATACGTTAAAATGGCGGCCATTTTGAAAATGGCCGCCTTCTACCAAAAGTGTCATTAGACAGTGTGCCATGCTTATAGTATTCACATACCAAATATGAACAAAATCGCTTCACTACTTTTCGAGTTATAGTAAAATACGTTAAAATGGTGACCATTTTTCAAAATGGCGGCCATCTTTCAAAATGGCCACCTTCTTCCAAAAGTGTCTTTAGACAGTGTGCAATGTTTATAGTATTCACATACCAAATATGAACAAAATCGCTCCACTACTTTTCGAGTTAGAGCAAAATTCGTAAAATAATGAGTAAAGGCCGCCATTTTTCAAGATGGCTGCCATGTGCTTCTTTAATATCTACATTTCTAGCTTTATTAATGTCCTATATAATTTTTTTTACATCTAAAACATATTGCTATTACAGTTTTACATATCGTTCGATGGGATAAAAATAGTTGAAATATTTGAATGCCCATACATCATGTGACTAGAATTGATTATGTTACAATTTTAAACTGAGGGCATTTTGTAATAGTAGTTTTGAATAGGGTAAAAAAAGCAGTCTAAGGACTTATTTGGTTCATTCAAAACTTCAATAGGTTTATTTATGCCAATTTCTGTGTGGGTGTGTATATATCAAAATGTGTAGAAGCTCAATGTACTATGCAGAAAATTTATATTAGTGGAACTTATGGGATAGGCTTTTACAGTGAACCAGTAAAATGCATATAACTAAAACAGAATGTGGACTTCTGCTTGGACTGTTAATTGGATGTTTGTATATATATTTTGTTTTCAATGCAAGGTCATCAATAAAAATGAACAACAACTCCTGGATGGTTAACTTAAAAAGATTTACTATACAGCATAAAGAAATTGATGAATCAGAAAATGCTAACAAGACAGAACAATCTGTGAAAGATTCTATAGATAAAATGAAACTTAAAACAAAGCAAGATCCTATCGATATATTGCCATTTACCATATATGAGAAAGCAAATCAGAATATAGTGATATACAACAGAATGCCTAAATGTGGTTCTTCAACAATGATGACCTTCCTGAAGAAACTCAGTCATGGCAAGTTTAGAATGATGCATTCATATATATATGATCAGAAACAACTCAATGACACCAATGACATCCTTAATTTTGTGGAATCTTTTAAGGATTGTGTGTCAAGAAAATGTGTGACGGACCGCCATATTCATTTCGTAAATTTTAAGGACTTCGGATTCAAACAGCCAATTTACTTCAACATTATCAGAGAACCTTTTGAGAATTTGTTATCAGGATATTACTTTACTTATAAAAAAGCTAAGCCAAAGATTAAACATGCTGAATATTACAAAAGCCATAACAATCCAACCTTTGAAGAATGCATTAGAATAAACATAAACATTGTTAAAGATGTAGATGCTTGGTGTCGTCTTGGTGCAGTTGCCAAACGATATGTTGTATGGTTCTGTGGCCATGAAGCAATCTGTTCTACCAATATGACATATGGACTTCAAAAGGCCAAGCACAACATTGATAAGTATCACATGCTAGTTGGACTTACTGAGGAATATGCACTTACACTGAAGGCAATGGAGCGAATACTACCATCCTTCTTTCAAGGAATTGGACATTTCAATGCTTCAACTAGAGTGAACCAAATAGCCGAGTCAAAAAAGAAAAGGCCATCATCAAAGATGATAATTGAATATGTGAAGGTGAGGTTAAAAGAAAATTATGAAATATACTACTATGTGAAGCAAAAGTTTCATGCAACTTTGAAAAAGTTAAATGTGAGCTGAATATGAGAAAGCTGAGTCATACTATCCATAAATTAGTAGTATCATTAATAGTTAAACCATTAATAGTTTGTCATGGATACCTATGCCATTTATTACTAGAAATCGGCAACTCTAAGGAGTAGTAAATCCCAACGAACATTATGATTCTGTATACCATCTCCTCTACCATTGATTTGCAGACAATAAGACATAAACTGGAGATATTTCAGAATTTCCACCAATTTTGGGTGATCATTTCCTTCACAGAGGATGACTTGTCTGATGAGGAAGAAACTACAACAGAGGAATTCAAAAGGATGTGTGAAGCTGCTTTAGAAAGATTGCTTGTTTGACAACATGCTTAACCTTGACGTTAATACCAAAGATGTCTTTCTAAACAATTAAACATTCTTTGGATTTAAACACACAACAACAAATTGTATTTGTTGTTAGCTTTATCTTATGCTCTACTTTGAGTATCTGCAAATATTTCTTATGCACAAAGTAAAACAGTGTCAAACACAAATAATGGATACTATTCACAAAGACACATTTATCAAAGACTACAATTATAGACAATACATGTTCTTATTTGTTTGAACAAGATTTTGATTTTTAAGTGACTTAAATTAATGAAACTCATATTAACAGAGTGTATTCTTGAAGAATAGTACATGTACTCCCTTTAGTTTTCTGAGTTAAAATGCTGAATTCTGCACGTGAAATTAGTGAATTCTGCAGCTTCAAGTGGCTGATTAATGTATTTTCTAACGATTGAACGTAGTGATTGAGTTTGAAAATGATTTAATGCATTAACTGAAGTGTTATAACACTTATGAATTTGGCGCTATATGCGATACCAAGGCTCGAATTTGTTTGTTGGGTGTACTGTCGTGTGATTGGTCATGGTTTGTTCAGGTAAATTGGTCACTTCGGCTTCTTATGTGGACCAGATAGGTTGTTCACTTAATTTACCAGATATTTTATTTATTTTAAGGTAAATATTTGTTAATGTGGGAAAAACATTAGAAGGCATTTGTTAAATACAGTTAATATATTTCAATATTTTACATTAGAGCTTTGGAGCCTACACCATCATCAGTTTCAGCTTAGGATGTAGGTAGACCTCCTTTCTAGATTAGGTACCTCCTACCTAGATTAGGTACTTCTTACACTTCGTGAGAAGGGTCTCCGCGAAACTGACAAAAGTTCAAAACAACTTAGATATGTTATTCATTATCTCATTTTATCAAAGTAATCTTGAAACTTAAAAATTTGAAGTCTTTAAATGTGATGATTACTGTTAATTTTGACAGTTCATGTTTGGCTCACAGTTAAGTTACAGATATAGCCGCTGATATATTTGTTTCACATCATTTAGTAGAAAACGGAGAGATAAACTGTTAAGTTTAATTTTCTTTGCACATAGAATGTATGCCGAAACAGGTCAACGATGTATTGACTGAAAACATTTATTGCACATATAATTAAATAGTGTTCAAATGGCAAAGAAGCTACGTTAATGCTTGGTGCATTGATTATGGATAATCGAAATAATCTCCGAGAAATTGATTATTGTTTTTTCAGATAAAATAATGTTTAAATGGCTAAGAGGCCACGACAATGCCCGGTGCATTAGTCGAGAATCCCTGAGAGGGATTGATGATAGAGACGCAGAGAGATTGTGAAACCTGTATGATTTTGTATATTATATGGATTACTTTAATAAACGGGTCGCGCACAAGCCATCCACATTGTACTCGTGTGTTTTGTAAGTGTTTGAGAATGGGTGTTTCTTTTAGCAAAGCCACTATAAGTGTTCAATGTATATGTATTTGTAAAATAAATTCTTTGAATTAAAAAAGTTATGACATTATTAGATTTATCAATAATTACAATGCCATTAACAGTTTTGCAATTAATAGTAATGCCATCAATTTTTGTCCTACAGGTACCTACAGATAGGATAAATTGTTGATGGAAAAAATGTCACAACTGAAGTACATTGTAACTAAAACATTCGTCCATTCAAAGATTTATGTTTAATGTTTCTGCCCTCTCAGATAAATAGGATGATATTTAATAATAAGCCACACGGTGAACAGAATCGCACCCTTGAACAGAATACACTTTTCAGGATGGAAAATCCAAAATGGCCACCTTAACATTTACCCAGAATGCCGAAAAACTCATAGGTAGAAACATTCCTGAAAATTTCAAATCAATGGATCCCTCAAACGGTTTGGCTGGAAACCTGTAGACAAGCCTTCACAGACAAGAGTTTAGGACGGAAAATCCAAAATGGCCATCTTAACATTTATCCAAAATGTCGAAAAACTAATCAGTTCTAAACTTTCATAGGTAGAAACACCCCTGAGAATTTCAAATGAATCCCTCAAACGGTTTGGCTGGAAACCTGTAGACAAGCCTTGACAGACAAGATTTTAGGACGGAAAATCCAAAATGGCCACCTTAACATTTACCCAGAATGCCGAAAAACTTATCAGTTCTAAACTTTCATAGGTAGAAACAACCCTGAGAATTTCAAATGAATCCCTCGAACGATTTGGCTGGAAACCTGTAGACAAGCCTTGACAGACAAGATTTTAGGACGGAAAATCCAAAATGGCCGCCTTAACATTTACCCAGAATGCCGAAAAACTAATCAGTTCTAAACTTTCATAGGTAGAAACATCCCTGAGAATTTCAAATGAATCCCTCAAACTGTTTGGCTGGAAACATGTAGACAAGCCTTGACAGACAAGATTTTAGGACGGAAAATCCAAAATGGCCGCCTTAACATTTACGCAGAATGCCGAAAAATTAATCAGTTCTGAACGTTCATAGGTAGAAACATCCTTGAGAATTTCAAATGAATACCTCAAACGGTTTGGCTGGAAATATGTAGACAGGCCTTGACAGACAAGATTTTAGGACGGAAAATCCAAAATGGCCACCTTAACATTTACCCAGAATGCGGAAAAACTAATCAGTTCTAAACTTTCATAGGTAGAAACATCCCTGAGAATTTCAAATGAATCCCTCAAACGGTTTGGCTGGAAACCTGTAGACAACATTATTCGGGACGCCCGCCCGCCCAACCACACACCCAGCAAACTGATTACATAGCACCTTAGGGTGCGATAAAAAAACACATCAAGTAATACATGTACATGTATTTCATTTCTAAAATACTTAGGGGAGGCATCAAAAGTTCAATGTCGGATTGGAAACTAAATAAATCTAGTTTTGACTCTGACCCCCCTCCCCCTAAAAACTAAATACCGTGAAAGTTGATCGCTGACTTCCGGTTTGAGAATTTGAAAAATTATTGCTAAACACGATCTAGTTTTTGTTAATTCCTACCTTCATTTGCGGCTTTTAACAACTATTGATGGAATAGAATCCTTTGGAATGATCTTGACGAAGAAAGCATCAGGTAAAATCTTTATTTTTAAATCATTCCAAGGCATTCTGAGTCAAAATTGCCAAAAATTTGAAATGTTGAAATTTGTCGGATAGCAAACTGATATGGGTTCGAAACCCTCCCCCCCCCTAACTAGATTTATTTAGTTTTCTATCCAACATCGAACTTTTGATGCCTCCCCTTAAGGAAGCTGTTGTCACTTAAAGTTGGAATGCCGAAAATATTAACACAATTGAACATGTTGAATAACTAATATACTTGTGGCTTGGTTGAATGGCTATGAATCCCATGTTCTGATGTGTCTACTAAAGAAGACAAGGATTATGTCAAGCGGATTTCATAATTTTTCCTCTTGGATCGAAAAATTTCATTTTAATTCGATAAACTTATGATAGGTGGCGAATTTGGGTCCCGCGATTCATTGATATATCGGCTCGTTTGGTGACGATACGAAGACTCAAATATCGATACACCAAAAATATTGTTAACAAATCTGAAATCCATCATATTTTGCTGAAATCTACTGAATATTTATTTTTTTGAGAACTTGTTTATATATTTTTTGTTTGGTTGCTCACTGGACACGACGCGCCCAATATGTTGTACAAATGTGAATAGAACACTTAGCGGATTGCCAGTCAAAATGCGAACAAATAACTTGTGTCCTCTATGTCTTCGTATATCAACATACTTTGTTTTGTAATTCTATATAGTTTTTTCAGTATGAATAAATATAATCTTTGAACTTTTTATTCGACAGAACGCGTTAAAAATTGATAATTTTTAATTAATTAATTTAATAAAAAACGAACAATATTTACGTTCGGAGTATTAATATTAACTGGAGGTTAAGAGATAAAAACTTTTGAACACAACTGATACAATTATGGCCGTGTAAGCATGAGACAAGGGTAATTGTGATATCATAATATCTCCACTAGAGTAGAAAATCTACTGTAGTACTAAAAAACATTCCTCAGTAAAAGGGATAGCACAGATGGACTTACAAAATACAGGTTACAAAATATAGCTGACTTCTAAACAGGACAGGTAGGCTTGATACTTGACTATAGTTTTAATGCTGCATCTGAATCAAATGTCACAGCAAGTGATAGACTTTCAACTCTGACTCGACCTCAGCTACGTCATTGCTGCACCCCCCCCACCAAACAACGATCATGTGACACAAAAACAATGATTCATTCACTAGATGGTGTAGTTAAAAGGAGGTTAATTTTACGACAAACGAAAACTGAAACTTCTTTCATCAATTTCGAGGTGGGTGATTTTTTCAGGCTCCAGTATTTTGACTAAAGTAAGTTCGGGTTCATAGCCATTCTTCAGAGCAGGTTTGAGGCCCAAGGATTTATTTTGGAGTTTTTCTGAGGAATTATTCCCGATTTACCACTATTCCTTTAAAGATGATTGTTTAATGTTTCTTCCCTCTAAGATAAAGAATTAAGGAGAGTTCTTTCATTATAATTTTTTAAATTTTACCCAGCTGAGAATCAGGGGTACAAAATCAAGTTCATAAGAGAGCATGTCACAACTCAAATAGCTTTCTAAGCTGAACATTGAAGATAAGATTCACTGTACCTCCATTGCATCCATAGCCATTGTGGCTAAGTAGTTAGGATCTTGTTTATTCCAGGCCAGTCTTAACAATGGGTGGTGCTGGGGGTCCTCATATATTATAGTTGAGTGCTCCAGGTGTCGCAGATCAAACATCCTCACTGAACCATCAGCACCTGGAAAACAGTCAAACTCAAAACATCAACTCACATTTGGCTGAATCAAAGGAGACAAGAATTACATCATATATCTATATACTAATTTATCATTCATTAGGGATCTGTTTGTACCTTAAATTAAATCAGTATGGGCAAAACTTCATTGATATGAAATAGAGATTTCCTTTTTTAGCTTGATGTACCATATTGATGAATGATTATCAATTTTTTGCCAAAGATTGATTGACATCTCCAAACTACAAAATTGGTCACATTCAAAATCACCTTGCAGCCAATTGAAGATTCAATTAGAAAATCAGGATATTTCATAAATCACATCCTCTCCTTGCCAAAATCGAATTTCACCCAGTTGAGAAAAATCCCTGGAGAACACCGAATAAATATCTTACCAACGCTAGCGAACATGTCTCTACCTCCTCCAGCTCTACTGAATGCTATATCATAGACCTCTTTGTCATGGGCTATGAGTTGTGTCTTCACATGGCCAGACACAAGCTGATGAACCCGTCCAAGCACCTGTCCTGTCTGGAAGTATAAAGTAAAATCACACATATGTTAATGAACTTTTACTTTACAATGTTTTTAGACTTTTCTAAATATTCTCAATAAACTTCATTCATTGTATTATTGCTTGGTTCCCAAGTACATGTAATCTTTAAAGTTTCCAATTCAAACAACTTTTTTTCTTCAGGATATTTTCTAAGCTGTTGTTGCATACAGTATTCATCTAAAGACTCAATAAAGTACATGCTGTATCAATATATTATTCATCTCACAGCCCCAAATAGTAAAGTTGTATCAATACATTACTCACCTCAAGGCCCCATATAGTACATGTTGTACCATTACATTACTCACCTCAATGCCCCATATAGTACATGTTGTACCATTACATTACTCACCTCAATGCCCCATGTAGTACATGTTGTATCATTAAATTACTCACCTCAGACCCCATGTAGCACATGCAGGGCTTGCATTAACGGCGTCCTGTACATGTTAAGGACTCAAAAATAATTTGGAGGACGCAAAAATAAATATTTCCGTTTTTTGGACGCAAATTTTTTTTAGGTCAATACTACAATGTTTTTACAACGATACCTAACAAAAACAAATAATTATGATCTCTCACCTTTATTTGAATCGTAAATAAGGCTCAACATGTTGAATATTTACAAATAATCATGATTCTCTCGAATTTTTTCGACTTTGTTTATTTTTAGATTTGAAACCATGACACGCCACAGTTTTTCCTATTCAGAAACAAATATTAGGTCATTCATGAAATAAAATGTATTCATTGTCGAATGAACGAACATGCATTTATTCAGTCCGTACTTAACGTTTACTTCCGTTTTAAATTCGCGGCAAGAAATTAAAAACTGAAAAATAAGGGACACACTTTTTTTTCAAAGGACACACTTTTTAAAAAAAATTGTGTCCTTGGGACTCACAAATTTTCTAACCTAATGCAAGCGCTGACATGTTGTATCATTACATTACTCACCTCAATGCCCCATATAGAACATGTTATATCATAACATTACTCAACTCAAGGCCCCATGCAGTCCATGTTGTATCATTACATTACTCACCTCAAGGCCCCATGTAGCACATGTTGTTTCAATACATTACTCACCTCGAGGCCCCGTGTAGTACATGTTGCATCAACACATTACTCACCTCAAGGCCCCATGTAGCACATGTTGTATCAATACATTACTCACCTCACGGCCCCGTATAGTACATGTTGTATCATTACATTACTCACCTCAATGCCCCATATAGTATATGTTGTATCATTACATTACTCACCTCAAGGCCCCATGTAGCACATATTGTTTTCAATACATTACTCACCTCAAGGCCCCATGTAGAACATGTTGTTTCAATACATTACTCACCTCAAGGCCCCATGTAGTACATACTGTATAATTACATTACTCACCTCAAGGCCCCATATAGTACATGTTGTGTCAATGCTTGAAGTCCCTAGTAGGTTCGGATCAACCTCGTTCCAGTCAAATGATGTGAGAGGTGCACAGAAATCAGAATTCTTATTCTAAAATATAAAAATTAAACATATTTAAAAAACAAGTAATTGAGAAGCAAGGGATGAAATATTTGCACATCTTTGTTTGATCAGACATTACTTTATAACTATTCATCAAAATAATTTGCAAGCATAATATATCAAATGTAAGCCTTCTCTTAAAACTCATTGATTAATCTGGATGGGGTCTGTTTCTCAATCGTATGGTTAGTAACAAATCATTAGTTCCAAAGACCTGTACCCCTGGTGCACTGAAGGGACTCGCCCTTATAAAAAAAACAACCATTTTTTCCGAAATTCAATGGTTTCATTGCATATCATGTAACCATCATTTCAACCTTGAAGATCAAAGGAAAAATCATTATATCAACCATTCAAAACCATTGCGCAACCATTACTTCACCCAATATTTTCAACCCTTTTTACATAAAGTTGCAATGGTTACGCAACCATTTTTGAGAAACCATTGCAAAACCATTACAACCATTACCCATTGAAATTAACAGTTACAATTGATTGCAACCATTGATTGGGAACTGCAACTATTGCAACCATTAATCCTCAAAATGAATGCTCATGGGCAGACCTGTAGCCAGCTTTTGCACTTTTGACAAATTTACAAGGGGATTCATATTTTATAACTATGGCCAAAAATTGGCCAAAATCACTTGAAAAGTCCTCAATATGGTGAAAAACTGCATGAATTTGAAATAATGTTGGGCTATGGCTATGTTGATATTATTAGTATGTTTTTTTAAGTAAGCATGTCTGTAGTCTGCAGTCTATCACACTCTTCTCTCATTAAAGAATTTTTTTTCGATTTTGTTTGTCTCGGATCTTGTTCTCAATGACAAGTCTGACGTCACTTCCAGAACAACAAAAAACATACACTTATTTGTATATATCATTTAATCTAATCCCTAGGATTTTAAACACTTATTTCTATGACTATTGCAATCACTTATCAGGTATCGTTTTTAAGGAGAATGAAAAATGCAGAAATCTTGTAAGAAAATAAGGATTCTTTTTTGTTTCAATTCAATATTGTTTAATTTTGCTGGCTTATTTACATTAAGAAAATTGTAGAAATACAAATTAAGATTTCACATTATTGAATTCAGATAAGGTACAAAGACAGAGCAGCAACAGTTGTACAGACAGAGCGGCAACGGTTGAAATGCTAATTATAACCATTGAAAAGCTAATTATAACCATTGAAATGCTAATTATAACCCTTGAACAGCCAATTAGATAAAGTTCTGTTTTGATAGTTTAACAAAATCATTACAAATTAATTCTTTTTTAAAGAATTATTTTTGTCTAAATAATTTATTTTTGAATTCCCCCTACCATAATAATGACACAATCATAGTAAATTAGATGAGATTCACATTAAGATTTTTGAAGCCAGCTATGGTCTTGATGAATTCTCTTTTTTCTAGCGATAGTTAACTTAAGTTCATAATACAATTTTGAGACATATCCAACTTCAAGTTCATGCTCATAGGCATAAAACCATGTCTAGTAAAAGGAAATATCATCTATTCAAGTGTTTAAGATATTTCCCTTTCAGTCATTATGATTAAAGTTTAATCCAATTAGTAATTAATATTTTTTGATTTGTAAATGATATTGAAGAAAAGACAATCAATCCGGCTCTTGCCTAATCCAAAGCATAAATACAAGGATGTTGATGTTTGAAAATCATGTTTTGGAAACATTTTCAGTTTAATCTACTTAATTGTTGTAATAAGACTTCTTTGATATTGAAGAAGCAGTTATTTTGGCACTAGCTTAATCCAAATCATAAACAAGAGGCAGGAAATACAATCTTTGATGTTTCATAATATGTGCACGTATGTATGTACTTTTAGTCAGAAACATTTTTTTGTTGAGACAGGAGAAAAACAGAAAATTTCCACAGAACGTTTTGTTGTATTGTTCAGTAAAACTGAATGAATCAAGAAGGAATTTCCAAATAAACTACAAGAATGACCAGGGCCAAAAATGAATACACTTGATTCTCTTCAATAAAATAGAAATACTATCTCTATGAACATGAACTTGAAGTAATATTCAGTACCAAAAATGAATAAACCTTATTCTTTATAGAAATAATATGCCTATGAGAATGAACTTGAAATCATATCCAGTGCCAAAAATGAATAAACCTTATTCTCTTCAATTAATTAGAAATAATATGCCCATAAACATGAACTACTGTATTTTGAAACATAATAATGCATTCAATTTACTTGTATGTTCTTCATGTTTCAAATTGTCTCATTCTTAAACTAAATAATTTCCACAATATGGTTGAAAATAGTTGCAACCATTTGGTAAATGCAACTTAAACAATCAATGGTTTGTAATGGTTGCAAATGATTCCATAATTTCAATGATATGCAACCAAAGTTTTCAACCAAATTTTAATGGTTGCAATGTAATGGTTGGAAACCATTTCAATTGGTTGCAGCAATGGTTATGCAATGATTTGTAATGGTTGCGCAATGGATTTTAACGGTTGAAATTCGGAAAAAATGGTTGTTTTTTTCCTAAGGGTGTATAAGATTCTACTTACATTATTTAGTAGACATTCTAATCTAGTTTCTGTATCTATGGCTCGCCAGACCCTTAAATAATCACCACTTGTGGCAAGCAGGTCAGGAAATACTCCTTTCTGAAATGGTTAAAGCAGATCTATTATTAGTATGCTGGATATATTTCCAACTTAATATAAGATATTATATAAGTCTAATTAAAGTGAATATAACTACATTTGGCTTTTCACATTGGAGCTCTCAGTGTGTTGACAACACAGGGGATAGTATACCCAAAAGCTTTCTTTACAAAGACATGTTTGTTTTAGAGAGGTGTTCGGATAAACAAATTCAACTGTAATCAGTAAATGAACATACTTGTCCAGTGATGAAGTACATTGTAGTTTAGTTATCTTAATTTACTATTTAAATATGTGATTTCATTCAGGTAGTCTGCCATATATTACATTTGTGAGGTTAAAACTTACACTATCAGGAATCCACATAATTTTGGTAGTAGGGTATGGGTGGTCAAATGTACTTCTGGCTGCAAAATCTGAAGTTTCTTCATCGAGAGATACTATCTGAACCTGGAATACGATCAGAAATGAGTTCAATAACACAAAATGTAATAAAACATTTCAAACTGAAAGCAGTAAAAATCTGAAATGTGTATGTCCTTTAAATGAGATAAGAATAAATAACAATATAGAAAAAGTAAATACTATTATGCAGGGTTGATACCATTGAACTGAACATTATAAATCTAGAAATAATATAATTAATGTCTAGAGCATGATATCATTTTGTACCCCTGATCCCCTTCCAGTTCCATCTATCAATACCCAAATCCCGAGAAATACAAAGTATGGAGGAACTCAAATTAATCAATCAGCCCATTTAATTCATTTTTAAATTGTAGTATAAATATGATAATAGTATAAATTATAAGACATTTGGAATTAGATTGCCAAATACAGAAGCATAAAATATTGACAAAAGAATATTGATCAAATCTGGACTGTGTAATTGTAACCATTGTCCAATTTGACTGTAATACATTATGGCTAAATTATCAGTTGACATGCAATTACTCCACAAATGTTATTCAAAAAGTAAATCAACATTAAGAGTAATTTTCGCTATCATCCTGACACTCCATTGACTATTACTTTAATGGATCCTAGAAATACATAAAGGTGAAGAGCTTAATGGATCATACCATAAAGCATGATCAATATATATGCTATTAGAAATAACTTTGTTCTCCGGGGATATAATCTAACAATTATTGATTTTCCATTTGTGAGAAGCAGTGATAATCCAGCAAACAAAAGAATGATACTATTGAGGATTTTTTTCCAAAGTGGTCTTCATGAGAAATGAAACACAGTTTAGTAGCTAGGGGTGTGTCACTTTGATTAAAAGCTCATGAGCATCACCTTCTTAAGCCTTTACTTTATAATTTCCTAACTGGATTATTAACATGAATTACTTCATTCCTCATTATTTAGAATTACAAAATATCTCCAATGGAAATGACGCCTTGGCCCTCTTGAAAAATAAAATCTATAGGGAGTGACAAAATTGCAAGCAATGTGTACAGTTGACCTATATGTACCAATATCCATATTATTATATAATCATATATATATGAGAGAGGGTTATCTGGTGCCAGGACTAGTAGTCCTGTGTACACCTATATATTTTGTCTGTATGGTTACAATATGGGAGTATTTGCCATGTATAAGAGATGAAAAATATCATAACTCAAAGCGACCCCCCAGCCAAAAATTCTTTCAAATTCATGCAGTTTTTCACCATTTTGAGCACCTTTCAAGCGATTTAGGCCATTTTTGGGCCAATGTTGTCAAAAGTGACCCCCCTGGAATTTTTCAAAAAAAGAACCTCTGCTTGGCAAATCCTGGCTGTAGGCCTGGGATACATGATTAAATAATGCACAAAAATTGCAATAAAAACAAAAATTTCCTTCTACTTCCGATTACCCATGACTGAGGATTGAGCACATAAAAAGAACTCTTAAATGAAGGAAATTATTGAGGTATGCTATTTTTGTCTGTAATATGTTCCAATATGTGTCCTGTATACAGTCGGTTACACTGCTTCAAAGCAACCAGTTGAACCCAAACAATAAGAAATCTAAACACTATTGTGCAATAATATTTTTGTATTGCACACGAATGACATTTAACGTTTGCATATCTTTGATTGCTTGTGAATTGGGTTATAAAGTCTGTAACCTCTTATGTTCTGATGCTTCTCTGCCATGTTAATTTTGAAAAAAATAACATGGCAGCCTGGCGAGCATAATAACTTTTTCAATTTGAGAAATGTCTACGTTAAATAGCTAGCTGTAGATGTCTTAATTAAATGCAGGGATTATCGATAATCAGGTAAGACATTTATAAATCATGACTATACACTGCGTTTATATGAAAGGGACCAAATTCACCACCAAAAACTTTGGCAAAATCTTAACTCAGTCCCAGAAATGTATAGTCATATAAATCCGACCGTTGTATGCTGTTTTTCGATATTCCTTGTTCCTATTTGGATATTTATTTTTTATCATTTTCTTAGCATATACCGTCGTAGATATTATAGCTGACAAATTGCGGTAAACGCTTTTCTGGCCTGTCTTGGTAACCATAGTTACCATACTAACCAAAGTCACACAAATTATCGAGTAATTATTTAGCTCCAACATCAAAGTGTTAAATCTTACCTTAGACATGTAAAACACTTGATAATTGACGAGATATAATCAATTGAATTATATTTTCATTATCGCCCGCCATGTTGCTGAATGTTGTTTCCGGTAGTCTAAATGTAAACATGTACCGAAACGGAATCATAATTATTTATTACACAGAGATCGATTCCAAAGCCGTTCTCTCATACTTATTACTTTTCTCATTTTGAAACAATAACTTTTCCAAATAACTTCCCTTCTTAACGACACTGCTTCCCTTTCAACAAGAGCTTTCAACTGAATCTTCGTGTAACAAGTACTTATGATTTCGTTTGATATAGTTTTACATCTAGACTCAGATTAACCCGGAAGTGACCTTGGCATGGCAAAATGAAAAAATTTTAAAATTCAAGCGGCATGCTTATATTTCTTCAATTACCAAGCGTTTTACGTGTCTAAGGTAAGATTAAATACTTTATAGTTGAAACAAAGAAATTTATTTATCATTTGTGTGAATTTGGTTGGGTAGACAGGCCAGGAAAGCATTTCCCGCAATTTAGAAGCGCGGAGTGTGTATGACCCTAGTATGCAAGAAAATAAGAAAAAATAAATATCCAAATCAGAAAAATAGCTACAAATAACATCATACGAGGGTCAGATTTATATGACTAAGAAATGTACGAATTCGCGAACGTAGACCCAAAACCGCGGTATTCGGTAATCTGCATTTGTTTTTTTAAAACATGAATAATGTTTTTTTAAAACATGAATAATGAGATCCGCGGCTTACTTTTGGTCTCTAACTGTGTCTTACATCAGTATCATCAATCCATGCAAGTATTTGAGCGCTGAAATACTTCTTTTTTCGATCAAGACTTTGGTTCATCGAGTGAATGTTTTTACGACCAATTTCCAATATGGTGGTTTGCTAGGAGCGAGATATGCAACAAACGAAATGAATTTTGAGAATGAGTTAGGTTCGGACAACCTCCGGAAATTTTACGAAAGTGTCCGAGCAGAAAACGCCATATTGGAATTTGGCAGAAAAAACATTCAGTTGACTAACAATTACAAGTCTTGATCGAAAAGGAAGTACTTGTACAATACTTGTACGGAAGGATGATAATGATGTATGACATAGTTAGAGAACAAAAGTAAGCCACGGATCAACTTATAATTTGTGTTTCAAAAGTCACTATTATTCAGATGTCCATTTATCCGTTGGAGAGCCATAAGTTTCAAAATCTAACATGGCTCTCGGAGTAAGGATTTAGGCCTTTATAATGATGCAAACCTTATTGTTGTATTCCTCGACGAAGCTCCCCACAGCAAGTCGAAATCGTTTATCAGGACGCACACTCCAGTTCATACTATAGATATTCCAGGCAGCCTCATACTTATATATTTCTTTCCGCTTCCCCGGGGGAGGAGCGGAATTAACTGCAGTCGGTAGAGTTGACATGCTATTTTCAAAAAATTAAAAAATTACTTCCGTAATAAATTTTCAGAACTTTTACGGCTTTTATTTCAAAAATGCAATCTTATAATGCACTGTTCACTAAACTTATATATTCTTCATATCCTCTTCTTTGTATTGTTTATTGTTTTATTATTTGATCATGCTCATATATGACGAAAAACATGCAATTATAATTGATTTTCAGCAACAAAAACAATATGGCTGTAAGTTGAAGTCACGTACAAATCTCGGATACTCACGTGACATTTCTTTTTTACCACTTTGAAAATCATCTTTATATTGATATGTAAAATTGATTTTATGTGTTTTATAGCTTGAAACTTACATAATGATTATGAAGCTTTATCATTCATAATGACCAATAGTGTGAATATTGATAAATAGTAGTCGTAAAGTTATGAATTTTAAAATCACGCGAGATTTGGGAAATTGCGGGAAATCAGTTTGGGAAATAACATTACTCTAAAATCTGCTAAAAATGGTGCAACTTTCGCATATTCCCGACGATCTGAAGCCTCCAGATGGATTTTTTAAAGATGTGAAATATTATGTAATCGGTGATATTGATTCTAAGGTAAAATACAAACGTATATAGTCGATAGCTTATGTATCAAATGCTTTCAAAATTTTGATAGGCTAGAGTCTAGACTAGAGTCAGTACGTCTATTTCCAAACACCCCCATCAAAAAATGTAGTTAGCTTGGCTGTACTGCACATCTATGCTATGATTCTATATATATTATGTGTATTATCCACTGTAGAATGCATTTGCAGAAAAAATTACGAAAAATTGTAAAAAATATCTGGGTTATTCCATTTTTACTACAAGGTATTTTAGGGGGGTAATTCCGAACAGGAGTTTTTTTGGGGGGTAAATCCGAACACTTGCATGGGGGTAATTCCAAACACTTAACTTAAACTTAATTGTTTTAATTATTAGATTGATGGTATATCATTATATGATACCCTTAACTTATGATACTGGATCCTGTCACCCCTGCATATCAAGAAACCCAAATTTATTTCATTTATTACTGACATCTATTTATTTAAACGCACAGAGTTTGTGGGGGTAATTCCAAACACTAGCATGGGGGTAATTCCAAACACCTAAATCATCATAATTGATTATTTTATTGTAAGATTGTTGTTATACATCATTATATTGTATCTTTCAGGCTATAAATATTATGTAGAGGTAGTAGAGGTACTATTATTCAATTCAATGATCTGCTTGCCATTATTTGGAACCCGTTCGTGTTTACCCCCCTGTTTGGATTTGGACGTATTGACTCTAGAATATTTTTAAAATTTTTGGGGTAGGCTTAGGTCTAGAGTCTATACGTCTATTTCCAAACACCCCCATGGGCGTGGGGCTATATTTTGAGTTGGTACGCACACTCAGGGATGCCTGATTGCGTGGCCGAAGCCCGCGCATCCCGGGGGGTCCGAAGGTATGCTTCCCCGGGAAAACTTTTTTCAAGGACGTTAGACCTCTATTTGATGGGATCTAAGCGTTTTTATCAACTTTAAATGTTGACAATGGTAGAAATACAGATACGGTAGGAAGCATCAATAAATTCGCAAATAGAGCTAAATTAATTCATTTTAACACATTTTTTATATTTTTTCAAATTCATTTGGTACGCCTGTGCGTATTTTGCGTAATAGGCGCTACGCCCATGACCCCCATCAAAAAATATAGTTAGCTTGGCTGTACTGCACATCTGTAGAATAATTTTGTATATGTTATGTGAATTAGAGGCTGTCAAATGTATTTGCAGAAAAAAATTCAGATAAATTGTCAAAAAATCTGGGTTATACCACTTTAACTCTTACAGTGCATTTTATGGGGGTAAATCCAAACAGGAGATTTTTTAAGGGGGTAATTCTGAGGTTTTTCATATTTTTTATATATCCTTTTACAGGTTACATCTTTTGGTTTTTGAATACTGGCTTTTGTTGAATGACTGTTTTTTAATAATTTCCATGAATTTGGAATAGCGGTCACTAGCCCTCCATGTTTCATAAAATCAATTTCAATACCAAATTCTTCAGCTAAGGCCTCATTTGTTTTGAAAGATTTATCACTGTTTAGAAGTTCAAGATCGTTTATTTTATTTATTCCTGCAGCATACCATTCTTTGTAGAAAATTGACTTGTTGTTCACCTGTATGTGTTTGTTGTTCCATATGTATTGATGTTTTACTCTTTGCTACTACACTGCCTCACTACCTATCGATTGTCACTAATTATGGATAACACTTTATCCAATGAAATCTATATTCCTTCCTTATACTTGTATTTATATTTCTGATTTAGGTGATATCCCTGCTGAATGGAGGTGGTGCTAAAAAAGACTCTTATCTGACTGATATTATAACACATGTGATTGCTGAGACTAGTGACAGTGAGGACAATGACTACAGCGAGGCTAAGGAACTTTATGAGTTACCTGTTGTCACTGTAAGTAGATAATCAACTACATATCATATGTTACCCTCCACATAGAGTCTAGGTATAAACTACCTTTTGCCTAGTATAACTTAAACTATATTACAGTTTAGCAGCCACCACTACTACTGTTACCTGTGACAGCCTGTGTCTTAAATCATTTCAAACCTACCATGCTGACCTTTTCTGAACCCATCAACTAGTGGGAAAGAACACATGCTAAATGCATGCTCATTGCCTATGTGATTAGGTCAGAGGAAATGTTGTCCATATTTCGACGATGAACTCTGATTCACTTGGTGAATTCGCTTTATTGTAACCTGAAAGTGTGAAGATGAACGAATGCAAAGGGTAATCATATGTAAAAGTTAACATTAAAATGCATGTTAGCCTAACTGAACCAATGGCTTATCCCCATTCCTCAGTTCTCTTAATTGATGATTTGTGATCACCAGATTGATTTTATCTTGTAGCGACATGACCATTAGGCCACATTGGTATATCTGTTTGATTTGGAGAGATTATTTTCTGAATTTCGTACTATATTGATTCGACTATATCCTGTTTATTCTCGCATAGTCGAGTTGGCGACTGCCTATCTTCATGACTGCGTAGAACCTGATTGACCAATGAGAGAACAAGTATCACATCATGGAAATAATACAGTGTATTGAAATTCTTTGTTTTAAACATTTGTATTTGATTTTGTCTCAATTCCGCATATTTTTTGCTTTGTATTTCCAGCCAAACTGGGTGGTGCTATCAGTCAAATGTGGAGTGTTACTTCCGTATCCTTGCAAAAATCTCTGTATTTTGAAGTTTTTTCCATATCTGATGTCAGTGGTACATCCCTGAGTTCATGCCTTTCTTGAATAACTTTTTTTATCAATTTCATGTAAACTATTTTTTTTAAATTAGTAATACCTTCATAAGATTATAGGAGCATCTCTTATCCCTGTTAAAGCCTTAACCATATGCAGTACAAATGCCTTCAATCCAGAGCATAATCAGCTTTTCTCTGGTGTTACAGCTTGTCCTTCACATGTGAGTAGTGTTTTTACGTTTAAATGACTTGTATAGAATTTGGAATATAACAATAATTGAGGAGAAATTATCATCAGTTTGACTTCAAACCTATATACATATGATAGAAGTCTTTATTAGATTTGTTCTTGAAACAGCAGCTTGAAAAGAAACTTGATAAGTTGTGAAAAGTAGTCCAGACAGTCCGGTAGACTTCTAACACATACTCATGTGCAACCAGGTGTCATTTTGCTACACGTGTTGCTATATATGGTTTAATATATGGCATCGCTTACAAATGTGAAACTACCCAGTCTCTGCCATGTTAAATTCTTCAAGTCACCAGAACCAGTGAAAAAAAATTCCCGACCTCTTGAGCACACAGCCTCAAAGGAATCACAAATAGTGAAAAAGATAACGTTTGAGTGTTATAAAATTTGTTTTCTAGTTGAGTGAAGATGACAACAAGTCAGTGTGGGGTCTTATTACATACCATGGCGGAAATTTTCAACTGAACCTCAACAGCAAAGCTACACATCTCATTGTCACTAAGCCAGCAGGGGTAAGTGAAATATATGCAGTAAGAAAAGCAGAAATTTGGTGGAATATGTCAGACAATATTTTACATTTGGAGAGTACATGTATGGTTCCTACATTTGGAAAAATAATTGAACAATACAATATTTTCATATTTAGCACCATAATCTAGTATCATGTACAAGCTATTTTTGTGCTTGTATTGGGGCGATTTTCTAATTAGGAATTAGGAGGTGCTTCACCTCAGATAATTCAATTTGGATAGAGACTTGAAGGTATACTGTATGCTATTTGCAGGAGAAGTATGAAACTGCTCTACAACATGAGAACATCACAATCGTCACACCAGACTGGATATTTGACAGTATTAAAGAAAAATCTCAATGTGACCCCATGAAATACCACCCAAGGCTACATATTATATTAAAACCTAAGCCTCCTACCCCACCCACTCCACCAGCCCCCATCCAACAGGCATTCACACCCCCAGATGAAAGGGAACAATTAGGAATGCATCTTCCATTGACTCTTCCTCCTGGTATGCATGGTACACCAACTGATGGGAAACCTGTCGCTCCCAAACATATGAGTCCAAGGGGGTCAGGACCAGGGACGCCAGTTGGCCCAGGGGGATTTATGTACCCTGGAGGCCCAGATACTCCTACTGCAAAAGAAGCACTGGCTAAACTTGTAAACAATAGAATCCATGCGGGTAAAATATCAGAGACCCCAGAGATGCCAATACCTCAACCTAGGAGTATGATACCCCTAGCGCCACCCCCAGGTGCACCACTTGTCCCAGGGATTTCACCCTCAATCCCTCCTGGAATGTCACCCTCAGGAATGCCAAGTATGGAGAGTATGGGATTGGGGGTATCGACCCCTCATGGGCCTCCCCATATAGGGGAGAGAGCACAGTCACCTAGAGGCACCCTCAGGAACATAACCAACAGTGGGTCAGGAATGGCCCCCAATTTAACCCCCACAGGTCGACAACCAGGTTCCCCAGGGAGACACCCTGGGTCCCCAGGAAGGCACAGACCCAACACTCCTCCCAGACAAAGTAGCCAGAAGGTAGGATCAAATTATAATTAATTTATGACAAAAGACAGTGTCTTTTCATGTCAATGTAAAATACTGTACCTGAAACATTTGAAATAAAGTGAATTGAATTGAATAAGTAAAAAAATAATAAAGTGTTAAACTCATTGTTGTTAAAAACTAAAATCAATTAAATTTCTGTCGTCTTGCAGATCAACCAGATTCTGAATCAAATGGGCCGAAGTGGGTCTCCCCGGGGTAGAGGATCTAGCCCTCACCCCCTACATGCACCTGCCATCAGGGGTCCTCCTGAGCCTCTTTACTATGGCCATGATCCCAGTGAAGCAGGTATGTGACTTCCTTTTAAGAAATCTATCAATAATCATTACAACTCTGTATACAGTACAGGTATATGTACTTTATTAAGGAAAAATGTTTGCATGTGAAAAAAATAATGTGTAATTCTTCCTCCAAATGCAGGACTACTGACATCATTTATTTTGTTCCTTCCTTCAACATTGAATGATGTCTTGAGCCCTGCATTTGGAGGATGTGTGTGATTTCGCATTTCTAATATCCCATTATTGTGTCATACTTTAACCAAAATTTGGTTTTTTGTATTCCATAGTGCCTGCAGATTTGTGCCTCCTTGGCTGCGTGTTCTATATTACTGACTACCAGAAGTTACTCGAGCCTGACATGATCACGACATGGCGTAAAGTAATCCAGCAGCATGGGGGTGAGGTGGACACGACATATTCTCACAGAATAACACATGTGTTGTGTGACAATCAGACCAGTGACATATTCAAAGTGGTTCGTATTTTTAGAAATATTTTCTTTAAAAATATACTTCCAAAAATGGCTCGATGGATTGATTTGAAATTTGCATGGATGGTTTTAGTAATGAAATCTAGAACTGCTCAGTTTCTAAGTGTGCTGGCTAAATTTAAAGTTGCACATTTTGGATCCTTTGGAATGATCTTGTTCACCAAATAGACACTAGTTCAAAAAATCTTTTTTTTCATCATTGAGTACAATATGTGGAACTTAGGCATATTGCCAATCTTTGCAGAAGGATAATAGAAATGCTGATCTAAATGTTCATATTAGAGTCTTGATCTCCTCTGATAGAGAATAACCAAAAATGTAATTTCAAAATGGCCACAAAAAATTTCGGGCAGTTTTGGTTGATTTTATTTTATTTTATTTCCAGGCTGTGAAAGACCAAAAGAGGGTTGTATCAGCTCACTGGTTGAATGATTGCCTACAGGTGAAACGTATGGGACCTCCAGGTTTTGCCTTACATTTTCCTACACCACATGATGTATGTAGCAAGCCATGTGGAAACCAGGTAAGGAACCCAAAAGAAAATGTGGAAATGGCAGGTCTGCTCTTAAATGATCAACAGAATTATTTTTTATTTCATATTAATATATAGACTATGCCTCGTTCAAAGTAGAAATTAATTTCACATTTTAAAAAATCTACATTCATATATTAATGTGATTATTCATGATTTTAGTTGTGATTAAAAATATGACTTTCTTGAAACATCTTTGAAGTTGAAGAGCCATTGCATACACAGTAAATATACTACATGGTTCTGTTTATTGTTCACAGGTAATAAGCTTGACCAACTTTGAAGGTGAAGAGAGAACTAGGATCAAACATATGATATCTATCATAGGAGCCAAGTACACAGGTTACCTTACAAGAGAAAACACTGTACTTATATCAAAAAGGTTAGAATTTGCATCATCTTATTTTTCTCACTTGAAACCATGGTTAAGTATAAGGAAGCCAGATTGTAAGACAAAGCATTAACAACAAACTGCCATCATCTGAAAATAGGTTCCAATGCCTTATGTCAAATGCTAGTCACAATACAAGTGGCTATAACAATATGTCACTACTTCTTGGTAATATTGATGCAAATGAAAAATGAATTAATATTTAGTTATGCATTTGTGTGTAACTAGCTGATATCTTGAGTTGTCCTTGTATTAATATCATTCTATAACAAAAATATGCAACTCTGAATGTTAAGTACATGTAATGCTAAAAACTAGCACATGGTTTAATGGATTGATCTGAGATTTCAATAATTTTCTAATTATATTTCAGACTGGAAGGAGTGAAATATGAAAAGGCCAGAGAATGGAAGATCCCTATAGTGAATGTACAATGGCTAAATGACCTGATGTTTAACCAATTAGATGCCTTGAAATTACCCGTTGCACCCAAGTACCAACAATTTAACTTGCATGATGCATTTAGGATCCAAGAGCCCTGGAGAGTTGCTCACCTATTAGGTACTAGGTCAAAGATTTTACACTTGCTTATCTTGTCATTTTGGTCTGACTTTACACAATGCGAATTCCACTCTATATTAAATGCAAACGAGGAGTTTTGTGATATTTTGTTTGGCTGTCCATTTTCCTAATTCCATGTTGTAATTTTTAATCCAGTTTCTTCATACATGTACCTATTACATTTTTAGCTTCAATTTTCCCTGGACTTTATTTGAAGTTCGGAATATAACAAGAACATGTATTTAACAAAATTAAAACTTGAAATGAACATACATTCACAAAGGCATGTTTCCTGTTTTCAGAAGGTTGGAGGGTACCCCTTAAGATACCTAGAGATGCATGGAAGGTATGTTTAGGCCACATTCTTTTGTCACTTCTAAATGATATAAAAATTTATCTTTTTCACCCACTGACAAATAAAAGTTTAAATTGTTGATGGTAGCAACCCTATATTTCCAAAATACAAATATACTGCAATATAATTTTTTTCAGATTTTATTTGCAGTTGAATGCAATGTTTAGATTATTCTCTTGTCTTTTTCTCTAAAATGAATAAAAATTGAGAGTAAGATGTAAAAAGTCCCATCCCCGATTTAAAAACAATACTAATATGTCTATTTGAGAACAATTGCAGCATGCATGAGAAGAAAACTAGCTTGAACAAAGCATAGAAAAGTATTTGTATATATTTTGCAGAAACTCAGTCCCAGTGCCATAATGAAACAACAACAAGGAAAGAGAAAGGCTGAGGAAACACACCACCAACCTGTAGCCAAGAAACTCAAGTAAGTCAATTTAAGCAAAACATTTTACCGATGCCAACTTAAAAATGGTGAAAATTGGTCAAAATATCTTTGTATATGTTTATGTCATCACCAGAAGTGTTATAGTATCAAACTTATTTTTGAACAGTTTTCAGGGTTTGGTGTCTGTAACAAAGCACCTGTAAAAATTACGGCATCTGTAACAAATGGCAGGTTGTGACATTTTGTATGTTAATGCATTGTTTGTTATATTATGACACTACTCTTTTGTTCTATTTTATTTATTTATTTTCTCTGTTGTATCTAGACTTGAAGGTGGTCTTCCCAACACAGGTACATCTAGTCCAAAGGTGCTCATCACAGGGGTCTCTAAGAGAAAGGTTGCAGAACTAGAAAGGGTAAGCCTAAGTTAGTTATTAAATCTGCATGTTCTCTTCTGATAATCAAATACCTGTTATTTGTAATGTCATGCTGCATTTCAACTCATTTCTTATTATCTCATACATACATGCTTATCTTACAGAAGCTGTCACGTGTTATGTGTAGTTATGTGATCCATGTCCAACCAATGAGGAACATTATATACACAGAGGTTTCTTTTTCAGAGAGTCGAGTCTCTAGGTGGTACTATTGTGACGACAGCCAAGCAGTGTTCACATCTAGTAACCAATCAGGTCAGCCGTACCATTAAGTTCCTAACTGCCATGCCTATATGCCGCCATCTCGTCACCTCAGAGTGGATCAATGAGTCATTCAGTGCAGATAGGTTTATTGGTAAGAACATCATTACATTTTGTCTTGGTAATGCCTTGTCTGTTTATTTTATGAGAATCATTCATGAATCTCTGAAATCTCCGATTTTTTATCAAGAGATGATTCAGAGTTGACCTGCTCACAAAGGCTCAATTATACGGCCACAACTTTACTTATATTGAAAAACCCAACTGTTCTTGCAGTGTTGCTGATACACTCAAACATTTATTCTTCTATTGTCCAAACATAGCACAAAATAGATATACATTTCTTGCACTTTTAGAGACTCTTAAGCATATAGTTGTAAAGAATAAATAACAATTTATTGATTTTCTGAAATATGGCAGTAACATACTATCAATTTTTTGCTCTTGTTGCCAACTTTTCTATAAAGAACACATTACATCAAAATCGATTTCCAATTTTTGTCCAGTTCATCTCGGGTTTGTTAATGTATTAACATTATGTAATGCAAATATAGATAGATAAAATCTTCTCAACGGAAAAAAGGATTTGCCTCCAAATTGGTTATAGCAGGGGGAAGAAGGAGGTATGGATTCTGGATACCTGCTTATGAGGATGCAGTTGTTTAAGATGGCTTATTTTTCAGATGAATCCAACTTCGTCTTGAAAGATGCTAAGGTGGAGCAGGACCTGAAGTTTGATATAGCTGATGCGCTGAAACGTGCAAAACAGAAACCTCTATTTAAAGTAAGCAATGATCTCCCACATTATAGAAACATAGGCTTCATATTACCTGTTATCTTATTCTGCTGTATATTTACTGCTTCATTTTAATGAGAGAATTCAATTATATTTTATATATATGATACATAACTTGTATAATATTAAATTGTTTGATAATACTAATATTATGAAGTTATTCTTGAAGAAATGAAGAAAGTAACATATAATTCCCTCAATAAATGTGTGAACTGTGATTTCTGCAATGCATTTCTTATGCATCTTATGCATTTTCTCCTTATCTATATGCATCTTCCTTCATCACGCAGGACATGACATTCTACCTCACCCCCTCAGTCATGCCAGGTGTGGCACCCCTTAAGGAGATGATTGAGAATGCAGGAGGTTTGGTTGTGCCACGTCGACCCAGGGCCAAGGTTGTCCAGGGACAAAAGAACAGTAAAGGAGAGCCAGTGTTCATTGTAATCACTTGTGAGAATGATCTACATCTGTGCAGAGACCTCTTCCAGAAGAAAGTCCGTAAGTACATTTTTATTGTTGAAATGCGTGTAACTGACGATGATCATTTTATATTCAAACTCTTTTAAAAGACCATAAATGCTTAGCTTATTTGTACAAAGGTCTTATTATATAAGAATAAGAAGTAAAATCGTTTCTGGCCATCAGAGAGTAGTTTAACATGATGATGGTGGATTAGGGTCTATTTAATACTCTTTCATTGGATTATGATTGTGTTTTGCATTATTGGCCAATTCAGTAAATCATGCCACCTTTTGGTTGTCATTCTCACAGATTCGGGTCTGAAAATTAATTGAAAATTAAAATTCTGTTAATATTTATTTATTTTTCCAGCTGTCTTCAATGCAGAGTTTGTCTTGACAGGAATCATCCGACAAAAGATAGAATATGAAGTATTCCGTGTACATTTTGCTAAGAAAACAACAGACACTGTGAAAACCTAGTGAAGATACAATACTCATATTGGGTGTATGTTATTCTGGGGGAACAAGAACAAAACTGTATTTTTTCTTAATGAATGTTACTAACTGAAAGTATACAGTGAGATACAGTGACAATTTTAAATACCATTGTTTCAAAACATATGGGGTAAATGGGTTCAAGAATGCTGAAGAAAAAATGACATTTAAAAAAGAAGTCCATGGTGTATTATTAATTGAAAGAGAACATATCTTTTAAAGTGCCAATGACAAATACTTTTTTTAAATTATCTCGTCAAAATGCAGTCTTTCAATTTTGATCATGTAAATCCAATATGGAAATTATTTTAGCTTTACAATCTAGTTTTGAAAATGATGTCTTCATTTATTTCGTTATTTTTAATTTGATGATTTCTTAGTGATATGTGATCATTGTAGACAATTTTATGCAATCATATGAACATCATAATCCATGTCCTTCAGTCTACATACATTCACAATCATAACAGCATGTTTGTATATCATTGTATATTTCAAATTATAACCTAATGTGTACAGTAAAAACTGTCAAGTAAAGTGGAACACTTCTAAGATTTATGATCCATGTTAAATGAAGCTCTTAAAAGAACATATGCACAAACCAAAGATGTTCCATAAACACAGGTTTTACTGTATACTGTGTTTTATATATCTCTAGTAGTATTATAGTGTATTTTGACTTGAATATGTTATTATATCTGTATGTTTTTGTTGTAGCGCATAGATTTTCAATCAAGATTTTGTGTAGGGCATTTTTATATTTCTAGTAAAAATACAATGAAATAATTTGTGAGTTTCAAGTATTATTTTTCAATCTTAAGAATTTAAATTTTGTAGAACTCATTTTGCTGATATTTTAGTTTTATTTATATATTTATCTCTGTTTTAATTTTTAATTAAATGTTTGAGAAATTGTTTTTTGGTTGTGTGATATGAGTACTAATTGGTCATTTAGTATTATAATGTATATAGGTGTAAATAGTCATTTGTAACATAAGTCTCATTTATGTACCTCATTAGACAAAGACGGTATTTTATATTGCAATAATACATAATATACAAGTTTTATTTCATAAAAATATACATCTTTTGTACATTTATTTTTCATAGCTAGAAAACTTGAATAATACTTATATCAAAGCTGTGTGAAAGTCTGAAAGTATACATGATCTGAAATATTTCACATTTTGGAAGATGTAAAGCAACAAGGTATTAACAATTCATAGAATAATTTTTCTGAAGAAATGAGCTGGAACAATGTAGACTTATTGAAAGATGCCATGATATGGGCTTGTCATATACTTTATATCCTAATATGTAAAATTGACCTTGTGAAGTCACATCCTCCAAACCAATAGATGTAAAGTGAATTTCATTGATCATAATGTGAAAATATTCTCCAATAAACCTTTGTTGATGCTGAATTGACAGCCTTTAATCCTTTGATTCTCCAAAGTTTAATCAATTGTCATTTTACAATTCATTGCAATAAGACCTGATATCAGGATTGATATTTGTGAATAATACTGCTCCATACAATTATAATTGATCCGCCTTTATAAAAGGGTGGCATACTGACATAAAGGTACATTTGAACTACATAAGGTATCAAATTCTTTAAAATACGACAAATAATACTGTTTCATCTGAAATGCAGATATCAAGCTCATTTATAGATTTACACAAGTAATACTTTTATTGGAGTAAACATCAATTTTACTGAATACCTTTTGTAAATGACTAACATTGTCCATTATAGACTCTCATAAAAACTAGAATTGATCAAGAAACACATAGCTCTTTCATAGAATTTTGAAAGTGCCAATCCTACAAAATTCTCTCAGAAATGATATACTACTGCTAGTATTCATCGTCATCATAAAGTCCACACTATGTGATTCATTGGTATAAATTGGTGTAACAACTGGTCCCAGATGTGATTTAACCAATTGCAACATACATTGTAGTTTAAAATCTTGTAACACCATAATACTGAACTCTATTGTCCCATAAATATTACACTTATATAACCTAACCCTAAAACCTAACTATGATGCTACAATTTGGTGCAATACCTTCATATATAATGTGCAGCTCTGGATTCCAATGAGATCCGCATTCATTTTCACTCAGATGTGAGTGTCCTTGCTCTGACATTGTTATTTACAGCTGTACCTACAGCTATCATTTCCACCTGATGGCTCAATAATCCACTGTGTTGCTCTGTTGTCTCCATTTCTAGAGATGTGTATGTGTCTACCATTTGGGCATGTACCCCTACCATGGTATATCACAGTATAGTCAGTGTTAGGTATAACAGCATTGGATTTTAATAAATGCATAACGTGATCTCCTCTAGTCTCGCCATCTATCCATAGATCTGCAGCTCTGCCTACCATGTGCTGAAAAAATAACAACACTTTTAAAATATGAATGAGACAAACTTTTTCAAAAGTGCTTTTTAAAATCATTGGCTTTTCTAGATCCCCGATAAGTGAATACTCATTTTCTTATAAACGATATTAATAATAATTATGTGTTGAGATTTTGAAAATAGATACATACATTGCATAAGGTTTTCACGAGCAACCCATTTGACTAATCACTAATGAATAAGTTGATTGTTTCACCAGATTTTTTTAGTTATAGAGGTATTCAATGAGAGTTACTTTCAAAAACTTACTGAACAATACAATCTGACCAATAGGGTAGCTGCTTTTACATTTTCATTATTAAGTGTTACAGTTTGAAGTACTTACTGGTTTTGAATATTCGCTCACTCCAAACACTCGGGTGCCTCCCTTGATGATCACCTTCTTGCCAAAGTACTGTGAAATATTATGAATTGTGCTCATTAATCGGCTATCCCCAATCTGGTGTCCACACATATCTACTCGGCCTCCAGCCGCTGCTACCATGATGCCTTGGTTCCAGAATGGACCTGAAAATTAATTTTCAGTTGAAATTATTTGATAAGATATTAATACCAGGATAGCCTAATTAAACGCTTATATTATATTGGATCTGGAAAATGAGGAAGAAATAAACTGGTGTGGGTGATGTAGGATCCAGGTCTGTACTGCATATGTACATATTGTATATGTATTGTACTGCATATGTACATATTGTATATGTATTGTAATGCATATGTACATGTTGTATATGTATTGTACTGCATCTGTATATATTATATATGTATTGTACCACATTTGTATATATTGTATAAACAGTATATAAATTGTATAACATTTGTATTTATTGTATATGTATTGTATTGTAGTTGTAATATTGTACTTTTACAAATGTACTAATTAAACGTGGAGAGTATTGCCGATTGGATATAGTTTCTAAAAGTTTGCATTATACAGTTACTTAGGCAACATCTGCAGAGCAAGAAATTAAGTTCAAATTAGAACTGATGGTCTATCACGGAAATGAAACTAAAAACAAAATATAATTTGAGCTGTTCAGTTAATTTTCCATTGCTGCTAATGAGGTGTTTCACACTTCATTTTCAAATAGAAATATAACCAAATAAGTCATTGCAATTCAGTCATTAAGCATTCAATAATTGTTGATAAAAGTGTTGACACAATTATGATATACAAGCGAATAATAACAATGATGTAGATAACAACAAGACTATTGAATAGAAGTACATGTAAATGTAAATACTGATTCAACAAAACATTGATAACAGTCAACGCAATCATTGTTTTATGTCCACACACCACAATCAACTTTTAAAATTTATTCAATTTTAGCCTGTTTTGTATTGAGGCATATATTGTAGTTAAACGATATTATTAAGGTAATAGATTATTATGATGTCTGATTTTTTATTAATTGAAATGTATGATTGGAGTTGATGAATGGTAAACCTCAAAACTGTCACAGAACTTTTAATTTTTCCATATAGGTTGGTAGATTATTGTTTTTCACATTAAATCCATTCATCTAAAATTGCCACTACAGTTGACTTCTGAAGCATTATTATCAAAACAGCAAAAATAGTGTTTAACAATTAATACACCAATATCTCCCCATTTGAGATTTTAAACTAGATTTGCTTTATTGAGTGTAAAATTATACAAATAATATTGTCCATATCACACTATAATATAAAAATCTTCACTTTTTGTGTAAAATAATATTACGTACCTCCAAATCTATCTCTCTTAATCTGAGACATTTTCAAATATTGTTCTATATATTAACAGTTGTTGCTATCGAGAACACCAGATAAACTGAAACTCTTAGTCTACAGTGGTGAATAGTCAACTAAATAAATGATCTTCAGTTTTCAACTGAGACTTAGCAACCCCACTTAGTGATTTTAGGCAGGGCTGAACCATATACTCGTAGTTGGGTGCTTTTTGATTTGACATTTAGCTGAACTTCTCCAATTTTATTTTACAAAATGTTTTAATTAATGCTTCATAATAAATATTTCAATTAAAATGTTGCAAAAAGTTCTATAAATCATGATATCTTGTCTAAGCCAGCAGTGGCACTTAGCTTAAAACTTACCAAATATTTTGAATGGTCCACCCCCACACTTTTCAACAATTCAATGTAAATCCCATAGTTGGTGTTAAGTCTAACAATGCTCAATGGCGTTACAATGAATAATCCAACAATGGAATCACAATCAGCTGAATATTGACATAATATCCTGATCAATTGAGATTTCAGTATAGCAATATGTACACTTCACTTGAAATGTTCAATGGAAATAGTTTCATCAAAGGCTGCCTCTGTTTTTATTCCCCTTTCTAAAACTAATATTTGCTGTATTCACATTGGTGTTTTCACTTATTTGTAATGAATCTACAGAATAACCTCTTGTAAATGAGCAATATAAAAAATAAAACTAACAAAATGTAGATTTTATTTTTTGATTTATTTACATGGTCATAAAAAATTATTTTTGGTAAAAATTACAAATAAGTAAAATAAGCATTTATTTAAGTACAATAATAAATTTAAAAATAGTACCATGGGTACTGGGCTCACATGGGAAGATTTCAATACATGTATATGCATGTTTAACAGTAGGAGCTAAGAATATTTAGCTGTACAATTCAAGTGATGGAATACTTGTTTAATTATGACCAAAAAGGAGCTGAAAACCTCATTTCTCCACAATAAAAGCAGCGGCCAAATACTTTTGGAGCTTACCAAAAAAGAGCTGAAACCCTGACTTTTTCGCAATAGAAGGGCATTTTGAATATTTGAGTACAATTCCAGGGAAATTGATGGAATACTTGTAGATTTATGTCCAAAAACAAGCTGAAATCTGATTTTTCCGCAATAAAAATGGTGGCCATTCGTCTATCTGACTTATTTTGCCAAAACTTGTAGGTGTTATTGATAACCTATTAATTAAGGTACATGTACTTGTACAATTTCAAGCAAATTGGTGAAACATTTGGTGAGTTATGACCAAAAAATACCAGGAAACCTGATTTTTCACAAGAAAAATGGCTGCCATTTTGAAACAACCTTATATAGATACATTTTAGAAGTGAAACCATTTTAATTGGACGGACAGACAGACAAGTGGGCGATAACAATAGCTCATTATAGACATGTGAGCAAAAAATTAACATTCAAAATTAAAATTTTAGGCTCATGCCTTCTTGGCCTCCTCATATGTTCCAAAAAGGAATTGCACAATTTCTCATAAAAAATATAATTTTTGAAAACTGAAATACTAGTTGACAGTTTGACTAAGTTAAAATTGAAGATCAAGAAAATGATGACTTTAGCTATAACAATGTCATAACAACATCTTAGGGATGACATAAAAATTGTGAAAAACATAAAAAAATTGACTTTTAAAAAGCATCTGAGAGCAGCCTATAAAATAGGGTGCATGACTTGAATACATTTTGACAGAGGCCCACAGTCTGATCTTTTTAGAACATAAATTCTAGTTATACTGTATATCTAATCAAATATTATTACACAATAAAATTGTTGACATTTTCTACTTTAACATTATCTGACTTTGTTTCAGATATTATGCTATTTAAAAACCCTAAGCATATACTAGATCAGCTATAATATAATATGAAAACTTTATCTCTCTATTTGTGCAGAACTGTGAGATCATAATAGAATGGCTTTGAAACATTTGGATAATCTGATAATCTGGATTATCTTTCATTATCCATCGAATGGACCAGGTCTTTTAGTTGCAAAATAGAAGTCCTGGTCCATTTGATGGATGTTTCCGCCACTTTATGACCAACAATGTTTAACCTGTAAACTACAAATAAGCCAATGGATCACATCTTTAGTGATTGCAAAATAAGGTTCTGCCATTAGTATACATCATCAATATTTACTTATGTGATAGAGCCACTTAAAAGCCCATGGTCCTATATGATGAGGTACCATACTTTTAATAATATTCAGACCGTTTCCAGATAATTATCTCAGTTCCAGAGGTCAGGGATTAATTAATAGTGGTACGGCGTCTGGTTTGGTTATCATCCTCCAACAATGGTTTTCTCTCATCATCCTCATCTTTAGATTCAGCATCAAGTCTTTGCTGAAGGCGTTTCTCCTTCAAACTTCTGTTTAGAATGCCTCCCTTGAAAACACACAATGTTTTATTGTTAAAGTCCTTCATATTTAAGAAAGTTACAGGGATCAGGGGATATAAGTGTGTGAAGCTACATTATCATATGCAGTACATGTAAAAATATATCAAAACATCTTAAATTTCAGTTACTGGTATGTTATGTGTATATGGGAAACTTAAAATAGTAATAATTGTATTAAAATTACCTTGCGTTTATCATTTAAATTGAGTGCAACAGCAGTAGTGACACAAACAATGATGTTTGCCAGGAGGAATATCATTACATATTTCCAGCGCAGCAGTGTGTCTTCCCTTGAGAGACTGGAACAAACATTTGTGTGTGGTTAACATAAATCTACATGTTTAATATAATAATGATCAATTAGAAAACAACAAGTAGCAAATTCCAATGTACTACTTGTAGGCACTACAGGAAAAATTACAAGAAACTCTAATATTGAGAAAATAAAACATCTTCAAGCATTTTTATAAACTTGGCACTCAGGTAAAGGAGGTAATATTGTCATGTAAAGAACTTACTTTTTATTTTTGCCTAGGATTGTTCCAACAACAACATTACATATTCCAATGCCTATCATCTGCATAGAGGTGGTCAGGCCCATGGCAGTACCAATAGTTGCCTGGGGTACCACCAGGGGGATAGAGGGCCATAGACTTGCCTGGAACCAAACATTTGAAAATACTTTATACACCTCGTGTACATAACAGGTTTATAGTACTATATACACATGTACATATCATTCAGAGACCTTGTATTTGTTAACTCACTCCAAATGGATAGAGAACTAAATCACTTAAATGATTATACTTCATAACACTAACAGTTAAACATATCAGAAACCATTATACCATCTTAGCCTATTTGTCTTTGATGCCTTACATTTTAGGTAAGACTTACCGCTGCTAGAGAGTATGTGATACCAAACCATAGGGTTGCGACTAGAGGATATACAGTGGTAAAGGCCAATATACCAAACACAGGAATAGAGGCCAATGCACAGACGATTGCAAGGTAGCCTCTCTTGCCAAATTTGTCCTGAAATGAAAAATACAAGTACATCTACGGTGTATGACATCATATAAGTGCCCTGAATATCTGTCTTCAATCACAATTTTGATGCCAATGAAAAGATCTTCATAATCTCAAATGTAACATTCATGGCCTTTTGATGGTGTTTAGTGTTAGCAGCAGTTACCAAAAAAGAATCTTTGAATTGCTATCCCCGAAAGATAATTAAATCTTTATAATTATATGTGTAATACCCTAGAAGTGGGGGTTACGAAAACCAACCAATTTTAAAAACAGGGGATATACACCTGGGTAATATACAGTAGATTGAACAATGGGAATAGAGGTTGAATATTGCGTTATTCGACTGAGGAATAAACAATGATTATATTAACTACAAGTAAACATACATGTACTTACAATAATTCCCCCAAGGAAAGGTGACAGAACCATAGAGACATCGTAAACAGCACCAGCTAAATATGCAGACACTTTAGGATCATACTTGTACTTATCATGTATAAACTTGCTAAAACAAAAAATAACAAGGTATTACATGCCAAGTTGTCATCATCTGGTTGCAATTGCAAGTGTAATGATTTATAAGTTAAGAGGCAACAATTCTGACATAAAAATATATTACCAATTTTTAACAATTTTACTACTTCTTAATGATAACACCAAAAAATTCCGCTGGTTAGCCACAAGTTCTAAAACTGAAGCATTCATAAATTGAAGGTGCACCTATCCATAGGCATAAATATAGATGGTAGTAATGGTGCTAGAATGCCATGACTCTAAGTGGCAAAATATGACAAAGATATTGGATTAATAGGGTGCAGGTGGACTCACTCACCTTGCATCTGCAACAAATGGGAAGACTCCATTGTAGAAGAACATGATTGTCAGGCTGAGCAACCAAAATGAGAGGGAAAAGTAACGGATGTCTGAGAATCTCTAAAACAAATCAATACAGTCTAATTTTAGTTTGAGACCAGTTGATGTTGTTCATGCCACTTATGGGGATCTTTTGAAACAATTCTTAGGTAGTTTTTAAATATTACAGGAAACAGATGTCAAACTATTCTCTTAAAGTGATATGGAATTTCATGTCCCTTTAATTGGATTTAATCAGAGAGTGTCTCTTAAGTTAAAATACCGGTATATTAAAATTGAAATAAAGGCCAAACTTTATGTAATAGTATAATTTCCAGAAGTGTCTCATGACATACCATTTTCTTGGAGTTTTCTTTAATAGTGGAATCCGTTCCTAACTGCCTAGTGCCATAGACATCCAACAGTCCAACAATGATGGCTGATATAAAGCCAAAGCCACACAGCATTGCTCCTAAATATATGCAGTATAATGTGTGATTCAATTATTTTTCACATGTTATTTTTTATGGAGTTGTTTATATGTGATTCTTGTTGAGGACACAGTCACATAAAAGATGAACAACCAGATTTAATTATATTATGATGTGAATTTTTGAAAAGATTTCATTACAGGAATGTATTACATACAATCTATTTTTTCCAAATTACTGATTTATTAATAGTACAGTGTAATACTAAAATTCCTTGTTAAAGGGGCACTCATTCTTTCTTTAGTGATTCTTTGAGTTACTGTACAGGAACATGGAGTGTCCTTGTACACATGCTACACTTCATGATAAAATGCCTTGCCACCTGTAACTTCATGCTATTGCTATCTTGAAATAAGTATTCTTATATCCAACATGGAATTGTTATTGCAACTTTAAAATTCCAATGTTTGCACTGTTATTAATCATGGAAAATTACTACCGTATGAGATTTCCCTACCTCCCCACAGGGTCCATGGCAAACCTATACTGCTCACTATATTTTCTGTCACCAAGAAGTTGAGGACACTCCCTAGACGGGAAAATGCTAAAGAAAAGCCAAATGCTAATGCAAGTTCTTTATCCTTAAACCAGAATGCTATGATCCTGTTCTGTACAACTGGAATAAAAAAAACAATAGTGATCATTCAATAGTGACAAAAGAATCTTATGTAGATCCGTATGAAGTGTATGTCCATTCAATTAATGTAATCCATTCAATTACAGAATATCCATATGAAAAAACTAAAACTTACTTGTTAATGAACCATTGCCAGAACCGAATATGAGTCGCCCAATTAGCATAAGAGGCAGCATAGCACCTGAACCCTTAAACATGGCACCCACAGCAAATGTAGATGAACCAACCACACAGAGGAATGAGAAAACAAATACACCAACTGAAAATAACATAGACATAAATGAAAACAGTATACATAATACTATACTATACTATACCATGTACATGTATGGTTATATTGTATCAAGTCAGTCTAATTCCTCACTAGGGGGCACCTTGATTGTATAATTCCTGATTAATTTCACAAAGTAACAGTAATTTTGGTAGTGTGTCTGTATTATAGATAATGCTTCCGGAGTTCATAGAATGAAAGTATATCATCAAGGAAAAATTTGTTTCATCAACCAATTGTAATCTTCTTCACTCTAGCGTAAACCTACATGTATATATACTCACTTAAAGTGTACATATCCATCCATTGAACAACTTAAATGGATTTGGTTGATTCAAATACATTTGATATTCCCAGCAATGAAAATATCTTTGATGAGTTCACTTCAAATGATTATGAATCAATATAGCCTCCCCAGTTACAAATCTATAATGTTAAATTGGTCAGCATTAAGAGTGTCCATTCAGTACAAGTTTTACTGAACAGTGAATCCTGGATATCTGAACACCTGGCTTATCCAAACGATTTAATCTGAAACCTTTTTTCAGTCCCATTTTTCCTCATATTGACTCCCATGTTAAATAAACCTTGAAATCTGATTACCTCCTTATTCAAACAGTCATATTTGAAATATTAACCTCATCTGAACACGTTTCCCGAATTACCACATATTTCTGATAAAACTGCTCAAATGTTTTCAATTTAACTTTTTGTCATTTGTCATTACAGTATATAAAAACTTTATACCAAACCAATATGCAAAGCCAACTTACTTCTGTTCCCTACTTTGTCAATGAAAAATCCTGCACCAATCACCACAACTGCATTGCTGGAGAAGAAAATTAATTGTTATGGGTAATTTACAAAAAGTACATTTAAATGTATCTGGCATCAATTGTTTATATTGGGGTTTACTCCATAGCACAAGGTTGCGTTCCAATCAAAAAAATGTGGAAGTAGTATGGAATATCTGACTATACAAAATTACTATTAACATGAATAAATACCAATGCCCAATTCAGAGTCCTGACATGGAGTGCTATTGTTCCTTTATGGTTTTTGCCATAGAAAATCTAGGTCAAAGAACCAAGTAGCTTTAGTGGACTATTGGTATTGGCAAAAATTCTAGAAGGATAAGTCATCATGCAGATTTAGACATTTGAGGAGCATCACTCTTTTTGCATTCTAGTACAAAAGTCAACGAGAGCAAGTGGTCCTTCATAGTTTGATATACTTACGTCCAAGCATATATAGCATACAGTAGATTGTAGTCATCTGCGGACATCCCCAGGCAATCTTCACAACACGTTGCATTACTACTACTATTGCCAGATGAATTGTTGCCTGATGTACCATTTATGCAGATATTCTGATAAAATTAAAGTAAAACATAAGAAGCATTTCCAAATTTTATTTAAAATAGTACCATGGTTAGTGCGCTCATATGGGAAGGTTTCAATATTTTTAATATTTAACAATAGGAGCTTAGAATAATTCAAGTTTTCAACCATATGAGGTAATAATAACCATTTAAAACAACTGTGTCTACCATTTATTATATTGACCCTATCGAGTACATGTAATCAAAACACTCATAAAAATACAATGAGGATGATTGTTGAGATACAGGGTGTCCAATAAATAAGGTGAAAGATATTGTAACTTTCTTAATATTGCACCAATGTTGATGAAGTTTTCAGAGTTTGTAGGCCAAACATTTTTACCTTTATTCTGTGAATTTAGAGCGTCTTCTATTTGATTGGCTAGAGTTGTGGTTGCTATAGCAACCGAAACAACAAAAAGGCGGGGCAAGTTTGTTTACGTCACAACTTTCCAAAACATATTTATTCTTTCTGATAGCTTTATTCATACTCCCAGGTCTATTACTACCACAAATACAATATAAAAACAATCCTAAAGTCCCATTGTTATGAAAATAAGCTATTCAACATAATGTCCATATCTAGCTATACACTTCTTATGCCTATTCACCCACTCTCTAAACACACTTTCAAACCCATTCTTGCCCATTTCCTGAAGTCTTGCTAAGACATGTGATCTGAGTTCATCAGTGCTTCCAAATTTATTTCCACTCATGTCACGCTTGAGTTCTGCATACAAGTAAAAGTCGTCGGGTGCAAGGTCTGGGGAATATGGAGGGTGTGCAAGTAGGGGTAGCCCCAGTGCCCTAATAGTTTCACTAGTGAGCATAGCTGTGTGTGAGGGGGCATTGTCACAGTGCAGCAGAAACTTTTCTCCTTGACGTTTTTTAACGGAATGGGTTTGAAAGTGTGTTTAGAGAGTGGGTGAATAGGCATAAGAAGTGTATAGCTAGAGATGGACATTATGTTGAATAGCTTATTTTCATAACAATGAAACTTAAGGACTGTTTTTATATTGTATTTGTAGTAGTAATAGACCTGGGAGTATGAATAAAGCTTTCAGAAATAATAGATATGTTTTGGAAAGTTGTGACGTAAACAAACTTGCCCCACCTTTTTGTTGTTTCGGTTGCTATAGCAACCACATCTCTGGCCAATCAAATAGAAGACGCTTTAAATTCACAGAATAAAGGTAAAAAGGTTTGATCTACAAACTCTGAAAATTTCACCAAGATTGGTGCAATATTAAGAAAGTTACAATACCTTTCACCTTATTTATTGGACACCCTGTAATTGAGTTGGAAGCGAATTGAAATATTTATAATCTCACAATTTTGTGTCACAGCTATATGTTTTATTATATATGTGACTTGCAATTTTGTCACACCCTGTATCTCTAATTCTAGATTTGCATTAAAAGATGCACAGTTGTCATAAATACTCACTCCTTGGAATGTGGACTGTAGTACACTGGGCATATCAAAGCAAAAGTATGACCCAAATGTTAGCATACAGGTGAAGAACAGCACCACAAACCGAAATACACCTGAAAATAAACATAAAGTGAGATAACAATAACGCCAATGTGAAGCAAATCACATCGCACAGCTATGGCTGCGGCTTGCCATTTTTACAAATATAAAAATCCCTCTACTACATTTTCAGTTATAGCAAAAATCATAAAGTAAGGCACATCAAAATAACCACCATTTTTTAAAATCGCTGCTCACTAACCAAATAGACTAGATGCGAGGAGAAATAATCATGATTTACCACTGATGGATCCAGAAGCTAACAAGGGGGCTCACATTTCTAATCAGAAAAAGATTTTGGGCCCAAATTTTGAAAGTTTAAGGCCTTTTTCATAAAAAAGCCGAAAAAGGCCAAGTAATGCCGAAAAAAGGTCCACTAATTGATGATTTGCGATCACCGAATGGATTCTATCTTTTAGTGACGTCAATTAGGCCATCCAGCTTTAGAAGCTTGGTTTTGAGAGTTTATCTTCTATATTTCGTGCTTTATTGATTTATTTTTCACGAAAGCGTTCGATTTGACTAGATCAACATTCATCCTAAGCACATACCAAGTCTAAGATCGTACTGACAATGATTTAGATAGCGGTTAAGCACCCCCCGATTTTGACAAAAACGGGGGGCGATTATAGGCATCGATGTTTAGTATGAATTTCACCCAAACTTCGCACATATATAGATATACTCATAATCTAGTCAAATCGGCATACCTGGTAAATATCCGACCCATGGTTTTCATAGAAGAAACGACAATATTTTAAGCTCAAAACTGCCACGTGTCCGCCATTTCGTGATTCCATCATGTCTAATATCATTTCTATATGACGTCACATCAATAAGACGAAATACGTGGCAACAGTATCCATAAACAAAATTCCTGAATTCTGATCGCAAAAGGTCAATTGAGGCCCTACCAAAAAACAATTTCTGCCCCCCACCCTGGATCCGACCGTGATTCACATCATTAAATATTCAAAATTCAGTCAAAGTGATTTCCTACTTGAAATCTACATATAAAAGTACATCAAGAAATGTGGTTTCAAAATTGTTTATCAACTTCTAATATATTTGCCATGTTATCTGACCCAAATTAGCTACCTGGTGGTGAAACTGGTGGTGGTAAAACTACCTACTGGCATCTGGCCTATTGTCAATAAGAAAGCACATATAAAGTTTCAACAAAATCACTCTACTACTTTTTGAGTTATAGTAAAAAACGTAAAATAAACACTATAGAAATGGTGGCATTTTCTCAAAAAGTTGCTCTTAAAAAAGACTTAAATAAAAACCAATGTAGACATGAACTATTAGACACGGTACTATGACTAAAATCAATGAAGGTATATTTATCACCCCCGGGGGGGGGACATTCGGGGGAACGAGTGGACCACCCCCTTAGGCAAATATTCTCTCAAAATCAATACAATTTTTCGCGATTCTGAGCATTTTCAAGTGATTCTGGGCCAAAATTGTCAAATGTCCACCCCTTGATCCTTTTAAAAAGTGAGCCCTTAATTGGCAAAAACTGGCAATACGAGCCTGATATTACTTAGCTTGCAAGTTTGTGCTTTTTCTTGAATTTGTGTTTATTTTCCTTGTACCCTTGCATGCTTTGGATTTTGCAGGACGCAAAACAAAGAATCTACTTCTTATGGCCTTATGCTTATTTAGTCGGATTTAGTTTCATAACTATACAAATCCAAATGGAATCAAAATTGATAAAATCAAAAGACGGTACTCTCTTAAACCAGGGGCGTCAGAAGGATTTGCCAAGCGGAGGGGCAATTTTTGGGTATGGACGGGTCATGCGTGAAATGCGGCACTTTGCTGATCGCATGACCCCAGAAAATTTTCAAAAGACCGTCTCTGGTGCATCCTGCAAGCATATCTCAGCACAATGTTCCCAATAATAAAAACAAGAACAAATTGTGTTTTTAGAAAACTTGACTTGACTTTGACTAAAAAACTGTGACTTTTACTAAAATATACAATTTGCACTTATTTTTCAAAGTATTTACACACTGTCTGGGTGCCTGAGAAACTATACATGGTGTAGAATTAAATATGATATTTATGAGAAATGAGATTTTCTATGCTTGATGTAGGCTAGATACTGACATAGTATCATTTCTGTCATTATTACACTTTGACTTTAATTAGATAGACGTCCTCAGGGCCGTCAGATGGGGGGGGGTGCGATGGGTGCGACCGCACCCCCCTTTGTTACCCCCCAAAATAAATTTGAAAAATATTTTTTTGTAATTTTTTTTCATTGACTCATACACTTTGAAAGTACCCAGAAAGCACCAAATAGCATCTTAAAATTGTAAAATTTTCTAGGGGTATTGGCCACCCCTCACACCCCCCACAAAACAATGGAAAAGTTCTAAATTTATTTTAGTGTTTTGTCTCAGACACTTTTAAAGTGCCCAGACATCATCAAATAGCTCCTTCATATAGTTAGTGTTTCTGGGGGACTTGCTCCCCCTCTTGCATCTTGCACTTGCAACACCCCCCCCCCCTCTGGCGCCCCCCCAAAAAAAGTGATTTTCTCAAATTCTTTACAATTTGAAAATGCCCAGAAAGCACCAAATGGCGTCGTAAAATTGTAAAATTTTCTAGGGGGAGTGGGCCACCCCTCACACCCCAAACAAAACAATGGAAAAGTTCTGAATTTGTTTTATGTATTGTCTCAGACACTTTTAAATTGCCCAGACATCATCAAATAGCTCCTTGATAAAGTTAATGATTCTGGAAGACTAACACTTACTCGCCCTCTGGCATCCCCACTCCACCTCCCCCTCTGGCAGCCCCCCCCTCTTAACACCCCCCCCCCCCCCAATCAAATTTTTTTTATTGACTCATACATTTTGAAAGTGCCCAGAAAGCACCAAATAGCGTCTTAAAATTGTAAAATTTTCTTGGGAAATATCCGCTTTAAGGCACAGACACTTTTAAAGTGCCCAAACTTCTAATGGAATAGCACCTTGATATTGTAAGTTTTGATATGGGGGACAAACACTTGCTCCCCCTCTGGCACCCCAGCCCCACCTCCCCCTCTGGTACCCCTCTCCCCCCCTCTTTGACACCACCAAAATTTGAAAAAAATTGTGATTGTTTTTCAATGTTTTTATTGACTAATACCTTTAAAAGTGCCCAGAAGCACCAAATATCATCTTTAAATTGTAAAATTTTCTAGGAGAGTTAGCTACCCCTTACATCCCCCACAAAACAAAATAAATATTCTGAATTTCATGTATTGTCTCAGACATTTTTTAAGTGCCCAGACATCATCAAATAGCACCTTGATATGGTCAATGTTTCTGAGGGACAACCCCTTGCTCCCCTACTGGCACCCCACCCAACTTCACCCTCTCATCCTCTTTGACACCCCCAAAAGAATTTGAAAAAAAAATCACATTTTTCTTATTGACTCATAACGCACAGGCGTACCAGATGGTTCCAAATTCGCTCCAAATACAAGCAAATTTCAAAATTTTCATGGGGGAGAACCCCCAGACCCCCCTGAATGCTCGGTTTTTTATTCACTCAACTCTTATTCTTGTGGTGGTGGCGTACTACTAACTTAGAAACTTACACTTTGAAAGTGCCCAGAAAGCACCAAATAGCATCTCATTTGTTAATTCCAAACCAATATAGGGAGTAACTGACCACCCCCCACCCCCCTGTCTTACGTGATTTGATTTACGCAGCAAAAAAATGGACAATTTTATATTCCCTTTAGTAAGCTAAAAACCGCACCCCCCTTGGAGAAAAGTGTCTTACGGGCCTGGTCCTTGGCTCTAACTTCCAATTCAAGGAATTCTCGGTTTCAATTCTAAAAAAACTTGGAAAAGGGGGGGGGGGTAGACTTTATCCTCTAGTCTGACTTTCTTTTGAAATTTGGAATGAAAATATTCAGACTATAGCCCACATATGTTAAAATTTGGGATTGAAAATTATTTGTTTACAGAGCAAGTGCCATTCAAAATCATGGCAGATTGGGTAAATTAAACGAAAATGTAAATAAATCTAGAAGCAAGAAAAGGAAACAACACCCAATAAGTTATATATCATTTTGAAGGGCTACCCATTCTTTATGTTTTTTGATAAAAATGTGAATATGCAAATGAGAAAGTGTCATTGTGACGTCATAATTCAAGATGGCGCAGTTGGATTTTTTTTCGAAATGGAATTATTTTAGCATTTAATTTTTTATTGAGACTTAAATTTAAAAATCTGAAAACGCAGAATTATAGATCTTTTTATGCTGATTCCAGTGGTATTTGTACCATGACATAACTCCTACAAATAATTTTTTAGAGCTTCGAGACTGCAAGTTCTCGGAAAATCCCTATGGCAATTTAACATGGGATTTTATTGTTTTTTAGATTCATTTTCATTTCAGCTTTTCACTTTTTTTCCATTTTTCCAAAAATTTATCAGTCACGAAGGAGTTAGAAGTGAATTTATTCAATTAAGTGCAAGGCAAAGATAACTTCAATGTATCTTACAAAAGTCTAAGTTCAAAAGTAGCACAAAATAAAAACCCAAAAATCGCTAGGGGAAATGGTCCTAATTATCGCACGGCCCTATAATTATCGCACGATTGTCCCAAATAGCTGAAATATGCATACACCATCTTTTAAACCAGTGTTACGAAAAACAGTTCACCATTACTCCCAATCTTCATGATTAAATCATATATTTAGAAATATCTCTTCATTTTCAAGAATTGTTTACTTCCGTTATTGTCATAAATGCTATTGCGCAAGAAGTGAAATTCGTCTGACAAAGTTTAACCCCCCTCCAAATAAAGACGGAAAAGTAAGTGTATATAATGTATATTTAATTTTCTTGATATTTTACACTAAAACTGATAGAAAAATGATCATAGCATTTGTATGTATCTGTTATAAACAGAGAAATGTATACAGTATCGTGAAATGACATCTGAAACACAACTGTGCGATAACTAGGACGACTGTGCGATAATTAGGACCACCGCACATGCGAGTCTAATAAAGGGGTCTTAAAGTGTTATTGGAGAAATGTCAAACACTAAGACTTAAAATTAAAGAAGAAAGGTTGACCTTTCATCTCATATTCTCAAAGTATGTTGAAGTTATCATATTTGAAATCGTCAGTAGTTTTCCAGAGTACCCACTGGCGGATTAGGGGGGGGGCCTGGGGGCCCGGGCACCCCCCTTGGGTGGGCCCAGAAAAAAAAATTGGGCCCCAAAAAAATTTTGGGCCAAAAAAGGCCTTCAGGCCCCAAAAATTTTTGGTCATTCCTGGGCCTTTTAAGGCCTTATTTTTTAATTTCAGGCCAAATTTTGAAGAAAATGGGCCTCAAAATTTCAAAATTTGGGGCTACTTTTTGGTTTTAGGGGCCCAAAATTTTTTTTAGACTTTTTTTCTCTGACTTGAAATTTTGGCCCCCCCCCCCCTTGTTGATTACCAGATCCGCCCCTGGTACCCGTGCGGTGATAGGACCATTTCCCTACATCGTGACGCTGATGATGTTCGAAATTATGTGCCTTATAAATATCTTTATCTCTAGGGACAGATTCTTATGTTCTATACACATAGTAATATTTCCAGCAACTTCATATGGATTGAGAAATTGAAGGTTGAATATTCGGAGAAAGGTCGTAGGGTCGAAGGGTTTTTAGTACATTCCTCAGAAAATCTATACTTACAACTTTCAGCATTCAACCTCATTGTTCTACTTCTTATACTACTACTTTGTTGAAGAACTATGAACTCTTAGATCCTTGACAATTGACATGTTAAACAACCACCACCCCCATGTGTTGTTTGCAGACAAAAAAGGTGAAACAATCTAAATGTCAAATCAAAATCGAGGGAGAAGTATGTGTAGGTATTTATTTTCCTCAACTTATAAGATAAATAAATTAGATGTATTAATTGAGCAATTTATGAATATCACCCCATGGTCATAATTAGTACAAGACTTTTGTTGTACACTAATAATATGTATTCTTCTTCTTGTATATATTCGTTTCTGCGTTGCCGGAACCCGGAAGTTTGGTTGCTATTTTAGTGAGTATCTAAAATGGAGGGCACCGGGAAAGTTTTTTCAAATGAAAATGATGTCAATTTTGTCAATAACAACGAACCAAACGATATACAGTGGAAACCAATATCATTAACATATGTAGAGTATCCATCTGGTAAGTTTATTTTATCAAATGCTGCACCAGAATTAGAAGAAATGCTCCAGAAATATTTAGATAAAATCCACGTCAATTTTTTAAACTTCCCATAGGCTTACCAAAGGGAAAAGTAGTAGGAAGCTATGGATATAACTATCAAGGGTTTAGAAAACAATAAAAATGCGTTTTTTGAAGAATGTCATCAATTAGATTCATTTTCATAATATATGCAATAAATATGCTTTCGCTTTCTAATCAAATCGGAAAGTACTCTAATAACGAAAGTGAAAGTACTTGGCTGTTGTTAGAAATTCCCCTCAATAAATGTCACAACGAATGTCTCCATACCATCCAATCGCATATTGATGATGTAATACTCGTAGCCCGCTTTTGTGAAAATCCAATATAATGTGACGTCATTTCCCTAACAACGATAGGCTTGGAGAAACCCCCAAACTGTCAGTCGATTTCCCGAATTATTTCACATTTAAATACCAAATAAACTTTAATAAAAGTGAGTGAGTTTTCAAACTAAACAGAAAAAGTGGCTGATAATGTACCTTACAAAGCTGCTAATGTACTTGTGTTTATTGTTGTAATTTTAAATAAAGAAATAAAATATAAAAAAACAACTACTGTCTACTGTATAACTGTTATCTGATGAATGGTACCCTGCCTTCCAAATGGTAGTAAATGAACTCCAAGTAACTACATTAGCTTATCTTTCCGTCCGATCAACAATAACTTCAGTTACACAAAAAATGTAAACGAACTGAAAATATTCCCAAAAATTACATTGTGATCGTAAATATGTACTTAAAGGTGCAAAAAGTAGTGCAGAGGGGCCATTCAACGATCATGGACCAGTGTCAAAATATATTTAAGTTTGGATATTTCATCAAGACTAACATCTTTTTTTTTTTCTACAAAGAAACCCACTAGATAATCATTATTTCAGCTTATATTCCTCTTGAAACATGGTGGATCTTAAAAATATAAAAGTTAACGTCCTCTTTTTGAAGCTTTGAACTGAATTTACACTTTTTTAATGCCGAAATTGATAGTTTATCCATACATTTTAAGGTGCTATGGAAGTTAACAGGAAGTGACAAAACAGGAAGTGACAATTTTTTTTGAATTTTTATATATTTTTGGAATAAAGATAACAGAGTTCTGGTTTGACCTCCAGTCAATTTAACTATATCCACATATCATTTACATGACCAGGATCACAATGTGCATGATCAGAATGACCCTAAACATGATGAAATAACCTTTTTAGCCCTTTGAAAGTGTGACTGAAAAAAAGCTAGAAGTAGGAGCGTAGGGAAGGTCACTGAACAGAATCTTTTGAATTTTTCAGAAAATGTGCCCAATATATTGCTCTAAATGATACAATCTTTGAAAATTTGATATCATTCATAGAAAAAGAAAAAAAATGAAAAAACTGATTTAAAAAGCGATCTATTTTCCTTTTTATGACCGCCATTTTTGTTTAAGACAATTTTCTAATATTTCAAAGATTGTACTAGTTAGAGCATTATATTGGGCACATTTTCTGAAAAATTCAAAAGATTCTGTTCAGTGACTATCCCTACGCTCCTACTTTTAGCTTTTTTTCAGTCACACTTTCAAAGGGCTAAAAAGGTTATTTCATCATGTTTAGGGTCATTCTGACCATACACATTGTGATCCTGGTCATGTAAATGATATGTGGAAATAGTTAAATTGACTGGAGGTCAAACCATCTTTATTCCCAAAATATCTAAAAATGCAAAAAAAATTGTCACTTCCTGTTTTGTCATTTCCTGTTAACTTCCATAGCACCTTAAGAAAATAGGTATGTCAAAGAACATGTTAAGCCAACTATTGCCTTGATAGCTCAGAAAAAGTTAAAATTTTCCTATTTTCACTCTACAAGCCTTATTGCCCCTTTAAAGCCCTCAAAAAGGACAAAATTTGATTGGTCAATATTTTCCAACGATAAATTTCGCGAAGCTATAATCAAACTAGTTATGCAATTTTGTTTTTACACCCGCACGCTAAATAAAACAATGACACTATCAAAGGTATTGTTCTTTGTCATTGCTTTAATGGTCAGGGGCCCGTCTTGTAAATTTATTAATACAGATGTATTAGTAAATAATTAAAAAGTTATGAATGAGTCATGAATTCATAAGGAGGAGGGAAAGTATCGCAACAGATTTCGGACAGTCATATGTGATTCCTCTTAGATAAAGTGGAAAACAATATTTGCCATGTTATTTTCCCATAGGGAAAACTCATGCAATCCATTGCTTTCAGCTAATTTTTGTCACCCATAATGGATATTTTTAAAACCCCTGAAGGAATCACTTATTCCTTTAAAGGGGTTAACTGTGTGTTAAGATACAACATATTGATGCAAGAAAAATTAAAAAAGGCAGGGGTGGAAGGAGTTGAAAATTAGGAAAACATTTCAGAAAAAAACATGTGGGTGTGTTGTTTGCATCTTCCCCGTCTCAAAGTCAAAATTATTTCATCATCTCTAGGAGTGCTTTTCCTAGAGGTAATGCATTGGTCTAACAACCTGTTTAAATCCTCAGAAAATAGCCAAAATCCAACATATGACTGTCCGAAATCTGTTGCAATATTTTCCCTCCTCCTTTACGAATGGACGGTACACATTTTATTCATAATTTTTCAATTGTTTAGAGCTAGATTAACGAATGGATTGACGTCATATTCCACAGTTGTCTGGACAGATAGTCCAGATAGTACAACAAACAAGATTTAATAAAATCAAAGTCATATGATAAGTGGTATAAAAATAGAGATTGAAGCAAAAATAGAAATAGAAATAAATTGATAATAATTCGATGTGTTGCCCTTAGTCTACTCTGATTAAAAAATAACAATACGTCACAAAATACAATAAGTAAGAAGCCGTTCACAAATTTATGAAAGGGTCAGAGGTGCTATTAAAGTAAGGAATGACAGCAGACATGAAGTCACTTTTTTCATAACTTGTTAATAATTTGTGAATCGTTCATAACTTTATTAATGGCACAGAAATGCAACTTTATGGAATTCGTAAATTTAATAGACTTACGAAGGTTTGTTACTACGAACAGTACAAGAATGGACCCCAGTATACTAAGTATAATCAAGAAAAGCTTGTACAATGAACAATGAAATTTAGAAACGAGTGCTATAGATTTGCTTTCGGACACTGAACTGATTGACCTAGATAACAGTGACGCGTCTTCTTTGGTAAACTGCTCAATTGTTTGTAGGATTTCAACGTAACTCTATAATGCAATTTGAAGATGAGTACGTTTATTCTGTTGTTGCATCAATGTTGCAGTTTGCAGAGCGGTAAGATTGGAATGAAAGTGTTGAAAGTCAAATGAAATTATTTTTTCCAATATGGCGACTAGTCAACTGATCATGTGACATCTTCTTCTGGAATATTTTCTCACTTTTCAATCATCGTCTTCACCACGCTATGAATCAAAACATGGGCTTTCAACTAGAATTGAAAAAGTCCATGATCAAAACAATGAAAAAGATATCTGTTATATTAAAATTAATAGGAGATCAATTATTTCTGATAATAATCTGAATATGAACGAATATATCGATTGATAAATAGGTGTTTTCAACGTAACTTTATAATGCAACTTGAAGATGAGTACTTTTATTCTGTTCTTTCATCAATGTTGCAGTTTGCAATGTGGTAATATTGGAATGAAAGTGTTGTAAGTCAACTGAAATTATTTTTTCTAATATGGCGACTAGTCAACTGATCATGTGACATCTTCTTCCGGAATATTTTCTCAATTTTCAATCGTCTTCACCACGCTATGAATCAAAACATGGGCTTTCAACTAGAATTGAAAAAGCCCATGATCAAAACAATGAAAAAAATATATGTTATATTAAAATTAATAGGAGATCAATTGTTTCTGATAATAATCTGAATATGAACGAATATATCGATTGATAAATAGGTGTGAAAATCCCCATGTTAAACCTATGGGGGAAAACAAGGAAGTATGAATTTGTTCCTCCATGAACTGCATCATGGGAAATATTTTGACCTTATAAGGAAAATCTTTCGCTTCTCTTCATTTGAAGAGGGAACAACAAATATGACAATTGACTGGAGGTCAAAACAGAAATCTGTTATCATGTTCAAAAAATGTCTAAAAATGCAGCATGTTTTGTCATTTCCAAGTACCGTGGCACCTTAATGGTATTTGAAAGAAAAATTTATTAAATACTTTAAAGAACTACCTGGAGATCTATAAATGATACAAAGTATTATACAAATATCTACTCTTCTCTTTCAATTGAATACAAATGTTGGCCATAAGTTTAGGGAATTGAGGTGATGGTCATTACAAAACCTAAGCTCACAAATCATGTTCTCAATTAGCAATATTTAGCCAAAAAGTCCAAAATTCAATTAGCTTTATTATGATACTGTATATAGAATTATGGGGCCATGTGATCTAGGATCGGCTGTGGATGGGGCAAGAATCATTATAAAACACCCTGTTTATTGTAAACTTGTGAAACGTTAATTAAATATTTATACTTTTGACATATTATTTTTGAAAGTTTCAGTTACATAGAGCAGGACAATGATGATTGAAACATGATTAGAATTTTACCATCTTTTTTTTCAGGTGACTTATTAGGGAAAGCCTTGGCTTGGTGTAGCTTGATTCCAATATTCCTTCTTGTTAGTTTTGCAACATTGATCATCTTTAGGAGAGATCTACATACAGTAAGTATTGTTCACCTGCCTAAATCAGTGGAGACGATTAGGTCATTTAACGTTTATCTCGTCAATTAACGTCATTGCTGAATATAAACCATAACCTTGCGCAAACTATTTCTTTCCACAAACGTTGTAATTATACCTGCTGATTATAAGGAAATAAACCCCCAATGGTCAACATTCTAAACATTGATTGATCACTCCAAGAAAATATCAAAAGCATGAAGTATTATTTGGAAAAAGTTATCCCGCTGCTATCTTTGGGATAATCTATTCATCCATCCATTGGTCCATCTGTCCATTCATACATCTGTCGTCGATAACTCAAATACCTAATGGGCATAGATTTTCTTGTAGTGATAGTTATGGACACCTCAATATATTATAGCCATATAAGTTATTATTTAATGCCTATGCAATTTACTTTTAGATCTGCTACTTGGCTGGAATAGTGTCTAATGAAGGAGTTAACTGGCTGTTAAAGCATACAATAAAAGAAGCAAGGCCATCAAAAGGTAAAATTTATGTATTAACTAAATTTGTATTCATGAATGCAACTTTGAGCTGTCAGCTACCAGATTAACCTACTATTTTATGGGCAACTCATTTAGATATGAATAGTACCTGTGACTGTTTCATTCATTTCAAATGAGTTGGTCATAAAATAGTAGTTTAACTGAGTAGCTGACAGAAGAAAGTTGCATTCGCGAATACAAGCTAAGTAAAGTATAAAATAATAGCATTGTTGGGATGTTATTTCTTCCAAAAAGGTAGCTTGATTTTCAATTTTAAGGTATAAACACAACTAATTCTCTGATTAATTTTTACATCCATTGTGTTTTCCAGACAAAAGAATCTTATATACAGAATATGGAATGCCTTCTAGTCACTCACAGTTCATGTGGTTCTTTACATCATATTTAATACTTTTTGTTTTAGTAAGGTAAGAACAATAAAAATATTGAAACACTTAAAGATATTCATATCACCTTAATATTTTCAAAACATCGGAACCTTCCTAATAAATATAAATATGTATTACATGTAGTTCAAAATTTTGACACGACTTGATATTCATGATTCAAACAAACCTCTCACTGACTCTATATAGTGATTTACTACATGTTTATGACTGTTTGTTTTTTATTTCTACTGTTTGGTATTCTGTTAAGTATATATAGATTATCCTTTATTAGGTTCAGGATATCTGATTTATTCTGAGTTCTGAAACCTGTTTCATGTGCCTCAACCACGTTCAAGTATGGGATAAATATGTTTTGTTTATTTTGTAGAATATACAAAAATAGCAGTTTATTTGATGAGCTGTGGAAATATGCAGTGAGCGCATTAGCTTTAGTAGCATCAACTGCTGTCTGTTACAGCAGGTAATATTATTACAATGTCCTCCCTAGAAACTTTACACCAAGTCTTTATACAAAGTTCATACCAGTACATGTATGCCAATATTTCATCAGTTTTCAAGTGAGCATTTTTCTGGAGATCAGTTGATCCTCAAGACACAAAAAGTTAAGCTGCTTTAATTAAGATCTAGGTGTGTTTTGATAATGAATTTGGCAATACTGATGATAATACCCAGAGGCCAACTGACTAATCTAAAGAAGCCCTCCTTGAAAGTCTCAGCCTGTCTATTACAGAGGCCATGAATTGGATTAGTTTTGTTCATTGCAGGGTATATTTAGGGTACCATACAATACGTCAGGTGCTGTGGGGAGGTGTAACAGGGTCCACTCTAGGTATATTCTGGTTCATCATGGTACAGTTTGTCTTCACACCTCTCTTCCCTACCATTGCAGCATGGTAAGATATTTAGTGGAGAAATAGATATTCTATATTGTATGTTTAAAACATGTTTTGCCCACCCTGTAGATACTGATTTTAAACCTGTGCAAAACTGGTACAAGTAGAGTCCTTGTCAAATATTTTAATGGATTAGATTTAAAGCATTGGAATTAGCATGTTGGATATTTTAACAAAAGGAGACAGTGTGTCTAATCCTAATATATCCCTTGAAAACATATTTAGACTAATTGATATTTTGAGCAAGTTCCTTATTTTGTTGTATTTCCAGGCCAATCTCAGAGCACCTTATGTTACGCGACTCAACACTCATTCCAAATGTGATGTGGTTTGAATACACATCTTCACGAGTAGAGGCAAAGTATGTTATATTCATTTTCTGTTAATTAAATTAATGATATTGTTGGTCTAATGATAGCCACAGGTAATGATTTAAAGGCAGAATCAACAATTGGACAGTGACAAAGTTGAAAACAACCTTAAATTTAACTCAAGAAAAATAGTCAATATCATGAATATGTAGGCAATGACTTCTGAAGTCAGTCCTCAGTTGATATCACCTGATCATGAAATAATCTATTATTATGCAATGAATATGAATCGTATATTATGAAAACTGTGACATTTTGACAAAAAAGCTGATTTTACTAAAAGAAGGTGTTCTCCTGTAATAATGCATCGTTGTTATCTTTCAGGAGGCGATTGAGAAAGTCCAAGTCAAACTAACAATTGAAGACCAAACAAGGATATCAGGAATTACAAGAATTGTATTTATCTGTGATCAACATAAAAAGAGGTGTCCATGTGAAATTGGATAATTTTGTATTGCTTATGTTTTGGAGGCTTAAGTTGTATAGACCTTAATTTTGGTACCTTATAAGCCCCTTTCCATGCTGAAACTAAGGACATCACATTCAATTAGATGATTAAGTGGTCTGATGGTTTATGATAAAGATTATGGACACAGTAAAAATGTTTGTATTGAATCTTGAAAACACAGTACTGTATTGTGCATTATGTATAGTATGTACTGTACATTATGCATGATAAATCTTAGTAGGTCTATTTTGTGACTTATTTACTCTGAGTTTTCATTGCATACATTATCTGAAAATCTAGAGGATTTCAGAATTATTAGTGGCAGGACTTTTAGCTATTTGCAGTGACAAATACTAAATAGATAAGATATGTTCGATATATATATGAACATACTTTTTTCTGAAACATCTTATTGAGAAACATATAATTGCATTTCAAAACTTATTTTGCTGACATGTATTCAAGACATATCAGTGATCTCCCCAGCATTAAAGCAAGTGGGCGCAGCATCCACCTGCAATTTTAAAAACAGTCTTGCACCTACCTGAAAATCCATTTGCACCCACTTGAAAATAGAAAAATCATGAGAAATAGGCACATTTCTTTGACCAATTTTTTGTGAAAAGGAGAATTTTGCACCAACCAAAAAATCCTGTTGAGAACACTGCATACCATGTAAGTCAAACTTCCTTGATTAGATAATCATTTTCATTACTGAATTATCACAGAGGGAGTGTAAGAAATAATTGAGGGTGCCAGTCTGAATCAAAGACTTTTAAACATTGTGACAGAATAGGTCAAAATATGGTAATACATGTACTAAAATACCATAATATTGGTACATCATAATGCTACTAGACTTTCCTATGGAAATCTTAAAAATCTGCTGTTTATACATGGAACTAATGTAATTACTTTCACACAGCAAACTGAACGTTTGTTTGGTTTTATTTAAGACAATGGACTCCAATTTGTTTTTTGGTATGTTTATTGTAAAACATTGCCAGCATAATCAATCCAAAAGCATAATCTTGTTTATTATGTCATCATCAAAAGTGGTGGCATATTGTATATTGTCTCCAACTTTTTTGTGGATGGTGTTTGGCAGTCAATATCTTTAACAAATGGCAGGTAGTGACATTTTGCATGTTCATGTCTTGTTTGACTTTTGTTAAAAAAATAAAACAAGAGTCCTTTGTATCAAACTTGGATTTATTCAACTGAATTGTTAATTAACTCCCAAACTACACCATATGCATTCACAACAAAATGTTCATAAATATATCTCTTGTAGGTAGACCATAGCTTGAAACGGCTCAGTCACGCTTACCTAGGATTAAGTTGGTTTTGAATAAATCTTGGCTACTTGGGATTTATCTATTTCTTAACTCATGTATTTTACTTTTGAGTGTATACTCTTAAAGTATGAGTATGTGAGCATGATGATTAAAAATGTATTTTATTATTACACACATATCTAGGATATATTGCAATTCTCATAATGGTTTGATTTTTACCGGTGGTGTTTTTGTAACTATGCATTTTTGTGAAAAAATAAATCGAAACTGCAATTTATTTAAAACATATGTCATGGTTTTTTAAGTACTAGATAGTATTCTAATATGATATGGGAAGTCATAAACTAAATTAAACTGATTCGATTCTATGATTTGTGGCAAATATAAGACCTTTTAAGTGGTGACATATTGTTTTAGTCTCCAACATTTGGTGTTTGGCATCCAGCATCTGTAACATGACATCTGTAACATGGTGTCTGTAACAAATGGCAGGTGGTGACATTTAGCATCCACTGCCATGTTCTGCCCAATGTCAAAGACCTCGTATACTCTGTGATTTGGTAAAAAAATTGGTTGTATATTGTGCCATAAATCATAGAATCTCAATCTTTATTCGTGAATTACTGTATTTGTCTTTAATATTGGCACTTCAAAGAGAAAATTCTAGGGATTAAGGAATGGGTACCATTTACACAATTTGAGAAATCATTGGCATACATGAAACCTATTTAAAACAGTAAAAATATTATTTAAAAGCATTTAGGATCAATGATTCCCAGTCCTCTGAAGTTCTCTGAATTGAAAATGAGAAATATTGTAGGGGATTATATGGTGCAATCTTATAGTCAATAAAAATGTTTTAAAGAGTATTGATGTTTTTTGGATGAAAAACATAAGCGAAATGCATGAAAAAACTCCCCCGATTCATTCTACAAACAACTCGAAGTCCTTTGTTTTTCATTGTCATATGCGGCTTTGTGGTTTGATAAGGACCTGACTAAAGGTTTGAGCACAATTGATATATTACATGGTTACCATTTTTCATCCATTCTATATATAAATGGCTTTCCTTTAATACTCATTACACCTGACAGCTAATTTGTGATCATCTTATTTATTTATTTGTTTACTTCATATACATGAAAATCAAATATTTATTGAAAATCAATGTAGTTTGTCATTCATAATCCTCCAGTTCCTTTGTAGGTCATGGTCAACCAAACATCTGAAACATCATGATGGATTACAATATATGTTCATTGCATATATCCTAAATTGGTGTTTAATGGTTTCAACACCTATGGTTTCATATCACTACATGTAAGCTTTCCATTTGTGTATAATCTGTGCATGAAATACACATTGTACAGTATTGGGTGTCAATATTGGGACAAGCAGGGTTGAATTCTTTTGGTTTTCTAAAATGTTACCCTATTCCAATTCAGTTGTGTAGATGAAAACTTGATATTCAATTGATAAACCTGAACATCTCTGGATACAATGCCATGCATTTAATTCATGTACTAGTAGTCTCTAAACTATCAGTTTCAGAAAGTTATGCTTTGAACCTTGGGGACATTGTATGACTTTTTAATGTAACTGACATGTTGGATAAGTAGATATTAATTCAAAGAGCAGCATTGATCCTAAAACCATTATGTTGTTCTGATCTTTTCCATGTATCATAAATATATGTTGTATGATTCCATTACCTTAAGATTCTACAGAGTGGCACAATGGCAATTGCCTTGACATCCACAACGCTTGTCAATATAACTTGGATCGCTTTGGGGAAACTCATTGCAGTCTGAGAACATGAAATAACTGAAACTTGTAGCCCTCCTACGCGGTGAAAGATCTTCCTGTCTTATAGTTACACAACCACATGCCTTTTTTGGACACACACACAAGCTTCCGCGATTTTCACTGCAGTTGGTAAATCTCCAATCGCTTGGTTTGGACAATTTTTCAAGCTGTTGGGAACGTAATGATGCTTCACACAACACAAGCAGACACAAAACAAGGATAGGCAAACATCCGTACTTCATCTTAAAAAGGATAGTCATGTTGATATCAAGACAAGGATGCAATCAGTTAAAATGAATGAATGCAAAGAATTGCAGAGTCAATATGGCATACTTTTATGCAACAAAATTGCATTGGTATATTTTAAATGTAATTGCATTATACATATGCTACCAGAAATAGTTTTCTATTTTTATGCATTTTACCATAAAAAACAGGAACAATTGTTACAAATATAACAAAATTCAAGTTATCAAATAATGTTATCTCATAATACTCTTCATATTCTCTTATTATTTTGCAATGACAGCTCATGAGGCACACATACAAGTAAAGTATAGCCAAAAATACATTATTTCATCAAATGATTAATTTTTTATCAATGGCCTGTATAAAAAGTCATGTGTTGTATACATTTAGAGAATCGATATTTGTTTTATATTATGCAGTAATTAATTGTAGGCTAACCTCAATGTTTGTAAATTTTAGAATGAAAATACTAATATGACACAAATGTAGCTTTAGATAAAACTTTTGTTATCAAAGATGTAACTTCTAATTCCTGCACTTACCATTGCTTACTTGTGTTTTTGCAGTGATTTTGATCAGATACCAGATGCTAGGTTTTTATATTTGAATCCAGTTTTCTATGAAGGATATGAAATAAACGGAATAGGAGATTATCTGTATTATTTAAAGGTTGATAAGTTGTTTTTTAAATAGTTACTTTCAAAAGTCAATATTACCATTTGTTTTACTTGATTATTATTCCCATTATGTAATTGTTATTTGGAAATTTTTTTTTGTACTTATTATTATGAACATAAGACCCATTGAATCATTATTTTGCCTCTTGATAAATTGTGTTTAAATTGTTTTACTCGATTACATAATTAATAATCCCATTATGCAATTGACACTCAATAATTGTAATAGATTTTTCTAGTTATTATCATGTCATAAAAACCATTTAATTATTATTCCCTTGAAAGTTATTTTTATCACACTTCCAATTTTGCAATCAACATATTTGGTGTATATATTTGGTGTACATATCATATATTTGTTGTACATATTTGGTGTATTACAGTATGTGGGTGAGCTGAAGAATGCTTAACATAATTGATATTTGGGAGATCAAGATTTTGAAATTAATATTTTACTTATCCAACAATGTCAATTACAACCAGAACAACAGCAACGCCAAAGCGTAGCGAATCCCATCGAACAGAAATGGCTGGCATTTTTACAAACGAATAGCAAATATCATAAAACAACACACCAGAAAGGCCACCATTTTCAAAATGGTTGCTCACTAGCCAAGTTGTTATCAGAAGAAATAATATGCTTTTAAGTAGCCACCTCTAAAATTTTTGAAAAATCACACATGTACTTGTAAAATAACACACATAAAAATGGTTTCCATTTTTCAAAATGGCCGACTACTCCCCAAAGTTTTATTAGACAATGTGCCATGCTTAAAGTATTCACATATCAAATATGAACAAAATCGCTCCACTACTTTTCGAGTTATAGTAAAATACGTTAAAATGGAGGCCATTTTTCAAAATGGCCACCTTCTACCAAAAGTGTCATTAGAAATAGACAGTGTGCCATGCTTATAGTATTCACATACCAAATATGAACAAAATCGCTCCACTACTTTTCAAGTTATAGTAAAATACGTTAAAATGGCTGATGGCGGCCATTTTTCAAATTTTTTTTCAAAATGGCCGCCTTCTACCCAAAGTGTCATAGGACAGTGTGCCATGCTTATAGTATTCACATACCAAATATGAACAAAATCGCTCCACTACTTTTCGAGTTATAGAAAAATACGTTAAAATGGTGGCCATTTTTCAAAATGGCCGCCTTCTACCAAAAGTGTCTTTAGACAGTGTGCAATGCTTATAGTATTCACATACCAAATATGAACAAAATCGCTCCACTATTTTTTGAGTTACAGCAAAAATTGTAAAATGACGAGTAAAGGCTGCCATTTTTCAAGATGGCTGCCATATGCTTCTTTAATATCTACATTTGTAGCATTATTAATGCCCCTTATAATTTTTTTACATTTAAAACATATTGCTATTACAGTTTTACATATAGCACCTAAATTACTGTAAAATCGGCACTAAAATGGCCGCCATTTTGAAATGAGTGGCCATTTTGAAAATCGGCTTTCGAGCAGAACTTCTACCCTCATAGGGTATATGTGTACAAAATATGAACAAAATCGGACCAACGGTATTTGAGTTATTGCCCGGACGGACGTACGGACGGACAGACGTACGGACGGACGGACGGAGGCGTTCCCTATATCCCTCCGAACTTCGATGGGATAATAAAAAAGCATATGCCCATGTTTTTTTATTTTTCATTTCAATTGAATACACAATAAACAACAATAACAAGCAGATAATTAATATCATCAACCCCACTGTAGCCTACTGGTCTTTATTAAAAAACCCAGCTTACTGAATTGCACAATATCAGTCTCATGATCAATGGTATATATAGGGTAACCAGTACAGTGCGCTCGTGTATGCTCAGTTAATACACCAATGGAAAGCTTGCGTATAGAATTAATGACACCATGGTGTTCCAAAAAATATTTTAACACCAATTTTGGATTAGTTTTTCAAGTTATGTCTGGTCAAAGTGCCCATGTTTTTTGCCTCAAAATGTCTGCCATATGGGATTTTATTATTATATATTCTATTATGTTGTTTGTGCTATCCACATTTATTTCTTTCACAAAAATAAACATTCTGTAGAAATTTAATCTACAATTTTAATTTACCCTTTGTAGGCCATATCATGCAATTTCTTCATCAGGTGTTCTCTCAACTTCCCTTGAAGCTCAATTTTTTAAGGAACTTTATTCACAAAACAATATAACAATCTTTGATTTCATTTCCATTGATTTCATTGAACACATTTCCTCACATTGCAGTTCAAGTTAAAATATATTGACACAGCCATCTTTATAGCTGAAGTTCAATATGGTGGTCCCCATTCTGTGTTACAATTTGGCTTCACAATATCAGAAAATATGATGTTTGCAGTAAAACCTGTGTACAGTGAACACCTATAAACCCAAAGAAATGTGCTCACTATTGGAAGATAAGATGTTCACTTCAGAGAGGCAATTTTAAACAGAACTCAGTGGAGTATGTGCTGAGAATGTTAACTAGACAGAAATGTTCACTAAGACAGGTTTTACTGTACCTGGGTAAATTTGAGATTTATTTGAGGTGGTACACATTATCAAAGAAAAACTAAATTGTCTGCAGTTTTGGACCAATTTTCCAAAAATGATGGTGATAATGTAAGTGTTTTGTCTGAAAGGGAACAATTTGAGGAAAATAACCTGATTGCATGGAGTTCCACATTACAGTACGGTTTTCTAACAGAGTTTTGTAAGGCCAAATGGAAGTGCCAAAGTGCCACATATGGAAACCTTGCCTTTCTCATGTGAAAAACCTTGCTTTTAGGAGAGGCCTATTTTTCTTCAAAATATTCAAATTCCAAACAAGGAGCACCAATATATTGTATGAAGATGCACAATATAATGAATCAAAACTTTAATTTGGCAAGTGCAATGAACACCTTTTGTAATCTATCATTCCACTCAAGCTTTGTTTCCTTAACTTTGCATTTCCGCTGTGTGGTCATGCAGATGTGAAAACTACACCTTCAGGAGGAATGATTCAGCACACAATGCATCGAGTCTGGCTTAAATCCTTTAACAATGTTGTAGTCCATATGACACACCAAACCAAGAACGAAAACAACTCACAATTACAGTAATTCAAATTTTATTGCCTCATGAAATTAGTCACATTTGAATTCAACTTGTATTTTATAGATACAAGTAGAAACTTATTTTCGTCCTACACATTATACACAGCATGAAAGATATGGTCATTCCTTGTATGCTGGAGTTCATTCAGTTCCTATGAAGTAGCCTGTTTGAAGCAATTCTATGGAAATAACTTGTTCCAACACTTCATGTGTAGTGCTACATTCTGCTGTACAGTAGTCATAACCCTTATAACCCAACTGTTTATGAGCAAAGGCAAAATAGAACATTTCCCACTCTGTAGCAAGCTGGTTGTTGTATTGTTCTTAAATTAAGTGTTTGTCAAGTAGCAGGATTAATGGACATCAATGATCCAAATAAGAAATGTTGAATTACGGGATGTTTGGCTAAAACCTGGAAAGCAATAAAGTAATATTTTAATGAATTATTCTGGTCAAGGGGAAACTAAAACTGGTCCCCTAGTGTGTAATCATAAGTTCTTTATCATGTCAAACATGATTGAGAAAAGACTTAATGAATTATAGACATAGATGCCTAAGAAGTATGGACAACTTTGCCCATATCAATTTTCATCAATGGAGACACAATGGGATGCAGGAGACTTATACAAGCTCCTGGAGACCCTAGGATGCACAATACATAATTACAGTGTATATTCCATCTTACCTCTGCTTTATACATCTTCATTAACCCTGAATTGACCTTCTCCCATTTCTGTACTCCACTTATGTTCCAAAGTTGGTTAGAATGCTCAGCAAATGGACCTGTTTTTACCTGCAAGAACATAAATGACTCAATACCTTAATAATAAACTGTATGCGCAAGTAGTCATGGCATGTATCGTTATTACTGGCCAATAAAAACACTGTGTTAGCTGCATACAATGCAACTAGTATGGTCTCATCATTTATCAATCATAGATAAATGCTTAGATCATTTACTAGAAATACACACAGAGTGACTCAACAGGCAGAAAGTAACATACAACATTTCTTTATAAAACAACTGTGTAAAATTGGAAATTCATGAATTTCTTAATTATGGAAATATCCTATTGCTCATAAAATGTAATTACTACAGTAAAAAATGACGATATTGTAAAAACTGGAAATTCCTAGAAATTATATTTAATTCTGCCTAATTTGCTTAATCTCCTATTACTCATAAAACGCAATAACAGCACATGATTAATGCTGTATTCTAGAGACTATGAAATAAATTAAAGTAAAAATTGAAACTGCAAGCTGTCTGACAACAATTTACAATAAAACTTTAGTTATCATTTTTATGTTGATCCTTTTTCATTTATAAGCATTTAAAATGAGATAAAAAGTTATAATCTTATGGAAGTTTTCAGAAAACAAGAATTCAACTAAGATTTTCTAATTAAAATTTAATAATTGGGATCTATACCTTGATGGAACAAAAATATCTTACCTTATTTATATGTTCGATACTGCCGAGAAACATGAAGTCTTTTGAAAAGGAGAGACAAATATCAGGATCTGTGAATGCCTTAGGTTTGATTCTTTGATGATCTGAAACACAAAATAGTAAAAATAAAATATCTGTATATCTAAAAAAAAAATCTTACAAAATCATGCAGTTTTTCACCATTCTGAGCACTTTTCAAGGGAATTTGGGCAAGAGTTGTCAAATATAGACCCCCTGGGACTTTTTGAAAAGTGAACCCCCTTGGTAAAAGCTTGCTATGGGCCTGGTTTCTGTGTAATAAAAATAAATTTAATGAACCAAAATTGATGGAATTTTTTCACTTGTTTGAACAAACATTTTTAAGGGCATTTTTGAATGAGAGGATGCGCTACTTATATTATACAATCAAGTAATCATGTTAAATTGTAGCAACATTGAGCATGATGCAATATAGGAAGTAATTGTTCATGATACAAACCTAGAAGCTGGGCACTGCCCCATATAAATGGTACAAACTGGTGATCATCTAAACTCCAGACACCCTGACTACCAGCAGGTTCCATTCTGTATGTCAACTGCAATTTACGCACTAACTTTAAATACCTGTAACAGAATTTATTATAGCGTAATTACAGTATAATAATACATGTAATGTACATGTACTTGTTAAAACAAACAAAAAACAAACTGAGATCCAAGATATCACCCAAGAGTGCGACAATAAAAATACATGTATGTTACTATTCATATTGTAACAGTCACTATTTATATATTGTATAGAAACAGTCACACTTTGTATATTGAAATGCTTATTCTGTTCTGAAGAAATAAATGACCATAAAAAACACAGAAAAATAAAAAAATTATGCAATCAAATAAATTACAATTTGTACTCACTCATTGAAAATTCTAAATACAACAGCTACTGAATCTGATTCCACAAAGGCTCCTATCTTATAAAGACAACACAAGAAGGCAATAAATGACAGCTCATGGCCTGAAAGAAAACATAATAAAGCAGTAAATAAGAATGTTTTGCAATTATGGTCTCACTTGTACATTGACAGGACTTAGGATGTGTGTTATGGGATGTCTGGAAGCCTGATGTCAAAGTTATAGTTATGACTGCTTTGCCTGTAACCGACCCTACAGATTACTGCTGTGTGTTTTCAGTTATTTTTTGTTTTGTTGTTATTTCATATGGAGTATATATGATGTACATAAAATATGTCCATATTTTTTATACTGATACATGTATAACGATTTTCACAGAATTTTTTCAGGGAATGAATGAATTACATTTTGTTCCTGAAGCACTAATATAAATCAAGCTTCCAGATTGACATGTTTTTCAGTCTGTCAGAGAAACACATACTGGGTAGGTTATTCAGTATATTTTGAAATAATTTCTAGGCAAAATGGAATATCAGAAGTATCATGCGACGAAATAAGTGAGATGATGAAAAATGGATTCGGTATTAAGAACAAAGGTGGGTAACCTGTACAGGGAAAACTATCCTAAGGTCTTGTGAAAATTTTATTTGTGACTTAAAGGGATAATAACAGTACATGTAAATGGCAGGAAATTCAAATGAAAGTATTTGAGTGATAAAAACGTATACAGTAAAACCTGTCTAATAGGAGATAACAAATTTGGGACCAAGAAAAACTGTTCAGATTAAAGAGGCCTTTGAATATACAGGTTTCACAGTATTGCAACTGTATGAGGTATTAAGGGGTTTTCTTTCATTTTTCTTCCATTCTATGTCAGTGAATCAGTTTCTTCAAAAATAATTCAAAGTAAACAGATACGTGTAACAAAAATTTTCTCACCTGTCCCATAGTCGATTCTAGTATTATTCCCCATACTTTCTATGAGATAAACTGATACTTCTACAATAGCTGGGTGGAATTTTAATGGAAGGGCTTCTTTAAGTAGTTCTTCTATATTCTAAAAGAAAACATTCAAATGATAAAACCATTTTGTGAACACAATATGAGAATTTAAATACATGTACATGTATATGTATTGTCAACTTTAATAATATCAGTATTCTAATATTTAACTGTTAAGAGATTATGAGTGCTCAGTGAGTGGTAGAAGGCAAGAATTAGATTCATCTCAAAACATGTGTACATAATTCCCTCAGTAGTAGGATTTCCATACTACTTGGTTATACTGTAGTTTATTCATCCAAGATTTTGCTTACTAACCAGTGGTACTTTGTGTACAAGAGGCAGATGAAAAATATAAGAGGCGGCATTCAAAATAACCAATTTTACACTCCCGACAATGTAAATTCTTGTTATTTTAGAGTCCATGGACTAAAAGAAAGATGTCCAAGGTTTGGCAAAGTCATGTGATGTGGCAAGACATGGGCTCCACAAAATAACACCTGGAACTTTGGAATGACTAGGGCAACTTATATAGAATGTCATTTACCTTTTATAAGATAACTTACCCCTACACAGGTTGCATTTCACAAATCCAAATGCACCTGTTGAATTGAACACTTTTGATATAAATCAAAATCTGTATGTACCTTCATGTTTTGTAACTAAAATTGCTGAATTACATAATTTTTGTCGAGGCCGGCGCCCGATGCATATGTGGCCTAGGCATTAGAGAGACACCGAGGTGGGAGATATCCCCATCCCCTCTACACCAAACTTGTTCTCACTACGTTTTCGAAAATTGCCTGAAAGGCCTCCTCACACATTATTAAGGAAAACATATCTACACATTTTGCGCATTTAACCATTTGATAACATATTGTGGATCTTATATTAATTTGTTAATGTGAATTCGCACCTTCATTTGCATGGAAGACTTTGATAAAATCCTTTTTTGATGATCTTTGTTAGAAAGCTGATGTTTGGCTAAGCTTCGAAATTCCAAATTGAACAGTCAACTAAGAATACCATGTTGTAAATATTGTTTTCTTTATAATATGTCGAGCTAGGACTGCTCAAACAAATTCGCTTTTTGAAGCTACAAGTATTTAATTTCAATAGATGATAAATTTCTCAATATAAGAAATTACCCTCATAAGACAGTGTTGCAAGGTGTGTTGCAATGAATGTGACATCCCGCATTCCCGGGCCCGCATTATGTATTTTCGAAGAAAGCCATCATGATAAACCATGACATCTCATTTCTTCTCAGCCCTGTGTTTCAGGTGAAACAGAAAGATGCTATGAGTATCAGAATGGAAGAAAGCATATATTTGTTTTGATGGTGTATATACATTTCATATAGTGTTTTTAGTTGTACGTGGAAACCTATTCTAACCAGGAAGGATATTGCAACTTTTTTCAAGATCCTAAAGTTGCAATTTTCGTTATTGTGTTACAGTGAAAGTGTGTCGCTGGTACAAAGGCGTAGTTCTAAATAAATTTAAGATAAACGCTTTTTAAACTTGTAAGTGAACGTGTAGAATTATGGACCTGATGGATTTTTTTCTCCCTTTTGTACTGTTAATACTTGGCCAGTTGAGTATATAAAGGTATACATGTCCCAGCTTTTGGTAAGTGGGGGGTCAAACCTCCCCCCCCCCATCCACACATACACTTTTTATCATGCTTAAGTAACTTCGCATTGTAATTACAAGGGTGTTATTAACAAGACACCAGGATGATAAGGTAGGGGTACAATATAGGGCCCAAATCTTGAGAAAGAGTCGAAGGCATGCAAGGCGAATCCTGGAAACTCAGGTTCGGGAAAGCGGGGTTTACTGTTTGGTTCTGTTGACACCTGTGCGAAACTACATTCATAATTTATCCGACAGTTGCTTTGATAATGTTTCTTTATCTCGTCTGCGACTCGATAAAGAAGAATTATGAAAGCTCATCAAGAATGGACGATCTTGCACAGGTACTCATATAAGAACCTCTATATCTTTTTAACACCAATATAAAGATTGAACAACGGACACACTATGTTAAAAATAAAATGTTATAAGTGACCACATCGTGACATCACTTAGGTGGCAAAATTTTTCAATGTCAATCTTTTCTAAATATGCTAAACTTAAAAAATAAACCAATTTTGACTGTCTAACCAGGTTAAAAGGATGAATATATTATGTTTTTAAAATTATTTTACCATTGGTTTCTATGAGAATTAAAATTTTGAAATGCATCTTTCCCTGAACCACTTTCATGCATGGATGAGGTCATTTCTCGCTCATCTATCACCCAATTTTCTTGATTTTGTCGGCAAAAAAACAAGTGAGGATGATTGCTATGCATCGGTGTGAATTATCGCTTTAAAGGATAAGTGTGACCTCTTAAAGTTAGTTTTAAATAAATTCACGAAATTTTGAACTAAAAGTCCTTCTAAAACATTTTTGCAATTAATGAAAAGTTTCACATTTCACACTTTGATAACATTGGATAAGACAACAATATAAGCCAAAGTGGTTTAAACTTCATATGGGGCCTTTAACTGATTAACACAATTTTACACCCATTGGAAAGACTGTACTGTGACTGGTTGGACAGAGTTGTATCAATCATACATGTAACTGCATGTCCAGTGGAAAATAACCAACTCTGATTATACCAAAGGTTGGAATTTGAATTATCATGCACATGATAGTGGTCAGATAGTGATCTAAAATGCATAGCCCAAACAGGTAAAAAATTAGACGGTGTTTACTATATACTATAATGAGATCAAGTGATCTTTACGATTATAGTGAGTTCCATTGCAGTTCTAAACTGAGGTACAAATTATAGACAAAAAAGAAGTGCAAAACAAGATCACTGAATAAAATAAAGGATAGTCTATAGAAGACTTTTAATTTTCCCCCAAAACTTAACAACTCTAACGAACGGCGATTTCGAACACTCGCCCCCTGCTATTGAAAGCCCAGCTAACAGGCCCATAGCCAGGGGGGGTTCGCAGGGTTTTCGCCATTCTGAGCACTTCTCAAGTGATTTTAGCCATATTTGGGCCAAAATTGTCAAATGTGCATCCCCCCTGGAAATTTTTGAAAACTGAACCCCCCTTGGCAAATCCTGGCTTCGGGCCTGACAAATATTGTTTAGTGTAAAACATATACAACTTGTATATATCCGAAATATACATACTGTATTTATTTCTAAATGAATTTCCATTGTAATTCACATCAAAAGAATAGTAAGAAAATCAACATCATTTGTGAAATAACAAAAATCATAATTTTGCATACAAGGACTTACAGTTTTAACTTACATCTTTCATCTTGGAGAACCAATCACGGAAGGATTTGTTACCAAACCGTTGGGGCTGTTCACAAGGAGGAACTTCATCAACATAACCAGAGAGTGTTTCCAAAACACTTACTAACTTTGACACTGTCTGGAAAGAAAATAATATTTAAATTCATGGAAAGACAATGTAATAAAGTTAAACCCTGCATCTAGAAAAATATGATTGAATTTGGGGTGTTTTTCCATCTAATAATTCAAAATTGCTGCAGAACTTCAGAAAAGATCAATTCAACAAGATATCATATGATTATAAATTATATGAAGTTCAAAGTTCAACTCTAGCTCTTCCATTTTTACAGTCATTAGCTAGTAATACAAGAATTTGACTTTATTTTAAAGATTATTACTAAGTGCATTACTCTCATCAATCTACATTGCAAGATTCAGTTAAAAATATTGAAAGGGTGAGAGAAAAATTAACATTTTATCAGATCAAAAGTTGACCTACATGTAGTTTGGTCTTGATAAAAAAGTTTTGCCAAGAACATACTTATCTACATGTAACATATAATGTATCAATTGATGGGTACACGTTTTGACAAAGTACCAGACAAATATAAGGCTGCATGATATGCATAATATCCTTACCTCAGAGACTGGGAACTCAGAACGTAATGTTTTGTTCTTAACTGCATCATTCATTGCTCCAATAAAACCAACTATATCTCTATGAGCCTGTCAAAAAGTATAAGAAATATTTTAAAGACACTTGATACTATCACAACTATTTCTCTATGAAACATTTAAAGGACAGAGCCAATAATACTCAAGGTTGAAGTTAAGTTCCTCTTCAACCATTTTTATTAAAAACATTATAGAATTAAGTCCTAAATAACAAACTTAAATAGCCAACAAAGACTATTGAGGAGTTTGCTCTCATCATTCAATGCCAACGCTTACTTTCTGTTACAACTGTTATAACTTCATTTCAAGTTAATCCTTCAATTTTAAAAAATCTTGCAAAAAGAGACATCCCTTTTTTATTTCTGAGGATTTTGACATTTCTGAATCTTAAAACTTTAATAACTTTTATATTTGATCAGATACCATCAAAAAAATTGCTTGTAAGGGAAACATTTGCATGCTTTTTAAAAAGATTGCGTCCAACATATACCCTGCGACTGCGAGCAGAGTCTAGTTATAAACTACCCTCTGCCTAGTATAGACTGTATATTACAGTTTAGCAGCCTTGCCCCAACGACCGATGCCTGTGACAGCTCGGGTCGTAAATCATTTCACACCTACCACGCTGACCTATATAGCCTCATATATAAATGTGAAAAATGAAGGGGGAATATTACTCTTCATGGTGATCCTTACCTTTGGACCTTTTACCCTAAATAACAAATAGAACAAGAATGCTTTTCTTTTTCATCAAATCCCAACCTATATTTTCAAACCTCTAAGAAAATTTATAAGAACTAAAAAATGCAAAATTTTCTCTATTTAACTTTAAATATTTTTTCAAAATATCATAATTCAGGCAAATGCACTTCCCTGTTTCAAAAAATCAAATTTCAATTCTATCAGATTTATCCATACAGTGTTTTTCTCAGCATTGCAAGAGATCATTGAATTTGAAATTAATCAGTAACAGTCAATTTATATCATAACTTACTCAGTGTACTTGTACTAACCTCTGACTTGTCCCACCTTGGCATGTCATCATGTCTCTTAATCTCCTTGCAAGGTATGGTAAATGTATGGGTCTCCACGTTGATAGCTCCATGATCACCTGTATATTACAAATATTATTACATTCCTTCTGTAGATATATGGTATGGTTATTACAGAATAGAAACTATGAAGGTTGGATGTTTATATTCAGAAAAAGCAAACAAGACCAATCACTAATACCAGTCAACATTTCAACATTTTTTAACATTTTTTTAATCATACTGAACCTATTTTGAACTCATCATTTATGCTTCAGATTAGGTAGCGCAGTTGTTATAGGCTGTCCTTCGTTTAAAATAATATACGGGAATGAACCTTAGGATACAAAGAACTCTAGGAACTACCAATTTTTAACAGTGGACGTGTCTTGAGGAAGAAATCGACTTTGGAGCTAATAATTTTGAGGTAAAACTTGTCGGTTTAATGCATTTTAATCACTTCTTTACATATTCTTCAGATTTCTCAGCAACTAGTGGATGGATTGCTACATGTACCATTTTGGGTAACTTTGGTCTGTAGTGTTGTTTGAATCAGCATGTCGATTATTGAAAGGATTCCATATATTTTCAGAGGATATATCCTGAGACTAACATAAATTTATGTTAGTCTCAGATATATCTAACAATCATTTTGAACAAATTTCAGAAAGCATCAACATCGGCTTCCCTTTCACTACTTAGATCAGTACTAACACATCGGAGGGCTTGCCCAACCCTCCAGACAAGCCCCTGTGCTCTTACTCGAGTCTCTAGCCAATTCTTGGCTAGAAGTGATTCCATCTGGAACACCGTGAACTACTGTAAAATCTTAAGCCGTCGTTCAATAAATTTATGTAATATTCTAAAAATTGTTCTTTTAATATTTCATGAATTGAAATGGTAACGGCTTGTCTTGTTGATGAGATATTGAACGTTTTCTCGTTCTCCATTTTGAAAGCATGCCTTTTTTCTGCTATAGCGATTTAGTCAAGATGGCCGCTTGTTGTAAAATATTTCCTTCAGTTTTATTTTAATTCTTTTGTGAATAAATATCCTGCGAAGTAGACCAATTTATGAAATAGGACTGTGTGTAAAGATCAATGAAGGTGAGTTTATTATGTTTACATCAATAAAAATAAGACGGCTGGCAATTTAAAGGCAAATTCAAAACAACAAAGAGTGTCTTATTGTATGGCCACACTTAGTGGCCATAGAATATGGTAACTGCTCCAGCCAAGCCCCTGTGTGAAAATTGAAGACCATGTTTGGAATGGATTTTTTTTTTCATGTTATCGATTTATTTCAAATAATAACATAGATATACACAGTCAGCTGATTGCAAAGTTTTACAACATTAGCGGCAATTAATAATATATACATAAATGAAATAATAGATACAATATAAAATACAAAAGGTTTACATATATACTTAATTCCAAATCACTGAATCAAGGATATCCCATGGGCGGGGATGATGACAAAAAGGAAAAAGCAGAAAAATGAAGAAACGAAACCTGTTGTCACAGACTTGATATGATATTGAAACTCATGTATATACAATAACTAACAATATGAATTAAATCTTCATTTGTTGATGCATCTAAATCATCTTTTTCCAAAAAGTAAAAATTGTAGTTTATCATTCAAATTGTAGCTGCTAACAGGTTTCCTAAATTGTAAGTATGAAGGCCTTTGATTCTTTCATCATGGAGCAGTGGGCAATTTAAAAGAAAATGCAAGGAAGTCAATGGAACACCACATTTACACAAAGGTTACTCACTTCGAGAGCCATGTTAGATTTTCAATTTATGGCTCTTGAACGGGGAAATGGACAGCTGAATAATCGTGACCTCTGAAACACGAATTGAGTCGATCAGCGTCGATCAGCGCCTTACTTTTGTTCTCTAACTATGTCATACATCATTATCATCCTTCCGTGCAAGTATTGGAGCGCTAAAGTACTTCCTTTTCGACCAAGACTTGTAATTGTTAGTCGAGTGAATCTTTTTTTCTGCTAAATTCCAATATGGCGTTTTCTGCTCGGACATTTTCGTAAATATCCGGAGGTTGTCCAAACCTAACTCATTCTCAAAATTCATTTCGTTCGTTGCGTATCTCGCTCCTAGCAAACCGCCACATTGGAAATGGGTCGAAAAAAACATTCACTCAACGAACGATTTACAAGTCTTGATCGAAAAAGAGGTATTTCAGCGCTCCAATACTTGCACGGATTGATGATACCGATGGAAGACACAGTTAGAGACCAAAAGTAAGCCACTGATCGACGCTGATCGACTTAATTCGTGTTTCAAGGGTCACTATTATTCAGCTGCCCAAGTGCGCCGTGGGAAAGCTATTATATCAAAATCAACATAGCTTTCGCAGTAAGTAACACAAATGGTCACTAATGTCATTAAAGTTATGTGCATAAAGGTGTGCTTTAAGTAAAAGGCCACACCTGAGTCTATTAAATGGTATTTCAAGATGTCTGGGTAAGGTAACATTCAGTTTAGAGGTTGGAATTAAAGAGACTTGGCTCTTGTGTTCTCTTACTAATCTTTTAACCTAGAAAATAGGTTGACCCATTCTAGTATGGAATGGAATGAATTATGTGTTGCTTATATAGCATATGACTCCAATGTGGAGTCCATGTAAATTTCTGAACATGCGGATCGGATCTGCCTTATGTAGAGGTCAAAATCCAGATCTATGTCTAATGTCATTAGTCAATTTGTTTTGAAAAGTGCATAATCGTTACTCAAATCAAGGTACCGGTGAAATATTTTTGCATCTGAAGACTTTCTCAGTTGTTTCGGGAAAGCAATAAAAAATAAACCCAATTTTTCGAAATCTATGATATCCATATTGAATAGAAGTTACCTGCGGCGCTGAAAATTGCCTGATATTGTAATTATTTGAGAAAAATATTCAAAATTTCCTTACCGGAAGTTTCGGCAGCCATGACAGATTTTTACATTGCGCATGCCCAGGGAGCATTAATTTTGTCTGAAAAAATTGGAAAGCTATACTGACTTTTGGACTTGTATCCACTTTCTCACCTTTATATTGCACCCTGTGACCATGTTTAGACTACTAATCAGAACTGTGGTAAGTGAAGATTACACCTTTTAATTTTTGTTGAAATTTGACCAAATTCATTCAAATGAGATGCTTTGAAGTTGAAGTTCCAACAGTTTCTTTACCTGGCTGGTACAGGGTATCAGATGTTCAGTTTCTCAAGCATTGATTACAGTTAGATTTTGAGATTACACTTTAGACAGTTTGAGCAATAGATAAATAAATGAGTACTCGATTTTCTATCACACGGTGTTTTGAAACCCTTACTCGAGTCTCTAGCTATGTACTGTCTAGAGTAGATACATACAGATGACAGAAAGTGAGATCGCACCAGCGATTTAACCTGATCTTCCAGGCTTCCCTAATCAGGGCAAGATCCCAAAAGTCTGGAAAGATGCTAACATTGTAGCCCTCTTTAAAGAGGTTGATTGATCATTGGCATCTAATTACACTCCAGTCTCACTTACATCAAGCTGTAAGGTTTTTGAACACATCATCTTCAACGAGACAATGAAACACCTGGAACCAAACAAAATTCTCACCAACTTCCAACATGGGTTTCAAGCTGAGAGATCCTGTGAAACGCAGCTGATCATAACCATCCACAACCTTGCAAGAGAACTGAATAACGGAGATCAAGCTGATGCAATCTTGCTTGACTTCTCCAAGGCTTTTGATAAAGTCCCACACTGAAGGCTGCTCCATAAACTTTAGTTCTACGGCATTACAGGATCAACCCATGCTTGTATCGAAAACTTCCTCACAGATCGAACACAGTGTGTTGTCCTTGATGGTGAACAGTCAAAATCAGCTCCAGTAACATCAGGAGTGCCCCAAGGGACTGTTTTAGTACCATTGTTATTCCTTGCTTATATCAATGACCTGCCAGAGGCTTTAACTTCTACCACTCGCCTCTTTGCAGATGATTTCTTGATGTATCGCAGAGTGAATCTTAGGTGGATGCAAAGAGACTCCAGCAAGACCTGGACATGACAAAGATGGGACAAAGATTTAGGTGTAAACATCAGTAACACCTTATCTTGGAATCCTCACGTTTCTGCCATCACCAAGAAAGCCAACTCCACCCTTGGCTTCCTCCTTTGTAACATCAGCTCCTGCCCCAGCAATGTGAGGAAACAAGCATATACCACCTTTGTTAGACAACAGCTGGAATATGCCTCTTCTGTATGGTCCCCTTACACGAAGAAGGCAATCGGGTAGGTGGAGGGATAACAGCGACGATCAGCCAGATTCATAACACAAGATGATTACAGACAAACCAGCAGCCCTACCACCATGCTGAGGAATCTGCAACTTCCACTACTACAAGACAGATGTAATTTGACAGAATAGTCATGCTTTACAAGATAGTCCACCATCAACTCTCTATCAGTTTCTTAATTCTGGCTTGTTATACTATGCTCGTTAGTTAGTCATTCTGTTGGGGCGCCCTAGGGTCATTACAATATTTACATAATTTTTATGTCGCTTCCAAAAAAGTGGCGACATATTGTTATGGTCTCCATTTTTTTGTGACAGCGATTTGCGGTTGGTTGTTGGCAGTTGGCGATCTGTAACAATTTCTTACAATTTCCAATAAATTGACAAATAGTGTTTAGACTGACTTCAATTTTTTCAAAATCATCTACAAGTTTTCAGAAGTTCAAATCTGACTCTAGAATTAAGGTTTGACCTTCGATGACCTTTCAAGGTAAAAAAAAGGTTATGATTTTAATGATATAGACATGTCACGTCTTCATGTCATAAAAATATATCATAAAAATTGAACCACAATTGATGGAGTGTGCCCCAAATATCAAATATACAATTTACAAATATCAAAGCCTAACATCAACTATAAAGTATAAGTTTAATTCGATGAAAACTAAAAAATAGACAATTACCGTTCGCCGTTTTAGATGCGAAGGTTACAGTCATTACCTTTGCTTGATATAATGATATGATACTGACCAGTGATATATGATCAAACTGGGACTTACATACTGGACCACTTGAATACTCTTTCTGCAATAGGTTTCAGAAGGTCTTGCAATGTTCAGAAAGATTTTTGTTGAAAAATCAAGCTGCATTTCCAAAAAGGTCCATTTTCTTAACATTTTCCCCTAGTCTGCCAGTTTTGATCATCATAGTCATGGATGTGTTTGCTTTTCAGGTAAAGGAATTGAAACCAATGGCTCAGTCATCTAAAAAGACACTCCTGTCCAGGGAAGGCAAATATACTGGTCGGATGTTTGCCCACCAAGACTCTTTGCCCAGTCTACCTGTTCCTCCCTTACAACAAACACTGCAGCGATACTTAGACTCCATCCATCCTTTACTGAGTGAAGAAGAGTATAAAGAAACAGAAAAGGTACATAAACTATAATGTAATGTTGCATTAAGTCCCTACTCTCTTCCTCTTTACAGATTATTCTACAACACAGTAAAAATGATAATTTGCAATTCTGTATGATGTCTTTGCTTTGGGGATCGGATTACAAGGACTCAATACAAATACAGTATAGAGTTATGTGTAGTCCGTGTCTGTGCCCATGATCTGGTAAAGCCCAATTGTCTGAATATACCTCATTAGCCATCAAAATATATTCAGACGTTTCGTTAGCTATTTAAAGTCATGATATATCCTTACTCCTAGTGTCTAATCATCTCTACCTAAATATATGCTATTCCTGATATACAGGGTGTCAAATGAATATGTTCTCCCCCTTAAATTCAAAAGTATGAAGCTAGTTATCTGAAACTTCTTATGGAGTTGCTCCATTGAGCTTTAGTTTTATTGTGCCAAAGAGCAATTTATATAGCATGCAGACAAATAAGTTATGCAACACTGTGTGGATTTTAAATAAAAGCAAAGGGGAGGGGGAGAACATATTTATTTGACACCCTGTATCTGTATAGTAAGAAAAATTGCATTATTAACTGGCTCTTGCTTTTTATTGCCAACAATGTCCCTGTACAGTGAACATGTATTTCTAGATTGTGAGCGACTTTGGAAAGTCTGGTGGTGAAGGTCCAAAATTACAGTCCATGCTGGAGAATAGAGCAAATTCTATGAAAAACTGGGTAAGGCCGTATAGGCATGATAGATATAATTGTGCATTTTACAGATATATGATATTTTGATCAAGGCAATTTAATTGGGTATAATAATGATATTAAATGAACAAAGTTATTCAGGGAAATACTGAAGACCTCCAGCCGAGCCATTTAATCCATTCATCCTTCTGAGCAAAAAAACATATTGAAGACCAATTTTCTTTAAAGGATTTCAATTAGGATAGAGCATCCAGTTTCAGACATAAATCAGATTGGGGGTATGTTCTGACCATGAAGACAGATCTGTGTCCTTGCATTATCTCCAATTAAAGTACAGAATCAGACTTTTTTAATGAAGGGGTCTAAATGACCCAACTGTTAACATGTTCTGAAAACACCCACAATCCACAGGCTTCTAAGTTCATGGGAAAATCAACACTCATTTGGTAAATTCTTTTCTCAAGAAAATTATGTTTTTAGAATGACCACTCATTTCAATCAAGAGATTTTCATTTTAAACCAAAGAAATGCTGAAAATGATATCTTATTTTTATAACTTTGATACAATTTGATTAAGAAAACAAAGTATGCTTTCAATTCAAATTGTTGCCTTCACGGGATAGGCCAGATTCATCAGTGTAGACGTAGTGCCTTAGGACAGTATTGATTCTACAGGAGAGGACACCAGATCTTCGGAAATCTTCGGAAAATTTTTATTTCCTCGATTATGTAGTCTGTTTATTAATTGATATAACATATCAGACCTCAAAAGATGCATACTGATGCTCTCTTGTATCCTCAAGCACTAATCCATTTGTACATGTACGCGTCTGTTGATAAAAGCACAAAATAGGTAAACTTTTGGCCGGATTCGGGAACTTCTGGTGATGACAGAAATAATTATGTCTATTCTGAAAATGTGACGCCACTCCAGATGACGTCTCAGTAGAGATTACCAAGATACACCATGACGTTTCTTAAAATCTTGTAGAAACAACACATATTGTTAAGGCTCTGTGATAATTTGGCTGTTTGTTGTTATGTGACTTAAGAACACTATGAAATAATAACGAGGTCACATCGTACATTGAAGGAAATTAACAAATGTGGTCAAAAGTGTACCTACAAAAAAATTTGAAATAATTGTCCCAGTAAAACTCTATTTAGGGGAGGCATCGAAAGTTCGATGTCGGATCGGAAACTAAATAAATCTAGTTCTATGTAAGTTCATCTCTCTGGTTAATATATCAGAAACAAGTCAAATTCTTTACTTCAGAGAATATTTTTAATTTATTGAGACTTTCGACTAATATCCCTTAGTCTTTTTCAAAATATAACAGCATGTATACATAAGACTAAGGGATATTAGTCGAAAGTCTCAATAAATTAAAAATATTCTCTGAAGTAAAGAATTTGACTTGTTTCTGATAAATAAATCTAGTTTTGAATCTGGTTTTTTAAAACCATTCCAAGGCATTCCGAGTCGAAATTGCCAAAAATGTGAAATGTTGAAATTTATTCCATAATACTACTGTTTTCCCAGGGAAATATGAAGGAATAAAAATCGTATTGAATCGTATTACATGAAAAAATTGTATTGTCCCCGGGAAAAAAATCGTATTGGAGCGTATCACATGAAAAAAATCGTATTGTCCCCGGCAAAAAAATCGTATTGGAACGTACTAACCTATTTTTGGTTATCCTGTTATTTTTAACCTTAGCTAATTGATAAAAGCTTTTTCAAAATGTAACATTTTAGAGGAATGTATTATGGAATAAATAGGTTATTTCTGGTCGGGATTGAATATGGGTTTCATTCCTCGGAAAATATGATATTGACCTTGGGAAATATGATATTGACACTCGGTGGCTGCGTTCCCTCGGTCAGTATCATATTACCCTTTGGTCAATATCATATTGTCCCTCGGAATAAAACCCATATTCAATCCCTCCCAGTAAATAACCTATATATATCAGATAGCAAACTGAAATGGGTTTTAACCCCCTCCCCCTAACTAGATTTATTTAGTTTTCTATCCGACATCGAACTTTTGATGCCTCCCCTTACAGGGTCAATTATTGATTTCATGTAACCATTCAAATTAAAATATGAAAAAAAAATACTCAGGCAAATATTGAACATTCGAAGCATGGGAGATGGAAAAGGTAAAAGTCAGTACAAAAGTCATATTTATTGGTGGTCATTTTTTGGATGTAATTTTTTTTTATCTGGTGTCCTCTCATGAAGAAATAATTACATTACTAATGCCTTGCTCACATTTGCTTTGATTTTCACAATGGCGTCTGGCCGATTGAGTATTTTGTTCAAAATTGAATACAATATTGAACAAAACACTCAATTGGAGCAAATGTGACCCAGGCATTAGGCACTATGACTACACTCATGAATCTGGCTGAGCTCCGTGCCTCAATTAGACAATTTCTACTTTTGAGTTTTTGTTTCAGTTGAGTGACTGGTGGCTTCGAACAGCTTATTTAGAATATAGGGAACCAGTGTTGATTAATGTCAGTCCAGGAATGACTTTTCCTCTTGAGAACTTCAGGAATGAAGAAGAACAGCTAAGGTATTGTAGTACTTAGTAAAGTGAATTTCTATTATTATGCATTACTTAAAGTGACACCTAAGGATAGACTGTAAAGTTCTTTTTCTTGTGAACATGACTGCTTCCAGGTCAATTTTGGCATTTTAGTTTAACATTGAAGAAATGTGTACATCAAATCTTTTTCTCTCCAGAACTACTATACTGCAGATATCACCTTCAAATCTTTTGGAATTTGGAATAACTTTCGGGTATGGACAGATGTGCCACAAAAAAATTCTACTTATTGCCTACTTCCTAATAGCTATTTTGAAGTCAAATGTTAAAATCATTGTCGACTCCAACACCTTCTTTAATTTGTTTCATTCTACACCAGATTATTAGGTTTTAGACATGTTGGCTCAGTACTAGAAGCCATTTTGAATATTCTGAGAAAATATTGTGTACCTTCTATCATATGTATTGTAGCTTTTCATTTTTCATAACCAAACTATTTAGAACCTTTATAAATAATTTCTGGTGTACATGTCATTGTCAACAGTAGTTTTATGGGATTGTTTTATGATAAAAATTGGCAAAAATTACATCTGATACTTTAGGAATCAGCCATTTTTAATTTTTCCATCCTAGAATCTTTTCTGTGAAGTTTTGTTTTAACATGTTTTAAGCCAAACAGTTTGATGAATTGATCTGATTTTCCTCAGGTACGCTGGGTAAATTTTAAGGTGACCATTTTTTAGAGTCCATGTTTTGGGCCTTATTTCTCATCTTTATATACCCAATTTAACAGAAAATGTTAAAAACTTTTGAGATTTAACATCTGTTGTGCATTTATTTGAAATTGATGCTTCACTGGATGTCAGTTACTTGCACATAGTGTCCTGTTTTAGTAAACACCTCTTTCAAGTGAACACCTGTTTTAGTAAACACCTCTTTCAAGTGAACACCTGTTTTTAGTAAACACCTCTTTCAAGTGAACACCTGTTCATATTAAGTATTATTTCTTGAAACATACTCCAAAGACAGCTGTATGAAAAAATCTCTGAAGTGAATACCCATTTATAGGAAACACTTTTTTGTGGCTCCAAAAGTGTTCACTTTGTACAGGTTTAGTGTTATTTTATTTGATATAGGTTACGAATACTTTTTTTTAAAGAGTTTGAATGAACTTGATTACACGTTTCTTTATATGTTAGTTCATATGTATGTTTCAACTTGAACTCAGTTTTCATGTTTTTTCACAAGTTTTCGAATCAGAAGTTGAAGAATGTCCATTTCGATTTCCCTTTTCTCAGCAGCGCTGTCTCCCTCGGCAGCACTGTCTCCCTCAGGAGCACTGTCTCCCTGCTTTAAGTTCACCTCTTCCTCTGGTTTCTCCAAGGCTGTAAAAGATGAGTGTAGATATTTAAAGATGATTCTCAAAATATTAAGTCAAATTCTATCCCTGACTGGAACAAGAATGCGGTCCATTTAGAATAATAAAAATAGATGAAAAATTCTTTTAAGAATATTTATTTCGTCAATTAATGGTGCTAGTTACAGATCATTATGATATTTTCATAAAAGATCAAGCATTCGTTATTCACCATTTTTCTTGCACTCTTGGAAGCCATCCGTTTCACTAAAGTATCTGTATTTTATACAACAGGGTGATTCCTCTGTGCACATCCCAAAACTGTACCCCCCTTTGCAACACAGATTCCTGTCATCATCGTCACAATCCTTACAACCAGATGTCTCAGTCCATTCTCTGTAACAATATTGATTCAAATATCAATGTCATTTTACATGGGAAAGTACATGTAAGTTTGGGTAGGGTAACACCATGGGCTTTCAAGAAGATGAATGCCCATGGTAACTCATACTATACTATAGTGTTCCGGCTTTTCTTTGAAAGACCTTTTTTCTATTCAACCAACTATTTATCTGTAAATGTTACACTTACAACTGACATATGACATTTCAATGTTAAAGTAAATCAAAATCCTTTGAAACATAACAGTTTGAACTAGGTATATTGTCACATTTTCAAAACCGAATCTGGATTTCAGTACTTTTGCCTTATTTTATTGCTTAGCTCAGTATTAAACTTCTTTTAAACAACAATCCCCGGTTGAATAAAAAGGTTAAATACCAGACAATATATAAACTTTTATATAGTCTTACTATAGTCTTATATAGTCTCACTATAAAGTAACTTACTTTCTAACCACAGAATAACAGGTTGGTATACACTGATACAATATAAAGATAAAATGTGATTAATAATAAAATGTGATTAATATATAAACAGTAAAATGTGATTAATATATAAACAGTAAAATGTGATTAATATATTACCTCTTGTTAATCTCCTCTTTCTCCCTACGACCGATATTATCTGTATCAATTTTGTCATCTCCTTCAACAGAGTTTGAGACAACTTTCTCATGGCGATTGTTGATAATGGCCCTCAAAATTGCAGTGAGATCTGTATCAGTTGTGTCTTCTCCATCAACATAACTGGAACCATCTGCCCTTGCATGTGCTACAATAGTGGCCAGAACCAGGAGACATTGTATCCACATTGTCTTCATTTTTACTGAATGTTTTCACTCCTGAAATGTCGTAATGTTCATATACAATCTCTGGTTTTCAGATTCTGTTGTCATGCCTATTTTCTAAAAATAGGTCCAACAGTTCTGACTTTATTTCACAATAATGCTCTGATCTTTAAGGTTATTATAATGTAAACATTGAGATTCAAATTAAAAGAAAATCCCCTTAACTCCCATTCTGTATCCATATGTATGTATGAAGGTGCCCCCAAAGGTTTCATTGAAAATAATATGAAAATGGTTACTTTTATCAATTATGAACACATCAAAACTGAAATTAGGTCATTTGGATTAAAACAAAGGTCATTCAGTGCATTTAAGTTTGACTACGCAAATCATTCTAAATATCATTTTAAGGGTATGTTAGTCTTCATTCATGATCATTTTAACTATGTTGACCATTCCTCAATCGATATAGCAGAACATCGTTAAGGTAGAACACAAAGAGCAACATGTTGAAAACACATATCATAAAAAAACGAAAACTTAATATATCTTTTGAAAAAATGAACCTTAATAAATGTGTTCTCAACAATAGTACCATGATCACCTCAGTTGTTTAACAGTAGACATTCAACCTAGAGGGTATATTAATATATCATTAAGGTGGGACACAAAGGGCAACATACTGAAAACACAAATCATAAAATAACCCCTAAAATAATCTATCATTTGATAAAACAAACCTTGTTAAATGTGTTCTGAACAATCATACCATGATCACCCTTATTGTATATACTGTAGCTTTAACCTAGGTATTCAACCTAGATACTATGTCAAAACATCATTAAAGATGAAGTAGAATAGAAAGAGCAACAGTTGAAAATACAAAACCTAAATTCAAGCTGAATCTAGTTGCGACTTTCCATTGCATTATATTTTCATTGTCAAAGAAATTGAAACAATGATAGATGACATAATAGTCTTAGTTAATTTCACATGAACACTACACTACAGCAATGTTCATTTGAACTAAACTGAAACATATTTTTTTGATTATCAGGCTCATTGCTTATTGCTTACATATCATATGTTCTAATAGTACACTATATACCCCATGAACAGATTTCTGAAAAACATTATTTTAAGTAACCTGTGATTTAATTGCTTTATTGCAAATGACACGTTTTCTTTGATCTTGTTATCATTGAAAATTGAATACAAATCTGTTTAGAGGTTTGAACATGGTGCTCAGAATTATTTATGGGAACCCGGGTTGGATGTCTCTGTGGCGTGATACATTGACACAATAGTTATTGTAAATGACAGAGTTTGTTGGAAGGTTCAGTCAAGAATATTTTTCCAAATAAGATTTTTATGTCCCCACCACATAGTGTGGGGCCATATTGTCGGCCTAGGCGCGTCCGTCTGTCCGTCCGTCCGTCCGTCTGTCCGTCCGTCTGTCCGTACGTCCGGGAGTTTTCTCCAAAACCGCTACAGATATCACCTTCAAATTTTCAGGGATAACTTATGAGTGCATACAGATGTGGATGAAAAAATTTTAACTCAATACCTACTTCCTGTCGGCCATTTTGAAGTCAAATGCTAAAATCCTTGTCTGCAAACTATAAGAAAAACGGCTTCACAGTTGCTTTTAAAACTTTAACATCTTGTTCAGCTCACTTCATTCTAGATCTGATTAGGTTTTTGACCTGTTAGCTCAGTCATGTCAGCCATTTTGAATGTCTTAAGAAAAGTTAGCGCACGATAATACTTTGTATCATATTGAATGGTGTTTTTGAGTTTTCATACTTTAACTATTTAGTAGCTTTATAAATAATTTCAGATCTACTTTGTTGTAAAAGCCTATGTTATTGTTAACAGTAGTAATATGTGATAATTTTGTAAGAAGAAATCAGCAAAAACACATAATCACTTTTTTATTGTCGGCCATTTTGGATTTTTCCGTCCTAAAATCTTGTCTGTGAAGTCTTGTCTACGTGTTTTCAGGTGAACCGTTTGGTGGATCAATTTCAAATTTTCAGGGATGATTCTTAGTATAAAAATCTAGATCTGATTTGTTTTTTGGCATTCTGGGCAAATGTCAAGGCAGCCATTTTGGATTTTCCGTCCTAAAATCTTCTCTGTAAAGTCTTGTCTACGCGTTTTTAGGTGAACCGTTTGGTAGATCAATTTCAAATTTTCAGAGATGATTCTTAGTATGAAAATGTAGAACTGATTAGTTTTTTTGGCATTCTGGGCAAATGTCAAGGCAGCCATTTTGGATTTTCTGTCCTAAAATCTTGTCTGTAAAGTCTTGTCTATGCATTTCCAGGTGAACAGTTCTGGAGATCAATTTCAAATTTTTAGGGATGATTCTTAGTATGAAAATCTAGTTCTGATTAGTTTTTTGGCATTCTGGATAAATGTCAAGGCAGCCATTTTGGATTTTCCGTCTTAAAATCTTCCCTGTAAAGTCTTGTCTACGCGTTTTTAGGTGAACCGTTTGGTAGATCAATTCCAAATTTTCAGGGATGATTCTTAGTGTGAAAATCTACATCTGATTAGTTTTTTGGCATTCTGTGTAAATGTCATGGCAGCCATTTTGGATTTTCTGTCCTAAAATCTTGTCTGTAAAGTCTTGTCTACGCGTTTTCAGGTGAACCATTTGGTAGATCAATGTCATATTTTCAGGGATGATTCTTAGTATGAAAATCTACAAACAGATTAGTTTTTTGACATTCTGGGTAAATGTCAAGGCAGCCATTTTGGATTTTCCATCCTAAAATCTTGTCTGTAAAGTCTTGTTTACATGTTTTCTAGTTAACTGTGTGACGGATCAATTAAAATTGTGTTGGTAAAGTCTTGTCTACTCATTTTCAGGATAACCATTTCATGGGATCACCCATTGGTGGGGACATTTTGTACACATTTGTGTTCTTGTCTATTTTTGTAGAAGGTTCTATGTTGCACCTACCTTAAGGTCTCATGGAAGTTAACAGGAAGTGACAAAACAAAAAATGACAAAGCAATGCTGGATTTTGAAAACTTTTTGAACCAAGATAACAGAGTTCTGTTTGGACCTCCAGTCAGTTTAACTAGTTCCACATATCATTTACATGACCAGGAACACAGTTGAAATGGTCAGAATGACCATAAACATGATAGAATAACCTTTTCAGCCCTCTGAAAATGTGACTAAAAAATAGCTAAGAGTAGGTGCTCAGGAAAAGTCTCTGAACAGAATCTTTTGACTTTTTCAGAAAATGTGCCCAATATATTGCTCTAAATGATACAATTCAAAAAAATTTGATATCATTCTTAAAAAAAGAAAAAATTGAAAAAAACTGAATTGAAAATCGATCTATTTTCCTTTTTACTACAGCCATTATTGTTTCAGACGATTTTTTAAAATTTCAAAGATTGTGTCATTTAGAGCAATATATTGGACACATATTCTGAAAAAATTAAAAGATTCTGTTCATTGACCTTTCCTGAGCACCTACTTTTAGCTATTTTTCAGTCACATTTTCAGAGGGCTAAAAAGGTTATTTTATCATGTTTATGGTCATTCTGACCCTTTCAATTGTGTTCCTGGTCATGTAAATGATATTTGGAACTAGTTAAACTGACTGGAGGTCCAAACAGAACTCTGTTATCTTGGTTCAAAAAATTTTCAAAATCCAGCATGGCTTTGTCATTTTTTGTTTTGTCATTTCCTGTTAACTTCCATGAGACCTTAAGCAATACATTCAAGGCAGAATGGATTCTTGACTATAATGGCAATTTCAATATGGCCTCCCTTTTGAAACTAAAATTTTTGCTACACTTTCATATTGTGTATCTTCCACACTTAGGACCCTCTCTTATTTCATGTTTGAATTATAAAATAGTGTCAATACTAAACAATAAAGGTAAATTCATAGGGGGTCTGGTTTGTGGAAGTACCTCAATCTGTCAATGAATGGAGAAGGTCATTCACTGTTTACAACAAAAACACAATAGGGTGTCTTTCAATACAATAAGATTACTAACTATTTATGCATGAATGGTACATAAAATGAAGCTTAGTAGATTAGGAGACATTGTGGTTCGTATATTGAAAAGTGAAATAAGTCTATCTACAAAACTCAAGATTTTAATCAAGGTTCTGTGAAAATATGTCAAAATTACTCATTTGAAGAGTCAACATGACATGTGTTAAGAATCACTGTAAAAAACACCTTTTTACCATTTTTTCCACACTATTTTTGTAATTTGTTGAAAATGTACTTAATAAAGATTCAAATTGCATAAAAAATAATTCTGGAATTCCATATTACCCTTTTCAATAATTTTCTAAGTTCTTATAGGTACACTAATAGGTACGGATCCTTTCAGTGATCCCAACTTTTAAGCATCTTCCTCCTATATGTGGTCACCACATTCATGTTGTTTTTATACTTTAATTAAAGTCAGTTGTATATTTTATTCATCATTTTAACAGTTAATAAAAAAAACATTACAAGAACAAGCCTTACCTACCTTGCATTAATACTCTACCTTTTTGTATGCTGTTCATTCAGTCACACACCTTGATTCAATAAAATTTAGCCTATTCACAGTCTGCACTTTTTTTTACATTAAAGTGTGTATAGAAATATTTGAACAAAGTGAATTTTGAAAGGGTGAGCATTTTCTGTCAACAAAAATGAATGACTTTTATAAAAACTACCATAAAAACAGGATTATAGTTTTCCATATGTACATATTTGTATTCAGTCTTGTTCTTAAAAAAGTAAAATGAAAACATAAATTTGCACAATGAAGTAATATCTTATCTTAGGTCTAAAGGACAAAAGAACAGAAATATGACATAATTTTTTGCTTTTGTTTATGTTTATATATATTTTCTCGCTGAAAAGCCTTCGTGTAAAGTATAGTGAAACACATTTTAAAGTTAAGTTGAACTCTTAAAAAGTTTGAACATTTCAAAGGACCTCAGTGATTGATAATATGTTCCAATGATTATTTATAATTCTTAGATATTAATATGATATCATAGTTTTCCCTATTAGAAAATAACATGGAATATGTGGTTTTTCAGTTTAATGCATTTCAATAGCCATCCCCTTTTCAGAAATTGTAAATATACATGTGTTTTAAGTTTTGATATGTTTAAATTGAGAAAAATAATCTTTTTAGAAAATAAGCTAAACATTTTTAAAAAGTGCCAAGGTGGGGTCCTAATCCATAATTTTTCAGAGAGTTGGATTGATATTTTACTAACATGGGGATTTCACTTGAAAGAAAACATATTGTTTTCATAAAAAACACTGTATTTATGGCCAGAAAGTTCTCAAGGTGAAAGATATGACCATCTAAAATCACTTGCCATACTGCACATGAACCTTTATTCTACTCCCATTAGTTTTGCTCCTTGAACTGGAAACATGGATCTTCAAAGTTCCTCTCCAAATCACCTGCTCCCCTTATATTTCTATAAATGGCCTTAAAACCTTTATAATGTGGAATTGGAGCTCTTCACTTCAATTTATGTAAACAATTTTATAGTTTATTATGCAAATATAACAATTAACCAAAAAAACAAAAAGAAACTTCAATTTAACCTGGAAGAACTTTTATCTTACAGGGATGAACATAAAAAAAAGAAATACAGATATGATTTCAAATAATTTCCCAGGCAAAAGCCTTGCCTAAACATAAAATGCTAACCGCTTATCGCAGGGGGTAAAAAGAAAGAATATATTCTGGATTTTGAAGCCCTGTGATCGGAGGATGAATTCAAAATGGCTAACCATATCTGTTCCCTTTACTTTGAGAATGAAGATTATCATGATGATGTCATATACTGAGTTCTCCTAATATAGGCCGACCTTGGGAGGCTCTATATTTGGGCAAGAGGAAGGGATATTTCACGTCATAGTGACATAACTGATGTATAACATACCTTTATTATCCCATCGAACTTCGTTCGGAGTGATATAGGGAACGCCTCCGTACGTCCGTCCGTCCGTCCGTCCGTCTGTCCATCCGTTCGTCAGACAATTGTCACTTTAAAAAGTTTGGCGGCTATACAGGAATATATAGCCGACCTTCAGCTCCATTGACTTCCATACAAATGCTTCGCTAGGTATGTAATACATATTGTTAAAGTCTTAAAGAGTTTTTATCTTTTAATTTTTTTTATTTATTTCAGGTATGCAGCTAAACTTATAGCTGGTGTTGTTGACTATAAAATACAGATAGACGAGTAAGTAAAATTTTATGCTCAATACTTTATATTACAAAATATATTACTAAATATTACTTGTGCATACTGCATTAAAACTATGTAATATTTAAAAGTATGATATGCTTACATTGATAATATACATTAGAACTGGCAGAACAAGTACTGTCTCCTCAAAATGTAAACACATTTATTCATTCATCTACTGTCAACATTTTTTGCTAGACATTTACAATTAACCTGAAGCTTATTCTGTGTCTTTTTAATCACAAGTCTGGTGCAAATAATTTATTTAAATTCTAGAAGAATCTTAAACTTTGAGAACAGTATAGTAGAATCTGTATATATTCGAACACTTCTCTAATACGAACACCTGTCTAATCAATCTGAACACTTCTCCAGTCCTATTTTGAATTCTCCCATTGACTCCATAAAACCTCAAAATGGATGAACATATTTGGCCATTCCTCGTGGAGGCTTAGACATATTTTGCTGTACATAATTTTGAAGGACTGTCATCTTGTCTAATCTTTATATGAGGAGGGTGCCAATCAGAGTTCCCTGAATTTCATAAACCTTATTTTAGACCTGTTATACTTCATGTTTTGGCATCCTATTACATTGTCTGAATATATGATTAGGGCCCCATATATAATCTTGATAGACCTCCATTGAATTAGCTTGTGATGAACCTGTGATCAGCTGGTCTATATGTGTATATGTTCATATAATGTGTTTCACTCTTCAATGGATATCTCACCATTTGTTTAGAAAATCCCTTCCAGTGGAGATGATGGGGAAAGACCCACTATGTATGGTGCAGTATTACAAGGTGTTGTCATCATGCCGGATCCCTGGGGTGAAACACGACTCCATCGTATGCTACCCCCCTGATGAACCAGATCCCCCTAAGCATATTATTGTGGCACACAACAATTATGTAAGTAAACCTTCCCAAGCACACATATGTGAATACAGTGATCTTTCACTCGTTTGGGAAAGATTACAAGTGTTTTCATCCAGTAGAAATCCATTTGTAAACTAAAGGGAACAATAAAATATTGGGATATTTTGGCCAGTTTTTAAACTTTCTCAGTCGATATCACTGAGGAAAACCTTTTGAGGTTATAACCCTTAAATGTGAATGAATGCATTTTGATTTTCCCATTGGTAATCCCATTGATTTCCATGTAATCAGAACCTCTCATGTAGGACCTTTTCTAGTCTATATTTGTCCTTTGAGTTCAGATTCCAGCAATGTCCAACCTAGGGGTTGTCTCAAAGGGTTTCTCGTGTCGTCCATTAACATAGTTTATGAGTTATACAGATTAAAGAAGCTTTGTGGAATAATCCAGGAATATCTGAGTATCAATTGTAGTAAATCTCATTTTACAATGATCTTTACACATTCTTTGCACGACAGTTGTATGTCTATCTATTATACTCTGTTGACCTCATCTAGGTTTTCAAAAGTTGGGTTGTCATAGACTGCACTGTAAATGAAAATGATTCAAGATGAAAAATCTTCTACTACAAGCTTATTTCACAAAACTATTTTACAAATATTGTAATGGCCCAAGACCTTTGGTATAAAATGTCAATTTTGATACCTTCTGTGATTTCGGCAATTATAAATGTATGCAAAGTTCAATATGGAGAACTTAATTGTCAGCGAAATTAAAGCCTTCTACAGAATTTCAAAAATACAAGCATGCCTTTAAAAAAAACTCGAATCTCAGTTGAAGGAGAGGGTTTTGTTACTTACCTAGTTGAATTCATGTTAGCATTGGTCTTTGGTTGCAATGGTGTGTAGTAATTTTCAGTAATTGGATCTTCTTTTGTAGGAAGTGTATACAAATCATCCTCTTTCCTCATTTGGTCAATTTGTAAGCGTGCTCTAAAATATGATTTTAATAAATTAATATACTGTACAATGTACATGTACAATTAAACCTGAAAAGTGGAACACCTCAAGTGGAATATAGATTCAGTTAACCATTAAGAATAAACATCTGTAATTTGGACATCACCTAAGAAGAACACTATTTTGAGGTTCCAATGTTTTGTCAACGTTGCCATGGCACCTCCACAAGTTTCACTGTACATACATAAATAATTTTATGGCAGTCATCCAAAGAGTATTGTTACTCCTTTCCTAAAATGTGACTCATGCTATTGTTGATAAATTTGGAGTGTTAGTCATTAGACATCAATAATAAGAAGATGAATCAGTTTGTGTGTTACTTACTTTTTAGTATCCCTCATGATAAGGAAAAATGCAACTGAGATTGCAATCACTATGACAACAGCTGCAACAACAATGCCTGCTATGCTACCTGGTTCAAGAGTTGTTCCACTTGCAGCTGCTGTTACTCCACCATTCTGGAATCATACATGAAATATGACATTATTTTTTGTCTTTGTCAAATCCTGAGGCTGGTGATATAGAGTTACATTTAGTTATTGTGATTACAAACTTTTAAAGAAGCTGTTTTAACAAGTTGTATAAATATGCAGTTTTCTGCATTGATCTTACATGTATACATGTAAGATCAAAGAAATGTTATGTTACGTTATGTAGGAATCCTATTTTACAATTTACTTACTTCAAGTGGTGTTGTGTTACTTGTGAACTCATTGCTGGATCCTGTAGTGATGCTGTTGAGAGACTGTGAAGAAATGTGTATACTAGTGTGCTGCAGTGTAGTCATTTTACTCCCAGTGTTCATTTCTTCACTCACGGATTCTGTCATGGCTGTGCGTTCTGTTGTTGCTTCATTTCCAGACTGCGTCACTGTTGTTCTCTCTGTAGCTTCAGAATTCATTATGTTTGTACTTTCTGTAATGGCCTCTGTTTGCACTGTCATTGGACTTTTTGTAGTTATTTTTCCAGATTGTGTCAAAGTTGTGCCTTCTGTAGTTGCATCATTTGCAGATTGTGTAATAGTTACCCCTTCTGTAGTTGCATCATTTCCAAATTGTGTCATAGTTAAGCCTTTTGTAGTTGCATCATTTCCAGATTGTGTCATAGTTACACCTTCTGTAGTTGTATCATTTCCTGATTGTGTCATAGTTAAGCCTTTTGAAGTTGCATCATATCCAGATTGTGTCATAGTTATGCCTTCTGTAGTTGCATCATTTCCAGATTGTGTCATTGTTACACCTGTGGTGGTTATATCATTTCCAGATTGTGTCATAGTTACACCTTTTGTAGTTATATCATTTCCAGATTGTGTCATAGTTACACCTTTTGTAGTTGCATCATTTCCGGATTGTGTCAAAGTTACACCTTCTGTAGTTGTATCATTTCCAGATAGTGTCATAGTTACACCTTCTGTAGTTGCATCATTAACAGATTGTGTCATAGTTACACCTTTTGTAGTTGCATCATTTCCAGATTGTGTCATGGTAACCACTTCTGTAGTTGTATCATTTCCAGATTGTGTCATAGTTAAGCCTTCTGTAGTTGCATCATTTCCAGATTGTGTCATGGTAACCACTTCTGTAGTTGTATCATTTCCAGATTGTGTCATAGTTAAGCCTTCTGTAGTTGCATCATTTCCAGATTGTGTCATCGTTACACCTGTGGTAGTTTTATCATTTCCAGATTGTGTCATAGTTACACCTTCTGTTGTTGCATCATTTCCGGATTGTGTCAAAGTTACACCTTCTGTAGTTGTATCATTTCCAGATAGTGTCATAGTTGTACTTTCTGTAACAGACAAGACTATGCAAAAAGTGAAAATAATCTTGATTATAATCATTAAAATTTAGTTATATATTTAATCAAGGCGATAACATATTTAAAATCAACACACAAAATTATTACATTTTAAATATGCTTTTAAAAGTTATCAAGTTTGAAATTTTAATTTTATTTGAAAACTTGATTTCTAGTGAATTCCCCACAGAGCCCGAAAGTAAAGAAAAGTGAAATGTCCTTCCAAGTATTGAACAGATAGTACACTTTTATAATTTCTTTTACTGGACACATTTTAGATAATATAATCATCAAACTCCAAAAAGTAAGGTAAAAATTGATTAAACTAACATATATTATTTGTAATATTCTGTGTTTGTCTCACATTTTTAGCAACAAAAACACCAACTTAATTGATCATGAAACAATAAATAAATATGAATCTTACCTGTTGTTTGGCAATATAGCGACTGAGGTGCAATCAAGAACAATGTTACAAATAAAGTGTATGTATTATATCTAGTATGAGCCATTTTAAAAAGTATGCACTTGTTAGTTTTAACTTATCCAGTTGTATGTCTAGTCTCAGAATGAATGATTCATGTAATAACAGTATATTTATATACTACAATTAGTTTAAATCTATAAGGTGTGTGACTAAAACTTTAAGATTCATATAACTTCAAGTTTTATTGGTCATGAACGTAGGTGCTAATTTAGCAGTTGATCAGTACATAGATAAAGGCCAATAAAATATTTCGTGAGTTTCGCATCCTCCTTCACATTCAAGATCTGACTTCAGAATATGCAATTGTGGGGAATTGATGCAAAAAATGTAAACTGCAAATAAGAATACCAAATTCTACATTTTATTACTGTTCGATTTCCAAGAACTCCTCAAGAAGATATGATTTTCATTCATTTGTTAAATCTGTTACTCATTCACCACTTTCATCATCACTTTAAGTCAAACTATTGAATGATTGTTCACATTTTTATGAATAATTTGATATATAATTTTAGCAAAATAGATGTCTAGAATTGCAACACTTCCTTGTATGAAAAATGAAAGGTGAATTCATGTGAGTGACATTTTTTTAAGGTTAAGTTTTATTTCTTTGGATAATTTTATATAACAATATTTAACATACTAGGAGGGCTGAGGTAAAATTACATTGTTGGCCTCATCTGCCATGACTTGAGTGGTTGGGGCATACTAAATATATATCATATATTAAAACATCACTGATTATATTAGTTTACTCAATCGTATTGGTCACTCATATCTTCTAATTAGCCACAATTCATACCAATGCATAGCATTCATCCTCCCGTGTTTTTTGCCGAAAAAATTAAGAAAATCGGTTCATAAATAAGTGAGAAATGAACTTATCAGTGCATGCAAATGGTTCTGAGAAAAATGCATTTCAAAATTTTAGTTCTCATAGAAACCAATGGTACAATGATATCTAAAACATAATTTATTCTTCCTTTTAACCTGGTTAGACAATCAACATTGTTTTTTTATGAAAGTTTAGCATATTTAGAAAAGAGTGACAGCAAAAAAAAAATTTCAATTTTTTTCAAAAAGTTTTTGCTACCTTAGTGACATCACTAATGTTTCAAAATATTTTTGATATGCTAAAACATTGAAGTGGCCCATTAAGGATGCAGTACCAGGTCAGCGTAGAAAAAGTTCCAGACATTAGATTTTGCTCATATTTTTTACAATGTATCACTATGATGTTATCATAATCCAAGTGCAATACGAAGAGGATTGACCGTCTGGTAATTACAAAATAAAAACATTATTTTACCCACCCAAAATGAATCTTTTTACTTTTTTGAGTTTTCAATAGAGCTGGCACCTTTCGAACCCTGGTTTTCGTATCCACTAATTGCGACTCAAGAACAAGTTTTCCCATAAAAGTGAAAGGGATAAAATATGCTTGATAAAATGTTTGCAATTTAATTCTTTTCTGGAAAAACCATTATCGAAATAAACTATAATTTTTGATTAAGATTAAATGCGAAAATGACGTTCTTGGGAGCTAGCTTTCTCAAACCGGAAGTCAAACCTGCGCAAACAGACGTGAAAACCGACCCGGTACTGCATCCTTAAATATGGCATTTTATAATTGAAATAGTGTGTCCTTTGTTCAATCTTTGCATTGGTGTTAAAAAGATAATCTTTTTTGAAATGCATTAAGAAATATTTGATGATTAGGAAATTTCAACTTTTTTTGAAAAATGGCGGGAAATTTGAATATTTGAGAAATGAAATGCTCACACCTTTTTTTCAAAAGTTTTTTTTTTCAAAAATCTCTTAAATCACTTTAAGTCCTGACAAATAGTAAATGAATGATAAAAAAATATTTTCAAACTTTAGACGGGGACTTTAAAGAAAGGGGAAAAGTGGGACGAGATAAAACACCTTTAGCTTTAATAACATCTCTTATGAACATGCTGTGAATTTTCTAGGAGGTTCCTGGTTAATTGTATAACACTCCAAAGAATCTATATTAAATGCAGAAATTATCAAGTCAATATTATATGTATTTCGGATGGTGCAATTGGAAGAAATAATCTGCAACTTATCATATCATATTATGTACAACCTTGTTAAATTGCACTTTCTATCTATTCTAATTATCATGCTGTTAATCTGAAATAAAAACTTATTAAAAAGCTATCATGAGCTCAAAACGAGAAGAACCATATAATTAATTCCTTGTAGCCTTATTTAAAGCATTTAAATTATAATGATTCAACTGCATTTATTGTAAAAGAACATGCTTTACAAAATTGTGTCCTGTGCTTGTCACGACAAAGGAGATAATAATTAACCAAATACATTTGTTGAACAAATACTTCTCATAGTATTATTTTGTTTTGTTCATTTGACTGTATGAGTCATTTCAGACTCGGCTTAGAAATTTAACAAAAATCAATGTTGACACTTTTTCTAGATTGGCTCCTTATTTTGATTTTTCTTTTAATTCCTGATTGTATTTAACTGTTGTTATGTCAACGTCTTTAAATAAAGATTAAAAAGTCTTAGCAAGCATAACACAGAATTTGACTTCCAAGGATTCTTTTCATTTATCAATGGATATACCTGGCATGACAAGTATATTGTACATATTCCATTAATATAAGTAAAGGTGTAACTTATTGCAAAGTGACTAATCCACTTATCTGCACAATTGATGATTAAAGATTAGACTTCTTCATCAGAATTAGGTTTATATTAGTGTCCACCCATTTACCAGAATTAGATAAGATATAATCGTGGAATATATTGACATGAAAAGGGCCGCGATTTATGGAGAGAATAAACATTGGATAAACACTTATGATTTTAGAAGGACATGCTCTAATGTTATATCTCTGATAGATGCATGTGTTTTACTTACTATAATATATTCAAATGATGTCCTGTGATTTTGAATGATTTCTTTTGAACCACATATGTTATCAGGTACAAATATCTAAGTGTGTGTGCATCATCATGATAAACTATGACTTCAGCAATGTGTCCAGTAAAACAGAAAGATTTGATAAGTATCAGAATGGTGTAGCATTCTTTAATAGGTTGGGGATAAATGAAAATGTCACGAGTTAGAAATCACGGGGGATAAGCAAAACGAGGGCGAAGCCACGGACTGCGACTCGCGTAACTTTACACCGCAGCCCAGCGCCAAAATGGAGGGACATCCGGCAGTGCCTTCTGCTTCTTCCGACAAAATAAAGAAATCCAGGTATTTTAAATGCTATCGTAGTGTCTAATCGGTGACCAAAATATTTCTCTGTATCTACTGTTGGTCTGTAGATAAGAAAATAAGCAGTTGTCCAGATCAAGCTAAAACAGTAGCAAAGTTCTGATTTTACCTGTAAAATATGTGCATATTATTTAATTTACTATACATTTGAAAGGAGTTTTAACACGTTTCTGATATCTAAAGGTTAGTTGAGGCTCCGAGTATAATTCGTGAAAATGATTTGATAATAGAATGTGTTCATGAGGAGAAAATTAGATTCAAACTGCGCATTCATAGTGGACGCAGTCCAGTAAACAAAGCTATTTCAACAACGCAACACAGCCCCCATTGATATTCTAAGCAACGCAGTCCATAGAATCATTATATTGAGATGAATACGCTTCAAAAAGTGATACTTAGTGGTATATCTTTTTATTCTATACTCATAGAATGCACATGTTATGTCAAAATAAATACAGTATGTTGTAACCAATCAAAAAAAGATCATGTTTTTCCAATTTCTCACAAAACGTAGTTTATGCCTTTTAGTAATCAAAAGCGTCTGTTATGGAGCTTTGTTCTTATTGACTCAAGACGAAACTTCGATTATTAATAATCAAAAAATGATTGACATATCCTCATATTCACTCGTGGTATTGTACGTTCGCTCGTGCATGTATCATAATTCATTCCATAGAAGGGTGCCAAATAAGTCCCGCACCCCCCCCCACACCAAAAATCACCAAGTGTGACATATCATTGGAAAGATCATTCAAAGTTACGTTGATTAACATATATCTATTACCTGAATCAATGTCCCAAATTGCTATATTGTATCGTTTAAGATCTAGAAATATGGCAATTCAATAGCGTATTTGGCAGTACAGTCGAGCGCAAGATGACAACGTAATATGTTTATTACAAACCAATTTGTGGATAGGGTTAAATATATAGATAATTGGATAGTGGTGAGACTTTTTATAAGAAGTAGAAATGCGAAACAATAAACTTTTTGATGATGCAATAAAAGCTGTTGGGGAAGGGTACATTAACTAGTATTTAAGATATCAGGAAAATATCAAATAATTGGAGAGTTGGTGAGTTAATGTAATTTGGGATGATCTTTCCAACAGTCCATCAATATTGCTAGCTACCATAAATTCATGATTTCAGCTGCATTTGACAGCTTGTATATATTTGCAGAATGGATTGAGACACGATGTAGGTCTATTAAAATAGCCCTTTATATTCAATTTTGTCCAAAGTTGCTCCATTTCGGCCACACCTGTACACACATTGTGCTATCTACCTTTGGCTGTGATTGCGTTCAGCTTCAGATATAAAGCAACACTGAGTCGCGGACTGCGTTGGGCAGATGGATGGACTGCGACTATTATAAATTCCAATTTTCTATGTAATTGTACGTTTTCCGCTTACCAAATATCACACGAAGATGTAATTGTAACAACAGAACATGAATAATTATATTAATTCGATGTCATTTCTGATTCCTTTGTTTAAATCGGTATATTAGGGACAAATATTGACAAAATTACATTTTTTGTGGCAGATTTCGAATTCATTTGTGTTCATGCTAAACTATTGGACAGCCGAGCACCAAGAATGCCATTGCAGGTGGAGTATGAATATGTTGATCACCGACTGGAACATACTAGCTATTCTGTAGAATATCCAAACCAATAATCTACCCCAAATCCTAACATGCCTTCCAAATTAAGTTTGGATTTACCGCCATTGTTCAGCTATAATGCGTTGTAACCTCGTTTTGAATTACGCGAGTCGCAGTCCGTGGCTTCGCCCTCGTTTTGCTTATCCCCCGTGGAAATGTTGATATCTAACCCTAATGTCTGCAACCTTTTTTTGGTCCATGAAGTCGCAATGGGGGGGGGGGGGTCGTTTGGACATTTGTCTGATTCTAATAATGTTGGTATTGTTGTAAACCTTATTGAATTACCTCTCCAAAAGGTATTGGTTTTTCAAAAAAGAAGGTCATCAAAGATCAAATCGAGGTGAACATGATTTAAGGGTGTAAATTAGGGTGCAATTTGTGAATTCTTACCAACTAACTGTATTTTACCATTAAAAATACATAAAATAGTCATTAGTGGCTAGATTTTCATGAAATGAAGCATGTTGGAAAGGGAATTCAATATGCTGAATTACTATTTATCAAACAGAGCAGTTATTAAGCACTTTGCATTTTCTACAGTATCTTAGAAACAAGGTAACTATCGATAATTTATGGATTTCTATGTCTCTAACTTTTTTTGTTGACAGTGTCATTTATCTGTGATTTATCTGTGACTCAAGCTAGAAAAACAATGGATGCAACACCTGCAAAAAGTACCAATAAGAAAACAGACATTAGACAGACAGACATTAGGATTAACATGAGTTGTTTTCAAGTATCTTGTGTGTGTAGAATTGTTAAGGGGTGGTTTCCAAATGTCAGTAGTTAATTTATAAGTGGGGGAAAGTCAATGAATGAAAAATTTTAATACTTATAAGGGTGGCAGGGTTTTGAGTAATTTTTCCATCACCATCCCTGTTACAGCTTGGTTACTTAATGGTTTTGAATCAATATACATGTACATAATTTGTAATTTGTTCCTGGTAGATGTACAAACATGATAAAGTGATAGTGCACTTGTCTTTCAATGCAATGGGGTACTGCTGTGCTTTCTAAGAAACTATTTAATGCACATTTTCACATTCTGAAGTATTATATTTCATTTATTACTTTTATTGGTCCTGATAAACATGTTGATATTGATCATGGAATTTGGGCCAACCTTACATTATCTTATGTGTATGGTTCAGTATTAATCATGAGCGGGATTGGCCGATTTGACAACAATGGGACCTTGCTATTTTCCAAAATAGTGCTAAGAAAATCTCAATATATTTTTTAACTTGGATGTTTTGTTATCAATGGAAATGACCTACTCCATACAAAACATGTAAGTATATCAATTGAGAGTATTGAGTAACATTCACTTCTGTTTGAGGTCCAAGCATACTAAGCTTTTTTGTCCAAGCTTTTGAAAATAGCCTTTATATACTATACTTGATAATATTCCTTTTTAATTTCACAGATATGGTGGCTTGATAATTTTTATCGTTAACTATCGGAGTATGAGTGAAACCTAAAGTTACGGGGTCCATTCATGTTATTTTTACAAAATCTTCTTGTCCATTGTTGGGGATTTTCTCTATTAGGGATTAAGTTCAAACATGCAATTCTCTCAAAATATACATATTATAAATATTAGCCTCCCATTTCAGTTCTTCAAGATGGATCTCTATGGACATGACTGGAAGCCGCTGAACATGGAACAACTTTTCAAACAACTACAGCTGATAGTGGAGAGATCCCAAAAACGTTGCTTGCCATTAGGAATCCTCACAGCTGAGAACAGGAACACTTGGGCCAAGGCTTATAATAGACTTATGAGAGGTAAGTACTCATTGCAAAGAATCTCACGGGTCCTTCACTCCCTTGTCCCCCGATTCCAAAATGAAATATACCAGAATGTAAATATTTTTTGCAACTTACCATATTTTGTGGATTGTGTCTAAATGATGACAGTTGTCTATGGAAAAGCAAAGTAGATTTCGTTATGGTTTACCCCCCCCCCCCCCGCCTCTCTTTCACTAATGCATTTATGAGTCACAATCCCTTGACATTATGTTTACTTGTAATAGTCAGGAATATTTAGGTGAAAATATTTCAAAAATATATAGAAGCAATTTTAAGGTGGATTTCAAAACTTCATACCATCCTTTTGAAAACCTGAAGTGGCACCAAGCAATCCATTGACTTTTTCACCGAAAATCCAAGATGGCCGCCGCGATGTGTCAAAAAACCATAAAAAATGACTAAAGTTATGATTTAATAAGTAATAATAGTTGTATACTGATCAAACATGGCTAATAATAGTACCTATCAGAAGTTAATATCCATTTAAAGTCATTGGATCAATTTTTGTGTGAAAACTGGAGTCCCACAAGGCTCAACTTTATGTCCGCTACTTTTTTTGCATTTTTTGCATTGACCATGGCATTCGCACATAACAATGCATAGAAATCCATTCTGTCACATGTGCACCTAGGACCACATTTCACCTTGCACCCACACTTGACCAATGCTTCGCATGCTGCTTGAGGAAGGGCTGTATATAGTGGCACCAGGAGGAACATGTCATACTGCCAGCGCCATGTTGTGAACTCCGATACCCATGTTGGATTGAGATTGTACAGTTGGCCCCAAACAATACCACATTGGTTAGCAAGTTCTTAAAATTTTCTGTGCAAGCGCTCCTTTTGTTGGTGGCATTCTATCAATGACTGTATGGCCATCACAGAACATTTGCCTTCGTGCTGCATCAATATCTATCCTGTTGCTGGTTTGATCATATACTAGAACAGTAAAACGTTTAAGGGACTGAATGGCATGAACTGACTAAGTCAGGTTTGTTGTAACCATTTGTGCTACTTGTAGAAAAGCTGGAGTAACTTCCTTGAACACATTCCATAGCTTGAAGGGCAGATTCTTTGCTATGGCCAAAGAATGGTGCAGTTATATAATATAATTTAATACATGTAATTTTTGAGAGGTCAGAAGGCAATCCAGATTGACACTTATTGCACCCTAATGATGCAGCCATGGCAAGAACTTCACCAGTATCTCCAATGATTCTGATTATGAAGTCTTTTTTACCCTCTGAGCTCATCTATTTTACCTGAACAAAGAGTCTAGTGTAGTATCAGCTTCTTCATGAGTACAAGGAACTGAGGAAAGCACTTCAACAGATTCCACAATAGTCATAAACATCAACCTCAAAAATAGAGTTGGCCAGGAATGCTAACAGCTCAGTCTTGTTCTGGTTGTTTCTTAGAAAGCCTAACCAATTCTGGGGCATCACATTTTCTGCATAAACCATCCATTGCCACAATGAACCCTTGTCAGGGACTTCCTACTGTTTTATAGGTAGACATCCCAGATAACATCTTATCTTGAAAAGCCTTCCATAGGCCGCCTTGACTAAGAATGAGACATTGGTACCATATTCTTGGAAGTTGGTAGCCACACCAGGATGCATCACATGGGCCAGAAGGATGCCATATTAAAATTGCATCTGCAGGTGGCTTTTCCAATACTTTAGATCCATCTGGCTTAGCTTCTTGACATTTAAGTAAGTCTGCTTTTGTTGTAGGTCTCATGGCTCCGTGGTTATATAGGGATGGCGGGAACTCATGGTTTTCATATTTGAAAAACTCAAGACATGTCATTGTGTCTTGATTGGCATGCAATGTAGAGTAATAGCAAAAAGGTCATAATAATTTCTCAGTTCCTTGACTTCAGGATTCACTTGCATGCATAGTTGGTGTGGTCTAGGGAGACAAAGAATCATCTGCAATGATTCCCGAGGTCAAGGAACTGAGAGAAGAAAATTACCTTTTTAGCTATGCTCTATATTGCTTGCCTTTGACAATCAAGACATAACATGTCTTAGTTTTTTAAACATGAAAACCATGAGTTTCCGCCATCCCTAGCTAAGCATGGAGCCATGAGACCTACAACTAAATGACCTACTTAAATGCCTAGAAACCAAGCCAGATTAAGGCACCTTATGGAAGGTGTTCCAAGATTAGATGTTGTCTGGAATGTTTACCTACAAAACAGTGAGAAGTCCCTAACAAGGATTTATTGTGGCACTGGTGCTAGAAGGATGATTTATGCAGAGATGCACGAATGCCAAAGAATTGGCCAGCCTTTCTAACAATCAATGGAACCAGACTAGGCTGTTTGCATTCCTGGCCAACTTTATGTCTGAGGTTGATGTTAATGAAGAGCAAATGATAACTACTATTTGGGAATCTCTTCAGTGCTTTCCTCAATTGCCAGATACAGCAATGATTGAACCTTGTACTCATGAAAAAGCTGACACTAGGCTCTTTGTTCATATAAAACAGATGACCTCAGAGGGTAAAAAATACTTCATAACCAGAAGTGGAGATACTGATGTCCTTTTTCTTACCATGGCTGCAGCATTAGGGTGCAATAGGTGTCAATCTGGATTGCCTTCGGACCTCTCAAAAATTACAGGTATTAAATTATATTATATAACTGCACCATTCTTTGGCCATAGCAAAGAATCTGCCCTTCAATCTATGGAATGTGTTCAAGGAAGTTACTCCAGCTTTTCTACAAGTGGCACAAATGGTTACAACAAACCTGCCTTTGTCAGTTCAAGCCATTCAGTCCTTAGAACATTTTACTGTTTTATTATATGATCGAACCAGGAACCAGATAGATATCAATGCAGCAATGTTCTGTAACAGTCATACAGTCATTGACAAAATACCACCAACAAAGGAGCCCTTGCACAGAAAATCTTAACTTGCTAACCAAGGCGGTATAGTTTGGTGCCATAACCAAAATGGTTATCGAGTTCACAACATGTGGCTGGCAGTATGACATGTCCCTCCTGATGCCACTATGTACAGCCCTTCTTCAAGCAGCTAAGGCATGCCAAGCATTGGTCAAGTGTGGGTGCAAGGTGAAATGTGGTCCTAGGTGCACATGTTACAAAAATGGATTTCTATACATTGCAATGTACAAATGCCATGGTCAATGAAAGTCATTGAACTAAAAAAGTAGGGGACATATAGTTGAGCCTTGTGGGACTCCAGTTTTCACACAAAAATAATCTAGTGACTTTAAATGCATATGACTATCTAATAGGTACTATTATTAGTCATGTTTGATCAGTATTTAACTATTTTGACAAATTAAATGATGATATTAGTCAATTTTAGTGATTTGTCGATACATTGTGGCGGCCATCTTGGATTTTTGGTGAAACAGTCAATGGATTGCTTGGTGCCACTTCAGGTTCTCAATAGGATGGTATGAAGTTTTGAAATCCACCTAGAGATTGCTTCTATATAATTTTGAAATATTCTGTGAACTTATCTCCTATTCAAACCTGACTATAAGAAACAAGAAATTTTTCTATAACAATGTAATTTTTGTATAAAAATGTGAACTTAAAACATTTCTAACAATTGCCAAGCCCCAATGTAAGACACATTAGATGTCACAACCATGAGGTAATGACATTTTTGGTGACAAGAGTCTTTGGTCAGTATTTAGTTTCTGGAACCAATTGATACTTTTGTAGTAAATTTTGAAGTAAATAACCAGATTGTGAAAGGTCTTTTGGTCATGTTAATGCCTTGTTAGATTTTTGTTTTCATTATCAATTTATAACACATTGAAATGTTCATGTTGCAGATAAGGAAAACAAGAAGTCATTGGAAGAGATACAGCGTAGTATCTTTTTGTTGAGTCTTGACTCTCCCACAGGACACAATGTAGACAACAGATTTAGTGTTGTAGCTGAACAGATGATACATGGGCGTGGAAGCAAACAGAATAGTGGCAATCGGTGGTTTGATAAAACCATTCAGGTATGCTATGGTATTTTTTTATAGTCTTAATTGTACATTGAGTACAGGTAAGACATGTTTTTACTGGACATGTACACGTGTTTCATGTATGTGCTATTTTGCAATACTAAATGTAGTTAACTACAACATAGGGAACATCTTATTTGTTTCCTTATTGTCAGTCAACATAGTGAAGATCATTGTATGATGAAAACAAAGGTACATAAATAAATCAATAATTGTTATTTTTTATAGTTTGTTGTTGGAGCAGATGGTGGAGTTGGACTAACATATGAGCATTCCCCAGCTGAAGGCCCACCCTTGGCTCATCTCCTGGACCATACTGTAGATTACATGTAAGTTAGCCCACCCTTGGCTCATCTCTTAGACCATACTGTAGATTACATGTGAGGTGGCCCACCCTTGGCTCATCTCCTGGACCATACTGTAGATTACATGTAAGTTGGCCCACCCTTGGCTCATCTCTTAGACCATACTGTAGATTACATGTAAGTTGGCCCACCCTTGGCTCATCTCTTAGACCATACTGTAGATTACATGTAAGTTGGCCCACCCTTGGCTCATCTCTTAGACCATACTGTAGATTACATGTAAGTTGGCCCACCCTTGGCACATCTCTAAGACCATACTGTAAATTACAAGAAGTTGGCCCACCCTTGGCTCATCTCTTAGACCATACTGTAGATTACATGTAAGTTGGCCCACCCTTGGCTTATCTCTTGACCATACTGTAGATTACATGTAAGTTGGCCCACCCTTGGCTCATCTCTTAGACCATACTGTAGATTACATGTAAGTTGGCCCACCCTTGGCTCATCTCTTAGACCATACTGTAGATTACATGTAAGTTGGCCCACCCTTGGCTCATCTCTTAGACCATACTGTAGATTACATGTAAGTTGGCCCACCCTTGGCTCATCTCTTAGACCATACTGTAGATTACATGTAAGTTGGCCCACCCTTGGCTCATCTCTTAGACCATACTGTAGATAACAAGTTGGCCCACCCTTGGCTCATCTCTTAGACAAAACTGTAGATTACATGTAAGTTGGCCCACCCTTGGCTCATCTCTTAGACCATACTGTAGATTACATGTAAGTTGGCCCACCCTTGGCACATCTCTTAGACCATATTGTAGATTACAAGTTGGCCCACCCTTGGCTCATCTCTTAGACCATACTGTAGATTACATGTAAGTTGGCCCATCCTTGGCACATCTCTTAGACCATACTGTAGATTACATGTAAGTTGGCCCACCCTTGGCTCATCTCTTAGACCATACTGTAGATTACATGTAAGTTGCCCCACCCTTGGCTCATCTCTTAGACCATACTGTAGATTACATGTAAGTTGGCCCACCCTTTGCTCATCTCTTAGACCATACTGTAGATTACATGTAAGTTGGCCCACCCTTGGCTCATCTCTTAGACCATACTGTAGATTACATGTAAGTTGGCCCACCCTTGGCTCATCTCTTAGACCATACTGTAGATTACATGTAAGTTGGCCCACCCTTGGCTCATCTCTTAGACCATACTGTAGATAACATGTAAGTTGGCCCACCTTTGGCTCATCTCCTAGACTATACTGTAGATTACATGTAAGTTGGCCCACCCTTGGCTCATCTCTTAGACCATACTGTAGATTACATGTAAGTGGGCCCACCCTTGGCTCATCTCCTGGACCATACTGTAGATTACATGTAAGTTGGCCCACCCTTGGCTCATCTCTTAGACCATACTGTAGATTATATGTAAATTGGCCCACCATTGGCTCATCTCTTAGACCATACTGTAGATTACATGTAAATTTGCCAATTCTTGGCTCATCTCTTTGACCATATTGTAAACCTTTTGCTCATCTCGTACACCATACTGTAGATTACATGTAAGATGATTCACTTTTGATTCCCTTAATATTAGAGACCAGACTCTATATGTATTTTATTATGTAGTATAGTATGACTTATTGTGAATTAACTTTTTGAAAATGGATTGTTTATTATATGAAATAAAAGTGACATACTTTATTTTGTTTACAAAACAGTCAAATGCATCAAGGGTACAGTATGTTTACGCTTGATTACTAACATGAATATCATGAAGAGGGTTTGTTGAAAGAGATGGATTTAATAGTATACAGAGGTTATTTATTTAGAGGGAAGGAATATGGACTTTATCCCAAGTGACAATATGATATTTACCATCAAAAATATATTGACCTAGGGCTTTACCCTTGATGTCAATTGATATTTTTTTGTGGTCAATCTATTGACTTGAGGATTAAATCCATATTCCTTCCCAAATACCAGTAACCTGTTCCATGAATCTTCATGTCATTAATTTAAGGGCTACACTCAAATGATAAATTTCTTCTGTTTTAAGTCGCAAGGATTCATTAAGACTTTTAAACTAGAGAAAAATTTGCTGATTCTAATACAGGATTGGATACTGGATTGAATACAGGATCAAGTATCAAATTTATTCCCCAAATAAAAGTATTGATCATGGAGTAATACTGGATATTGCCTCTAATCTTACATTTCAAGAGACCTTTTGAGATATTTAAGATCAATACCTTGACTGTTATAAGGATTTTTAACTGTTTCAATATGATTTGCTTTACATTAAATTTGTTAGTGCCATTTTCGTTGATTTTTGCGATTCCATAATTTGTCTCATATAAAACAATGTTGTCTCAACTTAAATTTATTGTTCCCTGCAAAGAACTATTCCTACTTGGGCACTACATATTAGAGGTGTCACGAAACAAACAAAATATCGTAACAGTTCGGTTCAGAATATTTGGCTTCAGAATAGAACAATTTCAGGAAATGCAGTTGCAGTTAAAACACAATCATATTGGCTATTTTATTGGAAAAACAATCTAGAACTTCATTCAGTGCAAAAATTGAAAGAAAATGTTTTTTTTGTGGTGATTTGAGGGCCAAAAGCTTTGAAACAGTAAGATTTTCCAGAATCGAACCAAAATGTTGAATTTTTGTACTATGTTCTGTCCCGATAGCCTAATTCTGCAAGTTGAGACAAAATTGGGTATCCGTGACACATCTACTACATTTTTATATTTAGTGTTATCAATAATATATTCAAGGCATCAACATCTTGCTTCATCTTTGATTTTAACTGACACACTTTGGATACAGTAAGCATAAAACATGAAATTGATAAATATGAAGAAATATGATTCTTATTTGTTTACGTACAAGCTGATAAAAACATGTTTATTCCTCCTCAGTTTGAAATATCTGCCTCTTTTTATTTCATTTAAGCACTCATTGAAATAACAAAATAAAAATATATTCTGATCGAAATATAGGAATTATGTGTTTCTAGTACAAGGAACCAGGAGACGAGACTCCCAGCAGCTGGCGTGACAGAGCCAACCAAACTTCGTTTCAATCTAAATGAAAAGATTGTTGATAGCATCAATTCAGCATCATCCAGTGTAGACTCGTAAGTATGTTATGTCATGTTTTTTTCACAGTTCTTTTAGGAGATTCTATATTGAGATGGTAAAATATACTTGCTGGGCTGTTGTATAATTATCAAACATCAAACTCAAAAAAGTAATTAATGCGAACACAGGCTGGTATCGAAATATTTGTCCGCTGTGACGGAGCATGCTATTTTTCATAAAAACACTAAGAATACTTCACGATTTATTTTTTAACTCATATGTTTCGTTATACCATACAAAATTACTTACTCCATGCAATGGATATATCATTTGCGGGTAACTTTCACTTCTGTTTGAAGTCCAATTACGCTGGGAAGAAAAGCTATTGAAAATGGTGCATGTGTATCATACTTCAAAATGTACCATTTCTTGTTTAACTTTCTAATGGCACGATATATTGACACGATAATATTTACACATGGTTTCAGCATAACTATGAAGGTATAAATGAGATGTTGGTGTATTTGGTCTTTTTAATTCTTTTATAAAAAATAATGTTTAATTTTTTTGTCCGCTGTGACGGAGCAGTTGCAAATGTGAACTGTGAAAATGCTCCGTCACAGCGGACAAAAAATATTAATATCATTTTTTATAAAAAAATTAAAAAGACCCAATGCATTAATATCTCATTAATACATTCAGAGTTATGCTTAAAACATATGTTAATATTATCGTGTCACTATATCATGCCATTAAAAAGTTAAAAAAGAAATGGTACATTTTAGAGTTTGATACTCTGGCGCAGTTTTCAATAGATTTTACTCCTAGCGTTATTGGACTTCAAACAGAAGTGAAGGTTACACGCAAATGATATATCCATTGCATGGAGTAAGTAATTATCTTTGATATAACGAAACATATGAGTTAAAAAATAAATCGTGAAGCATCCTTAGTGTTTTCATGAAAAATAGCATGCTCCGTCACAGCGGACAAATCTTTCGATACCAGCCTGTGGCGAATTGATTCGCTAAATCTATTAAAAATTTAACTTTAAGTGAACTTCTTCCTTTATCTGCCATGTTTCCAACCCAAATGGTGGTGAAATTAGTAACTCCTACTGGCACTTTGTTAATTAAGTGTAGAAATAAGTCCTAATTTTCATTCCATGTTTCAGGGCAATTAAAGAGCTCCAAGTACAGGCTCTGGTGTTTGATAACTTTGGCAAAAATTTTATTAAACAGCAAAAACTGAGTCCTGATGCATTTATACAGCTTGGATTCCAACTGGCATTTTACAGGTAAAATTTTGTGCTTTGCTCTTACTTCTCAGTTGACATACATTTCAGCTACATTTCACATCTTTACACCTACATTACATGTTGAAATGTTAAGGTATATTTAATTCAATTGTTCATTGTTTAATCCAATAAGTTTTGTTGACACTGTCTTTAACTTATGTTGATCATGCTCATTTTTGAATCAGGGTTGACTATAGACTTTGGGATAAGTTGACATGGGTTGAATTGACCAGTTACTTTTGCATATTACAGAATACATGGCACAACTAGTGCAACATATGAAACTGGTTCTACGAGGAAATTTCGTCTTGGTCGCACAGATACGATACATTCATGTACAGATGACTCCTATGCATTTACACGCACAATGCTCAATAAGAAAGCAACTGCTAATGAAAAAGCAGAGGCACTGAGAAAAGCTATTGCTACACATAGGAAATTCACAGCTTGGGTAGGTGCACCTTTATTCAATTTTCTCAATTGCACATTTGATATTTTAAAGCAGTCAAGTTGAAAATATAAATTCTAAATACAAGCAGTTTTTAAGAGTTTCATCCAGTCAGCTTGCTTCATCTAGTTTTAACCCTTATTATATCCAAGGAGAATTTTTTATTTTGACATACGTGTATATGTATTTCAAAATGTTAAAGTTCCTTTACTCTTAGGCTATCAATGGACAGGGTATTGATCGACATCTACTAGGACTGAAGCTACAGGCCATAGAAGCAGGGATGAATGTACCAGACATATTCATGGACCCTTCATACAGCCACCACTTTTACTTCAGGATTTCAACAAGCCAGGTACATAACATTTTTTGAAAAGTATTGCAAGCAACTACATTAAATCTGTTTTTTGAATTCTCAAGATCTGACAATTGACAAGGGAAGGCCCAAAAATAATTTTATGACATTTTTTCCAACATTTGGATTTTTGATTCCATTTCTACAAAAATTGAGGCCAGTTTATCAAAAAAAAACAAATTATCTTAAAAATGAGACCCAAGGCCCATATAGGCCCAAAATGGATATAATGAATGCAGTTGCCTGCCCCCTCCCATATTCATCTATATGATCCAAACAATATATACAACAATTTGTGTTTCAGGTGCCAGCTAAATGTGATGCATTGATGCTGTTTGGGCCAGCTGTACCTGATGGTTATGGACTTTGCTACAATCCAAAGGACGAACACATTAACATCAGTATTACTGCATTCCATACAAGTCCAGAGACTGATACAAATGTTTTCTCAAATACCTTGCGACAATGTTTAATAGACATGCATGATGTATTGTTAGCCACACAGAAAGCAAAGCTATGAGATTAAAAGTGTTGATCCAGTTGGAAGCAATATTGTATTGATTTAAAAGAGGAATTAATTGCAGTTTATTCCCTTGTGTGAGCAATCAAAATCTAATTTATATTCTGCCGGAATATTGTTCAAGATCGCTTCATGGAATTTTAAAAGTTTGATTTTATGACCTTACAATATGTTTGTGTTGCAATATACTTACGTTGCCAAATAAATGTATAATAGATCTTCACATTATTTTGTGAGTAATTTGGCAAACACATGTAAACTAAAGATGTGATTAGAAGAAATCTGGATTTTCATCATTCAAAGGACTAGATTGAGTATGACAAGTGATTTTGGACAGTCATATCTTTCACCATGAGTACTTTCTGGCCATAAATACAATGGCTTTTATTAAAACAATATGTTTTCTTTCAATTGAAGTCATTGTGACAATAAAAAATTATCAACCAACTCTCTGAAAAAGTTTTGATTAGGACCCCATCTTGTCACTTTTTTAAAAATATTAGGCTTATTTTCCAAAAAGAGGATCTTGTTTTTCTCAAATAAACATATCAAAAGTTTCTTCTACACTATATTAACATCTTCTGAAAATGGGATGGGGATTGAAATGCGATGAAGTTAAAAAGTCCACACATCCCATGTTATCTTCCAATAACAGGGAAAACTCGTGCTATCCATCGTTTTCAGCATAATTTTGGTCATCGAAAATTGATATCTTCAAAACTAGACCTTCAATCCTTTCTACATTTGAAGAAGTTTTAGACCCCTTGTTGAATAACCTTTTCATGCAATAAAAATCTGAAATAGATCCTCTTTTGAGTAAATAGGTTCAACATTTTGGAAAAAAAATGTTGACATGGAGTCCCTTTTCATAATTTTTTGAATTGTTCGATTGATATTTTTATTATCCTTTAGAATTTAATGAAAAGACTCTAGAAAGTGTGTTAATGAGAAATGTCATATTTCATTTGATTAAGTACCCATGGTGAAAGATACCACCATCTATTAATAAATCATTTGCCATACTAAAACTGGTCCTTTCAGGATTTAGTTGAAATGATATCATTATTTGAAATCTACAATATAGATCGTATAAGACAACCTAGAAGATATATTACATATTCTATCCTAAATCTAGGTTAACAACCAATTAAGTACTTTAATGTAATGTTGCTGATTAAGCCTAAGACTGTTGGCTGGATCTACGGGTTCTAATTTGCTCACCTTTTATTAACTGACTTTAGCTCCGCAATATGTATATGTCGTTGATATGGACGTTGAGGAATGGGTATTTTGCAACCCATTGCTTTGAAATGACTGTTCCAGCATTATGCAATTTCTTTGAGTTCTTGGAAGCCCAAAATACTGAATATGAAACATTACTACTCACTTAAAAGAATATATGAAATCTGATGTAGAGATGTCTCAATTTAAAGGTCTTCATTTGAAAAGTGATATGAAAACAACTTTGTGCTATCTGATATAATGCGTTCATATACATCTATGATTTAATTTATATTTGTGACGATATCTTACGTTTAACATTACATTATACTGTTATGGAATGTGAATTTATTGGTTTGTTGTTTTGACTTGAAGCCTGTTTACTATAGAATTGTGATAATCTTATAAATGGCAATTTTATCTAAAATTTGATAATATATCTATGAATTTTAAATTGAACTGAATTGTAAATTTGCAGATTTAATACCATTTATATTTAAATAAATTTAATGCAAAGGCTATTATTTTACTTATATAATGTGTTCAGTTCTTTAAATATTCATACAGCATCTAGAAGAACATTGTGTTGGTATGTCATGTATATGGTGTATGTTGCTCTGTTTGAGAATTTTCAAGATGGCCGCCATTTTTGTAGACTCAAATGCCAATTGAAACTGTCCCATTCCGTGGCACTTGGCTCGGTAACTGAACTTAAAACATCAATTTCAGTATTTTCCTCAATTAAAAATCATAAACACAATTCCAGTCCAGAAATCGAAGAAAATTACACATCAGTATTGGGTATTTTCAACTAACCGATACTTGTAAAAGTAAAAAATTATTTATTGTTTTGATATTAATAATTGTTGTTGATATTATAATTATTGTTTTACTTTCTAAGTAAATTCTGTTCTGTTCCGAAAATGTTTATTTGTTCAGTTCCATCCCTGTCCTGTACTATATTTGGTGCTTTATTCTTGTTTAAATATAATATTTCATGTACAGCAAGTGAGCACCATATAACTGATACACTAAAAGGAAAACTAAAAGACAAGTATTCTAATGTTATATTGAATTAATCTTTTTTATTATGTCTTAGTACATACAGTAAATCCAATATTTTCAGCAGCATATGCATTCTTACTATGTTGTGTTTTATTTTTAATACCAAGTTATACTCATGTAGACTCAATACGGTATTTTATTCTGTAACTGTCAAAAGACTTGTCTCGGTTCGGAGAACGAAATTCATCAGTCTACTGAATGTTAAGCCTGCATTGGACAATTTTGATATTTTTACATATTGTAGATTTAAATGTCCTCTTTTGAATATCCATAATGTAATTTGGGTATTATTTCTATATTTTTCATAAAAATCAATACCGCAGTAGACTGATAAACTTTGTTCACCAAACCAAGACTTGTCTTCTATTGAATCGGTCTACTGCACATTACGCCTGCTTCGGACAATTTTGATATTTTTACATATTGTAGAATTGAATGTCCTCTTTATATTCACAATTTAATTGGGGTGTTATTTTTCATAAAAAAACTATTAGCAGGGTAGTACAAGACTGTTCTCCAGACAAAGACTTGTCTTGTACTGTTGTATGATTGGTCAAAACCTGGTCACATGTCATGAAAGCAATGTTCACTGGAGGATTTTTAGCCTTTATTCAAACTTGACACTCCGTTACCCGGCTTGGACCAACTTGGTAACAATATTACTCAAATTATTGAAGACTAGAACTGCCAATGAAACTTGAATATTAACATAATATTTGTAATGAACATCTTCCAACAAAATACTTGGTCCAAAGAGAATTCATTGAAATATTTACCTGTTACCTAACCAACCTATATTTAACATGTTAAACCAACAACAAAACTTTATTTTTTGAATAACAGCTTGGACCAACTTGGTAACAATATTACTCAAATTTTGAAGACTAGAACTGCCATGCCAAGGGGGATTTTAAACCTTTATTCAAACTTGACACTCCGTTACCCGGCTTGGACCAACTTGGTAACAATATTACTCAAGACTAGAACTGCCAATGAAACTTGAATATTACCATAATATTTGTAATGTACATCTTCCAACAAAGTACTTGGTCCAAAGAGAATTCATAACAATATTTACCTGTTTCCTTACCAACCTATATATAACATGTTACCTAACCAACAACAAAACAAGCATTTGGTTTGCTCATTGTTGTTCTCCACGATCTTTTCATAAAAAGTGGATCAGTTTTCTCCATAGCACATGGCCTTCGTATTTTCTAGTGATATTCACTGGATTATTTTGTTACTAAATTGTTCCACGCTGGGCAACACAGTATCGAGTTTGAATAATGGCTGCCAATCCTCCTTGGGTCATGCCTATCAAATTAGACAACTGGTATTTTATTCTATAACTGTCAAATTTACTGCTGTATGATAGGTCAAAACTTGGTCACATGTCATGAAAACAATATTCACTGGTCATGCCTATCAAATTAAGACAACTGGTGAATATTTAAAAAGGAGTTGTTTGGTTCAGTGTAGATCAAGATATACACTGAGATTTTAACCCTTAAAGATGCAGTATACCATAGGTTTCTCATTCAGACAATCAATGATGTCCCATTATATTGCTCACATAATATCTCACATACCATGGCTATATCTTGAGAATAATATATTGAAATAATCAACAGAACAACCAACCTTCAGAATTAAACACTATTGATTCCTCAGCTAGGGAGGGAAATCCCCGTTGAGTCATGCAAACGCCCACACGCGCCTTGAACCAGGCAGCCAATCAGGTTCATGGTAAATACATTCAGCAACAACCAATCAGATAACAGGGGGATTTTCCCGGTATATTCAAACTTCAGATTGAATTAATTTCAACGAAAATAATTAGATCGGTCAGTACAATCTCAAAATTAATACTGAAAGCTGGATTTGGGACTTCTTTGTTGGTAAGTAGATAAGTGAATCTGTGATAAAACTCAATATGTAAAAACGTCACGAGGGATCTTGATTGTACTATCCTATGGTATAGAGTCTCTTAAAGATTAACAGTTATATATTAAAACAAATATTTCATTCTATTTTTGCTGAATATCCTTGACATTTTCCCAAAATAATATTCAACTAAAGCTCCAAACTTCATAGAATATCACTTGTGAAAAATACACAATAGAATAAAACATTTATACAACATTCATGTTGAGACTGATTTACAATATAACCAATGAGGCTATTTCAAGTCACAAAATCTGAAGTCCCTGAACAAGATGAAGTAACATCCTCTGAATCTGAAACATTTTCCTGATCATCGTCTATCAATGAGTAAGATGTAATAGCTGCTCCATTAGCGTCTGAGAGTAATCTAGGTACTTTGCCTGAAAAAAGATGTAAAAATATCAGAGTTTATGTATAAGTATGATTTACATTTCTAACTTTACATTAATAAATAATTTTATTTGTTAGAACCCAATATTCAAGTACAAATTATTAGTAAAGGTCCTTTTTAGGAACTAAGATCTTGCTTAGACATTTCCAGGCCAGTAGGAACATGAACACCATTATGCTTCGAAAAGTACATGTAAATATAAAAGTGTTCATACCATTGTAAAATGTGACAGTGCCATCACTTTCAGTGACTTTAGTCCAAGTCTGAGAAATGTCTTCCCCAAGATACAAAACATTGCCATCCACATAGTTGTTCCTGCAACGGAATATGACATTAACATTACATTGCATTTTAAATATGTACAGGGTAGGATAAAAATTAGGCAAAAATGTATATACAGTGATCTCCCCATGTCACTTAATTGCACTCAGTTGAATTTTTTTGGGGAGAACACTAATATATAAAGCTTTAAATCGAAAGAGCTTTATAATATACAGAGGTTTTCGAAGATGGACAAATCAATGAAAACTAAAATGGTTGACAATAATAATTTTGTGAGACAAAAATGGCGGCCATTTTGCTAATAGGCAAGCTTTTGAATCAGGAGTCATAGGTGGGTTGTATGTTTTGATGATGAGCAAAAATAACTTAAAATGAAATCATATTTACAGGTGTTATCATTGCATAATATCATTATCAATTAAATTTTTTTAATAAATGGCGAATGAACTTTGCTGTATGAGATATTAGCTTCTTTAATAAAACATAAATGTTTTAAAAAGGTGCCACTATTGTGGACTGATTTAGAGACAGACTGGACAAATCAATGATAGCTAAAATGGTTGACAATAATAATTTTGTGAGACAAAAATGGCGGCCATTTTGATGATAAGCAAGCTTTTGAACCAGGAGTCATACGGGGGTTTTCTGTATCGATGTTGAGCAAAAATAACTTAAAATAAAATCTTATCTACAGGTGTTTTAAAACATGCCACCATTGTTACAGGCAGACAGACGAGTGGTTGCAAAAGCTCACCATGTGAGCTAAAGAAAAATATCAATGATATCATCGCATAATATCATTATCAATCCAAGTTTTTGAATAAATGGTAAATGGACTTTACTGTATGAAACATTAGCATTTTGTATAAAGCATCAGGACTGCCTACAAAATATTAAATTGCCAAACAAAAGTATACTACTGAGTTAAAAATAATTGATTTAGATTTCATTATGTTCACTTCAATGTACAAGATGGTATCTCGTACAACAAAACCAAATAAGCAAACAGACATTGTTTGAGCAACATCTTTACTATTAACAGCACGATAATTCCTCTTTTATTTTGAAATGTTTTTGGACTAACAGAAATCACCATTTACCTTTGTGAAGATGTGTCTATGGGTTCTTCACTATCAGATATGTGCTGTGCAGATGTGTCTATGGGTTCTTTATTTTCAGATATGTGCCGTGCAGATGTGTCTATGGGTTCTTCACTATCACATATTTGTTGTGTAGATGTGTCTATGGGTTCTTCACTATCAGATATGTGCCATGCAGATGTGTCTCTGGGTTCTTTATTATCAGATATGAGTTGTACAGATGTGCCTGTCTGTTCATTATTACTGGATTTGTGTTCAGACATCCTTTTTTCACCAATGCTATAAAACAGAAAATGTTAATTAAACTGAATGGAATTTAAAGGAATCAAAAAATCTTCGAATAATACAACACTAACTGAAATGTCATCAAAGAAACAGTATATGCTGTTGAAATTCTTTCACAAAATACACATCTTAGATATTTGCATTGATCAACACTTTCTAGTTTCTATGGTACTTAAGCATTCTCTGGTCATCTCAACCCCAATTCAACCCAACTCAGTAAAAACCAAGTCCATTCAACCAAGTAAATCTCAACCCCATTCATTTCTCCAATGCCTTTGAGTATTGTTTATTTCATGGAGATTTTTTGAAAATATGAGCCCAAAATATTCTGAAATCTAATAATTTTTTGTCAAGAGTACTAGAGACAACTGGTTGCCATCTTGCTAGATCCGATTTTACATTTAATTCCTCCTATTTCAAATTACTATATTGGAATCCAGCTCTTTGTGGTATTAATCTGAATAAATTAAAAACTGAATACAGCTGAGTGGTAGTACATAAGTACTGATAACTGGGTCTATTTTTTTAACTGCCAACAAAACACATGCTTGTTTTTGAGCACATGAAATCAGTAGACTTATATTTAGTTCATTGATGTGACCAATTGCAAGTTCATTTATAGATGGCACTTGGTATTGCCATGTTTCAGTTCACATAAATAGCTGGAAAGGGGATTTCCACTTCCTCTTTCTACCACACTTCAATAGCTGTACACATAGGTTTTTATCTCAACACAATCCACCACAATAGTTCAACATGGTAAGCCATCCATTCTTTATTTTACATTTATATATTTCAATTCACATTTATTAATCAATTACAGCATATATTTGGGGTATTTTCTGTCATTTTATCACATATTATCTACTTAGAAATAGAAATGTTCATATTTTTATACAGTTATCTGGCTGGTTCTTCCTACTTCTGCAACCCACTTTTGATATCCATTCCTGAATACAATACCCGTAGTCCAAGAAAGAGCCAGTTTTGTAAGTTATTTAGTCAGGTTGCAAAATGTTTAAATCCTAATTCTCAACATGCCTCATATTATATTATTGTAATATGGCAAATGCCATATTATGTGAAATGCCAAAGTGTAAAATGTCATATTGTGTAAATGCCATATTATGCGAAATATTGACATCAACGACTACTGTGATGGTTATGGTTTACTTTTATGATGATTGTTTACTGTTATGGTGACTATTTACTGGTGACTGCAAAGCGTTATAATGACGCTTCATTGCTATGATGACTGTTAAATTAACTTTTATATTGAACTTAATTAACAACTAAGCCTAACAGTTTGAGCATATTGCACTGAATAATGCACAAGGCTGGAAGCAACTATGTCAGGGAAGGAATTGTGTGAGCTGCTAGATACAATATGCAATACAGGGATTACAGAAAAACAACATGATGAACTTTTACTAGACCCTAGACTCTAAAAAGTTCATGTGTTTGAGGACGTCGAACAGCTCTAGCAGTGTTTTGTGTCAAAATGAGTTCTAGCTTATCCAATCGATTCCTGCCAACATTGTTTGGAGACAAAACAAATTGTTTCAAATATTGTTGCTACTATACAAAATGCATTAAAGCAGTAATTTGTTCCCAAGGACATTGGGTTCAACCATATCAGCAGAGAAAAAGTTCGCAAGAATCATACATCATAAGTTGTGGAGACCCTATTTGGCAATAATGATAGGATTACCATAGTCCTGATGGCACATACATAAATACCATCTTGTATATCTAACCGAGTGCTAGTTACTCCTTCCAAAGATTAACCTACAAACTACATAAAGTCCATCTTCTACTGAAACAAATGATTATCAAAACTAATACTGGCTACTTTGTAGCGATACTTGGCTTTTACCTTGCTGGAAATAATGATGCTATTATTTTAGAAAACATGATTAAGTTTGATATGGATGAAATCATGACTACAAATTAATGATTCGTTGGTGCTAGATCGTGCCTTCAGGGACAATTAAGAGTTCTGGGAAACTAAGGCATTAATATTGCAATGTTAGCTCTTGGCCATGGCAAGAAGCAGATTCCAGTTGATGTAGCCAATGCAACCGGTTTGTCACAAAGATTCGCTGGGTTGTTGAATCTGCTAATGGCAACTGAAGAGGTGGTTATTCTTTGCTTATGTTGTACCACACACAAGTATAACACACCTGGGAGATTGCCACAATATTATTGGTACTTCTATTTATCTATTCAGACCAGACTTTGTTGCATCAATACCAGGAGATGATGTTGTTGCTTCAAAGATGCTAGAAAGAGCTAAGTTGCCCGAACTACTTGCAGCCAAGGTTGATCATGGTAAATTTAGTTCTCATGGAAAGCGGATGGATGTCGATGATGTTAATATCACATTTCCCTATCTGGATGAGGAGTTTTACGAAGCCTCACACTTGGTGTATACTGTAAGGGATTCCCCCCCCCCTTTTTCTTTAATGGCTGCAACTTATTGGGACTAGATTGTGTAACTTGACCTAGTAACTTGCTGTAACTTAATCCATTGACTTGCTGTAACTTGATTGTGTAACTTTAACACTAAAGAACCTTCATTGAATGTATGGTCAAGAATGAAAAAACATTAGTAGAAAACCATAAGTTTATCCAAGGTGCATTTGGGGATGATGCCTATAATAACTCAACTGTGCGGCGCTAGTACCACGACATAAAACTGGAGAAAAGGCAATCAATTAAGGATAGGTCAAGAACAGGTAGACCATGCTCATCGACAACAGAGGAGCATACAAATAAAATAGATGAGCTAATCAAAGAGAACAGACATATTAACTGTAAGACAAATCAGTGAAACTGTTGGAATATCTATAGGATCGTGCCATAACCTGATAAAAGATGTGTTAGAGAAGTGCTACATCTCCTCATAATGGGTACCCCGTATTTTGAGTGATGACCAGAAACAAGCTCGCTTAGAAGCATCATATAAGTTCCTAGACACTTATAAATGGTATGGGGATGAATGGTTATTTAACATTCTGACTGAAGATGAGACATGGATCTATAACTATGAGTCTCTTAGTAAGAGGGAAAGTATGGGGTGGTTTGGCAAAGAGTCTCTACAGCAGACAAAGCCCAGGTTTCTGAAGACAACGTCAAAGAAGACAATGTTTCTCATTTTCTTCGACGAAAGTGGAGTGATTCTCCAACATTCAGTAGAAAATGGAACAACTGTTACTGAGAAATACTTTGTAAAGGTTAAGAAAAAAATGATATTATTGTCAATTATAAAAAGTGCACTTGATTGCAGTTATATGTACCAGATTTCCAAGTTTTCTTATCTTCACACCTACCTTTCCAGATTATGCGCCGTAAACTCTGCAGAGCAATAAAACAGAAACAACAGGGAAATTACCGCCCCAACTTCCACATGGATAATGCAAGGCCACATACAGCTGAAGTTACATCTGATGCTCTAAGCGATTTAGATTTGGAAAGAGTACCACAGGCACCTTATTCTCCATATTTGTCCCCATGTGATTTTTATTTATTCATGGATTTAAAACGTGAATTAAGATGATCCTATTTTGAAACTCAGAAAGATGTTGAGGCTGCAGTAGAGACGGCTTGACATGCTTTCTGCAGGGGGATTCAGGCATGTGTTTAGGGACTGGGTTGAACGACACCAAAAATGCATCGCAGCAGAAGGAGACTATTTTGAATGATTTAATTAATCAATATAGTGAATACTGATAAACACATGTACAGAACTAATACATATCAACAATGAGTATATGTAGTGTTAGCTGATATATTCACTCATCAACATCTATTGTTTATCAGGCCACATGCATAGTGACCTACTTTTGTACCATGTGATGTGTTTTAACCAATTGCCGAGGGGCTGCTAGATCTAAGATGTCGGACATGTCATAATATTTGTGTTTAGAATAAAAACGCTTCATATCTCATCTTACATAAGACTTAAAGTTTATTATTGAACCCAATTAACAGCACATGGTGTCAGAGTGACTGGATATAAAGATTATACGGAACTATATCATCAAGTGGGTGAGATTTTGTGTATTTTGTGCGAAACACATGACATTTCTTCTGGAATTTCCACGGAGCCGTGTATTGACATTTTTAAATTTGAACATTGTAATTGATCTTGATCTCCTGTATTGACATTGTATAATCGTATGTATTAAATAACATGGATGTACAACAACAACACGCCGTAGGGGAAGGTGATATACCAAAAATCCCTAACCCTGATAGAGATCCCCCAGAACGACAAGTCAGCATGATGATATTTGCCATGGGCGAGATGGCGGAGGATATATTTCTGAATTTCAAATTCAGCAATGACGCAGAAAAGACTGATTATTCGAAAGTTAAAGGAATGAAGCTGTGAAGAAAGAACAGACTGTACTACGTGAACCTGATATAACTGTCGATTCTCTCAAAAAGAAAAAGTATTATCGCAGGAAAAATCAAAATGCAAATAAACGTCATCAGTCACCTACAAGATCTGCATCACAGAGTGAGAAATCTCGCCAACAATCTTCGTCATTCACATGTAGGAGGTGTGGTAAATCCCTCCCCAAGTGCGTTAATAACATGATTTTTTTTGACGCAAGGCGTTTTATTTCTAAACACTTTGGCGTATAAACCATCAACGCTTTAGAAACGTGTCACGTTTTAAATGGGATGCGCAAACGCAGTCCTTTCAAACATATTATCCGGTCAATGCACGCAGATGACATAGGTAAGTTCTGTTGTTTTCATGTTTTGTTTAATTGTACAAAATTGAATTCATAGAATGATCATCTAATACTTATTAATAAAACATCAAGAAATACGATAGACATGTATTGAAATTAATACATTAAATGTATGTTCCATGATTCCCATATGAAAAATGTAAAAATACAAAATTGACATTTCAAAATGGCGGATAACCTCCTCGAATTAACACCAAGCGTTAAAAATATTTCTATTTGTCCAAAGTCCAAAATCTTATGCAATATTAAAGGTTTGTGTGAGACATGGGTAAGATGGGGAATTTGGCATATTGTCCAAGGAGTAGGGATTTTGAAATACAGGGTGGTAGGGTTATCCGGTAATCGGGAATTTTGACTAGATCTAGTGTGGAGTCTTATTTGTTTTTCGTCCAATGAACTCTAGAAGAAACTGCACCGGAAATGCCAGTTTTCGTAAAACATGTATCAAAGTAGTCCACTAGGTCTATTCAAGAAATCGAATGTTTACTTAGCTGTAGGCTTAGTCCTACATGATTTCAGTGATCTTGAACTGTTACAACATCTACAGATGTACCTATCGTTGAAAGTGAGAGTCTGATATCAAAATCAGTTTTTGTTTTTTCATATTTAGGCCTATTTGACAAAATATCCACCCATGCCTTGATTGAGGGAGGTCTCAT